>JAJHSJ010000012.1:28636798-29267191 GCA_021015155.1 Magnolia officinalis | reverse complement strand
AGCTAAAAAGCAAACAAAATACTAATCTAAGCAATCAAAATCGTTCATGAAGTTTCTCATAACAAAATAGTCAAAACTCAAAATCCTAGATCATCTAAAGTATATAGAGCAAAATAAAATGCTAGACTGAGAGAGGAAGAAATAAAATGGCGGCAAAGGTCGAGGGTGACATGGCTTAAAGCAGGAGACAAGAATACAAAGTTCTTTCATGCGATGGCTAGTGCGAGAGCGAAAGCCAATAAGAATTCTTCATTATTAGTATATGGGAAAGGATAAAAGGGAAAATGAACATTTGCGACTCCATAGTCTAGTTCTATAAAGATCTCTCAACAAAAGAAAACAGACACAGGCCAACCCTCGACAACTTGGATTTTCAATCAATGTCGACAGAAGAGGCGGATTCGTTGGAAAAGGCTTTTTCGAAAGAAGAAATAAAGAAAGTAGTGGCCGAGTTGGGGATGGGGTCGGATGGTTTTCCTCTAGCATTTTTTCAGAAGTTTTGGGAGTGTGTGAAGGTGGATGTGATAGGTTTTATGCAGGAATTCTATGAGAAGGTTATAATAGCACCACAACTTGAGGCGACATATATAGCAATGATCCCCAAAAAGGAAGGTGAGGAATGCTTGAAAGATTTCCGTCCTATTAGCTTGCTAGGAGACCCTTACAAAATTCCAACAAAAGTCTTGGCTTCTAGATTTCGAAAGGTTTTGGGTGATATTATATCGGAGTCTCAAGGGGCTTTTGTGGACAGAAGGCAGATTGTTGATTGTTCTCTATTGGCGAATGAATGGGTAGATTCATGCTATAGAAATGGGGAGAAAGGTATAGTGTGCAAGCTCAATATCGAAAAGGCATATGACCACGTAGATCGGGCATTTCTAGACTACATGCTGAAAAGGTTGGGGTGTGGTCCAAAGTGTTGTTTTTGGATACAATCATACAAAAATGTGTGAGATCGTCAAAATTTTCGGTTTTAGTGAACGGCTCACCAAAAGGGTTCTTTGTAGTTTCTCGAGGGCTTCGGCAGGGCGATCCTATTCCTCTATCACCTTTTCTTTTTCTCACAATTATGGAGGCTCTTAGCAAAATGATAGATAGAGGTGTACAGATTGGTTTGGTTAAAGGTTTTGGGGTGGATTCTTCAAATCTTCAAATATCTCATATTCAGTATACAAATTATATGCTTTTTACCTTGTAAGGCGGAGGATTTCTTTTTGCAAAATCTTCGTTCTATAATTATCAATTTTGAGGTCGTTTCTAGTTTGAAGGTGAATATCATCAAAAACGAGCTTATGGGAGTTCAGATATCCAAAGAACATGTCCGAGATTTCTTGTTACAGTTTAGTTGTCGGGAAGCTTCTTTTCCGACAACCTACCTTGGTTTACCATTATGTATTTGAAAACCGGTGAAATACATGTGGGACAAAGTGATTGAATGATGTGATAGGAAGGTGTCCAAATGGAAAGCAAGGTGTCTATCAATGGGTAGGAGAATGACTCTGATCAAAGCGTCAATGTCGAATCTCCTGGCCTACTTCATGTCTATATTTAACTGCCCAAAGTGTATTCTTAATATGCTAGAAAAGAGGAGGGATTTTCTTTGGAAAGGGTCGGGTGACAAACGAAAGTTATATCTTCTAAAATAGGATGAGGTTTGCAAACCAACAGATTAAGAGGGGGCAGGAATTAGGAAACTAGAGGAGATGAATCTAGCTTTGTTGGGGAAATGGGTTTGGAGGTTTGGGGAGGATAGGGGAGCCAAATGGAGAGAGGTCTTAGCTAGAACATATGGGGTAGAGGAAGGGGGTTGGTGGATAAAAGGATCCTCTTTGTATTGATCATCTTATCTTTGGAAATTGGTGGCGTCATTGAAAGATAAAGTATGGGAAGGTATAGGCTTCAGTTTGGGGGATGGTAAAAGTATCAGCTTTTAGAGGGATAGGTGGGTGGGAGATGAGAGGTCATGTGAGAGGTTCCCATTATTAGTGGGGTTAGCTTCAAAAGAGGGGATGAAGGTAAATAGTTGTCTTTCGGTAAGGGATGGAGTAGTCACTTGGTCTCTGTGCTGTAGAAGGAATCTACCCAATGAAGAATTTGAAGAACTTTTGCAACTTCTTTCATTGTTAGAGAAGGTTTCTCCAAGGCTATTAGAGTCGGATTCCATAAAATGGCTAAAAGAAAAGTTAGGTTCATTTTCAGTTAGATCATTTTATAGATCTATGTGTGATAAGGACAGCTTTATTGGGGCAGCCCCTACATCTTGGCTATGGTGATACGACACTACCTCGAAGGTGGCGGTTTTTGGTTGGCTTGTTGGGAGGAATAGTGATGGCCACATCAGAGGACCTACTCAGGTGTCCCAGAGACAAAGACGACCACCCACATTAGCGGAGCTTTCTTTGTGGATGAAAGACGAGTTCCAGATGGGGTCCGTCGGGCTATTTTGAAGACCCCACATGCATTGAACGTGCATCAGGAAGACCGTACTTGGGGATGATGCATGTGGGCTACTTAAGAGATTAGTTTTGTCATAGCATTTTTATTTCGTGTCGATCCGACCATTGGATCTTGTCAATCAGGCCATTGAGCCACCAAATCTTTTAGATCCGGGCCCCTTGGACTCTGATCTTGCTTTCTTTATGTTTTCTTGTTATTTTTAGGAGTTCTTTGATGGTTGAGATTGATAATATATGTTTTAGTTTTCTTATTTTGGATGATGGGCCACTTCACTTTTGCTTTCTTTATGTTTTCTTGTTATTTTTAGGAGTTATTTGATGGTTGAGATTGATAATATATGTTTTAGTTTTCTTATTTTGGATGATGGGCCACTTCACTTAAGTGAGTGACATAGTTGTAATTATGCTGAATTTTTAATTCCGAATTTTTAATAATAAAAGCATATGGGGGTGGAGTTCCAACCCTATTGAATTTCCTAATTTTTTAAAAAAAAAAAAAAAAAAAAAGTTACAGAAATGCTCTTGCTTTATTCTCCCATCTTCATGCGATTTGAAGATACTTCCATGCGATTTGGAAGGAAGATTGGTGCGAGATTAATCTTCATCAACGGAGGTGCGAGGTCACCATCTATCCCCACACCATCTTCTCTTTTCTCCCACATCCAAGTATTTTCTTCAAGTTCTTCATTCTCTCTTCCCAGATCTTAGTCTTCTCCCAAACCCAACTTTCTCATACTCATCCACAATCCAAATCCTAACCGACCTAAACCCATCCACCCCACACCACACATGTGACCGTACAGCCACACGTGTGAATCCCACCTAGCCCCTTTTGGCTTTCATCATCCTTATATCAAAACCCATTTCTTCCATTCTCAAAACCCTAACCCTAAACCTAAAATCCCTAATTTTCCTAGATTTTCCCCAATTTCAAAAAAAAAATCTAATTCCAAAATTCTCAATTCCCATGAACCTTAATTCTTCAAATTTCAGATTTTCCCCTTCCTAACTTTAATCATAAAACCTACAAACCTATCCATTCAGTGTGGAAAGCGCCTATGCTAAATTGGAAGTTCTATCCTTCCATCGGTCCTAGTTTTAATCGATTTATATGATTTCTTAGCATGCAGGCATGTGATTTAGGTCAAATCAGATTTTATTTCCTGTTTTTACTCTTAATTACTTGGTAAGTTAGCATCTTTTGTTAATTGAATTACTTTATGTACTCTTTCATAATCTCCACGTTGCATGCTAGCATTAAATCATGTGTCCTGCATCAAATAGAGTGCTAACAATTGATAACTTGCATAAGAGGAACGTGATTCCCCCCAATGTTTGTCTCTTGTGCTAAAAAGATGCAGAATCAGTAGATCATCTCTTTATCCATTGTTCTTTTGCATGGGAGGTGTGGAATCATCTTTTGCAGCTATTTAGGTGCTCCCAAAGATCGATAAAGGATTTTCTCTTATCTTGGCATGGTGGGGGAATAGGGAAGGTGGGGAAAAGAGCGTGGAGGATAAGCTTCTTAGCAGTCCTTTGGGCTCTATGGTGGGAAAGGAATGATCGGCGTTTTAGAAATAAAAAGGGAAGTGTTAAATCTGTTATCAGGAAGGTGATTCTCATTGTAAAGGAGTGGGAGGAAGTAAGAAATTCTTAAGTGGGATGTTTAATTGGATTTTTTGTTTGATTTGTACTCTACAGTTGTACATTTGTATTTTTTGTTTTTCCTGTATAGTGTTTGGCTGCAGCCTTAAAAATAAATAATAAATCATCATCGTTTGTGGGGGGGGGGGGGGGGTGGGGGGGGGGGGGGGGGGGGGGGGGGGGGGGGGGGGGGGGGTTGTCATTACTGATCCATCCTTCTCGTCTTCCATCAAGTTTCTCTCCCACTTCTGTTTTTCTCCTTCAGTTCGGTCATCAGACTGGACTTTATGCTCCATATTTTAGTTGGTGGATTTGTCCAGGGTTCTCTAGATTAGAACTTCCTAATGCTTTCATGAGTTCCCAGAAATAGACAATGAAGAAAAATACTACTATCATCCAGAAAAAGGGCAAAGGTTCGATGTTTAGGATTTTCCAATCTAGAACATTTTCAAATCATGATCCATCTGGAAAAGGGTCCAATAAGATAAACAGTTTGAATCAATGAACTTTTGGACCCACTTGTATGAAATGGGCATATCAGTTTCACATTCTTATGCATCTGGACTATTATTCCTCTTCTGGAAATGCCACACATCATTAGTAATTGAGAAGATGGAAAGAGAAATTTACAAGGATACCCAACCTCCTCAACCGGTGGACGCCTCCAACCATTAACACTCGTTGGGTTTTTGTACTGCACTTGCTCCCTAAATAATTCAGCATGCACATCGTCACCAACACAATTAAAACATATAGTAAAAATATGTAAACATGAGATAGTAGCAACAATAAATTAAAACACCAGAAGGCAGCTGGTTCTACACAATTGAATATTGCACCACCATGACAAGGGAATATATCACAATTATATGTGAAAACCAAATACCATAAGAAGAATGAGAAGCATAGGATGACCACAAGCTCTAGTGTTGAAGCCAAATGCAGAGAAATGTTCTCCATCCATAGCAAGATAATGCAGCAAGTAAATACTAGTAAAATAAGGATTTTCATCACATGGATACTAAACTATAATTATAGATGGCCATCCACATTACCCAATCCGATTCATAATGAGCAAAAAAACAAGTTAGTTATCACTTCATCAGAGAAACAATATTACAGAGATTATCAGGACAATCAGAATCATCAAATATACATGTTTCCCAAGCAGCAGGGACTAACTGCGATATACTAGCAGCTTGAGGGAGACATACTTGCATCATCATCATCATCATCATCATTTTGTCCCAACTACTTGGGTGCAGCTTTACGAATCCTTTTCGCCAATCATTTAGGAATAAGCATATATAATATAAAACTATATATTTGTACATGTTCTACAATACCAAGGAACTCAGTTTCTTTCTTTCATCCATAACAATAATTTGATTAAAGGGGGAAAAAAAGAAAGGATACAACAACCCATTAAGATAATGGATAGTTATCAACAACAATAATCTTAATAGTGTCCCGAGCATTCACATGAAGGTCCCCCTGCCCATGGTTAGCCATATATAAAACTAGGCTGATCAATCCCTCTAACAGTAACAACAATTTTTCTTTTCTTAAAAATAAAAAAAATAAAAAAAAAAAAAAAACAACAACAAAAACCAACACAAAAAAAAAAAAGCACATGAAAGGAGACAGAACTCATCAAAGAGAAAGAAAAGAACAAAGAACCTATAATCCACTAGAAGTTATAAATAGATAGAGAACATCCATGAGAGAGAGAGAGAGAACAAGAAAAGAAAAAAGAAAAAAAAAAGCACACTGAAAGGAGACGGAAACTCATCAAAGAGAAGGAAAAGAACAAAGCACCTATAATCCACTAGAAGTTATCAAATAGATAGAGGACATCCGTGAGAGAGAGAGAGAGAGAGAGAGAGAGAGAGAGAGAGAGAGAGAACAAGAAAAGAGCTTGGAGCTCAATCTCTCAAGAACCAAAGTGGAGGGACACCAACCTCGAGAAGAGCAATAGCTCTAAATGTAAGTTTCTAGTGCAACTAACAGATGAGAGTGTAACTAACAAATGAGAATCGTCAACCGCACATAACAAACCTAGAACCAAATCATACCCAAATACATTCAATCCAAGAATAGAGATCTTTCCACTTGAGAAGAAAGGAAAAACAATGCAATAACCAGCAAATAATTAAAGCTCTCACCAGTTTTGATTTGCCTAAATCATACGTCCCGCTTGTGAAAACATGCACTTACACAAACCCTAGCCCAAGGCTTTTAGAGAAGATAAAAATGTCCCAAAAGCTGCTAGACATTTTTTATTTATCAAGTTTTTATATGATGGGAAACAAAAGAAAAGCTCTAACACTAATCTACGCCTTAAATAAAGCATAAATTATGGGCCAGATTTATAATCTCAACTCTACACCCTTTATTTAAAGGAAAATGACTAAAATACTCCTATTTACTTAAGCAAAGCAAAATAAACCAAAATTTATTACTTAAGAAAAATGCCACCAAAAGACAATTTTATGGACATAAAGCGCACCATGGGTGACCCCCGTCCTTCGAATCACCTCACAGTCACACACGCATGCTGACTGGCCCGACCCATAGACAATAGAACCCAAGTGTACGGACAGGCGTCCAAATAGCCGACGCCCGTTGCACCCGAAACCTATGTCATATTGACCACACCACCGCCACGAGTGCGGAGGTGCCACGAGTGCGTCAATCCGACGCTCTGTTAGTGAGATACGACCTTGAATCCATAGCCCAAATCATGTAACTTGTTTAACAAGCAATCCTAGTGGGCCTAGGCCCAAAAGGCTAAAGCCCTAGCCCATGGTTTAAGGCTCTTTAAGCCCATGGCCCAAGGTCAATAGTTACAAGACAAATAAGACTCCAACACACACTAAAAGACGAGAAACTCTCTTCTCTAACCTGAAGAGTTGAACACGACAAGTAAATGTAATTTTATTGATTACAAATACTTGTACACAACAAGGTACACTTTACAATACTCACAAACTATCACTCTTGAATGACAACTCTCACACACAAGGAAAAACTCTTTTGAACTCTTAATAATTCAACACTTTGGACACCTTACTTTCACTCAAGACTTGAACTCACTCTTTGTTGTTGTTGTGTGTGTGTGTGTGTGTATATATATATAATAAAATTCTTCCCATATTTATAGAGGGCTATAGAAGATTCTAAAATCAACACAACTCTAAAGAGTTCTAGAAGCTTCCAAATATCCTATATATATACATAATGAGACTCTTCCCATATTTATAGAGGGCTATGGAAGATTCTAGAATCAACACAACTCTAAAGAGTTCTAGAAGCTTCCAAATATCCTATAAAGTTCCATCATATTTTGGAACTTTCTAAGAGAATCCGGAAGGTTCTAGCATAGTCCGGAACATTCCGGAAGAGTTAAGAAGACTCTCTCAAACTCTAGAAGTTTCCGGATGATTCTAGAAAATTCTAGAATTTTCCGAAAATGTTCGGAAGTTTCCGGAAGACTTCGGAATATTCAAGAGAGGTGGTGATGACATTTAACACTCCCCCTCAGCACCAACTCTCACAATTCTGCCTTGGTCATCATGCCAAGTTGCTTTCTGAATTCAGTAAACTTAGCATTGCTAAGTCATTTCTTCACATGACTCGTCTCGATTTCTCCTTGAAGTATCTTCTCTCTCACGAAGTGATAGTGTACCTCCACATGCTTGGTCCTGGCATGAAACACTGGATTCTCAGTCAAGCAAATTGTTGATTGATTGTCATAGCGTAATATCATTGGATAATCATCTGGTTGATGAAGATCCCTCATTAACTGCATAAGTCATGTGCTTTCTTGTGCTGTCATTGCCATTGCTCTGTATTCAGCCTCCGTGGTTGATAAAGATAATGTAGGTTGTCTCTTGCTACACCAAGAGATTGCTCCTGAGCCGAGGTTGAATACATATCCAGTGGTTGATTGTCGTGTGTCGTGATCACCACCATAGTCAGCATCGCAGTACCCAACTACCTTGCATGCTCCACCTTTCTTGTACAATAGACCAAGGTCTATTGTACCCTTCACATACCTCAGTATTCGACGTACTGCTTCAAGATGTGGCTTCTTTGGTGTTTGCATGAACCGGCTAACTACACCAACTGCGTATGTTATATCCGGTCACAATAATGTAAGGTAGATTAGACTACCAACTATTTGTTGATACATAGTTGCATCTTCCAAGTCTTTTCCTTCTTCCGAACATAGCCTGACATTAGCCTCCATAAGTGTGTCAATTGGCTTGCATTCGAGCATCCCATATTTCTTTAATAGGTCTTTGGCGTACTTCCGCTGGCAGAGGAATATGTCTTCGTTGCTTCGGTCAATCTCCAGCCCAAGAAAATGCTTCAGTTCTCCAAGTTCCTTCATTTGGAATCGCACGGACAAGTTCTCTCTTGTCCTTTCAATCTCACTGTCATCATCTCCAGTGATGATCAAGTCATCCACGTACACTAGCACTATTGCTAGTTTACCTTCCTAGAATTTTACAAAGAGACTGGAATCCGCAAGTGCCACCGAGAACCCGCTTTGCACTAGGAATTCCTCTATCTTGCCGTACCATGCCCTCGGTGCTTGTTTAAGCCCATACAAGGCCTTCTTTAGTTTGCAGACGTAATCCTAATGCCTTTTACTATGGAAACCACTTGGCTGCTCCATGTAGATATCTCGATCAATTTCTCCATGTAGAAAGGCATTCTTCACATCCATCTACCACGGCTTCCAAGATTTGCTCATTGCAAGTGCTAATAGTACTCGCACCGTTGTAATTTTTGCTACTAAGCTAAAAAGTCTCATCATAGTCCAACCCATATTCTTGTGAGAATCCTCTAGCCACTAGTCGAGCTTTGTACCTTTCTATTGATCCATCGGGGCGAGTCTTGACTTTGTACACCCATTTGCATGATATCGGCTTCACATCCTTGGGTTTTGGAACTAGTTCCCAAGTCTGATTTTGGTTCAATGCCTTAATCACTTCTTCCATTGCCTTCTGTTATTCTATGTCTCGGGATGTTTCTTCAAATGTCGTTGGCTCTTTCACGGTCTCTTCTTCTGTTAAGGCAGCATCCACGTATCTTGGGTTAGGCTTTCTCTATCTAGTTGACCTCCTAAGTGGTGGGTTGTCTACCGCAACCTCCTGTTGACTCGGGCAAAGCTCTTCTGGACTACTTTGATGTACTCCAGTTTACCATGGACTCATAGATTTATCTAGCGTTCCAGACAGATTAGGCACTTGCTCACCATCACCTGCTATAGGCGTCAACTCCTTAGTTGAACTAGGAGATTCTTCTCCTTCCGTTGTCTCCCCCATCTTCTCATGCAGTTTATCTTCTAAGTCTTGAGAGTTTGGGAGCTCCTCCTTCAGTGGCGACCACCATGATGAGGCTTCATCAAAGACAACATTCCTCGATGTGTAGCACTAACCAGTTGCAGGGTTGCAACATTTCCACCCTTTCTTCTTACTGCTATAGCCCAAAAAGATGCAACGAATCGCCTTCTTATCGAACTTGCTACACAAGTGATCAGGCACAAACACATAGCATACACATTCGAAGACTCAGAAGTGACTCACTTTGGGCTTTATGTTCCATAGCTTCTCGAAGGGTGAGACAAAGCCTAGTTTTGCCTGTGGTAGCCTATTGATCACATGAGTTGCCGTCTGCATGCACTCTGCCAAGAATTGGCTGGGTGCATTCTTAGCATGTAGCATGCTCCGACATATCTCTGCAAGGTGACGATTTTTTCCTTTCAGCAACGCCGTTTTATTGTGGAGTGCCCGAACAAGTCAATTGTCGTCGGATTCTACACTCCTTTAGATAATTTGAAAACTCATTCGACGTATACTCTCCACCATTATCCATTTGCAAGCATCGGATCCTTCCATCGAACTCACTTTCGACCTTCTCCCAAAATTCTTTAAATTTTGATAAAGTTTTTTACTTCTCTTTCATGAAGTAAACCCAAACGTACCTTGAGAAGTTGTCAATGAAGGTCACCATGTAACGCATGCCACTAACTAATGCTTGTTTTACCCGTCCGAACACGACTGAGTGGACAAGCTCCAAGGGTTCTTTAGCTCTAAACTTTGACTCTTCATATGGCAATTGGTGTGTTTTACCATATTGACATCCTGCACAAATTATATCTTCTCGAACATCCAGCTGGGGAAGACCTTTGAGCATAACCTTCTCCATCATTATCTTCAACTTATGATAACTCACATGCCCTAAACGTGCATGCCAGAGATTTGCAGTCTCATTTTTTCGAGTCTTATCTACATAAGCTGATTCAGCTGACATTACGTAGATTGACTCCAAGCGTCGTCCTTCAATGATAGGTGTACCTAACGGTTTAAGGTTTCGGTACACCTTAACATCCTCCGGTCCAAATACCACATAATTACCAGAAGATGTCAGTTGTGATACTGACAACAGGTTTTTCTTCATCTCTGGCACGTGATAAACATCTTGCAACTTTACTTGATTATGGCTAAATCGAGGTGTGATAGTAGTCGTACCTACGTGAGTTATCGGCAACCTTAAATTATTAGCTGTTACCACCACCCGATCTCCTTTGTAGGCAGATAAACTGACAGTTTCTTCTTATCACCTGTCATGTGATTTGATCACCCTGAATCAATAATCCAATCATCACTATAGTTGATAGCTCCACGATTGGAAACTGCAGCAAGGACTATTTCACCCGTCTCTGTCACTATTGAGGAAGCAGCTACTTCGTCAGTGACTGTGTTAGACTGCTTAAGTGGTTCATCAAAATCCATCTCATTCTCTGAACAATCTCCTTTGATGGATTCAGACACCGCTAAGGATGCCTGAAAGTCTCAGTCATCTTCACTGTCTTCTTGGTGATTTCTGGAAGTCACCAAGTTACCTTCGGTTGATTTTTTCTTGAACCAACAATTTTTTGCAAAGTGACCTTTCTTGCCGCAATTGAAACACTCTATATCATACCTTCGAGATACAGAGAATCGTCGTTCATTTGTGTTGTTGTCGGATTGAACTCCCCCTTGTCTGAGGGTTTCTTCCTTGCGCTTCTCTCTTCTTGGACTTTCCAAAGTTCTGCTGACTTTGTTCGCCCTTTCTGTTCTGTTGTCGATATCGCCTTTTTTTATTATTGCAGTAGAGTGCTTCCTCTTCCTTCTTTATCGACACTCCAGCCATTTGTTTACATAAACTTTCTTGATTGGCCAACAAATTCTCCAACTCTATGAGAGTAGGTTGAGTAGGCCAACCTCGTATTGCCGTGAAAAAAGCATTATACTCGGGCTTCAACCCATGTATAATTATCCTCTTCATTCTTTCCTCATGAATATTTGCTTTAGGATCCAATTCTGAAATTTCACGGCATAAATCCTTTACTCTTGTAAAGTACTCACTTATAGACTTACCTCCTTGGGTGGTGGACATTAAATCATTCTCCAAATATTGAAGCCGAGCATCATTTGTTTTTTAAAACAATGATGCAAAGGTATCCAATGCCATCTTGGGTGTGTCGTCATCCTTGATTTGCCCGAGCAACTCATCCTCAGTGGTTGACTTGAGCATGTACATTGCCTTCCCGGCCTTAATCTTCCACTTTCGGAGTGCTTCAGCATTTTCCTTAGGAGGTGGGGTAATCTCATTCCCATTAACAACCTCCCACAAGTCTTGCCTTTCAAGGTAAGACTTAATGCGACTCCTCCAACTTTGATAGTTGTGGTTGTTAAGCCTTGTAACTCTGTTCGTTGTGTTCACAAGATCCATCATCGTGACTTGGTGTGATTATCACTCCCTTTACCAAGCAAGCCAACAAACTTCACAGTCTCAAAACCGTGCACGATCACCTTAGAAAACGGATCCTAACCAAACCTGCTCTAATACCAAATTGAAGAGTTGAACACGACAAGTAAATGTAATTTTATTGATTACAAATACTTGTACACAACAAGGGTACACTTTACAACTCACAAACTATCACTCTTGAATGACAACTCTCACATACAAGAAAAACTCTTTTGAACTCTAATACTTCAACACTTTAGACACCTTACTTTCACTCAAGACTTGAACTCATTCTTTGTTGTTGTATATATATATATATTATATATATATATATATATAATATATATATATATATATATAATATATATATATATATATATATATATACACATAATGAGACTCTTCCCATATTTATAGAGGGCTATGGAAGATTCTAGAATCAACACAACTCTAAAGAGTTCTAGAAGCTTCCAAATATCCTATAAGGTTCCATCATATTCCGGAACATTCTAAGAGAATTCAGAAGGTTCTAGCATAGTCCGGAACATTCCGAAAGAGTCAAGAAGACTCTCTCAAACTCTAGAAGTTTCCGGAAGATTCTAGAAAATTCTAGAATTTTCAGGAAATGTCCGGAAGTTTCCGGAAGACTCCGGAATATTTAAGAGAGGTGGTGATGACATTTAACATAACCATCATCCTAGCTCATCATGACAGGTAGCTCATGCTTGTTGCCACCTCATCTCATGTGCAACCAATGCATCGCCTTGGAATGGCCATGTCACCCTTTTCCACCAATCATAGCCTATTTGCATCCACATCACATGCCATCTCACCATCCACCCCTTTAACAGCCAATGCATGTGCTAAGCCCTTCCACATCATCAACCCACCTCAACACCCCAAACACCAATAGGAATTTGTAGAATTGCCACCTAGAATTTCCACTATCCAAGCCACCTCACCAATTCTCCTCACTTTGCATCAATGGCATTTGCACAAAATACCACATCACATGCCACATCATACCCTTTCTCTCTATATAAGAGGGGTCCCTCTAGCATTTCTTCCCTTACAACACTTGGGAGATTCCAAAAATTTTGAGAGAGAAAAGTGAGTTGTGATTGGGCGCCGCTACTTGGGTCTTGTAAGTCTCATACCAAGTCCATGTTGGCCTCTTAGACAGCCAGTGGGGGGTGGGGCACATGAACCGGGTGCAACGTCCAAAAGTGAACCAAAACCAGTTATGCAGATTTTTTTGCACGGTTTTTGCTACTACTATACTTTGGGCCATCACTGCTAATTACACACACACGATCACCGGGCCCCGTCTTAGAGCTTTTGGAACCCATACATGAGACTACCCGGGGCACTTGACGGTATACCGAAAAGTGACCCCACACGAACATGGGGTACGCCCAAAAATGGGCTGAACCCATTTCTGCACTGCACTTTCTGCAGTCTTTTTTCCAGGAGTTCATGTTTGGGCCCTTGCCATGATTTGCACACACATTCAGCAGGCCCTACCTTGTGGGTTTGGAGCCCATACATAGGGCTACCAGAGAGTCGTACACATTAGCCAAATGGGCCTGACCCATTTCTGCAACAAACTGGACTCATTTCTGCAACAAACCGAACTCAAATCTGTTTGAATCAAAACTTGTGTGGGCCCACATCTGTGGGGTCCACCACTTGTGTATGACTTCCGTTCGCCCATCTGAACCCTGGACATGATCCAATGATCACGGTGGACCCGAAAACCAAGTGGGCCACCCCGTGGGCCTCATCCAACCGTTGAAAACCATCCTAGGTCACCATGATGTTTATTTTATCATCCAACAGCTGAAAATCCCTGACCTTCCATATTTTTCTGATACAAACATACATGTGTGTGCGTGTATTATGTAATATTTATAAATTTATTAAAAAAAAAAAAAAACAAAAACAAAACAAAACAAAAACAAATAGACGGTGCAGCTGCACGTTGTGAAAACAGTGTGCAACATTGCACACTGTATGCACCTGCACGTAAATGAAAAGGTGGCAGCTGTTGACCCCACTCTGATATATGTATTCTAAATCCACTCCATCCAGCTGGTGAGCCAGGTCATTTTAGGCCAGTGGCCCAAAACTCAGGCAGATCGAGAAATCAGGTGGGCCATACCATTGGAAACAGTGGTGACCAAACACCCATTGTTGAACCCTAAAACTAAAAGACAAAATGTCTTAATGCACTATGAGACAAAACTTGTAGTGATGGCAAAACAAAAACAAAAAATAATAAGAGAGGAAACAACAACAACAAAAAAAAAAAAAAGAGGCAGCGATACACAATGCTTCTCACAGCGTGCAAGGCTGTGAGACAGCAGCATATAGTGCTGCTGGGCCCACCATTTGCTGCATATATGGGGCCACCCTGTAGACCCCACCTTGATGTATAAATTCTGTATCTACCTGTCCATCAGGTTTCCCAGATCATTTCAAGGGCTAGGCCCAAAATGAAACAGATTCAAATCTCAGTTGGGCCACGCTGCTAGAAAAATGTGGAAATTGACACCTACTGTTGAAAATTTCCCACGGCCCATGGTGATGTTTATTTGCCATTCCATCTGTTGATAGTGTCACATCAGACCTAGATAAAGGGAATACACAAATATCAGTATGATCCAAAACTTAGTGGGCAGCACTATGGACTCAGCGTGATGTATGTGTCTTATCCGCGCCGTTTCCAGCATGTGGGCCACTTGCTATTGGACTCACCATGATGTCTAGGTTTTGTACACGCTGCCCATTCATTTTTAGCAACCCAAGTAGCCCGTTTTATTACTTATGTTGCGCATACACACTGTTGGACCATTTTTAGGCCTGCTAGGATATATATATGATGTACGTTCTAGATTGCCCTCTGTTTTGGCAGCCCATGTGGCCCACTTCGATGTATGGATTATGGGCCCACGCTACAAATTACTTGGGTAGCATGGTGAGGCCTATTGCCAAGGCCCATTAGGGCCAAATTAGAGTCGTTTCAAGGCCCAAACATGCCAGTTTTATGGGCTAGGATGTGAGCCTCATGTGGAACCCAAAACCAAGGAGATTTTCAAGTATTTCAAGGCCCAACAACTTTAAATGAGCAGGGCCAACTCTCATGAGCATGATTTATGGTTTGATTGATGTGGATGTGGATTATATATTGTTGATCTTTATGTTTGATTCGGCCCATTGGCAATAATGTAATAAGCCCATAAGGGCATGTGATGTATGCTTGATGTAGATGGTTTGTGAGATGTATGTATGATTTAGATGGCATAATGTAAATGACATGTGATAGATGGCATGAGATATGCATGATGTAGATGACATGTGATAGATGCATTAGGTAGATGGCATATATGCACGATGTAGATGACATGTGATAGATGCATGAGGTAGTGGGCATGAGATATACGCATGATGTAGATGGCATATGAGACATGTATGATGTAGATGGCATGAGATGCATTGCATGATGTAAGAACATAATTGACGTTGGACCATGGATTAGGCCCATGTTGAGGCCCATTGATTATGGGAGTCAATGACAAGATCCGGCCTATGTATGGGTGAGATGAACGGTCCGGATCGACTTCCCATGAACAATGGGCTATGAGATAAGGCTCTAAGTCTAAGGACTATGGTACACTTAGTGTAAGCCGCATAGTGGCATACGATGCATGGCTTACATGACGACTTATTTAATAGCTTGATTTCATGAGCATCCATGGCACATATACATGAGCATATCATGATGTTTGGGGCCCACGTGTTGGTTCGTATGCCTGGACGAGTTCCAGAGGAGTTGGAGTATTGCTATGAATATTGTTTATTGGTCGTGACACCGCGTGTGGTGGGCCCTACGTTGTGAAACCGCATGTGGCGTGCCCTTGAACCCAAGAGGTTCTATTATGGATTTTGCGTCAATTAAGTCGATACCAATGGGTCCCTTCCGACAGGTCGAGTAGCAAGAGCAGTGCAGTTACGGGGCGCCAAGACCCTCTATTGCTGAGACCGAGAATGGCAAAGGTGTAACGAGCCTACCTAGTGTTTGGACTAGGTGAGGGTATTAGTTGGAGACAGTGACCCCGCTACCGATGGTCAAGTAGGGGAAAACAAATACGATCCTCATTGACAAACCGGGTGGCCGAGTCCACTGCCGTGTGTCGGATGGGAAGGGGTGGGGCGAACCCAACATTAGCCTCATTGGAAAAATAACGTCACCCACACCGTCGCGCAGGGGGTTAGTCTCAATCACGAGTGTGGCAGACATGTATACATATGGGCCATTGTGATGGAATAGCGTCGGAGTTATGATTTTGATTATAGATATGATTTTGGCTATGATGGTACAATGCGACATACGGACAGGTACGGTATTCATGCATTCGGGATTGTAGATGCGTAAATATAGTCTAGGTGCACATATTCGTGGGCCACGGTTCTCAATAGGTATGAGAATATTCAGGATCAGGAGTCTATCATCCTGGAATCACTTCGCATGTTAGGTATGGGACTAACATGGGTTGTGGCCCTTGGTGCGAGGCCCCTACCAGCCCGCGATACTACGCACTGCGACTTCACCATTCATCGTATATTCTCTTGTAACTTACCTACTTATGATATCTTGTTCGTAATAACATGCTTAACAGTACTTATGATCTCATGGCCCTTCACAAGTATCCTTTGGTTATCACTCTTAATGCATCTAACATGATAGGTTCCTAACCTTTTTCTCTCTCACTTTTGCAAGTTTGAAGACATCTTTCTCAACTTCTCGTGTCCCCAATCTATTGTAAAGATCATCATAAGCCTTAACTCTAGCCTCACTACTTTCTTAGCAATCCTATTGGCATTTCTATATTGTTTAAAATTTTCATCGTTTCTAGTCCCTTAATAGGGTTTTAGACATGAATGTTTCTTTTGAAATGTTTTTCTACATCATCATTCCACCATCGAGTTTCCTTATATGTGGTTTTAACCTCTTGATACTCCAAAACATCTTTTCTCACTTTCGTAATGCATTCAACCATCTCATTCCACATAAAATTTATTTCTTCCTCAACATTCCACTTTCTTTCTTCTATCAATTTATTTTTGAATAACATTGTTCTCCCCTTTTAAATTCCACCACCTAGTTTTTGGACAGCTATTAATTCCACTCCCTTTCTTACCATTTCTTATTGTAAACATCTATAATCATTAACCTATGTTGCGTCATCAAACTCTCTCCTAGGATAACCTTGCAATCCTTACATATTGATTGTTTTGTTTTCCTAAGTAGAAAGTAATATATGGCTTGTATGTGATCCATTTTTCAAAGTTATTACACATTCATCTCTCTTTTTAAAGTATGTATTTGCTATTGTATGCCATTGTGAAATCAAGGATAGCATCCCCCAACTCATTTCTTCTCCCGAAAGCATATTCCCCATGTAAGATCACATATGCTCTACTTTCTTTTCCTACATGCCCATTTAAGTCTTCTTTTATAAATATGCTCTCTATTCGAAATTCCGTGCATTAGTCCATCCATATTCTACCAGAATTGTGTCTTGATTCAATCTTCTAACCCTACCTACGGACTTATGCACTAATAACGTTGATCTCCTATCCTAACACAAGTTTTATTAATAAAATCCTATCACTTACATTCCTAACATCTAAACTTTATCCTTTAAATCTTTATTTGCCACTATGCCTACCCCAATTCTATTATTGTCCTCTCCCATATACCATAGTTTAGATCCACCAATTTCTCTACTTTTGGCCCATTTCCACTTGGTTTCCTCAACACAGGCTATGTTTATTAACTCTCCTTCCTTTCATCGTGTCTGCTAACTCCATACTCTTACCTATCAATGTTCCTATATTCCATGTGGCAAGATGAATCCTATTCTCCTGGACTGGCTTCTTTGCTCTCGTGCATCCAGAATAGCATGGAAACTTTTGCTTATTTCTCATAGCAACCGGGCTTGTTGCAGTGCATCGCTTCCAGAGGACGCCCTAGCCAACCCTTGTCCATTTCTCACTACACCCAAGTTCCGATGTTGGGTGTTTCTTACATGAACACCCTAAAATGAGTTTAGAATGTCATACCACTCAGATTCGTGATGAAAGTTATGGCATAAGTTTGACGTCGGCTACCAATCTGATACATCCCTCCTTTATCCAGGGTAGGGACCGGTAATGAGAGCACAAAACTCCCATAGGTACAATGTTGTCAACTATTACATAGGTTGATTACAAATTTACAATAAAGCGCTATCCAATAGTCTATTACATAGGTCATCTTTCCAAAAAAAAAGTCTATTACATAGGTTGATTACAACCAACTAGTTACCAACAACTCCTCCATGCTCGATCAAATTCCAACTCCATTTGCACTTTTATTTCCATCCATTAATGTTGATAAATGTTGGTCATTTTACGGCCTACCTAGATGATTGTAGTTTCGTTCTCGTTTTACTGGCTCCACTCCCACTCTTCAACAACTTCATAGTACACCTGGTGACATGGTTATGCTCACTAGGGATAAGTACTCCAGGTTACTAAAGAAACAGCATGTCTCTGGTGCTCCTTCTTCTTCCACATTCATGATATCAGCAAAATATTTGTTTACTTTATAATCCTTTGCTCCAGGGGTCATTAATTAGGGGGCAACAGCTTGTATGACAGGTGAGTCCACTAATTTCTCCTCTATTGATACCTCATTGTTGAGTTCATCTATCTCTCTGGTAAGATGGTACCCAATCCAAAGTATATAGGATGTGTACGATCCATCCTAATCATTCGCTCTTTGTCCTCTTTTCTTTATTTACCAAAGATCCTTTTTAATTTTATGTCAATTAGTAAACTTACAAAATCCTGCAATTGTTCTATGATCATTTACACTAAAAACTTGTGTCTTTCAGGATCTCAGGATGATTGAGGGAGACTGTTGGAGGGCGTAAACATGGTGGAATTTAATAGTATCTTGATCGTGAATTTGCAACAATACAAACTAGTACCTCCTCCTACTAGTGTCGTTGTAATCTAGATCATCCATCCTTGAAGATTCTCTAGAGTGTCAAACCTTGACTATCCGATGTGAATCTTAGCGTGTGAAGAATGTGAATTAAGTAAACATCATTGAGTCTCTTTTCCACCTTGACTGATGTATGTAGTTTGGTTCCATTTGATTTAGTGCACGCAAGTATGTTTGGGGTCCTGTCCGAGTCTCAACTATGTCAAGGTACAAACACTTTGTTACTTGTATTGATGACCTCTTGAATGCTTGGTTTTGTTAAATGAAGGATAGATTTGAATTATTCTTTACTAAAAAACTTTTTATAGGGAAGTGCATAATCAATTAAATTTGAAAGTGTGTGTGTGCACGCGTGCTTTGTTCAAGGCTAAGAAATATGTTTCTCAGCCTTTTTAACTTACTAGAAAATGGTATCTTGTATCAAACATCAAGTGCTCACACTCCATAGCAAAATGGCATAGCTAAAAGAAAAAACCATCATCTACACATGGTGTCACATGCATTGTTAATTCATATACGTGTCCCAACAGTTTTCTGCAATGATGTTGTTTTAAATGTGTTACTTAATTAGTAGGAGGCCCTCTGTTGTCTTAGGGATCAGTCACCTTAGAGAGTTTTGTTCACTGGTAGGGACAGTTTTCTGCAACGATGTTGTTTTAAATGTGTTACTTAATTAGTAGGAGGCCCTCTGTTGTCTTAGGGATCAGTCACCTTAGAGAGTTTCGTTCCCTGGTACTCCATTGTTCTCTTTGCCCACTAAAGCTTTTAGGTGTGAATGCTTTGTTCATATATTAGATTTGGGTTGGGATAAGTAGGATTCTCAAGCAATCAAATGTATCTTTCTTGGGTAGCCAAAACCGGAGGGGCTAGATGTTATAGTTCAAGAATTCGAAGATTGTTGGTGCTGATGTTACCTTCTTTCAGTCAGCTCCATTCTTTTCAAATAAAGGTAAGTCGCTTGTGATGTAAGACCCACAATCTTCTTGCATTTTCCCAATATGGAAATACCTATTGTCGTAGAGGTTGATAATATACATTTATTCCTTCTCCTAATCAGTCCACATCTAAGGGGACTACACTCAAAGTTTACTCAGGACAGAAGCGAGGAGATAATGAAGTCAGCCATGAAGAGCCACCTACCTTATCCTCTACCAAGCCTATTGATCCAATCTCTCCCAATATGCCTCCTAATTCTTCTGACCTTCCTATTACTCTCAAGAAATGTAGACAAACTTGTATAGTGTATCCCATTTCGAAACTTGTTTCTTTTCATTGTCTATCTCTAGTGTCTCGTAAATTTGCCTCATCCATGTCTTCTCATATAGTTCTCAAGTCATATCAAGAAGCTCTGTGTGGTAAAGGGTGGAAGCAAGCAATGGAGGAAGAGATGGTTGCCCTTCACCATAATAATATTTAGGAACTAATCAATCTTCCAGCTGGCAAGCATGTTGTTGGTTGTCAATGGATGTTGACCATTAAATTACAGCTTGGCGGTACAATAAAATGGTTGAAAACTCGTTTGATTGCTGAGGGGTATACTCGAACTTTCGACGTAGATTATACATGCCGACATAATTGGGCCATTTCCTTTGCTTGGGCCTGACTTGGGCCATGGGCCTCTTATTTCCCTCTTATTAGTTCTCTTTTATTTTTGTTCCTTCTTTACCAGTTTCTCTAAGAGTAGTTGATATAATTATGCCATTCACTTAATATATAAAGAGAGGGGGCTGGACATCTAAGTTTCTCTCAGTTTCTTTTCTTCTCAAGTTGTTTCTTTCCTTTGACAAGGTATCAAATCAAGGTCCCTAGGGTTTCTCATCTCTTCTCATTCTCTTATACTCTCCTCTTCTTCTCTTCTTTTTCTTTTTATATAATCTCTCTTGGTTTGAGAGTCTTGACCTTTTAATCACTAATTGTATGTGATTTGTGAGGGTTGGTCCTGCGGCTATTGTGTCTTGGAGATCTTGAAGAAGTTTTTGCTGGAAATTCTGATTGATCAAGTCTTAGACGATTTAAGGCTGTTGCGTTCTATCATAAACAGCAATAGCGTTTTGTTAGAAATTCTAGATTGATTTGTTCCCTTTGGTTGGATCAAAAAGGCAATAAGGGTTTGTTGGTCATTATTGTTTAGATAGATTTTTGGACATCTTTCATAAATATTTACAAGAATCTCCTTGTGGTAACCCTAGTTTTTTCCAGTTTTGTTTTCTTTTAGAAATTCAACCATAAGAACACCCCTCTTATTGTTTTCTTAATGATTTGTTGATTTGAATATTCCTTCTTTGAAATTTATCACCTTTTGAGTATCCCTTTTGGTTCTTAAGTATTCTTTTTTGGTTTCTTGGTGATTTGTTGATTTGAATACCCAATTATGTCATGCAAAGACTTTGTCTCCAAATGCAAGCTCAACTCCATCCATATTATAATGTCCCTTGTCAACTTGTACTGATCAGAGCCAGCCATTGTTTCAACTTGATGTTAAAAATGCATTCTTACATCAAGGTTTAACAGAAGAGGTATACATGGAGCAGCCAGCAAGGTTTGTTGCTCAAGGGAGTCAGATAAGGTGTGTAAGTTGAGGAAGGCGATTCATAAATTTAAGTTGTCTCCATGTGCATGGTTTGAAAAGTTTAGCAAAGTGTTGGCATACAGATTGCAACGAAGCCAAGTTGACATTCAATTTTCATACACAAATTGTTTTGGGGGTGATTGTCTTATTCATATATGAAGATGATATTGTGATCATAGGCAACAACAATGAGGACCTTTAGCAATATTTACTAGTGTTTTAAATAGCTGGGCTATATAGCGTGTAGCTTACATTACGTAGTATAGCTTAGCCCTAACACTACGTAGCTCATGAAAATAGTTGAAGTTGCATGTAGCCTACGCTACATGGAAATTTGCATAAGCTACACACTACATCGCTACGTAGTTCACATTACAAATTATTTTTCATCACAACATTAAAATCAATTAATGTTTTCAACAATTTGTTGCATTTTTCTATTTTCAATAAAAATTAGTTAATCTTTTCAATGCTTTTAGTAAAAATAACATAAGTAATAGTATTAAATCAGTTTCATTGCTCTTTCTTTACTTTTATACTAAGTGATTGCCCTTTCCTATTACTTTAGGTTGCGTTTGGTTGCACCAAATATCATGACATTTTGTTAAATTTCATTATTAATCAATCTAATTTGGTAAATATCATGAAATTAGTACAACCAAGCACAACCTTGATTAAAAATCTAAAAGTAGGGTGTAGCTTACTTCTCATGCTTCAGATGGGTGAACGCTATGCTACACGATATTAGCTATTTAAAACAGTGATATTTACAAGGCCACTTTCTAACGAAAGATTTGAGTTATCTTCAGTATTTGTTAAATTGCATAAGCGATTGTATGCCATCCAACCTGTGTGATCGCTTATGCGATCGCACAATCGCATGAGCGATCGCACAACTCTCTTTCTTTTCCTTTTCTTTTTGAAAAAAAAAAAAAATCGTACAAATTGGGAAATTTTGGGAAAATCTGTTTTTTTTTTTTTTCCATAAAGACTTTACTACTCCCACCAATTTTCAAACTAATTTGTGTAATATTGCCTATACTATTACTATCTAATTCTAAGTTATTAATAACTAAAAATTAACAACAACTCAACTTATTAATTAAAACTTGATACTTTTATTAATAAACAAAAGCTACAAAGTACAAACAATAGATTTACTATATACATTGTTCCATCTCCCATTGTGGCTAGGGCTGAAAGTTGGGCAGGTTCAACCCGACTGACCCGTGACCGACCCGACATTGGGTTGGGCTCGGGCAGGATATATCGCGTCTGATCTCAAGCTTGGGCTATATAAACACCAACCCGATAAAACTTGGGTTGGGCTCTTGAGGTCTCGGGTTGCCCAACCCAACCCGAACCCGAACCCAATCAATATATAAGTTACTTATAAATTATAAATGAGTGTGGATCATTTGTATCGAAGGCACACTAGTGATGTCGGATCTCATTTGTCCACGTCATTTCCAAGGATCAAGCTGACAAGATATGCCGGATTTCTCTCTCCCAAATAGATTACGTGCTATGCTACATGACTTTTAACGGAGTAGTTGTCTTATATTCTAGCTTGTTTTTTTAAAGAAAAAAAATGAAGTTCTTTATGATGAATAATCACATACATGATTAATAAAATCATAATACAAAAAGAAGTCTTATGTTGAAATATAATAAACTAATGTAATAATGAAAATATTAACACGTATATACCCGACCAACCCGATCAACCCGACCGAGCCCGCTTGGGTTGGGCTTGGGTTGAGAATTCCCAACCCGAGATTGGGTTAGGTTGGGTTAGGGTTGAGGTATAGGAACCTTGGGTTGGGTTAGGGTTGAGCACCAACCCGACCCAACCTGCCTGACTTTCAGCCCTAATTGTGGCACATCACCACCATCACCATCATCATCATCAAAGTTATCTCCTTCAATGTACACTTCATCTTGTTTTGTTTCTTGATGGAGACTCACGCACACACGTGCACGCACGCCGCCCCCCTACGCACGTACGCAAGGAGAAGGAGGCCCCTACCATCGATTTGGCTCGATGACGACATCCAAGGAGGGCCTCCTAGTTAGAAGACGGAGTTCTGGTTTAAAAGAGTGGGCCCGATGGTCAAGTAAAGCCCATCATGGGATCTCAAGATCGTGGCCCACTAGTCGGATTAATTTCATATTTTAGGTTTTGCTTATTTATGTTATTTAGATGGATGCTTTAAATTTCTTTGATTAGATTTATTTTGGTTTACTTCATCGCCAAGTAATAGGTTGCGTACGTGGCCCGAGTTTTGTGGTATAGGGTTTTATTATAAATAGGCACCCCTTGTAGCTTTTTTGATTCATTGAAGTTTAATAAAAAAAAAAACCTGCAAATTTTTTTTTCTACTCTCTAAGTTTCTGAGTTGTGAAAAAATTCAAGTGGGTGCGAAGCACTCCCTTTTCGAAGGGCTAACTACCGTGGTGCAAAACCACATCTATCTCCATCCACCCTCTTCCATCCATATTTCTCACATCCTACGATCATCATTGCTTCAAATTCGCCTGTTTTTGCAGCAGTTTCTTCTCCCTACAGCCAGTTTCCAGAATCTGGCCCTGCAGAAGGGTTGAAACTTTGGCGAAGCACCACGCACAGACCGTATCTCGGATCGAGCTGAAAATCAAGGGTTTTGGAGTTCTCACATGGCCGACCAGACCCTAGGAGTCGGTTGGGGGGAATTGGGCCACGCTCGCATGTGCAGCCAAGCTCCTGTGCACGTGCGCCAGGACCTAGCCCGTTGTCCGCATGCACGGACTATCCCAGGTTCAGGTTTCCTCCTTATTTTCCCCCTTTTCATACCTATTTTCATAACCCTAATCCTGGATTGCATTATCCTTAATTTATTTGCCCCTTTTCTCGCCCCAGGGTTCCTTGAATTGAAATTAGTGAATCCCTTGGATTAGGGACTGATTACTGTGCATGTGTGGATGATTTCTATTTCCCTTTGAGCATCGTTTGGTCCATAATTTTACTGATCCTGTCCTAGCCTGTAAGTCCTGGACCTGCACAGATTCCCCTTGCTTGAATGTTCAAACTTTTGTGTGGGATGTGGAATTTTTATGTTATTGTTTCTGAATTAGTATGATCTAAGCCTGAAATCTTGCATATCATATTTAAATTTCATGTCCTGCATCAAATTCGGTATCAGAGATTAGGGTTCTTATAGGGGAATACATTACATGTTCAAGATTAGTTTGTTTAAGTCATTCGTGCATCCAGTTTCATCACATATAGTTGTTTAAAAGCCTGTAGTCCCTGATATTAGTTGTTGAAATTTTTGTTAGCAGGGAGTTAGCAATTCACATTGCTGTAACTTTTTGTTATTCCCTTATTTTGACAACCATGTTGCTGGATTTTAGTAGCACTGCGTAGTTTCCCTCATAAAGAGTCTCATAGGATCATTTAGTCCTATTTAGTTACATATAGTCGTCATAGAAAGTCCTTAGGTGGAGTTAGCAAGTGTATGCCCACATGTACGGGTCATGGTTTTGGCTTGCACCCTACACTAAACATGGATCAACTACTAGAGTCACTGAACAAACTGTCCCAGCAGATTGAGTCTTTGGGTAAGCGCTGGGAACAACATTGTAAGACCCGAGGCCCCGAAATCTGGTTTGTACACTAGATAGCCGTTGACTGTAGGTCCATTGGCCTCGAGAATGTTTTGACTTGATCATAATGTTGTTCTGTTATCGAGCCGCAAGCTGTATTTCAACCCGATGTCCGAATTTTAATATACGGACTTAAAATTTAACAATCTGAGAAATGACAACTATGTCCTTATTTTATCTGGTGGAGCCCCACCATCGAGTTTTCAAAATCCGTTAGGTCCGAGAGCCTAACCGTTGTGACCGTAGTTGAGTTACAGAATTATTGGCAAAAACGGCAGGTCAATAGGACACCCGGATTGTAAGTTATGAATAGATATGTACAGGTATATTTTGATAAAATAACTCAAATGACCTCGATGTTTTTTTTTTTAATCCTTGGAATACTTTAGTTCAAATTACTTAAATAACATTGTTATATTGTTACTATAGGCTTAAACTTCTCAAAATCATCACAAAACATCCCATAACCCTCCTTTTTAGACAAAAGCCAATTTAAAACCAGTTTCAAGTCCATAAATATGAAAACCCTCTTGCAACATCCCATTTCCAGCACTCTCTTTCCTGTTGAATGTGAAGTTGAGAAGAATAAGAAGAAGAAGAAGAAAAGGAAATAAAAGCTAAAATTGAGAGTCAATCCTCTGATAGTTACCGGTGAGTGCATCGATTAGGAGAACACATATATGTGTGTTGGGGTTTCCTCGAAAACCCTATTGCTGAATTTTCTGATTTAGGGTTAAGTATTGCTGGATTTTCCTTGAAAGCCCTATAAAAAACTATATTTTCTGATTTAGGGTAGGTTAGTGCTGGATTTTCCTTGAAAGCCCTATAAAAGACTAGCCCTATTGCTGAATTTTCTGATTTAGGGTTAGGTATTGCTGGATTTTCCTTGAAAGCCATACAAAAGACTAGATTTTCTGATTTAGGGTTAGGTTATTGCTAGAATTTCTGATGTAGTTGGTTAACTTATTGCTGGATTTTCCTTCAAAGCCCTATAGAAGACTAGCTTTTCTGATTTAAATTGGTTAGGTTATTGCTGGATTTTGTTAAGGTTATTGTTGGATTTTTCTAAGTTAGTTGGTTAGGTTATTAATGGAAGATTAGATGATAGAGATGATTTAGTTTTGTTTAAAGTCATACGTATTTCCAACGGTTTCTCTCTTTGTCCCTTACAAAGTCCACCCGCTACTTGTCTGATAAAACGTTTGAAAGAATTATCCTTCATCCTTTTGATGTAGTTAATTATTGAAAAAAAGCATGCTTGTGGCATGAAGTCTTATAACGAAATGAATCCCGGATTGGATTTAGATTGGCTAAGTCATGCGCATATCATATGCATGATTCATAGTTGTTGTATCATTGTATGATTGAGAGTGAATGATTCATATCATGATATTGTGATCATAGTGGGTTGTGTTGCGAGACACGATGTGTCTATGATGAGTATGTAAACCATCTAGATACAGGATGTATTACATGAGACCCCTATGAGGAACTTAAATGTATGAGGAGACCACATGAGGAAGGTCGTCCTATGCTTACCTTGAAAACCATGACATATTGTGCTTGTGTGTGGACTTATGCATACGGTGATTGTAAATGCGATGAAACATACTTTGTTATGACTTGAGTTGGACACCACACCGAAAATGTGTAATTCGACAGGACATGATTAGAAGGTTCGTGGGTGAAAGTCCCTAAACCCCGACTGGTACCATTGGGAGTAACCAATGCCTAAACTTGGTGAAAGAACGGAGTGTTGGAATGCCGAAATACCAAAGTAGGCAGTGACTCCCACCGACGCATGTCGATTGGTTGAGAGGTTTGACCTAACCTGCTTATGGGCAAGCAAAGATAGGTTGTGTGCAAGGTATCCCAAATCGGTTACGTATCGGCCGTAACAGCCGATACGTAATGGTAACGGTGGGACCTGTTACGCGATACGGGGTCGAAACGGCCGTTAAGGATTTCTGTGACCGTAACGGCCGTTACGGCCCATAACGGCCGTTACGGACCCATACGGCTGTTACGGTCCGTAACCCTAAAGAAAAATGGAAAAAAAAAAAAAAAATGGTTTTAAAAAAAAAAAAACTTACCATTTTTTTTTCTCTTCTTCTTTTTCTTCTTCTTCTTCTTCTTACAATGGGGTTGGCGGCGCTGCTGCTGCTGCTGCTGCAGCTGCGACGGCAGCCCTTCTTCTTCTTCTTCTCTCTTCTCTCTCTCTCTCTCTCTCTCTCTCTCTCTCTCTCTCTCTCTCTCTCTCTCTCCTCTCTCGTCTCTTCGTTCGTGTCCCCTCTCTGTTTTCCCTCTTTTCTTTTCATTTCCCTCTCTCTTTTCTTTTCTTTTTCTAGAAAAATCGAACGGAATGGCGTGGCTGTTTCACAACCACGCAGTTTTCTTTTTTTTTTTTCTTTTTTTTTGTATAATCTGCAGTGCACGCTGCAAAGTGCACACTCATTGCGTGCGGTGGGGCCCACCTTGATTTATGTATGGTAAATCCATGTCATTCATAATTTTTCAAGTTTATTTTAAAGCATGATCCTTGAAATGAAGGGATCAAAAACTCAATTGGACCACGCAGTTTGGATTGAATGCCCACCGTTAAAATCTTCTTAAGGCCCATTTTGTGATCTATCTAAGATTTGGATCAACCTCATTTTTTGGTCCATGCCGTGAAATAAGTGGGCAAAAAGGATGGACCACATGGATATACAACAAATGCATTGAGGTGGGCCCCACTTTTAAAGGCATGCTCACTAGTGGTCCACTGAAGATTTAAGTCTACCTGAATTTTTGGACCATGTCTTAAAATGAGTTGGCAAAATGGATTGATGGCATGGATATACAAATATATCGAGGTGGCCCGCCTGGCCCACTAGTGGTCCACCTCAGATCTGGATTTACCTATTTTTTTTTTCAATACCTTAAAATTTTCTTAGGGTCCACTGCAATGTTTATTTTTCATCTAACTTGTTAATAGGGTCACATTGACGTGGATGAAGGGAAAACACACATGTCAGCTTGATCTAAAACTTTTGTAGCCCCCAATAAATTTTTAATGGTGGATGTTTAATTATTGTTGTTTCTTATGATGCGGTCCACCTGAGATTTGGATTTGCCTCATTTTTGGGCCCATGCCCTAAAATAATTTGGCAAAATGGATGGACGGTGTGGATATAACACATTCATCAGGGGTGGGGCCCAAAAAACTTTGACACTCGTGTGCTACACTTCACAATCCGAGTCCCACCTAATTCGGGCCCTTAAAAAATTGCACACACACATGTATTAACTTAAAATTTACCAATTAAATTATGGACTGTAATTGCTAACTCACAATGCCAAAATCAAAATATTTGAATAGTTTTAATTGTTAATTTGTGGACTCTTATTTTTTAAAATAGGGCTTTTTGATTTCTTTTCATGATTCACTATCCAATAAATGTCCACCAATTCATAAGTGGGATAATGCCAATAAATTGCATGAATTTAATGCTAATTTGGGGGATGGATTGGTCCTCTAAGTCAGCCCCAAATTGGCAACGCCATCTACCTGAATTTAATTTCATTTTTTTAAAGAACTATTGGGAGAAATAATATCAAATTGTTAAGTATATAAATTAGATATTTAGAAAATTAAATATATGAATTTTGTAGTCAAATTCAGGTTATCTGGTTCATAAATTCATCAGACAGTCCGATACAACTTCTCACAAAGAGTGGACCGTTACACCACCATAAACATGTTCCAATTTATAAATGAATGCATATTTGGAATGCTTAGAATATTCCGGATTTAATCCATATTTTTTCATATTTTTTTGGCAAAAAAAAAAATTGCATTCCGTTACGTATTACGCCACCGTTAATCCCATCATCCGCATCCCACACCAATATCCAACCGTCCATCGGATACCTTAACAACACTCCAACTATGATGATACTTACGTACAGGGCGTACTATAGTTAATATTGTCTTTAGTCGTATTTGTCCAGGCGACTTATGACTTCTCACTGTTAGCATAGTGAAATGTCAACAACACAGTGGGTTAGACTAGTTTGGCCCATGAACTATGTAGTCCCACCTTTGTAGTTGACCACGGTGGAAAAAGTCTATACAAGTGGGTAGCAATCATATGTGAGTCCCACCTCTGTTTCAGAACTTGGTGATCCAATTGGGAAATGTGGAAAGTTGTGCAAACGTTGAAAGAGTGGGTAGAAGTCTCACCTCTGTATATAAAAATGATTTGGAACATAAAAAGTGGCATAATGCATTGTATCTTTATTTTATTGTTATCGGTCCAGCAGGCCAGTGCATTATATGAGCATGACATGAAACATGCATTTTCACTGCACACACGCACTCACTAGGCTTAGTAGCTCAAGCTTTCCTTTCTATTTTTTTTATAGGTGAGAGTATGGAGCGGCAAGAGTAGAGGCTACAGACTCCAGTTGTCCTTTTTGTTTTGTACATATCAGTGTATATATTTTTTTGTAATACCCTGAATATGTACATCAGGTATAGTAAATATGACATGGTTTATGTTTTGGTTTTGTCTTGATGTGCTCTGTTGTACACAGTAACATATGTTGAATATGATGAAATTTTGAGAAATGATACGTGTATGTAGTCTTTACTTTCAGAAATCCTCCTTGTGGAGCCCCGCTTATAGGACTTAGTATGTGATAGTTGGAAGTCCCAAAATCGGAGTTCTACGGAGGCTGTCAACCAAAATTTGGTGTATAGTAATCATGGATTACCTACACTAGATTTAGGGACACGACAAACATATAGACCAATGCTTTGATCAATTTGATGTGCGCATTACCCAACTAAAGGCCTCCGCCGGGACAAACCCCACCATTGGGGTAGATGTCCAATCTCAGGTAGGTGGCCAAGAGGATAGACCAATGAATGGAGTTAGCCAAAGAATCAGTCATGGGCATGCACCCGTGCACCCACCCCATGAGGGACATCAAGACCACTATTTTGAGTGGTACAACATGTACGGCCTTGTGACTAGAGAGAGTACACCAAAGGCTAGTGTAGAGTTACATACTGAGGTCATTCCGGTAGTGGATGAGTTTCGTGATGTCTTTCCTGATGATCTACGAATGAGTCTCCCCCTAGGAGGGATATAGAGCACACCAGAACATGGGACACCGTAATACCTACAGCCGAGTTTTCGTTTAATAGTTCTGTCGATAGGTCCACAGGTCTCAGTCCTTATGAAGTCGTTACTGGTTATAAACCTGAGAAACCTATTAATCTTGTCCCTATGTCACTGTCTCATAGGCCGTCAGAGTCTGCAGAGTCTTTTGCGCATCACATTCATTCATGGCATCAAGAAATCAGGCAGAAGATCATGACTAGTAATGAACATTACTCACTTTTTGCAGACCGACATAAATGTTTCAAGGAATTCAATGTAAGGGACTCTATGATGATCCGCATCAGGCCAGAGCGGTACCCTTAGGGAGCTGTTCGAAAATTGCACGCATATAGCACTGGACAATTCGAAATTATAAAATGAAACGGTCTTAATGCGTATGTGGCAAATCTTCCACCCTCCATGGGAATTAATTGCATATTCAATGTGGAAGATCTAGTTACATTTCAAGAGGTCATTGATGCATTGTCCAGCCTTTCGCCTAACTATCCTGATTCGCCAGACCTTTCCCTTGATCCATGACCCCCTCCCGACCCATATTCTCAGCCTCTACGTCCCATGCCTACTCGTCCCAACCCATTTTCTCAGCCTCTACCTCCCATACCTACTATTTCCGACCTTTCTTCACAGCCTCTACCTCCCATACCTAACCTTCACACACCTAGAGAGGAAATAGAGGATATCCTAAACCATCAGGTAGTTTCAACATCGGACGGTGGATTTCAGAAGTACCTAGTTAAATGGAAGTCACGCCCAGATTCAGACAGCACATGGCTCACTGAGGAGGAGCTTCAAAGACTTGAACTTGACATCTTGGAGCGGTTCAGAAGTTTTATTTCGCCAGTGGTGAAATCTTCGCAGCAGGAGAGATTGATGGGGACATCACGTGCACAAGCGCACGCACGCCACCCCCTACGCACGTACGCAAGGAGGGCCCCACCATCGATCTGGCTCGATGACGACATCCAGGGAGGGCCTCCTAGTTAGAAGACGAAGTTTTGATTCAAAAGAGTGGGGCCCGATGGTCAAGTAAAGCCCATCATGGGATCTCAAGATCGTGGCCCACTAGTCGGATTAATTTCATATTTTAGGTTTTGCTTATTTATGTTATTTAGAACATCATGGACGCTTTAGATTTCTTTGATTGGTTTTATTTTGGTTTACTTCATCACCAAGTAATAGGTTGTGCACATGGCGCGAGTTTTGAGGTATAGAGTTTTATTATAAATAGGCACCCCTTGTAGATTTTTTGATTCATTGAAGTTTAATAAAAAAATTCCTGCAAGTTTTTTTTTCTACTCTCTGAGTTTCTGAGTTGTGGAAAATTTCAAGTGGGTGCGAAGCCCTCCCTTTTCGAAGGGCTAACTACCGTGGTGCGAAGCCATATCTATCTCCATCCACCCCTACCCTCTTCCATCCATATTTCTCACATCCTACGATCATCCTTGCTTCAAATCCGCCTGTTTTTGCAACCGTTCTTCTCCCTACAACGCCAGTTTCCAGAATCTGGCCCTACAGAAGGGCTGAAACTTTGGCGGAGCACTATGCACAGACCGCATCTCGGATCGAGCTGAAAATCAAGGGTTTTGGAGTTCTCCCCTACCCGACCAGACCCTAGGAGTCGGTTTGGGGAATCGGGCCACGCTCGCACGTGCGGCCAGGCTCCTGCACATGTGCACCAGGCCCTGGCCAGCTGTCCGCACTCGCAGATTATCCCAGGTTCAGGTTTCCTCCTTATTTTCCCCATTTTCATACCTATTTTCATAACCTTAACCCTAGATTGCATTATCCTTAATTTATTTGCCCCTTTTCTCGCCCTAGGGTTCCTTGAATTGAAATTGGTGAATCCCTTGGATTAGGGACTGGTTACTATGCATGTGTGGATGATCTCTATTTCCCTTTGAGCATCGTTTGGTCCATAATTTTACTGATCCAGTCCTAGCCTGTGTAGGCTTGGACACGCACAGATTCCCCTTGCTTGAATGTTTGAACTTTTGTGTGGGATGTGGAATTTTTATGTTATTGTTTCTGAATTAGTATGATCCAAGCCTGAAATCTTGCATATCATATTTAAATTTCATGTCCTGCATCATTTCTTCATCATTTGTCCGCACAAATTGCCCATCCACGTCTAATGGTCGAGCATCTTCTTCTTATACTTCAAATCTCAACATCATTGTCTTCTCCTTAACTGCTAGACACAAGCCTCATGCTACTGCTCGCCCCTCCAACTCCTCTTATCCACCATTGAGAACTTTCACCAGGTGTCAATCCATAAGCAATGTGTTTGACTTGGGCCCATGTAAGGTCCTCACCAATGTTCGAAATATTGGTATCACGCAATATATCGCACCCTTGGGATACAGATACGTATCGGTTATCGCACGGGATATATCATTTTTATTGCATAATGTATCACACTTTTTGGGAAACATGGGGAAACATGGGGAAAATGGTTGAATTTTTCAATAAAACTTCAAGGACTGTTAAAAAAGACCTTAATACACACTTTTAAATCATAACATCTCAAAAGAAGATGCACATAATAGGTTTCCTTTGTATAGGGGCCTAAGTTATGTGTTGTCTTACTAAATTAATGCAACCATATTCAAATTGAATGCCTAAGCACATGACATTTATAAATGTATCAAGACATGTATGAAAACAAAACCAATTCCTTCTTGCCAACTCATTTTAGGGCATGGGCCCACAAATGAAGCAAATCCAATTCTCAAGTGGACCACGCCACAAGAAACAATGGGCATGATGGATGTTTAATCCTCACTGTTTCATGTCATGCGGCCAACTTGAGCTTTGGATCTTCTTAATTTTTGGGCTCATGCCCTAATATGCTCTAGAAAAATGGAGGGACGAAGCGAATTTCTCACAAACATCATGGTCGGCCCCACCATGAGTCCCATAGGACCGTCCATCTCTAGGTTAGGTCTTGGCGGACGTGGGTTGCTTATTGACATTATCAGTAGCCAGTAGCTACTAGATGGTGGTCTATAGGCAGTAGGCACCACCATAATGTATGTTCTTAATCAACTCTGTTCATCCATTTTCCCAAATAATTTTATACCATAATCCAAAAAATTAGGGAGGTTCAAATCTCATGTGGACCACACCACAGGAAACAGTGGTAATTAAACGCCCACCGTTACAAACTTCTTTCTCGGGGCCATAGAAGTTTTGGATGAAGTTGATAGTTGTGTTTTCACTTCATCTGTCTTTGTGACTTGATCAATAGGTTAGATGGCAAATAAACATTATAGTGGGCCCAAGGAAGTTTTTAATGGCGTTCGTTCAATCATAATTGTTTTTTTGTTGTGTGGTCCACTTGAGATTTGGATTTGCCTCATTTTCAAGATCATGGCCTAAAATAATCAGAAAAAATAAATCTATGGCATGGATATAACACATGCATCATGATGGGGCTCACAGAGCACCGTCTAGTAACCACCTTGAGTCAATAAGCAATCCGCATCAGGGGCTCGGTTTTGGGTGGATCCGTAACTATGGGGCCCACTTTGATGTATGTGTATTACATCCACACCATCCATACATTTTTACAACTCATTTCAGGGCTTGATCCCAAAAACGAAGCGGATCTAACTCTTAGGTGGACCATACCACAAGAAATAGTCGTGATTGAATCTCGCCATTATAAACATCATGGGGGCCAACAGAATGTTTATTTGCCATCCAAACTGTTGATAAGTTCACAAAAGCTTAGATGAAGAGACCACACAAATATCAACTTGATCCAAAACTTTTTTAGACCATGAGAAGTTTTTAATGGTCGATTACCACTGTTTCTTGTATTATGACCCACCTGAGATTTGGATCTACTTCATTTTTGGGATTATGCTCTAAAATGGGTTTTCAAAACCGATAGATGGCGTGGATGTAAGGAACATACATCAAGGTGGGTCCCATAGTCAAGGATCCCACCCACCTGGTGGGGCTAATACCCAATCCGCAGCCTACACAGAACATCCACAAGGGTGGAACCCTGCCATCATGGTCCCACCTTGATGTATGTGTTGTATCCACACCGTTCATCCAATTGGAGAGATGATTTTAGGGCATGATTCAAATAATGACGCTGATCCAAAACTTAAGTGGAACCCACCACAGAAAAAAGTGGGGACAGTGATGCCCACAGTTGAAACTTGAAACTATTTCTGGGGGTCCACCATGATGTTTATTTGAGATCCAACTTGTTCATAAGTTCAGATAGATATGGACAAAGGGAAAACACGAATATCAGCTTGATCAAAAAGTTATGGCCCCACGAAGTTTTTAATGGTAGATATTCAATCCCCATTGTTTTTTTGTGGTGGGGTCCACTTAAGCTTTCGATTTGCCTCACTCTGTCTCATGACCTAAAATGCTCTATCCAAATGGATGGACGGAATGGATATACACAACATAATCTAGGTGGGCTCCACCGTAAGGGCCGCGCCGTCTTTAGTGTAGCTGAGTCCCATCAAATCCAGGTGCGCCGATTAGGTGTTTCCCGGGTAATAGCTCAGTCGGTGTCACCCTTACTGTAGGGCCCACCTTTATTATATGCTGTATATTTACTCCGTCCATTTGTTTTTTCCAGCCCATTTTAGCATGCAGCCCCAAAGATTAAGCACATTCAAATCGCAGGTGGACAACACCACATGAAACTGTGATGATTGAACACTCACCATTAAAAGCTTCCCAAGGCCCACTGTAAGTAGATCCATAATGTTTATTTGTCATCCAACCCATTGATAAGATCAAACAGAACTGAATGAAGGGAAAATTCAAAGATTAGATTAACTCAAAACTTTTGTGGCCTACAAATGCTTTTAATGGTCATTCACAACTTTTTCCAATGGTGGTCCACTCAAGATTTGGATCTTTTTAAGTTTTGTCAAAACATCCTTAAATGATTTGAGAAAACGGATGGGTGGCATGGATATTAAACACATTCATCAAGATAGGCCCCACACGATGAGGTTATGATGCAGGACATGAAATTCAAATATGATGTGCAAAATTTCAGGCTTAAGATCACATAGTCATAAATAATTACACAAATTCCACATCCCACATAAAAAGTCCAAACATTCAAGTAAAGGGGAATCTATGCGGGTCCAGGCCGACACAGGCTAGGACTGAACCAATAAAAATTATAAACCAAACGATGTCAAAGGGAAATAGAAATCAACCACACATGCATAAAAATCAGTCCCTAATCCAAGGGATTCCCTAATTTCAATTCAAGGAACCCTAGGGTGAAAAAAAAGGGCAAATAAATTAGGTCTAATGCAAACTAAGGCTAGGGTTTAGGAAATAGGAATGAAAAGAGGAAAACCTGACTCGGAGAAAGCTCCTGCGTACAGATGGTGACCCAGGGCTGACGCACGTGCGCGAGTAGGCTGGCTGCACGTGTATGGAAGCCCGCCTCCCCAAAGTGACACTTAGGCCTTGGTTAGCCAGGGGAGACCTCTGATCCCTCCAAGTTTGACGACGATCCGATGTAAAGTCGAGGCGTAGTGCTCCGCCGAAGTTTCAGCCCTCCTACAGGTCCAGATTTGGGAAACTGGCTGTAGGGGGATGAATAGCTGCAAAAGCTGGGAAATTCAAAGCAATAATGATGATAGAAGATGAGAGATATGGATGGAATAGGGTAGGGGCAGATGGGGATAGATGTGGCTTCGCACCACGGTAGTTAACCCTTCGAAGAAGGAAGGGCTTCGCACTTACTTTTGAATTCTTCCACAACTCACAAAGAGAGCAGAAAAATAAAGCAGGAATTTTTATTAAACTTGAATGAATGAAAAGAACTATAAGGGTGCTTATTTAAAGGGAAAATTCTATACCCCAAAACTCGCACTATGTGCGCAACTTATTACTTGGCGGTGAAGTAACCTAAAATAAAAACCAAACAAAGAAATTCAAAGCGTTCGCGATGTTCTAAATAATAACAATAAGCAAAACCTAAAATATGACATCAATCCGACGAGTGGGCCACGATCATAAGATCCCATGAAGGGCTTTTCTTGACTATCGGGCCCACCCTTTTGAACCAAAACTTCATCTTCTAGCTAGGAAGCCCTCCCTGTACGTCGTCATAGAACCAGATAGATGGTAGGGCCCTCCTTCTGCGTACGTACGTGCGTAAGGGGTGGTGTGCGTGCGCGTGTGCACATGATGTCCCCATCAATTCTCCCCGGCTGCGAAGATTTCGCCACTGGCAAAATAAAACTCCTGAACCGATCCAGGATGTCAGGATCAAGTCTCTAAAGCTCCTCCTCAGTAAATCATGTGTTGTCTGAAGCTGGGTGTGACTTCCATTTAACCAGGTACTTTTGAAACCCGCCATCTGACGTGGATATTATATGATGGTCCAGAATATCCTTTATTGCCTCTCTAAGTGTGGGAAGGGTAGGTATGTGAGGTAGACGCTGAGAAAATGAATCGGGAAGGGTAGGTATGGGACGTACTAGCTGGGAAGATGGGTCAAGATAGGTAGGTATGGGAGGTAGAGGCTGGGAAAATGGGTCGGGATGGGTACGTATGGGAGGTAGAGGTTGGAAAAATGGGTCGAGAGGGGTAGGTATGGGACGCAGTAGCTGGGAAGATGTGTCGGGACGGATAGGTATGGGAGGTAGAGGCTGGGAAAATGGGTTGGGAGGAGGCCATGGATTAAGGGAAAGGTCTGATGAATCAGGATGGTTAGGCGAAAGGCTGGACAATGCATCAATGGCCCCTTGAAATGCAATTAGATCCTCCATATTGAATGTGGAACTAATTCCCATGGAGGGTGGAAGATTTGCCACACACGCATTGAGACCGTTTCGTTTTATAATTTTGACGAGTCCAGCGCTACGTGCGTATAATTTACGAACGGCTCCCGGAGGATACCGCTCGGGCTTGATGCGGACCATCACAGAGTCCCTTACATTGAATTCTTTGAAACATTTATGCTGGTCTGCAGAAAATTTGTAATGTTCATTACTAGTAGTGATCTTCTGCCTGATTTCTTGATGCCATGAATGAATGTGATGCACAAAAGACTCTGCAGGCTCTGACGGCCTATGAGATAGTGAAATAGGGACAAGATCAATAGGTTTCTCAGGTTTATAACCAGTAACGACTTTATAAGGACTGAGACCTGTGGACCTATCGATAAAACTATTAAACGCAAACTCGGTTGTAGGTATTGTGGTGTCCCATGTTCTGGTGTGTTCTATATCCCTCCTAGGGGGAGACTCATCTGGTAGATCATCAGGAAAGACATCACGAAACTCATCTACTACCGAAATGGCCTCAGTGGGTAACTCTATACTAGCCTCTGGGGCACTCTATCTAGCCATAAGGCCGTACGTGTTGTGCCACTCAAAATAGTGGTCTTGATGCCCCTCTTGGGGTGGGTGCACGGGTACATGCCCATGACTAATTCCTTGGCCGCCTTCATTCATTGGTCTATCCTCCTGGCCACCTGCCTGAGATTGTACATCTACCCCAATGCTGGGATTTGTCCCGGCGGAAGCCTTTAGTTGGGTAATGTGTGCTTCAAATTGATCAAAGCATTGGTCTATATATTGTTCATAGTGCTTACCCAAATACTCGATCTGCTGGGACAACTTGTTCAATGACTCTAGCAGTTGCTCCATGTTTAGTGTAGGGTGCAAGCCAAAACCATGACCCATACGTGTGGGCATACACTGGCTAACTCAACCTAAGGACTTTCTATGACGATTATATGAGTCTAAAAACTAAATGACCCTACGAGACTCTGTATGAAGGAGACTACACACCGTTACGAAAATTCAGCTATATATATCAGGTACTACGGTTTTCTAGCAACTATATATGATGGACTGGATGCATGAAGGACTCAAACAAACTAAACCCTAAATATGTGGTGAATTCCCCTACAAGAACCCTAGGCTTTGATACCAAATTTGATGCAGGACATGAAATTCAGATATGATGTGCAAACTTTCAGGCTTAAGATCACATAGTCATAAACAATTACACAAATTCCACATCCCACATAAAAAGTCCAAACATTCAAGTAAAGGGGAATCTATGCGAGTCCAGGCCGACACAGGCTAGGACCGGACCAATAAAAATTATAAACCAAACGATGTCAAAGGGAAATAGAAATTAACCACACATGCATAAAAATCAGTCCCTAATCCAAGGGATTCCCCATTTTCAATTCAAGGAACCTTAGGGTGAAAAAAATGGGCAAATAAATTACAGCTAACGCAAACTAAGACTAGAGTTTAGGAAATATGAATGAAAAGAGGAAAACCTGACTCGGAGAAAACTCCTGCGTGCAGATGGTGACCCGGGGCTGATGCACGTGCGCGGGTGGGTTGGCCGCACGTGTGATGGAAGCCCGCCTCCCCAAAGTGACACTTAGGCCTTGGTCGGCCAGGGGAGACCTCCAATCCCTCCAAATTTGACGACGATCCGACGTAAGGTTGAGGCGTAGTGTTCCGCCGAAGTTTCAGTCCTCCTACAGGTCCAGATTTGGGAAACTGGCTATAGGGGGATGAATAGCTGCAAAAGCTGGAAAATTCAAAGCAATAATGATGATAGAAGATGAGAGATATAGATGGAAGAGGGTAGGGGCGGATGGGGATAGATGTGGCTTCGCACCACGGTAGTTAGCCCTTTGAAGAAGGGAGGGCTTCGCACCCACTTTTAAATTCTTCCACAACTCACGAAGAGAGAAGAAAAATAAAGCAGGAATTTTTATTAAACTTGAATGAATGAAAAGAACTATAAGGAGTGCCTATTTATAGGGAAAATCCTATACCCCAAAACTCGCACTATGTACGCAACCTATTACTTGGCGGTGAAGTAAACTAAAATAAAAACCAAACAAAGAAATCTAAAGCGTTCACAATGTTCTAAATAATAACAATAAGCAAAACCTAAAATATGGCATCAATCCGACGAGTGGGCCACGATCATAAGATCCCATGATGGGCTTTTCTTAACTATCAGGCCCACCCTTTTAAACTAAAACTTCATCTTCTAGCTAGGAAGCCCTCTCTGGACGTCGTCATCGAGCAAGATCGATGGTAGGGCCCTCCTTCTGCATTCGTACGTGCGTAGGGGGTGGTGTGCGTGCGCGTGTGCACATTATGTCCCCATCAGGTTAACATCCACCAAGTTACCCGCGTAACAGCTAATCCGCTCCCTAACTTAAAGATAGAGAGAGTTCGAAAGACTCTTCTCTGTCAATGATGGCCGCAAGTTTGCAACCCTTATCCAATCCTCGTCAGAAATTCCAACCAAATTTCCCAAATATCTCTCCAAAAATCTTTTTATTTGGAAAATCCCAACCCAAATCCCATAATCCTTGGCGGAAACGCAGTTTCCTTCTAGAATAATTATCTTTAAACAAAAAAAAAAGGGAGTTTTAGGGTTTTTCTTACATGATCCGGGCATGTCAACTACGGCCCACCGAATCCAGTCGAAAGCCACCTCAGGCAGATCACAAAGGTAAGATAAATCTCTCTCTCTCTCTCTCTCTCTCTCTCTCTCTCTCTCTCTCTCTCTCTCTCTCTCTCTCTCTCTCTCTCTCTCTATATATATATATATATATATATATATATATATATATATTGCAATTTTCTGGATGAGAAGAGATACTTTTTTCTACTTGCTGGATGAGAAGAGATGAAGCCTGTCGTGGTAGGTGTCTCCAGTCTTGCGATATTGCATATAAAATCATGAGAAAATATGGAATATCAAGCATTATCGTGCAATATATCATCAATATCAACAATATCTCACGATATCTTGCGACATATCGCACGATACATAGGATTCCATGATTTCTTTTTTCCGAGGGACTTCTGAGGGGTTTCATATCGTTGGCTTGCGATAACGATAATATCGGCCGATAGTATCGATATTATGAACAGTGGTCCTCGCTCCAAAAACCGGATCCTCTGTCTCCACAAGCCACTCACTATCTGCCTCCAAATCATCTATGCTGATAGGATTATAGAATCCAGACTTTTCTCCCCTAGCCTAGAATCTTTCCCGCAACTTCTGGTTATACTAGACAAAGACCAAGTCGTTGAGTTTCTTTTGTTAGAGGCAAAAAAAATTTCGTGTGAATCCGCATTAACATTTAAAATGTGTAATATAGAAATTTAGCATTAAATTTTGAAACTGGATAGAGGTTGCTAGATCAAATAAAGGTATCAACCTATCTAAAAGAAAGTATATCAAGGATTTGCTTGTGGAAATGGATCTTTTTGGTGCTAAACAAGTTGATACACTAATGGATCTAAATGATAAGCTAGTTAGTGATCAAGGCAATGTATTTGAAGACTTAAGACGGAATAAAAGTCTAGCTACAAAACTTTATCTACTTGATTATCACCAAGCCAAATATATCATATGTTGTGAGTATTGTTAGTCAATTGACTCAATTCATGAGTACTTCTAAGTCCCAAACATGGATGCAATTTGTTCAGATTTTTTGATATCCCAATGGAGAACCGAGGTAGGGATTTTGCATAAATGACATAAATCTCTTCACATTACAAGATATTTTGATGTGGATTGGGTAGGTTCTCCTAATCATAAGTGGTCAACAATAGGATATTGCAACATTCATGGGAGTTAATTTGGTTACGTGGAAGAGCAATGATAGAAGTGTAGTCGTTATGTCTAGCATTGAAGATAAGTATCAAGGGACTACCCAAACCACATGTGAGCTAGTGTGGTTAAAGAAGATTTTACAGAAAATGAGGTTTTGTAGTGAATACGCCAATACAGGTGTTTTGCGATAATCAAGCCACCTTTCACAAGCTTAGAGGTTTTCCATGACTTCGCAAAATTTGTGCCTTCTTTGTACACTATAACACTTGTACATAGAATATAGAGCATTCTAACAGGTGGTAGAGTTTTGTAGAGATTCCTAGAATTTCTAGAAATTTCTAGGAGTGTCTTGAGATAGACTTGTGTGGAATTCTCTAGAAGATTTCCAGAGTCTTCCAACTATTGGATGAGTGCCACAAGGCACAATCTTGGCCTTAGATTAGAGCTTATATATTCCTCGAAGGTCTATATTAAGGAGGAGAATTCATTTGTAAATCACTCAAGCATTCTAAGCCTCGTTCTCTCTAGTGCAATATAAGTTCCTCTTCATTTTCTCTTGCGTCCCTTACATTCTCACCAAGTCTTTGGTGTAGTACTTAGAGGTGCAAGTGGCAGGAAGGTTGACTCAAGAGTCGGGACACATCGCTAATATTGCAAATAACACGGTCTTTCAAGAGAGAACCAAGCATATTGAAGTCAACAACCACTTGATACGCAAGGTTTGTAGTGATGAAATTTCTATGACCGCATATTAAGTCTCAAGATCAGCTTGCTAATGGATTCATTAAAGCTCTGAGCGGAAATCAATCTGAATGTATCTTTTCCAAGCTGACTATTAACAATATCTAGGCTCCAACTTAAGGGGGAGTTTTAATGTTGATAAATGTGGGTCATATGTTCTTTCTTTTCCAAGTTGGGCTGATGTAGGATGATGGAAACTATCCTAGGATGCAAGATGAGAGATCAATTACACATTTATTTCAGCAATCAACATGAAAAATCAAGCATATCCACATAATAGATTCGAAAATTCAAATTTATAACATGAAGATCCTAGGTAATCACATATGCAGTGCACGAAAATATAAAATAATTCAAGCATGGCCCACTTGGAAGTAAGGACTTCCAATCTAGCGTGGGTAGTGCAACAACCACGTGAATAGACAAATATGCAAGCAAAATTCTGGTTTAGAGAAAGTTTCACAAAAATTCATATTTTCATTAGGGTTTTGTATTCATGGGTGGAGATTTAGGAATGGAGTTTTTTAGGGTTCAAAGGATCTAGGAATTATGGAGTTTTGGAGGAAAAATCAAAGAGGAAAAACCCCAAACGGGGGCCCACTTGTGTCTAGATAAAGGAGATGAAAGAGAGGGAGGATTGAGTGGGGTTTTGATGGGTTTAGAAGTTTGTAATGGAAGGGTAACGAGGAAGACAAGAGAAGAAGAATAATACATTTTGAAGAAGAGAAAGAGGAACGATGTACCTTGGGGAATCCACCACCAAACAAGCTTATATCCTTCCACAATTCAATTGGAAGGTGGGTTTCTCACAAACCCTAAAACATAGGGAGGAAAATTCCTTCATAGAAAAGAGCTCTCTTTTTTCTTTTTCTCAATAACACCACTAGCATTGGACCTCCACCCCCCTGTGCTTTTATAATTAAAAATTCAAAATAATTATAACTATGCCACACTCACATAAGTGAAATGGCCTATAATCCAAAATAAGAAAACTAAAACATTTATTATGAAATAAATCCTAAAAATATTTCTTTTTTCTTTCTTCTCAACTATCAAACAAATCCTAAAAACAACAACAACAAAAATATTATAAAAAAAAATATAAAAAAAAAAAACATAAAGAAAACAAGATCAGAGTCCAAGGGGCCCAGATCTGGAAGATTTGGTGGCCCGATGGCTTGATCGACAAGATCTAATAGTTTGATCAACACGAAATAAAAATTTTATGACTAAAATGGTCTCCTATGCAGCCCACATGCATCATCCCAAAGTGGGGTCTTCCTGATGCAAGTCCAATGCATGTGGGTACTTCAAAATGGCTCGGCGGGCCCCATCTAGAACTCGTCTCTCATCCATAAAGAAAGTTGTGCTGATTTGAGTAGTCGTCTCCGTCTTTGGTAAACCAGAGTAGGTCCTTCAATATCCCCATCAATTCTCCCCAGCTGAGAAGACTTCGCCACTGGAGAAATAAAGTTGTGATAACACTCGAGGAGGTCAAGATCAATGCGCTAGAACTCTGCCTTTGTAATCCAAGTGTTGTCTGACTCCGACCTGTTCTTCCACTTCACGAGGTATTTCTGATGGAAGAGAAAGCAATGGGTGGGAAGAAAAGTCTCTTCTTTCCAATCAGGTATTGATGGGTAGAGACCGCTTGGTGGTCCAGAACATCCTCGATCTCTTCTTTCCAATCAGGTATTGATGGAAGAGAAAGCAATGGGTGGGAAGAAAAGTCTGGTAAAGGCTATGAGCTGGGGACGGGATCAAGGACACCATCATCTGGAATAGAAAGGTTTGTAGGAGGGCTAGAAGATAGATGTGTGGGTCCGTCACATGCACAAGGTCATCCACGTTGAATGTTGCACTAATGCCCATGTAAGATGGAAGATCCACCACATACACATTAGGGCCCACTTCTATAAAAAATTTATATAGACTTGCACTACAGACATGCAATTTTCTCACGGTTCCCTACGGGAATTGTTCGGGCCTAATGCAGACCATGACGTAGTCACCCACCTAAAACTCCTTAAACCTACGATGTGAATCTGCAGAGATTTTATAATGTTGATTACTAGCATTAATGTGCTTCTTGATCTCACTATACAAATCATGAATATGCCATGCAAATGCATCTGCGGACTCAGATGACCTATGTGAAACGAACATGGGTATGAGATCTATAGGCATTCTAGGCTTGTACCCAAATACTATCTCAAATGGACTCATTCCTATGGACCTATTGATGGAATTGTTGTATGCAAACTCGGCTATGGGCAAAACCGCATCCTAGGTCCTAATATGGTCTCCCACCAGACATCGTAGCAGATTTCCTAAGCTTCGATTGACAACCTTCGTCTGACCATCCGTCTGAGGATGGTATGCCGAAGAGAACTGTAACTTAGTCCCCATCATGTGCCATAGAGTTTTCCAAAAATAACTCATAAACCGCACATCTCGATTTGACACAATGGTCATCGGCAAACCATGTAAACGAACTATCTCCCCAAAGAATATCTTCACCACGTTAGTGGCATCAGACGTTTTAGAACATGGGAGAAAGTGAGCCATTTTCGAAAAATGGTCTACCACTACAAAAATGGAATCGTGCTTTTTAATCGTCTTACAGAGCCCAAGCACGAAATCCATGCTAATATCAACCCATGGGGCATAGGGAACTAGCAAAGGTATTATGCTTCCTCTACTTTGCCAACTAACAAGTCCTATATTGCCCTATAATGTTATCCACGCTTCGCTTGAGACTTGGCCAATAAAAGCGCTCCTCTACAAGGGCAATAGTTCTGTCGATGTCAACGAAGTGCAATCGAGACATCTTCGATGTCATCGAAGACCTATCTGATGGCATCGAAACAGTGGCCTAACAGTCCAACAAGCAAACTGTAACAATGTTGGATATAATCGATGGAATCGAAGGAAGTTCGATAACATTGAAACTTAAGTTTCGATAGCATTGAACCTACTTCGATGACATCCAACTTAGGCCAAATCTCTCCAGCAAGCTTTGAAGGAACTCTAATATTTTCGATGCAATCGAACTACCTTCGATGTCAACGAAGTTAAGTCATCGATGGCATCGAAGAAGGTTCAATGGCATCGATACTTGGACTAGTTTGTCCAAAGAGTTTACAAGGAAAATCATATATTTCTCGATGGAAACGAAGCACTTTCGATGACATCGAAATTCATATTTCGATGGCATCGAAAGGCTGTTCGATGACATCGAAATATGGACAAAACTATCCAAAGAGTTTTCAAAGGAAAATCAATTTATTCTCGATGTCATCAAAATGTCTTCGATGACATCGAAATTCAAACTTCGATGGCATCGAAAAATGTTCAATGACATCGAAATTGTGTTAAGATAGTCTAACAACCACAGTGTATTTTTCAAAGAAAATCTCGATGGCATCAAGTCATCCATCGAAAGATGATCGATGACATCGGACAGAATCTGTCCAGCACCTATTTGAAAATCTTGGTGCAGGAGTCGATGGCATCGAAGAAGGTTCGATGACATCGAAGGTAACTTTGATGGCATCGAAGAAGGTTCGATGACATCGAAGGTAACTTTGATGGCATCGACAATGACAGATTTCTGCCCTTTTTTTTACCGTTAGGATTTTACTTGGGGTTGTTTCTTGACTTTTATAGTGAGCATTGAAGAGAGCTTTGAGAGAGTGATTGCTAGAGTTAATACCCTTTTTTTTAAGCCCTATTTCCCATATGAGTACATCATTCAATCCATGGCTTAAAGGCATTTATTGGAACATTCATAGCCTAGATTGAACTATGAACTTCAGCCTTCATTGATGATCTAACAACACTCTTTAATGGCAAATCATTGTGTTGGGATCTTTGAATGCTTAGCTTTGAGAATCTTCTCTAGATCTTAAAGACCCATCATTAACTAGGTTATATTCACCAACACCTTGACCCAACAACCTCGGCATCTTAGATTGGAGCATCTACAACGGGTTGCGGTTTAAGGGAGTTGAAGACTCTTCATCAAGTGGAAGATCTTCATCAACATGTATTGAATAGGGCTCGCTCACTTATAGGTAAGTACTAGAGTCCATTGTGTCTGAAACCCTTTCCTTGTGTAGGATTGGGATTCAGAGTTTGGTTACCTCAAACTCGCTAAGACCTTTCGTAGGCCTCCGACAGGAGAATACGTGTAGAGTCCTTATGTAGGATTTATTGCCTTGTGTAGGCACCTTAGGTTGCTTTGTGTAGGCACCTTAAATAACCTTGTGTAGGTTGTAAAGGTTTATGGTTAACCTGATTTAAAACCATTGGATAGTGAAAGCCGGTACACTCATGGATTGAGTGCATCCGCCGAGAGCGGAGTAGGCACATAGCCGAACCACTATATATCGTTGTGTTTATGATGCTTGATCTTTCTTGTGTTTGCAATTATTCATGCTATGTTTAATTTCCACACACGATATTTGATAAAATGCAGCTTTCATATATTTCACTATCCTAGCTTTTGATTGTGCTTGCTATCAATAAATTCTGCTTACTATTGTTTAAAAGTTGGTATTTGCATTAAGTAAGATTAATATTCCCCCCCCCCCCCCCCCCCCCAAGGGCCTGTTTGGCCGGGCGAATGCCATGGGATTAGGAGGGATGGGATGGATTTTAAGGTAATGATGGTGGTGTCAGTGGATTGGTTTAAGATCCATGGGATTGCTATATCCCGGGACAAGTTCACTGGGTCTGTTTGGCACGCATATCCCGGGATTTTACCTTCCAATCCATCCAACCAAGGGATGGGATCAATTTTAGGTAATGATGGTGATGTCAGTGGATTGTTTTAAGATCCATGGGATTGCTTATATCCCGGGACAAGTTCACCGGGTCTGTTTGGCTCGTCATGCATATCCCGGGATATCGCGATCCCATCCCTCCTAATACCGTGGGATCGGTCCGGCCAAACAGGCCCTAAGACACTTGGACATAACTCTCCATACTTCACTAGTAGCGGTTTACCCGCAATTTCAACTATAGCATGGTATTATAGCACAATACTATAGCACGTGTGAGAATAGGAGGAAAGGAGGAGAAGAGAAGAGGAAAGACCAAGCTGAGTAGGACCTCCCCCTCTCTCCATTTTTATCACTAAACAAATCCAATATGACAATTATATCCTTTAAGTAACAAAAGCAAACATACCCAACATATCCTAATTAACATAAACAAAAGATAATAGGAGAATACGATCCAGGTGGGCCTAGGCCATATTCACGTCTGTTAACAGTACACAAAGGATTTACATGTTAAATGGTAATGTGGGGGTATTTCTGGTATTTTGTGGTTTTATGACTTGAGTGAATAAAAGCAAGGGTCTGGGAATGTTCAACCCTAACACATTGTCATTTTTTTCCATTATCATTCTCTCAATTCCCTCTTTTCCTCTTTCTCTTCTCTAATATCAAACTGCACCATCCAAAGAGCAGCTGGTCACAGCATTCAGCTTAAAAAAATTAAAAATTAAAAATTAAAAATTAAAAAAAAAAACAAACTGGAGACACTCTCTAGTGATCTAGAGAGTCATTTGATGAGAATCCTCATGCATTACATCAAAGAAGCAATAAGCTAAAGTTAATTACAGTGTTGTCATTAACCATTAGGGATCAGATTCTGTTAACTTTTCTCACTTCAACGCAACAATACAAGTTTCATCAAATTAATTGCCCGTGTTCTTTGTAGCAGGAATCTTCTACCCAAGGCTCTGCTCCCACTCCAGAATCTTGTACCCCCTGCTCCAGATCTGAGATATTTCCTACTACCAACTAACAGTCCCATAATTTCATCAAGAAAACATTTACCTTAATCAGAACCAGACTTTTTTATGCTTATATAAGTTAAACTTTTACTTGTTACATTGTGTCCTCTTTAGACTCGTCAACCAAGCAAATCACAAAGACCATATATTTTCATTTTTGATGAATTTCTTTAGGTACCTGTCCATGCCAGTTGTTTGGAGTTTTAACAGGTATCCTTCTGAACAAACATTGTCGTAGACTATTATTTAATAGATAACATAGCACTCTTTGTGCATCATAATGGGACATGTAATTTATAGCATTAATCAAATTTTGTAAACCAAGTTAGGCATATGACAAAATAATGGTACTCAATAGTTTTCAGGTTGAATTATCCAGCAGCGTGTGATTGGCAATTATTATATGTCTAGTTGGCACCACATGCTCATGATGCTAGAACACCAGCACTTAAAGTTTATAGATCTCCAATAAGACTTTTAAAAAGCTAAGTAGGAGGGGAGAACTGCCAATTCATGAGTGTTTGCAAAAATCGCAAGACATAATATTATATGGAAAAGGAAATAGAGGAAAAGGATCTCATTTATCAGCTGAAATCAATGTACCCAAATTATGAAATGATCCAAAAATGAAAAGATGAGTAAAAGAGCACAAACTGATAGAGTAAAACTTTCGAGGTAACACTTTAACATGGTCTCACCTTTTATTTATATAGGCCATTAACCTATTTGTGACATAACAAATAGTGTAAGATGGAAACTGACATTGAACTTTACGAACATGATCTATGAGAGATTCATTAATGATGAGATTACAGAACTCTTCTGCCTCATATACAAGCAATACATATGGAACTTCTGATCCCTTCAAAGTAAGCTGCAGCAGTTAAGCACTAAAGTTAGCGGAGAAATACATGGTAGACGATAAATATGTTGTTCAAGAGCAAACAAAGAAAAAGGGAAAGGACAAATAGCAAGAAGAGAAAAAGACCAACAGCCGATCCCCTGTTCTTTCAGGGCTAACAACCCCTTATTTAGTAAAATGTTCTTTAGCACCCCTCAGGTTGTGAGGAATACATTAGACCAGTCAGTTTTTTTCCCCCTCCCAATGTACTTTCCACCCTTCTCATGTTAGTAAAGATAAAGAAAAGAAACTAAAAATCAATTAAAGCTCATCTTTGTCTCCCTTCTACGCTATTTCGTATACGCAGTGTTCTGAGTATCGGTATCATTTTGTGTATCAATGACCAGGGATACGAAAACACGTATCAGTAGATACTCAAATATATATATATATATATATATATATATATATATATATATATATTGTTGTCTGAGGGAAAATTGGGGAATGTTGGGAAAAAGGTGGAATTTTTCAGTGAAAATGTTAAAAGACACATGTTTACACTTATAGGAATCAAAATATTGTTAAAAATCAACCAACATAAAGTTTTCATTTTATAGGGGCCTAATCCTATGCTGTCAAAAAAAATCAGTCTAAAATAAATATATAGAATTTGTAGCCAATCAATAGATTGGTCAGCACTCGTTAATATATAAAATTTCACATTAATTAACAATGAAGACACATTTCCAATATAAAAATGGGAAATTTTAGGATTTTTCTCAATTTCCTCTATGTTTTTCGCCACAAATCCATGCCAATGCTTGAGAACCATGCATGGACATGGATATTCATCGCAATCCATGATAATATTTGAAAAAAAAAAGTTTTTATGTATTTTTCGTCACCTTTGAGTTCCAACCCTCCCTATCTACAAGGTGGGACTAGCCACGAAGGCTTGTATCCTCATTAGTTTTGGTGGGGGTGGTAATGGTGGTTGTTTCTATTGAGGGGTAATACTCACAAAATACCCCAAAAGCAGCGATGACGTAGACCATAATCATGGAAAAGCTAGCCTAGTCTGAAATTCTGGGAGCATATCCACAAATTAAGGGATTTTGAAAATCCGTTTATGGTGTAATACTTTTAGTTTTTGAAAACCGTAGCTGTACAAGAAAATTTTGTTGCCCACTATTTCATTGATGTAAATAACTTAACGTTGATCAAATTAAACTTATACATTTGGCATGACTTGTGACATCTCCATTTTAACATGGTACCAAAACACGTCTTCCTAGTGTTTTGGTCGTTTCGAACATTTTACACCATCACACTCATAATTGCTATGCAAGGTTGTTCTCTCCTCTAATAATCAAATACAATATTGCAGCATGATTCAAAATAAATAAATACATACTAGCAGCTTGTACAAGGTGTAATTACCGTCAGGAAAAATGAAAAAACAAATGGCTCGGAAATTGGTAATCATGCACAATCTTTTAGCGCACCCTTATGTTTTGAATTACCTGAGAAATTTGGTCGGGAACACTCATTTTCCACAAAATTGAACTTTCAATAGGATTTGAAGCTACACGGAAAGTGAGTCCCTTTTCAGCAAGCCTAGAAAGTAGATGTCCTGAAGAATGTAAAACTGTCAATCATAAACACATGAAATTGGAACCATGAAATGGAAAAAAAAAAAAATCAAGGAAAAAAGAATTTGAAATACCTCCTATTGATCCTATTTCAACTACTTTAGTATCAATCTCAGCGACTACAGATTTTACTGCAAACTTCCCCTTTTCCCACTTATCCTTTTCCTTCTGTAATTTTCTCATCTCAGCTGCTTCAGCCTTTAAAGTTTCTTTTTGCAACTTCTCTTGCTGTGCCATGGAATCTTCAGTCATTTAAGACATACCTTGCTCTTTTAAATATGTAACAAGATAATACCTGTAGTACAATAGTATGCCTGGGAAGTCTTACCTCCCGCTTCAATTTCCTTTCTTCTTTCAATTGTTGTTTTCTTGCCACTTCCTCATCCCTGCGTCTTTTCTTCTCTGCATTAACTGCCACCCTCTTATCTTTCTGCTTTATGGCATCACCTACTTGCTCCAATATGGCATTTTCCTTGTTATGATCATAATGTACCTGTGACAGGGAGGTCATATCATGATATTCATGGAGGTGTAAATTGGACATGCAACCATTTTCCATCATAAACACCGCTGTTTTTACAATATCGTTAACTAGTTCAATGCACACCCCTTGCACGTGGGAAGCATGTAAGGAACACTTGAAAAAATAGTCCACAAATGCATTTGAACAGCCATGGTCTGCACAGCTTAAATCCACGAATCAATTTCCCATGAATCAGCTGATTCACATGTTGAATTGGTAAATCAGTTTCTGATTGAATGGAACCAACCAACCCCAACAAACATTTAGAAAGTGACGAACAGGTAGCCCTCCTGAACCTGGAACACATTAATTACGCTGATTTTTATTTCTTTTATTTTTAATCTAGACTGTTTATCTTGGTGGGCTCCACCATGGGATGAGTAGGGTTTGCAATGACTGATTACAAATGGATACTGCATGCTGAAGGAATACTATTCTATTTATCCCGTGGAGTACCACTCTGTAGGATCCCAAGCACAGGATAAATGGAATAGGACTCTTTCAACACCACAATCCACATTTTATTGGAAAAGCACACTAATCAGACAGGAACCACCAATTAAGGACACACTCAGAAATGGACCATCCATAATGGGGCATTAACAAACAAACAATTAGGATTGCCAGAAAATAGGCTTATTGCTATGGTTTCTTAGTATTCTATATATTCTATTTCTTATTAGTCCTTATTCTGAATTCTTAAATTATTTCAAATTATATAAAATACCAGTTCAAAATGAACGTGGAACAGCCTGATTCAAAGGAATAGCCCCTACTTGATTCCGCATTTCTGAACAATGCCTGAAAAGAAAATGCAAAGTACAATTTTTCTCTCTTTTGGAAACCATTAGGTTACAAACATTTGCTAATAAGATTTGCTTACATCTTTTATTAGTCTAAGTAGATATCATCAAGGAATTCAATAATGGTAACAGTGGCCATAACAGCCACCATAATTAGTGTTACAATACATTAAAAAAGATGTATCAGCCCCGTAACACTGTTATGGACCATTTTACCATAATGCATAACGGTTCCCACCATCACCGTTACATAGAGGCCGCTGTTTTTGAATACCTTGGATATCATTATAAAGGAAATATAAAAGCAATGAGGTTTGCAACGGAAGCACATCCCCAGATACTCACCTTCTATGGCAGTACCTTCTGGATGAATAACCTAGATGACCATGTGGTGGGGCCAAATTGGCGAGCCTCTTAATATTCATCGGAAGCAAATATATTTAATATGACTTAGATCTTAGAAAGTCTACTTTTTAAGCCTCAAGAACTAAAGCATTAATCCTATCCAAGATGTTTACGTTTAAGAGGATATTTAGTGTCAATCACAACCCACCATCATGAACTGCCCCATCTGTCTTGTGTTCCAGTCATGGATGACTTACCAGCAAAATAACATCAATGGAAATTCTAGTTCCTGGAACAACATGGTTTTCACTTTTTCTCCATGTCTTTTTTAGGCCATTGAGAGGGACTTTTGGATAGTTCTCTCAATGATATTTGGAAAATGGCACTTCAAAAATAGGGCCTACAAATAAATATAAGGTTCCACAATCAGCTTGTCATGGAGCAAGGAGAAGCCCAGTGTGTTACTTACCTGAAAACATCTCGTAACTGATGTACTTTCTTACGTTTTTTTTTTTTTTAAAACACAATCTTTGAAGCAATGATCACCATCAACACCCAAATATTAGCATTTAGCACTCTTTCAGCATTGTCAATTCTTTGGAGCTCATAATCATATAGTTCAACTTAAAATATCAAACTCAGTAATTAAAATTGTAAATTATTAAAATTGAGATTGCAATAATTTGGTTCCTGTCGTATTTTTTTTTCTAAAAGGAAAAAAAAAAAAGATTAACCTAGTAACATCTTTTATGTAAAATTAATCACATAGTAATGCAAAATGAAAACTATAACCAAGGAAAAACTGCCACTACGAGAGACTCATCCAAGCTAAAAGGTTGATCATTGCAGAATGTAAATGAAAGACATTCTCAATGGCTACAATCAATCAAATCTCATTACAGAATGCTTTTTGGACACGGAATGATAGATTCCTGGGAGATGAGACTCACTTGAGCAGACATGAAGGGAAATGGGAATTATATCCTCAGGAAATGATATAAAATGCAACGGTACGAACATGACAGAAGAAGTGCTTGAGAGTTCTTTAATAAAATCAATGCCTCGAGAATACCTCTACGCATCATCATTATCATACAAAGCCTCATCCCTACTAATTAAGGCTGACTACACGAATTCTGATCCTCCAACTCTATCAAGGACCAGTGTTCAGAGTATCGGTATCCTTACACGTATCGATAAGCATACAGAAACATGTATCAATATAGTTGATAATATCACAGATACAGGTTTTTTTAAAAAATGTTGCCGTTTGAAGGAAACATTCGAGAAAAGGTGTAATTTTTCAGTGAAACTTGGGAGATTTTAAAAGAAACATGCTTATACTTTATAAGCTTACTACTCAAAATATTACGAAAAACAACTGTACATAATAGGTTTCCATTGTATAACAGCCTAAATTATGAAATATGAAACAAAAATATTTAATTAATTCATATGATTTTAATGCACTAATTTTAAGAAACAATGCAATAATACAGCACATAATGCACTAATTCAAAACACCCTTATGAAAGATCCCCCAAAAAAAATCAAACAAAGTGGCTTTTTTGGTTTTTTATTTCTTTATTTTCTGGAGTTCAGGTATTGACTTTGTTATCATCAATAATATCAATGATATCGCATGACATCGATGATACAATGTATTTTTTCAAAGGGATGTCGCCGATATCTTGCTATATCGTCAATTCATCCGATAATATCAGCGATGTTAGTGACAATATCTTGCAAATTTTATTTTCCTCCCAAGAACATAACAGTCAATTTTCTTTTAAGAAAAAAAAAATATGTGAAAAATTGTCGGAAAAATCTGGAATATTGAGAAGATTCCAAAAATGTATTCTTTGGTGGTTTTGAAGATGTATTTGGTGGTGTAACAATCCACTTTGGTGAGAATGTTGTCTCAGCCCGTCAGATGATTTTATCAACCTGACAAGCTTAGATTGACCCCAAATTGGCTCGAAATTCATGTAAGGTGTAGATTTGTAACAAGAAATAGAAGAAAGAAGAAATAAGAGAACCAAAAGTTGTGAAAAAGAAAGGAAAAGAAGATTGTTGGGCTCGACATTCCCTCTCCTCCTATCTATATTAATAATAAGCAAGTGAAAAAAATAAAAACAAAAACACCCTGGCCTTAAGTAATAATAGCAAAACTTTCCCTTAAGTCCTAACCAAGAGTCCTAATCTAATTTAACTAAAGAATAGACAAGAGAAGGTGTTAGGTGGGACGTACAGCTGTAGATGTGGTCTGTACAGCCCGTACAGCTATACAGCCTATATTTCTCATGCATTAACACTCCCCCTCAAGCTACGGCATAGATGTTGTCGATGCCAAGCTTGGACCAGTAACAAATGTGAGGATCACTAGTGGAGAGACAAGTGAGCTCCCAATTATTTTAGGCTTACACTAGGGGTCGGCATTGAACCCATACCTTTCTCACATAGGTTATGGACAAGTTAACGAGGCATGTGCAAGACAAGATCCCATGCTGAATCTTGTTTGCTGATGACTTAGTTTTGATTGACAAGACAAGGGAAAGCGTAAACACAAAGCTAGATTTATGGAGGGATGCTTTAGAATAAAAAGGATTTAAAATTAATCGGACTAAAACGGAGAATATGTGCAATTTTAGTAACAATACGAGTGAAAATAAGAAATTAGTTCAGATTGTTGACCAAGAAGTTTCCCAAAATGACCACTTTTGATGCCTTGGGTCAATAATTCATGAGAGTAGAGAGATTGAGAAGGATGTTGCCCATAGGATTCAAGATGGATAGAAGAAATGGAGATGTGCTGAAGTTTTATGTGATTGTCGTGTACCACAAAATCTGAAAGGGAAATTTCCTAGGATAGCTAGACCAGCCAGGTTTTATGGGACATAATGTTGAGCAGTAAAGGAACAACATGTTTAGAGGATGAGTGTAGCTGAAATGAAGATCTTGAGACTAATGCGTGGCAAGATGAGGAAGGATATAATTAGAAATGAATGCATTTGAGGGTACTTGGGAGTAGCACGAATACATATCAGATGAGGGAAAGTAGACTTAGATGGTTTGGTCATGTGCAAAGGAGACAAAGAACTGAACCGGTTAGGAGTGAGTTGGTACAAGTTGAAGACTCTAAAAGGGCAAGGGGAAGGCCCAAAAGGACATAGGTGGAGGTAGTAAGGAAAAACATGATGACCTGTGACCTAATAGAAGGTATGGCCCTTGATTGATAGAGGTGAATGGTGGAACAAGACTCATGTAGCGGATTAACTGGATAAGGCTTAGATGATGATGATGGAGGCATTGTTGATGTAGAAACATAAGAAAAAAATGATACCTTGGAAGTGCATCATCATTTGGTCAAATAATTTGGCAATGTTATTTACATTGTGTTTAGGTGACTCTTCTGAAAACAACATTCACAAAAGCATTTTTGTTGGCTTAGAATGCCTTCATGTGGAATGAAGAGAGATGCCATTTTCTCACTCTTCAAAGCAACTTTTTGGATGAAAGTTATCTGATACTCCCATGGAGCATGATAGTTAATACATAGGCACCCAGAAATTGTACATGGCATCAATGAGCCCAAAATTCAACATCATCCAAATTGTGAGGTCCACCCTAGATAGGTCATTATCCAAAAATTAGTTTGGTTATATTATTTTAACCTCAGATTAGTGAGCCATTGCTTGCTGAATTCTGACCATTTACTCAGCTCTTTTTCACTTAAACCTCCATTTGATGTCTGCCAACCATCTAACTAAATAAACAATTCAATGTAACTTTTCGATATGATCCTTTTAAACTTAGGCCCACAACTAGAAGGGTTTGAGTTGATTTTGTTCCAAATGCAATTTATAAAATTTGTAAATGTCGTAAGATCAACCATCACACCCTTTTCTTTTGTCCTTTTCTTTTTTTGAAAGATAACTGGGATTTTATTAAGAACCAAAAGGAAACAAAGGAGGGATGCCAAGGGAGCAACCCAAGGTTAAGCAAGAAAATGAATACGACAATCCCCCACTAAATTGGAGGCAACCCAATCGACAACAAGCATCCTTGCCCTAGAAGAGACACCAACCGCCACTTTGGAGGAGACATCTAACATTCCTTTCTTCCCACAAAGCCCACTAGACAGCAATCAGAGCCATCCTCCAAATTCTAGTCTTGGCCTTCCCGAACCTTATCCCGTGCCAAGCCAATAATAAAGAGCCGATGGTGCCCAGGAATGACCATAGAACACCAAAGAGGGAAAGAAAGTCCACCCATATCGATCCAGCAAAAGGGAAATGCATAAACAGGTGGCCCACCATGTCCGCGTCTTGCATACATAATATACAAATATTGGGCAAAACCATGCTTCTTTTATGGAGGTTGTCGATAGTGAGGACTTTCTTCCTCCCAATAAGCCATCCGAAAGCCAAGTACTTTGGAGGCACATCGTAGTGCCACACTGCGCCAATTGGCCCCACCTTAGAGGAAGGATCCCTAGCACGAACAATATCATAAAAGGATCTCACCGTGAACCTCCTCGAGCTTCCAACCTTCCAAAATAGCTTATCCTCCTCGTCGGGCAAGGGAGCAAAAAGATGGACCCGATCCAGGAGGCCAGTGAATTCAGAAACCTCGTCATCACAAAGAAACCACCTACACGGGGGGTCCCACGAAGAAGAGCCCTCGTAAGTGGAGAAGCAATTAGCCACGCTAACAGCCGGATTCGGAGCCAGACGGAAGATTCGAGGAAAATCTAGAATCAAAGGAGACTCCCCCACCCAAGTAACTTCCCAAAATATGATTATGTTGTCGTTTCCCAAGGCAAAGGTCACTCCCCTCATGAAAGCCTCCTTCACTGACAAAACCCCTTTCCATAAAGCAGAAGCTCTATAAATTGAGGAGTCCCTTATCTACCACTCACCCTCAGAGCAACCGTACTTGCTCTTTATAACTGTCTTCCAAAATGCATCCCCTTCCTCACCAAATCTACCCCACCATTTACCAAGAAGCACTTAATTCATGGCTTTTAGGTCTTTTATACCTGCATCCCCCTCTTCATAAGGCAAACACACCATTCCCACTTAACCAAGTGGAATTTCTGCTTAACCTCTACCCATTGCCATAAGAAGTCCCATCTCAGCTTCTCAAGAAGCTAAAGGACCGAAGCCGGACATTTCCAAGAAGGGAGGGTTTCGCACCCAATTGGATTCCTCAACTCAGAGAATTAGAGAAGCAGGAAAACGAAGAATTTTATTTATAATATTCAATGAGAAAAAGCCTACAAGAGGTTGCCTATTTATAAGAAAACCCTATACCTCAAAAGCCGCGCCATGTGCGCACACTATTACTTAGAGACGAAGTAACAAAAATAACAACTAATCAATGTAATCTAAACCGTTCATGATATTCCTAATAACGATAATAAACAAAACTAAAAGTCCTAGATCATCTAGGGTAGTGGGCCACAATCATGGGATCCAATGGTGGGATCCACATGATGATCGGGTCCACTCCAAGGAACCAAAGCACATCCCTCTAACTAAGAAGCCCTCCATGGATGTCGTCATCGATCCAGATCGATGGTGGGGCCTTCCTTCTCGTTGCGTACGTGTGTAGGGGGGGTGTGCGTGTGCGCGTGATGTCCCCATCAAGTAGTATGGGTGGAATCTTGAAAAAGAATACAATGTAAAAGGGTGGTACAACCATCTCTATTTAGAGATAGGATCCAGCTTTCAAAATGTTCAACCACAAACGAACCTTGGAAACAAGTGGCTTTAAAACAGTTGGATCCATTGGGATCTATAAGTGCTACATGAAATTCTTGAAGTTAATATCATGACAAACTTTCATTAGAAGTTTTGAAACATTTCCACATTTCAATGTCCAGCACTTATCTCATGAATATTTGGTTTAGGATAAAAGTTTAGTGATTTGGAGGAACCATGTGTAAAGCTTGAGGCAAGCTGCTTGAAGTGAGTGTTTGCAAATTCTGTGTAATACTTACAACTTACAACGATCCTCTTTGAGATGAGTGCACTGTATGTTGCTTCAAATGGATGTGGATGATGTATGAATGAAAGTTTAGTTATGGAAGATCGTGAGATGATTTGATGTGTGATGCAGGACGCATGCATGTGGATAAACGATGAAGTGAGATCAATCAGAAAATTAAATTAAATTAACAAAATCACGAATCACGCCAAAATCATTAAATATCTCAAGAATCCAATATGAAACTATGAATAGTATAGGCCACAATCAACAAACTACGCCATGCATGCCATTTGAATACTAGAAATTACGATCTAATGGATGTAAGAACACCCAAATAGCATAGGAATAAGCCTATTTTAAAAGGGAATGACTATTACTACCTAGGGTTTGCTCAATTAGAATGTAAGCTAACCTAGGGTTTAAGGAATTTGGAGAAAAAGTGAAATTAGGGTTTAGACAGTTTAATTGGCTAAGGGATTTTGAGACTTGGGTATTATTTGAGGAGAATTAGGAATTTGAGTGGTTGGAGGTTTGGGGTTTTAGGTTAATTAGGGAAATTGGAATTCTAGGGTTCGAGAATTTTGGAATTAGGGTTTTTAAAAATTGGGAAAATTGGGAAATTGAGGATATAGGGTTTAGGGTAGGGTTAGGGTTAGGGAATCAAGGGTTTTGATGGGGTAAGCAAGGGGAAATCAAGGGATGATCCACGATCAAGAATGGTCCAAAGGCCCATCGTGCGTGATCCAATGGACTAATCGATGCGGGCACTCAATCCAACGGTCCAAACTCCTGATGGAGACATCACGCGCACACGCGTACGCGCGCCGCCCTCCCTACGCACGTACGCATGGAGGAGGGCCCCACCGTCGATCTGGCTCAATGACGACATCCAAGGAGGGCCTCCTAGTTAGAAGATAGAGTTTTGGTTCAAAAGAGTGGGCCCAATAGTCAAATAAAGCCCATCATGGGATCTCATGATCGTAGCCCACTAGTCGGATTAAGTTCATATTTTAGGTTTTGCTTATTTATGTTATTTAGAACATCATGAACGCTTTAGATTTCTTTGATTAGCTTTTATTTTGGTTTACTTCATCACCAAGTAATAGGTGGCGCACAAGGCGCGAGTTTTGGGATATAGGGTTTTCTTATAAATAGGCACCCCTTATAGTTCTTTTGATTCATTGAAGAAATAAAAATTCCTGCGTGTTTTTTTTTCTACTCTCTGAGTTTTGAGTTGTAGAAAAATTCAAGTTGGTGCGAAGCCCTCCCTTTTCGAAAGGCTAACTACCGTAGTGCGAAGTCACGCCTATCCCAAGCCGCCTCTACCTTCTTCCATCCATATCTCTCACCTTCTACAATCATTCTTGCTTTGAATCCACCAGATTTTGCAGCCATTCTTATCCCTATAACCAGTTTCTAGAATCTGACCCTACAGGAGGGCCGAAACTTCGGCGGAGCACTGCGCACAGACCGTACATCGGATCGCCACGAAACTTGGAGGTTTTGAAGACCTCCCCTGGCCGACCAGGGCCAAGGATGCTGTTTGGGGAATCGGACCCCGCTCGCACGTGCGGCCAGGTTCGTGCGCAAGTGCGTCAGGCCCTGTCGCTATCCGCACGCGTGAACTTTCATCGGTTCAGGTTTTCCATCTTATTTTCTCTTTTTTTATACCTATTTTCATAAACTCTAACCCTAGATTGCATTATCCTTAATTTATTTGTCCTTTTTTTTACCCTAGGGTTCCTTGAATTGAAATTGGTGAATCCCTTGGATTAGGGACTGGTTACTATGCATGTGTGGATGATTTCTATTTCCCTTTGAACATCGTTTGGTCCATAATTTTACTGATCTAGCATGTGTAGGCCTGGACCCGCACAGATTCCCATAGCTTGAATTTTTGAACTTTTGTGTGGGATGTGGAATTTTTATGTTATTGTTTCTGAATTAGTATGATCTAAGCCTGAAATCTTGCATATCATATTTAAATTTCATGTCCTGCATCAAATTTGGTATCAGAGCTTAAGGTTCTTGTAGGGAAATACATCACATATTTAGGGTTTAGTTTGTTTAAGTCCTTCATGCATCCAGTTCATCACATATAGCTGTTTAGAAGACTGTAGTCCCTAATATTAGTTGTTGAAATTTCTGGTAACAGGAAGTTAGCAATTTACATTGCTGTAACTTTCTGTTATTCCCTTATTTCGACAACTATATTGTTGGATTTTAGTAACTCTGCATAGTTCCCTCATGTAGAGTCTCATAGGATCATTTAGTCATATTTAGTTACATATAGTCGTCCTAGAAAGCCCTTAGGTGGAGCTAGCAAGTGTATGCCCACACGTACGAGTCGCGGTTTTGGTTTGCACCCTACAGTAAACATGGAGCAACTGTAAGAAGCAGTGGCCAAGTTAACCCAGCAGGTTGATTCCTTCAGTAAGCACTTGGAACAATGCATAGATCAACGCCTTGACCAAATAGAGGCCTCCCTCGGGACAAACCCCACCATTAGGGAAGATATCCAATCTCGGGCGGGTGGTTAAGAAGTTAGACCAAGGAATGGGGGCGGCCGAGGAGTTGGTCATGGGCGCGCACCTATACGCCCACCCCGTGAGGGACATCATGATCAATATGACCCAGATGCGCAACTCCTCAAGGGAGTTAGAGTAGATGCCCCTACATTTGATGGTCGCTTGGACCCTAAAGCCTTTTTAGATTAGTTGGCGGATATGGACCACTATTTTGAGTGGTATGACATGACGGATGCTCGTCAAGTCCGATTCGCCAAGATGAAGCTTGTGGGCCAAGCAAAGAGGTTTTGGGCGACGATAGAGCAAAAGAAAGAAAGAGCGAGTGAACTCCCAATAGTCCATTGGGAAAAGATGAAAAAAACACTTAAGGAGAAGTACCTTCCCTTTTCTTATCGCTTACTGTAACATCTCAGAAAAATCCGTACAAAGACCCGAGTGCCACCTCAGGTAGAAATCACTCAGGACCAAATCCTTTAGAAATTAGACAAGATTAACTAAGTGCTAAACTAGATTGTTTGTGAAATTAGTTCAGATCACTTTAAATACGAACTGCAAGACCCAAAACTTGTAGAATCATTAACGCTACATTACCCTGAAATCTAGGATCAAACTCTAAACCCAGTTGCTCTCGGGAGCACGTTGAAACTTCGTATCGGACCTGGACCGCGCGTCGAAAATCCGATTGCTGCGAAACTATACGAATATGACCGTCTTATTGGGCTTGACTACCATCCCAGAAATCAAGTCCAAATAGTATCCCGAACCGCACAACTTGAAACCGGAGCGAAGTGTGTGAGAAACGCGAATATCTTTAGAAAACGAACTGAAACTTAGACTTAAGTGAATTGAGTCGTTCACTTGCGGGCCAAATCTAAGGATTCTGACCGTCAGAATCTGACCCAATTACACCCTCGGATCAGGGAAAATTTTCAACACATGTCAGTGCACTTGTGGCCCTGATCGAGTACCGGTGACCGTTGAGCTGAAACTGGTCCGCCACGGTCGATCTGTAAATTCGATTGGACCGAAAACCTAACTCGACCTGGATCCAATGTTAGGGAGCTTAAGTCCGACCGCGCGCGGAAAAGGGGCCTCCAAAACAGGTCCGTTGAGCCGAAACAGTCAGGTTTTGGCTATAACCTAAGTATACCATGGCCCTGGGGCCATTGAGGTCGATTTTGGGCCTATATAAGGACCTTAAACCCTCTCTCTCCCTCACATACGAATTTCTAAACCCTAGAGAGAGAAGAGAGAAGAAAGAGAAGGAAAGAGAGGGAAAGTGAGAGGTAGAGTTAGGGTTTGTTCTCGAGATTCAATCCCGCCGTTCCACATGCTTAGCTACAACTATCGTATCGCTATTACGGCGATTCTGATTCCATTTTCGGGTAAGAAATCCTAACCCTAATCTGTTTTAGGGATTCAGATAGTGTATGTGATGAAATAGCTAATTATTTCATACTATAGGTTGTCGTTGTGCCGTAGACGAAGGCGGAGTGTTCAAACTGAATCCGTTACGAGTTTACCGGCGAAAGGTGCAGACTATAAACGTATAGGTTATGGTTTTCAAGGCTTTCAATGTCAGTTAATGATTTATAACCGACTGGGTTGGCGTTTCACATGTTAGATACGGTGTTTTCCTGGCTTTACGGTTATATATGAACTGTGTTGAATAAAGGCTATTCCATGTGTAGGTTGAAATGACTCGATATGTCGGGAATTTGGTTTTGTGCTTGCCATAATTATTCACTGTGAACATGTGATTGTTGAATACGTAACAACTCCTTATGAAAGGATTTGCCCTACTATAGCTTATAACTGAGTTGTATCGTGTAGGTTGAAATGTGTAGTCTAAGTGTTTGTGGAAATGATTAAATGAGTATGGAATTTGAATCCCTGCTCGCCATGATTATCCGTCGTGGATATATGCCTATTGTATTCGTGACAACTCCTTAGTGAAAGGATTTGCCCTAATACATGTTGTGATCAACATACATCATGTATGTTGATGTGTGTAGTCTAAGTGTTTGTGAAAATGTCTGGATGAGTAAATATTTAGTCAAGTGTATGTTATATAAGTGTTGAGGTGAGATTCTCAACTACCTTAGCTATATGTATATATCTCTTCATGTAACTTAGATTAAATTTGTGTGATTTAGCATGAAATGCATTTGTGCAAATTATATTTACCTTGTATTTTGTGAAATGTTCAATTGGTTACGTTACTTGAATTAATTGTTTTACTTTGATATGTCTACCACATGTGTTATCCTGTTATATTTACATACGTTTGGGACTATTACGCAGTCCAGGCTATCGGTAACGGTTCCCGAACGAGTGGCTGAGTTAGCTTCGCCACAACGGATATGTTCGAGGAATCCGAGTCGTACGGAGATTGCCAACAGTGGTTAGGCCACGTGGAATGCTTACGTGCTCCATGTCGATCAATTCAACGTACGCTCGTACCAGTCGAGCTTGTCAAGTAACCCGATTGGCCCAATGTATGTTCACCATGTATGGACGCTACTGCTTGAATCTAAAGTATCAACTTACCAATGAAAACCCCGTTAACCTTGGTACCTCGATCCGCTAAGACTCATGAGCCGGACATGGTGGTATGGGACACCGTGGTCGAGCTGTCGGCTACGCCGGGGCGACGAGTCCACCTATAGTGACCAGTGAGCAACCTAAGCTCGTGAGCCGAATACGGTGGTATAGGACGCAGTATTCGAGCTGTCGGCCTATGACTAGGTGACGAGCCATTTGTAGTGACCTCGAGCATACTCTGAGACTGCGCTGAGGCGACGAGTCTTTCCGTAGCAACTAGAGTATAAGCTAGGCGTGCATTGCGGTGACGAGCCCTTTGTAGAGACATGGAACCGCAACATCGTATGAGACTAGCTAAGACTGACGACCCTAGAATGGATCATTGTTCGGGAAATGATACAAGGGTATCTAGGACATGTTTGTTGTACTGCTTTATCATTACTGCTTGACTGAATTGATAACATGTTAACCTTTGCCTTATAATTCCACTGAGTTGATCACTCACTCCCACGTTCTGGGACTGTGTTTTAAACACCAACCAGACCCTATTGTAGTTTCAGATGATGGCGCAGTCTGCGAGGCGAAGCCAGACTTTGAGGATGATGACGAAGCATTCTCATATATACAGTATTCAAGCGGGTTTATATAGACCGTTCTGATCGGCAGGGCTTCAGGGCTTATACTTTGTAGTGGACCACCACATTTTGACATTTTGTATTTTGAAACAATACTTGTAACTATTTAACCTGGCAACGCGTACATACTTTGGGACCTACGGTGGTTTTTACGTTCCATGTATTTCTCTCAGTCTTCTGCTTGCGTAATTCGACTATCCCTAGAGTATGTTTTGCTGTTTTAGCTTAATCTCATTCATGTTTTATGCACTAATACGGACAACATTTAAATCATCATTATCTATGTTGCATAAGTGATGCGTTGGAACTCGGGAATTGGGCTCCTGCTCGACCCCCGATTTTCAGGGAGTTACACTTACGGTCGATCGAGGAGTAGCAGTCTCTCGACAGGGTTCCTGAGTGTTGCTGACTATATTGAGAAGTTCGAAGAATATTTGACCCGCTGCGAGGTTGATGAGGACCCTGTACTTACCCTTACTCGTTTTAAAACGGGCCTCCGTCCTGACATTAGGAGAGAATTGTTCGCCAAAAACAGAGACACTATTGAACAGTTGTACCAAGTAGTGTTAGATGTCGAGCAATATCTCAAAGCGTCTGTGGGAAGGCGGTTTGACTTTCGTGAGTCCAGTGCTAAGGCCAACCCCTCTGGGGCTAAACCTAACACGAGATACCAAAACAAACCTTCCAATAATTTTTAGCCCAGATCCAGGGATGATAAAGGTAAAGAGATTGCCGAGTCTAGTTCACGTGGAAGTGGGGCCACTAGGTGTTTTAGGTGTCAGGGGTTTGGTCATTTTGATCACCAGTGCGGCACGAGAGAGGACACCAAAGTATTCTTTATTGATGGGCAAGTAGAAGTAGTGCCCCCAGATAGTGACGGTGAAGAGGAAGAATATGAGCCCGTAGAGACCCCTAGTGATGAGGAAGAGGGAGCGCAAGAGTCTGCGACCCTCGCAATTGTGCGTTGCGCTTTAGCTCAAGCCAAGAACACTAATGACTGGCGCCGCAACACGATCTTCTACACTTATGCAAAATGTGGAGAAAAGAGTTGTAAGTTGATCGCAGATAGTGGTAGTTGTGCTAATGTGGCATCGACTAGCACTGTGAGCCGTTTGGGCTTGAAGCTGAAAGTCCATCCTCAACCCTATAGTGTCCTAGGTTGATGAAACTTCCATTCTAGTATCACACCATTGTCTTGTTCCTATTCAGTTTGGATCTTATAAAGACACGCTTTGGTGTGATGTTGTTCCCATGGACGTTGGCCATATTATTCTGGGCAGACCATGGCTCTACGACAGAGATGTCACCATATTTGGTCGTTCAAATGTGTTTACATTCTAATTTGAGGGCAAGAAGGTCAAGCTAAATCCTCTACCACCCAAGACTACGACTGGAAAGGAGTCCACCACACAAAGTGGTATGAACGGCTCAAAAGAAGTGAAGGAGTCGAAGTCTAAGCCCAAACCTTTCCATATTCTGAATGCCAAAGACTTTGAACGAGAAACAGAGGCATACTCGATGGTATACGCCCTTGTGGCTAGAGAGAGTGTACCAGAGGCTAGTGTAGAGTTACCCACCGAGGCCATTCAGGTAGTGCATGAGTTTCGTGATGTCTTTCCTGATGATCTACCAAATGAGCTTCCCCCTATGAGGGATATAGGGCATACCATTGATTTAATCCCTAGGGCGACTCTACCAAACCTCCAGCATTACAGAATGAACCCAAAGGAGCACGCTGAGTTGAAGATGCAGATTGAAGAGCTCCTAGAGAAGAGTTTCATTCGAGAGAGTATGAGCCCGTGTGTCGTGCCCGCCCTTCTTACACCTAAGAAGGATGGCACATGGAGGATGTGTGTTGATAGTAGGGTTATCAACAAAATCACAGTCAAGTATCGGTTTCCCATACCGCGTCTTGATGACATGTTGGATATGATGGCCAATGCTACTATCTTCTCAAAAATGAGCCTAGGAGACCCTCCATTGATCCAATCCTGTTTAGGAAAGAATCAACTAAACAAAAAAAGATAAAATAAATGTGGAGTAGAACTTCCGTTGAGAAGCCAAGTAGGACAATAGCAAAGTTATTTATACATGCCAACATACCTCCTAACGTGGCCAATTCTCAATATTAACAAGTGGTAATTGATGTAACAGCAGAAGCAGGTGAATGAATTAAAGCTCTCACGGTTAGGGATATTAGGGGGAAATGGACAGATGCAGAGTATACGGATGTGAAAACATACGTGGCTACCTTTAAACATGTATGGCAGGCCAGAGGATGCACGATCATGTGCGATGGTTGGACTGGCCCAACCAGACGCAGCATGATCAACTTCATGGTGTACTGCCACTTGGGAACTATATACCACAAGTCAATTGATGCCTCAGCCGTAACAAAATATTCTGATTATATTACTGGACTAATGGATAAAGTTGTGGATGAGATTGAAGAGGAGAATGTAGTGCAGATTGTGATAGATAATGAAGCATCATATAAGCTTGCAGGACATAAGTTGATGAAAAAGAGACTACATATTTTTTGGTCACCATGTGCTACCCATTGTATTGATCTTATATTGAAAGATATTGGGAAGAAGAAGAATATTAAGGAAATGGTCGGAAGGGCAAGAGAAGTGAACTGACGACGTTTATTTACAACCATAATCAAGTACTCTCAATAATGAGGAAGTTCACGAAAGGACGAGAGTTGTTGAGGCCTGCGGCGACTAGATTCGCAACAAACTTTATAGCATTAAAGAGTTTATACCAGCATAGGGGAGAGTTGAGTGAGATGTTCGCTTCCCGAGATTGGCTCAACACAAAACATGGGCAGAAGACATCAGGGACACTGGTTGAAGTTGCGAACACCATATGGGACAATAAATATTGGAAGAGGGTCAAGTCAATCCTAAAGGTGATGGAGCCACTAATGAGGGTACTCCGTCTTGTTGAAACCAACGATGCACCTACCATGGGCTTCCTATACGATGTCATGGATAAAGCAATGTTGGCAATTTAACGTGATTGTAGAAGCTGAGTCTTATTGGAGGATGCTCGACAAGAGATGGACAAGACAACTTCATCACGATCTTCATGCAGCAGGTTACTGCCTAAATCCTAGGTACAGATATGCCCAATCATTTGTTGCAGATAATGAAGTTCGTGTCGGGCTAAAGAATGTGATAAAGATATTAGAGCCTGACTTAGATATACAAATAAAGACATAAAATGAATTAGATACATTTGGAAATTGCCTAGGTAGCTTTGGAGATGCTTTTGCACAACATGTAGTATCTAGGTTGCAACCGACCGAATGGTGAATGAATTCTAGAGAGAGTACGAAGGCTCTCCAAAAAATTACAGTAAAAGTTTTGAGCCAGACAACATCTTCTTCTAGCTGTAAAAGGAATTGGAGTTGTTTTGCACTTATTCATTCAAAGAATAGGAATAGATTGCAGACTAGGACGTTGGATAGACTTGTCTTCATGCACTACAATATGAAGCTAAGAATGTGACGACATCATAGGAGCATTACAGCCGCCGATGACACAAACTACTGTCCAATAAACTTGGACAATATTTATGGTAAGGACGACCCGCTTCTACCTTAGTTGGAAACAAGGGAAAAGCAAATTAAAGAGGATAGTGAAGAATTGGAAATTGATGACCCACTAATACGCACAGCGCAACAAGAGAGTCATGCAGCTGTGTTTGACCCAAAAAGAGGGGCAGCTTTTATGCCAAGTACGGCTCAAGATCAACAGAAGAGTACGAGCAGTGGTAGCGTGACCGTGTCGGATGATGGTGATGATGACGCCCCTGCCCCTGGTGCTAGCACTTCTGGTGTTGCTCAGCACACCAAACAGCCGTTTACAAATCGCGATGCCGATGAACATCGACAAGGTAGTACACGAGGTCAAACTTATGAGTGTACTGAGTCACAATACAGCCAACAGGAGGAGGGTACGTCTAATGGTGCACCGGGTCCGGGATGTCCGGAACATCAGCAGGCTCATGGTCCTGGTTATTATGATGGATATTCTTATGGCAATTGGATTATGATTATAATTATACTAAGCCCGTTCCATCACATTCATGTTGGAGTAGTCCTCTTGATCCATATCCATATGATTATAGATATATCCAGATCCAAATCCAAGTTACTCATCACAGACACACTCTCAATCTCAAGATTCTCAACAGACTGAGTACGGGCACCAGTATGGTTATTCGACGAGCGCTGGTAGATATCCTTACTCGGGGTCAGAGTTGTTGTCTAGTCAGGATCAATCATCCTCTGGTTTCGTTGATCTAGTATTTCCTTCTGGCACTGGATATTATGGATATGCAGTATAAGACCCGAGGCCCGAAATCTGGTTTGTACACTGGATAGCCGTTGACTGTAGGTCCATTGGCCTCGAGAATGTTTTGACTTGATCATAATGTTTTTCTGTTATCGAGCCGCAAGCCGTATTTCAACCCGATGTCCGAATTATAAGATACTGACTTAAAATTAAACAATCTAATAAATGACAACTATGACCTTATTTTATCTGGCGAAGCCCCACCATCGAGTTTTCAAGATCCGTTAGATCCGAGAGACTAACCGTTGTGACCGTAGTTGAGTTACGGAATTATTGGCGAAAACAGCATGTCAATAGGACACCCGGATTGTAAGTTATGAATAGATATGTACATGTATATTTTAATTAAATAACTCAAATGACCTCGATTTTTTTAAATCTTTTGAATGCTTTCTTTCAAATCACTTAAATAATATTTGTTTATTGCTACCATAAGTTTAAACTTCTCAAAATCATTACAAAACATCCCATAACCCTCCTTTCTAGCCAAAAGCCAATTTAAAACCATTTACAAGTCCATATATATGAAAAACCTCTTTCAACATTTCATTTCCAACACTCTAGTTGAGAAGAAGAAGAAGAAAAAAAGGAAATAGAAGTTGAGGTTGAGATCCAATCCTCTGCTAGTTACAGGTGAGTGCATAGATTAGGAGCACGCATGTGTACGTTGGGGTTTCCTTGAAAACCCTATCGCTGGATTTTCATTTAGGGTTAGGCGATTGCTGGAATTTCTATTTTAAAGTTCGATTATTGCTGGATTTTCTGTTTTAGGGTTAGGTTCATGCTGGATTTTCATTTAGGGTTAGGCGATTACTGGAATTTCTGTTTTCAGGTTCAATTATTGCTGGATTTTCTGTTTTAGGGTTAGGTTCATGCTGGATTTTCATTTAGGGTTAGGCGATTGCTGGAATTTCTGTGTTAAGGTTAGATTATTGCTGGATTTGCTGTTTCAGGGTTAGGTTATCGCTAAATTTTCATTTAGGATTCGATTATGGCTGGAATTTTTGTTTTAAGGTTAGATTGCTGGAATTTCTGTTTGGGTTAGGTTCTCGCTAGATTTTTATTTAGGGTTAGGTGATTGCTGAGTTTACTAATCTAGGGTTCGGTTATTGCCGGATTTTCTAAAGGTTACTGGATTTTTCCGCTTTAGTTAATGAGATTATTAAGGGAAGGTTGGATGATAGAGATGAGTCAATTTTGTTTAAATTCATACGAATTGCTATCGGTTTCTCGCTATCCCTTACAAAGTCCGCCCACTACCTATTTGACAAAACGTTTAAAAGAACTATCCTTCCTCCTTTTGATGTAGTTAATTCTTGAGAAAAAGCATGCTTGTGGCATGAAATCTTATAGCGGAATGAATTCCGGATTGGAGTTAGATTGGTTAAGTCATGTGCATATCATATGCATGGTTCATAGTTGATGTATCATTGTATGATTGAGAGTGAATGATTCATATCATGGTATGGTGATCATAGTGGGTTGTGTTGCGACAGACGATGTGTCTATGAATAGTATGTGAACCGTCTAGATACAGGATGCATTACATGAGACCCCTAGGAGAAATTTACAATTCATGAGGAGATCACATGAGGAAGGTCATCCTTTGCTTGTCTTGAAAAACATGATCTATTGTGCTTATGTGTGGACTCATGCATACATGCATACGGTGATTGTAAATGCGATGAAACATACTTTGTTATGACACGAATTGGACACCACACCGAAAATGTGTAATTCAACAGGACATGATTAGAGGGTCCGTGGGTGAAAGTCCCTAAACCCCGATTGGTACCATTATGAGCAACCAATGCCTACACCGGGTGGAAGAACAGAGCGCTGGAATGCTGAAACACCAAAGTAGGCAGCGACTCCCACCGACGCGTGTCGATTGGTTGAGAGGTTTAACCTGACCTGCTTATGGGCAAGCAAAGATAGGTTGTGTGTGACGAGCTCGTAAATTGTCCATTATCGTTTTGTCAGGCGACTTGTTACTTCTCGCCATTAGGCAGATAGTGAGGTTTAACACAAGTGGGTTAGACTAGTTCGGCCCGTGAACTATGTAGTCCCACCTCTGTAGTTAACCACGATGGAAAAGTCTATACAAGTGGGTAGTATTATATGCGAGTCCCACCTCTGTTTTAGACCTTGGTGTTCCAATTGGGAAATGTGGAAAGTTGTAGAAACGTTGAAAGAGTATGTATATGACAAGTGGGTAGAAGTCCCACCTCAATATATAAACATTATTTGGAACATAAAAAGTGGCATCATGCATTGTATTTTTATTTTATTGTTATCGATCTAGAAAGCCTGTGCATTTCTGTGCATGACATGAGCATGACATAAAACATGCATTTTCACTGCACACACGCACTCACTGAGCTTAGTAGCTCAAGCTTTCCTTTCTATTTTTTTTTACAGGTGAGAGTAGGGAGCTGCAGGAGTAGAGGCTACAGACTCTAGTTGTCCTTTTTGTTTTGTACATATCAGTGTATATATTTTTTTTATAATACCCTGAATATGTATATCAGGTATAGTAAATATGACATGGTTTATGTTTTGGTTTTGCCTTGATGTGCTCAGTTGTACACAATAATATATGTTGAATATGATGAAACTTTGAGAAATGATACGTGTTTGTCATCTTTACTTTCAGAAATCCTCCTTGTGGAGCCCCGCTTATGGGACTTAGTATGTGATAATTGGAAGTCCCACAATCGGAGTTCTACAAGGCTGTCAACCAAAATTTGGTGTATAGTAATCATCGATTACCAACACTAATTTAGGGTCGTGACATGGAACACCTCCACATATTGGACAGCCTCAGCCTGATGATGACGATGACGATGATGTGGAGGTCGAGCAACCACAAAAAAACAGATTTTCATTTTGGTGGTGACTTGTGAATTTTATTACGGTAATTGTAAGTATATATTTGTATTTAGGTAAGTATTTGCAGCAGTATTATTACAAGCACACACTTGACACTGCTGAACTTGCATTTAAAATAGCTCCCTTGACAATCAATCAAGTAATCCTTAATCAAGTTGCAGAGGAGTATATCAGACACTACTACTTTTTTTTTAATATTCTTGACTTGAGGATGACAGGTCACAGGACAGGAATCACAGTCACAGCCACAGGAACAGGATAGGAGAAGTCTCTGACATGTTGAAGAATGAAGACTTCAAAATAGAATGAACACTGTAATTTATGCAAGTCTGGACTCACTCTAGTATAGAGTCATAGACTCTAAAGTAGAGACCTCACACCTCCTTAGGTATGTTAAATTGTTAATAACTTAATATAGAATAAATTATGAAAAATAATTGCAAACACGTACACATGTAAGATATTTTGATATTACATTCATTGATAGTAGATAATTAGATAATTAAATATATGAGTTTTACAGTCAAATCCAGGTTGTCTGGTTCATAAATTCATCAAACAGTCCGATATAACTTCTCACCAAAGAGTGGACTGTTACACCACCATAAATATGTTCCAAATTATAAATGAATGCATACTTGGAATACTTAAAATATTCCGGATTTAATCCATATTATTCATATTTTTTTCGCAAAAAAAAAAAAAATTGCACCGTTACAGGCCGTTACGCCCCCATATTGCCGTTATGCCCCCGTATCCATATAGGTAACGGTGGGCACCGCTATGCCCACTGATACCGATACCGAACACCTTAGCAGCCACCAATAAACTTGAACTAAAATTCATTGAAGCACTTCAAACTATAATATGATGGACTCGAATGTTTTGCTTGATAGAGAAGCTATGGTATTAAATAGTTTATTACAGTAAAACATTTCCAATATTAATGACGCAGTTTCGTATGTCAATAATTCTTTCGCAATGCATTCACCGCTCCGACTACTGCATTCTAAAAGAGGACAGAGAAAGATCATAACATATTTGGAGAATCACCTGAGGAACAGCATCTTCAGAAGAGTGGTCACTGCACCTCGGGCTGTCTCCAACAATCTGGATAATGTTGGTAGTTCTTCGCGGGGAATGGATGCTACTCGGACCTAAATGATAAAGAACAGACTCCAACTAAGAAATGTTTTCTTCATCATCAAATTTATAGCCAAGTCGTTTCCATTAGTCACACAATCTTGGCTATAGAAGAGATCAGATTTTCTGTTTACAAAACAAACTTAAATTTTCATAAACAAAGCAGCTCCAATTAAGCAGTGAAAACTTTCATAATCATTACCTGCTAAGACCCCTTCTGTAGGGAAACACAATCCAGTATTGTTGCTTTCAGCACTTTCAGGAATGGAACTTGATTCCATGACACTCTTTTTTGAGTGCTCTGCCAGACCAAAATTAGAGATCCTAGTTTCATTTTCCTTTGAACTTTGACATGGAGAATGACATTCAAACTCATTATCAGACTCCAAACATATTAAACCAGCAAATCCTGTCAAAAAGAGCAGGGCCAAGGTGACCTATTTAGCATTAGTAAAATGATTATCATTTATGGCAAATAATTTTTTTTGAAAATACTTCAACATAATCTAAACATTGAACCATTTAGCAGCTATACTGATGGCTTAATAATCCAAGTTTGAGTAATAGCATCCTTCTGATAGTTCTGATTTAATACGTACATAGCAGGGGATAACTACAAAGATCTGAAACAGTATCAGACTTTGTTGGGTCATTTATGTTTGTATTTTTAATTTCACCAATAATGCAACCTTTATGAATGTAAATCTTGCACAAGATTAAGACATTTCCCAACATAGAGATCAATGATGTTGACAAATTTTCTAGCCAAAGCATCTTCTTCCTGATTACCCTCTCTAGGAATATGGGAAAGATGATAATAAAGTAGGTACAAGACTATTAAGGATCAACCCCTTCTGCAGGACTCTGAACCATAATGCTACACAGGCATCCTTTGGCTTAGAGGGATCAGAGACAGAATGCAGATATGTAACCACGCTTCTAATCTTGTCTGTCACTTAATAGTGTATACAAACCTTGACCAAGATTGGACCAGGCATAACAGCTGCCAGAGTAAATGTTCAAGATGTGCATCAAATAGTGCAGTTTGGAAACTAATTCATAAACTTAACAACTGAATTCAGCATTACGCAAAACCCTTTCCACATCTTAAGGGCAAAGGGGCAATGAGGGAATAAATGGTTAACCGATTCAAGATTGTCATCGCACATCAAGCAAACATTAAACAATTTCCAAGTTACAACAATATTGTGAGAGTCATATATCTGCAAGGGTCATTCAATGATGAAAAACGAGTAAACAAAAAAGAAGTTGAAGCAAACATTACAAAGAGAATTGCGATTCATGTCCCATTGATCCTATTGAAAATTAACATTTACCTAACCGATGCTCTCACTCACAATGTGACTAGAGCGATCTGTTGTGATCTATTTTGGCGATAGGCCTTCTGGATGGTTCAATCTGGTTCTACATGTGGAGAGATTTGTTTCAATTTTATTTTTTCTTTGTTTTGGTTATTTTCTTTCCCTTCTTTTCTAATAAAATTTGCAGCTATTTATGTGTGCGTGTGTGCATATATGTATATGTATATGTATGTATGTATAGTGAGCTTGATTGAGGCTATGATACCCAGATACTTACCATGCGCACAACTTATTCTACCAGACTCGACATGATATAGATATTGGTACTAGATACTCTAGGATAGATATATGAAAACTGGTAATTGAAAGCTAATTCTAACGTTCTTTATTTCTAAAATCCTAACAACTTTCTTTTATTCTTGTAGCAATATATGCATATATGTGCTTGGATAGACTGTAAAAATGATAGCCATTAACATTTTCCTTAAATTTAACATGATAGAAATTTTTTGGACAAGTGCTAGTACAGGAGAATAGGATTTGTCTTGCCACATGGAATTTAGGAACATTGACAAATAAAGGTATCGAGTTAGTGGATGCAATGAAACAAAGGAGATTTAACATAGCTTGCCTAGAAGAGACCAAGTGGAAAGTCACAAAAACTAGAGATATTGATGGATATAAACTTTGGTATATGGGAAAGGACAACAATAGAAATGGGGTAGCTATAGTGGTAGACAAAGATTTAAAGCATGAGGTTGTAGATTTTAAAAGAGTAAGTGATTGGGTTTTATTAATAAAGCTTGTGTTAAAGCTTGGAGAGGAGATGATCAATGTCATTAGTGCATATGCTCCACATGTAGGAATAGAAGGTAGAATCAAGAGACAATTATGGGAGAAAATGGACCAACCAATGCCAAGAATTCCAAGTGGAGACAGAATATTCATAGGAGAATTAGGAGACCAAAAATGTCATGTAGGAAAAGATAGTAATAGATAAAATGTCATGTAGGAAAAGATAGTAATGGATATGGAAGAGTGCATCGAGGATATGGTTTTGGTGAAGAAATGAGATGGATGTTATCCTTAATTTTACTATGGCATATGATCTAGCTCTAGCAAACACATATTCTAAAAAGAGATTAACATTTTATAACCTTCCAAAGTGAATCATATACAAGCAAAATAGATTCCTTTCTACTTACGGAAAACAAAAGTATCCATATGCAAGAATTGCAAGGTAATGCCAAGAGAAAGCTTAACTACACAACATAGGTAAATGGTTATTGATGTTTGGATTAAGAGATCGAAGAGGGGGGAATGAAATCAATGTGTCTAAGCAACATTGTGAGACTTCAAAGTAGAGAAAACATTGTTATTTTCTAATCAATTGATGGAATAAGTAAACTGGAATGCTGGGGAAGAAGTTAATTTCATGTAAATGAGATGGCAGAGTGCATTAGAAAGTGGAAAGAAGTTTTAAGAATACCTAGAGGGAAAAAACCACTGATACAAGGAAACTTATTAGAGAGGTTAAACTTATGGCTCATACTATGAAGCATGGGGAGAACGAAGCAAAGATAAAGTCAAGAGATGAATGTATCAGAAAATCAATTTGGATTTGTGCTAGGAAGGTCAAGTATAGAGGCTATTTGCCTACTTAGACAACTGAAGGAGAAATACATGGAGAAGAGGACCTCCACATGGTCTTTATTGACTTTAGAGAAAGCATATGATAGGATCCCTAGAGAGAGAAGAGGGTGGGTGTCAAGAAAGAGAGGAGTCTCAGGAGGATATATTGACATGATTACAGATATGTAGGAGGAAGTGCTAACAAACATGAGACCACTGGTGGAGAGAAAAGTGAGTTTCCAATTATTTGGGGTGGCAATGGGCCAGGTAGGCCCAAAATGGGTGTGGGTGCGGGTTTGGGTATTAATTTGAGACCAATTAATAATTGGGCCACGTGTGGATGTACGCCTACCCATACCTAAACCAGCCTGCACCAATTATAGTATGTGTTATAAATTTACATATATACCTGATAATCAAATTGACGTATACTATAATATTGCTCATTTGTTATCATAATTAGCACTTTTTAATTCACAAAACTATATAAAAAAGAGGTTGGTTCCTCTACAATGCCAAGCTTATTCTACAACACTTTGTTTATGGGGCCATTGCATGCCATCCAGCAAGGTTGCCCCACCACCATAAAAGTGGGACGCCCAAATTTCAAGCCAATCCAACCAACATTTGCGCCAGCAAATGGATTGGAGGTTTTTGGGTGCTTGCCCACCCGATGATTAACTAGTTCTGATTTTTGAGACATCACATTATCATGATGGGCTCACCTAATGCATGGGTTGGATTGGATGGCATACATGCACTATAGTGGGACCCACATAACATACCTAAAAAAAGGAATTGGAAAGTGAAAGAGAAAAACTTTGATACTTTGGCAAAGTGTGATGGATAGATGGTTGATACGCAACACTTGTTCATAGTGATGGTGGTACATACATGAATAGCTATGGGTACCCAACATTTTATTAAAATATCAAATCACAAATGGGTACCCCAACACCATGATGGGGACAGGTGTGGGTAACCTTCTTAGGCTCAACATGGATACGAGTACGAGTATGGGTATGGGTGCATTACCCATTGGTGGGTATTGAATAATGAAAGAACCAAAGAGGAGGAATGTGGGAGAGATGGGAGAAAAAAGTGAGAGAGAGAGAGAGAGGGTTTGGAGAAAGAGAGAGAACGTGGGACATCTCTATTATCTTATTTAATATATATATATGTGTGTGTGTGTGTGTGTGTGTGTGTGTGTGTAGGGTTTTCTTTCCTTTATTACATCATAACAGCCCACTTTATACAATATTTGCAAATAAGCCCACCAATATCATATTTACATAAATGACCCTACTAACTTAATATTCCAACACGCCCCCTCAAGTAGGTGTATGAATGTCCATCATACCAACTTGCAAAAGATTTCTTGTAACATGGGAGAGCTAAGAGCCATTGTAAACATGTCTGCCAGTTGTTCTGTAGATTTGACAAATGTAGTAGCTAGTAATCCAGAGGATATCTTCTCTCGTATGAAATGTATATCAACCTTAACGTGTTTAGTTCGCTCATGAAAGACCGAATCAGACTCAATATGGATGGCAGCCTGATTGTCACAATCAAGAGGCATAGTTAAGGTGATAGGGAAACCCAATTCTATCATAATGGATCTCAACCACAAGAGTTCACAAGCCCCATGAGTCGTGGCTCTATTTTCTACTTCTGCACTAGACTGAGATGCAACTGTTTGTTTTTTACTTTTCCATGTAACCAAGTTGCCACCAACGAATGTGCAAATATCCAAAAGTAGACTTTCTGTCCGTTGAGCATCCTGCCCAGTCAACATCAGAATAGCTAGCAATATTAATATGTCCATGATTCATATAAAAAATACCACGTCCTGGACATGACTTCGAGTATCTCAATATGCAATGTACAGCATCCAGATGAGGCACCTTTGGCGAGTGCATGAATCGACTGACAATACTTACAGCTTGAGCAATGTCAGGTCTTGTAATCGTCAATTAGATCAGTTTTCCAACTAATCTCTGATACATACCCGAATCTATCAAACTCTTGTTGTATTTGGTGTTTCAAAATATCCATTGGGACGGGGTATGGCTGTGGCCATAGGTGCCCTATGGATGTGTCTTTTCACTTAAGTCTGAAAGGTTGCATCCTTTCATATTTTGTTTTGAAAAGTTGTGTACTTTTAAGCCTAAGGGTCGCACCACTTGGGTTTAAACCCAATAGTCACAACCCTTTGTGAAAGGGTGTCTTTACACCCTTAAGGGTGTTTTCACAAAGTTTATAAATAGACTTCTGATTTTAAGTTTTGAAATGGATTAGAAAATTGGTTTTTTCTTTAAAAATTTTGTTTAAGTATTTTCTAGTTCGGGTTAAGACTACAAGTGGTTCGAGCCCGTGTACAGTGAGTGCACCGCTGGGACCGGGTCATAGTCGTTGTATCCTGGAGGTCGATTGCTCTGGAAACCTATTGCACTTGGGACGTTGTCCAAGGGGAGCAAATTCGATTTCAAGCCGAGTGACTCACGTCACGCCTCGACTTCTATAAATCGATAAGTTTTCTTTTATTCTTAATTTAAATTTATTTTGTTTAAATAGTTTTCCAAACTCCATATTCCAACAATCTTGAAATCGAATTTGAGATTTATTATTGGAAAACTATTTAAAACTATGGTTGCATCTGAATGCACTACAACTATGCCTTGTTTACAACTAAAGAGTAACTATTTCTTAAACGGTACAAGATGAAAGCTAATTGAGATATATGCATATGAAATTAACCAAAGTCAGATAATGGTCATGGCCATCCATGATGAGCGGTCAATTGGTGCATATTATCTCTGTAAAGAATCTAAAGAGAGTTAGCAAATCACATCTTTAGAAAATACATTAGAAATTCAAAAAAAAAAAAAAAAAAATCAAATAGATCTTGTTTTCTAAGTTTGGTCCTACATGCGCGGGTGTTTAGTTTTGAGGAAAGGTGTGTCCTTGTTGTGTTGGCGAGTACCCTGAATTGTCATCTGGATGAATGTGTCGTTTGGGCTACTTCTTTTTAAATTGTCAAGTATTTTGTATGGCCTCAAAAGCAAAACCCAACAGTAAGAGCTTGTACGGTACAGAGAAGTGGCATGATCTAATGATGGCCGCCCATATTAATGATGGCCGTCCATATAAAATAATAATAATAATAATAATAATACCAACGGTTGTGATTGCTGGTAATATTGGGCCCTGTACAAACAGAAAGCATGAGTGGCATTCTATATTGTATAATCTCTTAGGCTAAGCTATGTAAAATGGTGATTCTTCAAGAGGGATGAGTACTCTTGTCCGTTCTCATGGTGGTTGCACAAATTTTGAGAAGATCTGAAAATACCCTCTACTTTCTCATTATACTTGGTGTCTTTTAGACTTTTGGAAGTCTAGGTTGAAACAACTGAATAAGTTTTCCTTTTTATTATAAGCGACAGTTTTCTTTTATTATTAGGGTCGCCGCATTAGGCCTAGATTAAAACATTATCCAATGATCAGAACCATCAATGTTCTTGAGACTATTTTAAAACCATCTCTCTATTTTCTTTTTTGTACACGTATGACCTAAATGATTATCTAGTGTCTTGATGTTCGGGACATGGACCATTCATTGTGGAATCATCCAAGGGTTTTCAAATAATCTATTTCTTTAGCAGGTGAGAATCTAGGAGTTGGATGGCCAGACTTATCCGAATAGTGCAATCTGTGATTGTGTCTCATTTCAGATGGGGTCTATAAGGTGGATGGTCCTAATCACTTTACATGTTAGGCATATATAAGGTTGGATTAAGCATATAAACATGGGCTATACTCATTAAATAGGATCCACCGACTAATTCAAAATAGAGCATTTCTTACCATCTATTAGATATCCATCATTATAAGCCATGCTCAGGTAATCCACACCGTTAATGTGATGGGTCCTGTCGTGAATGAAGGATGCCAGTAAAACTTTTGATTGGAAGGTCCAAACATGTCAACTAATGGCTTGCATAAATGGTATTTTGTTGTTCTCCAGACAACAGCCAACCATTTTCTTTGACAACGCATCACAGCTCATACACATAACATGAAAGTAATTGATTATGAAAAGTATAATTAATAGGTCATACTGCACATGGGATATTGGATACCTAACTATTGGTGACCAATACTATTCAACTAATATCTCAGACTATGTATAATATGTGTCAGCTAAATATTCTTTCATTGGACAATCTTACATGTCCAACTTATATGGACTGCAAGTTGATGGTTTACCGTCCACTTTCTGTCTAAAATTTTGGATAGGAGATTTTGAGAAGATATTTGATGGCCACTAATGGTGGGAGGCACAAGAGTGCATGGTTTGAATCAAAAAATAACAATAATAATAATAATAATAAATGGGGCATACTATACTGTTGGTGCTAGAACAAAATGTAACATGTCATTTTGATCAAGTGCATGTTAAGGAGTTGATTTTTGTGTGATTGATGTGCATAGAATGACTAGCTATATTAATGTTGATCTTTAGAAATGCAATAGAATGCACGGTTACATACTAAGGCGTCACTGCACACATGTTTGTAACATGAGTAGTTCATTAGTGGGTCATTCTTTGTATTTATAGTGACCTCAAAAATAAGTTATAACATGGACTAACCATTGATATGAATGACCTTTATAATAACGAGTGCACACAAAGAATAAATGAGTATGCTATATTGAACTTGATCAAATCAATGGCCAAGTCTATCAAACCATGAGCCCACTTATCACTATGTATTTATAGATAACGCACATTATTCCTTTTATATCATTGCATGTATCTTGTGGCCTTTGATCCATCCTATGTGGATTTATGATTGATATGTTTGAATCTTGTATCCATGTGTCACATGTACAAAATATAGTCTTCCTATTGTAACATGAAACATTAGACAATGTATGACACTTGATACATAGACACTCAGAAATTGTACAAATGTGGAAAAGATCCCATTTATAATGATTTTAAATTGTGGGGGTTATGTACTTAGATGCACTACAATGTTCCAAAGTTATAGATCCATACAAATATTATATTGGCCCATGTGGGATGATTGGGCTGGTGTATTTTTAAAATATTACCTTTTGCAGGCCCAATAGATAAAAGGTCTAGATCTTGTATGTGTGTTACTTTTATGAATATTAAGTACTTAATAACTCACATTATATGAATGCTCGTATCTCTGGAGTTTCACTTACCATGAAGCAATGGGTAGCTTGAGTTTATCAAATGGACTAGTAATGAATGTGTCTTAATTCAATGATAATTCTGACTTACATTTTATTATATATGTAGAAAGTGATATTATAGAATATTGGGTCCAATAACAGACGGACCATCAACAGTTCGGCACATATCACTTAACTGTTTAACATACTTATTGCAGCTTTTCTATAAACGGTTCATATTATTGATCTTAAACATAAAGTTGTTGATAAGGTGACGAGTACACATGCCTAATTTATGAGACAAGTTACATTCACTTTTGGCATCGTTCACAATACTTTCTAGACAATATTACCTGCTTAGAAAGGCGGAGGAAATGTTATTTCCATCTGATCATATGCCAACCTAGGACACGTGTTAGATCCAGTCAATTCATATGATAGTTCCTACGAAAGATTTTTCTTAATAGATTTATCAGGTGAGCCATAGATATATCTATCAAGGCTAAATCTGAAATTGTGGGGGGTGCACTCGGATGCATAAACCACTTAACGCATGGAATCCAAGGTTAGTCAATGATACATCGAAGGAAATGGGGCTGAGCCTAATATATGAGCTACTAGTGTTGGCAACCCAACCTATACGAGTAGAGATCCTATTAGATAGGTTCAATGGGTAAACAACAAGACACAAGGTACATGATTGCACTGATATAAATGAGCCCCTTCTATGGTGTACAGTGCGAACAGCAATGAAGAAGGATGAGTTTGTGAACTCTTAATGAATCCATAGCCATATATTTAGTGGTGTACCCAATTGCTGCGTACACTTGATGGAATTCACCTATATGGGTGTGGAGGTGGAGGCCGCTTCCTATGAGAATCTAGGCGAATTCTCTAGAGCACTCATGAAATCCAGGTAATGGTGCATGGCCGAAACGCACCGAACCGCAGAATCACTTGTAGCGGAAAAGTTGTGTGAGTGGCATGTATTTGTAATCTACATCAAAAGGAATCAGGTTCAAGACTATGGTGTCACCTGATTCTTGTAGACCTATCATGTCTACTCTAATGTCGATTCAAGTCTATGGTGACACCAACACCATTGCACAACTCTTTCATCTTAACCTGAAATGTCAAAAATTTTGAAACATGTGGGGGATTGTTGTATTTTAAATTATTTTAAAATAATTCGGTGTTTCAAAATATCCATTGGGGCGGGGTATGGCTATGGCCATAGGTGCCCTATAAACCTGTTGTACTTGGGACGCTGTCCAAGGGGAGCAAATTCAATTTCAAGCCGAGTGACTCACGTCACACCTCGACTTCTATAAATCGATAAGTTTTCTTTTATTCTTAATTTAAATTTATTTTGTTTAAATAGTTTTCCAAACTCCATATTCCAACAACTCTCACCTTCAAATGCATGCAGCGAGTGCTTCTGGTCCATAGGAGATAAAGTTGGACGAGCACCTAATTTCCCAGTCTCACTCAGCGGATCAAGAGTATACTTTCTTTGGGATAAGAAGATGCCTTTAGACGAACAAGCAACTTCAATCCCTAGAAAGTATTGCAATGGACCCAGATATTTGATCTCAAATTCTTTTCTCAACTTGTGCTTAACTTGATCAATAAACTCCAAGTCATCCCCAGTCACAACAATGTCATTCACATAGACAAGTATAACAGTTCTGCCTTCTTGTCAGGTATGAATGAAGACTGTATGATCTGCCTGACATCTTCTGAAGCCTCACTAAATCTAGCAACCAAGCTCTGAGAGATTGCTTAAGGCCATAAAGAGCCTTTTTTCAGCTTACAAACCTTCTTAGACTCCCCCTTAAGCTGAAAACTAGGGGGCAGATCCATATACACTTCTTCTGCAAAATCGCCATGAAGGAATGCATTTTTAACATCCAGCTGGAAAATAGTCCAATCAAAATTGGCAACCAAGGAAATAATCAAGCGGACCGAATTCAACTTTGCCACAAGTGAGAAGGTTTCATTGTAATCAACCCCAAAATATTGTGTAGCCTTTAGCCACCAAACGAGCTTTGTAGCACTCAATAGATCCATCAACCCAATACTTTGTGGAGAACACCCACTTGCACCCAATGGTACTCTTACCTGGAGGTAATGGAATAAGATCACAGGTGCCATTTTTATAAAGAGCAACCATTTCTGCTTTTATTACTTGCTTCCAAGCAGGGACTGAAAGAGCCTCAAGCACTGACTTGGGAATAGTGGAAGAGGAAATGGTGGCCAAGAACGCACAATATGATGGTGAAATAGATGCATAAGAGACAAAATTAGAAATAGGATGTAATGTGGGATGATGACTACGAGTGCGAGAAGCAACAGGTGATGAAGGACTAGCAGTAGAGATACGATGAGAAAAGACACCTGAGACTGGAAGAGGAGCTATTGATATAGACGGTACGTGTGATGGTCTCAACTGTCAGCAAAAACATAGGTGAGGAGCCACTTGGGCGCCGAGGGATATGCAAAAGGAGAAATATCAACAGCTAGCAGAGACAAAAAATGATTTGTCTCGACTGCATCAGCATGTTCAGACGAAGGAGAGTAGAATGGGCGATCTTCAAAGAAAGTCACATCCATAGATACAAAATATTTCCTTGTAGATGGATCATAACACCTATAGCCCTTGTGTTGAAGAGAATATCCAATGAAAATACACTTAACAAATTGATTGGCAAATTTGTACCTAGAGAGACCTAATGAATGCACAAAACGGACACAACCAAACACTTTAGTATTGAGAAGTGGAGCCACATGCGCAGATTTCGTGTCGCAAGTCCTTTCGCAACTAGGATGCGGAAAGGGAAGTTGTCAAAACTATAAATTGGGGTCCCTAGGGCTATTCTAGGGTTAAGGTGAATATTGGAAATATTTCTAAGGTGTGGCAAGGGATTTTCTCTGTACTTCTAAGGGAGAGGTTAGTATATTGCCTTGTAATCTTCGTTCTTCATAGTGGAAGTTTGCATCCGTGGTTTTTTACCCTAGATTGGGGTTTTTCCACGTATATCTTGTCTTGTGGTTTGTTTTGGATTGCTTTGATCTGTTTCTAGTTTATATTTCTTCCTGTTTATCGTTTGTAGGTGAGGCCTGAGATTGGATCTAGGCTCACTGCGTTGTTGGCGTGCTGCGCAAAAACTGGTATCAGAGCTATTGGTTTAGTTCTATTGGGAGCGATGGCAGAAGATGGGAAAACTAGAATTGAGAAGTTTGATGGTTCAAACTTTGCCTTCTGGAAGATGCAGATGGAAGATTATCTGTATCAGAAGGACTTCTATATTCCTCTAGGAGGAAAAGAGAAGAAACCAGAAAAGATGACAGATGATGAATGGTTTTTACTGGATAGGAAGGCTTTAGGAACGATCCGACTCTCTTTGTCTAAGAGCGTCGCCTTCAATATATCCAAGGTAAAAACGACAAAAGAATTAATGGAAGTCCTAGCCACCATGTATGAAAAACCCTCAGCATCCAACAAGGTTCATCTTATGAAACAGCTATTCAACATGAAGATGTCAGATGGTGGGAGCGTGGCTGAACATCTAAACGAATTCAATACAGTCACAAGCCAGTTGGAATCCGTTGGCACTGTTTTTTAGGATGAGGTCAGAGCGTTATTGATCTTATCCAGTTTGCCAGACAGATGGGATGGTTTGGTGATTGCTGTGAGCAATTCTTCAGGGTCGACAAAACTGAAATTTGATGATGTGGCCGATCTAATTCTCAGCGAAGAATCTAGAAGAAATGCATCAGGAGTTTCAAGGGATTCAGGGAATGCTCAAAACGTTGAAGGAAGAGGAAGATCGCTGAAGAAGTCCAAGGGACCGAAAGACAAATATGGGTGTTGACATTGCGGGAAGAATGGGCACATGAAACGTGATTGCAGGGCGCTTAAGAAACAAGAAGGAAGCTCTCAAGGCGGGAAAGATTCAGTGAATCTATCTGAGGAGAGTGACACAGAGGCGTTGATCTTGTCTCTTGATGCGAGGAATGAGTCTTGGGTTATAGACTCGGGTGCTTCGTTTCATGCCATTTCATGTAAGGAAGTTTTGCGTAACTATGTATCAGGTGACTTCGGGAGAGTCTACCTGGGTGATGATGAGTCGTGCAGTATTGTTGGAAAGGGAGACGTTCATATAATTCAGAAAGACGGAACAACGTTGAAATTGAAGGATGTCAGACATGTACCGAGTTTGAGAAGGAAACTGATCTCAGTAGGGCAATTGGCCGATACCGGTTATGTGACGACATTCACCAGTGATTCCTGGAAGATCACAAAAGGTGCCTTGGTGATATCTCGAGGCAAGAAAGAAGGTACTTTGTACGTGACTTCAGGATCGTATAGTTCACTCGTAGTCGCATCAACTGGAGTGAATGGGCAGTTATGGCATCAGAGGTTGGGACATATGAGTGAGAAAGGGATGAAAGTGTTATTGTCAAAAGGGAAACTACCAGGGCTGAAGTCTATTAACTTGGAATTCTGCGAGGACTTTGTGTATGGCAAGCAGAAGAGGGTAAGTTTCAAGAAGACGGGACGCGCTCCAAAGACGCATCTGTTGGAGCTTGTACACACTGATGTGTGGGGACCGGCACAGGTATCATCTCTTGGTGGCTCACGTTATTTTGTTTCCTTTATTGATGATGCTAGTAGAAAACTGTGGATTTATTTCTTAAAGCACAAATCTGATGTATTTGATGTATTTAAGAAGTGGAAAGTTATGGTAAAAAATAAGACAGGTAAAACAGTAAAATGTCTCAGATCTGATAATGGGGGAGAGTATTGTGACAAGAGGTTTGAGGAGTATTGTGCAGCAAGTGGAATCAAACATCAAAAAACGATTCCAGGTACACCGCAGCAGAATGGTGTGGCTGAGCGCATTAACAGGACCATCCTTGAGCGCGCTAGGAGCATGAGGTTACTGCAGGGTTGCCCAAGACATTTTGGGCAGATGCTGTGAATACCGCTGCATATCTCATCAATAGAAGTCCCTCAGCACCATTGGATGGTGGGCTACCAGAAGAAGTGTGGACTGGGAAAGAAGTGAACCTTGCACATCTCAGAGTGTTCGGTTGCACTTCATATGTTCACATTGATGCAGAGCACAGAAACAAGCTGGATGCGAAGTCCAGGAGGTGCACATTTATAGGCTACGGGCAGCATGATTTTGGCTACAAGTTTTAGGATGCAGAAAACAGGAAAATCATCAGAAGCAAGGACGTAGTCTTCAATGAAAAAGTGATGCATAAGGACAGTGTGCAGGAAAATAAGACCGAAGAAAAGGAATTCGTAGAGTTGGAAGAGTTACCGGACACGGGTGTTACAACGTCACAGGATGATCATGCACAAGAGCATTATGAGGCAGAGCCACATACACCGGTTGTGAGGAGGTCTACTCGGGAGAGGAGACCCACGGTCCGATATTCACCCTCCTTATATTATCTACTGCTGACAGATAATGGTGAGCCAGAGTGTTTTGAAGAGGCATTACAGTCAGATACACGGGTTAAGTGGGAGCAGGCCATGGATGAGGAGATGGACTCTCTTGAGTCTAATCGTACATGGGAGCTAGTCACTCTACCTAAGGGTAAGAAAGCTCTTCATAACAAGTGGGTTTACAGATTGAAGGAGGAGCACGATGGTTCGAAACGGTACAAGGCTAGACTAGTTGTGAAAGGGTTTCAACAAAAGGCAGGTATCGATTTCACTGAAATATTTTCACCTGTGGTGAAAATGTCTACGATTCGCATGGTCTTGAGTATAGTGGCTACAGAGGACTTACATCTAGAGCAGCTCGACAGCCTTTCTTCATGGGGACCTTGAAGAAGAGATATATATGCATCAGCCAACAGGATACGTGGCACCAGGAAAGGAGAACAAGGTGTGCAGACTGAAGAAGAGTTTATATGGCCTGAAGCAGGCCCCGAGGCAGTGGTACAAGAAGTTCGACAGTTTCATGTCATGAAACGGCTTTAGGAGATGTCATGCAGACCACTGTTGTTACTTGAAGAAGTTTGATACGTCATACATCATTCTTCTTCTGTACGTTGATGATATGCTTGTGACTGGTTCAAGCATGAAGGACATCACAGATCTCAAAAGACAACTGTCTAGAGAATTTGCCATGAAGGATTTAGGAGCTGCAAAACAAATCCTAGGCATGAGGATAAAGCGTGACAGGGAAAACAGGAAACTAGTTTTGTCACAGGCAGAGTACATAGCCAAAGTACTTGACCGATTCAATATAGGAGGTGTTTTTCAGTTAGCACTCCATTAGCCAACCACTTCAACCTATCTAAGGAGCAAGGGGCAAAGACGCATGAGGAACGGGACTACATGGCTAAAATCCCATACGCGTCAGCTATTGGGAGTCTCATGTATGCTATGGTGAGCACGAGGACAGACATTGCTCAAGCAGTGGGAGTTGTTAGCAAGTTCATGAACAACCCCGGGAAGGAACATTGGGAAGCTGTGAACTGAATCCTTAGATATTTGGTAGGTACTAAGGATGTAGGGTTGTGCTATGGTGGATCGGAAATCAAGTTACAAGGCTACGTGGATTCAGATTTGGCAGGAGATATTGACAGCAGGAGAAGCACTACAGGTTATGTCTTTACTCTGGGTAGTGCTGCAGTCAATTGGGTCTCTCAGTTACAGAAGATAGTATCTATCAGTACGACAGAAGCAGAATATGTTGCGGCTACAGAAGCATGCAAGGAGATGGTGTGGATGCAAGGTTTCATGGAAGAGTTGGGTAAGAAGCAAGCAGATTGCAAACTGTACAGTGACAGTCAGAGTGCAATACACTTGGCCAAGAATTCAGCCTTTCATTCAAGGACCAAGCATATTGCCATCAGATATCACTTCATACTTTCGTTACTAGAAGATGAATCGATTGCTCTGGAGAAGATTCATACAAGTGAGAATCCTGCAGATATGTTGACCAAAGCGGTCACAGGAGAGAAGCTGAAGCTCTGTTCAGCTTTGATTGGTCTTCAGGCTTGAAGACGGGGAGGTGGTGCACTCCGGATGAAGAAGACAAAGATTTATGGCGATGTGTCTCCAAGTGGGAGATTGTTGAGAAGTGGAGCCACATGCGCGGATTTCGTGTCGCAAGTCCTTTCGCAACTGGGATGCGGAAAGGGAAGTTGTCAAAACTATAAATTGGGGTCCCTAGGGCTATTCTAGGGTTAAGGTGAATATTGGGAAATATTTCTAAGGTGTGGGCAAGGGATTTTCTCTGTACTTCAAAGGGAGAGGTTAGTATATTGTCTTGTAATCTTCGTTCTTCATAGTGGAAGTTTGAATCCGTGGTTTTTTACCCTAGATTGGGGTTTTTCCACGTATATCTTGTCTTGTGGTTTGTTTTGGATTGCTTTGATCTGTTTCTAGTTTATATTTCCTCTTGTTTATCGTTTGTGGGTGAGGCCTGAGATTGGATCTAGGCTCACTGCGTTGTTGGCGTGCTGCGCAACATTTAGGAGGGACAACAAACAAAGGATAGGTAGGTTTCAATGCACGTATTGAAATATTTCCCTTAAGGACACGAGTAGGCATATGATTAATCAAATAACATGATGTTAACGAGGCTGCAGACCAGTATGACTTGGGGACCTTCATTCCTATCAAAAGAGAGCGAGTAACCTCAAGAAGATGGCGATTCTTGCGCTCTGCCACTCCATTTTGTTGTGGAGTGTAGGCACAAGAAAGTTGATGATGACTGTCATTCTCTTGGAGATATGATTTGAAGTTATTTGAGGTATACTCACCACCATTATCAGAACGAAGGTTTTGAATGGCACAATCATACTGGGTTTGGATCATTTGATGAAATGATCAAAACAAGTTAAACATTTCATCACGACAACACATCAAATACACCCAAGTAACACGAGAGAAATCATCAATAAACGTAACAAAGTAGGAAAAATCATCCAGAGATGCAACAGATCTAGGTCCCCAGATATCAGAATGTACCAATGCAAATATTTTATCAGAATGATGCTCAACAATAGGAAATGAACTTCTAACATGTTTACTCAACTGACACGTTTCACATTTAGAATAAGCATCACTAATTTTATTAAATTAAGGAATGAGAGATTGTAAAGTTCTAACAAACACATGACCCAGTCTTGCATGCCAAATGGCACTAGTCGCTTTATTGGACTCTAAACTGCATAATTGATAAACAAATGAACGAGATGTAGCGGAAGCACTAGCAGCAACAAGCTCCCCCAGTCGCAAGAAGTAGAAACCACCACGCTCATACCCCGCACTACTAATCCTCTTCGTACTCAAGTCTTGAAAACACAATGATATGGAAAGAAAGTCACATTGCAATTTAATACCCTAGTAAGACAACTAACAGATATTAAATTTTCATTGAACTTAGGAATGTACAAAACATTAGATAAGGTGAGGGTAGGACTTAGAAGAAACTGAAACTGAGCCAACAAATTCAATTGGGGTAGAAGTCCCATCAGCAAGACGAACTCAACGACTACAAGAAGTGGTGGAAGGAAGAAGACAACTATGCGTACAAGCCATATGATTAGATGCCCCAGAATCTATAATCCAAGTGGCAGGAGTGGAGGAGGCATGAAGTGCAATACCTGTCGTAGCAACAAAAGAAGAGACAAATGATTATGATGAGACATACGTATGTGTGGCTGATTGAAGTTGAAGGGATCTGAGATGTTAAAGCTCCATCACATATGCCATAGTCATAGTAACAAACTCCATATGAGAGGAGTTGGTAGGAGGAATGCCACAAATATCATAAGTATGTCCAGTATAATCAGAAGTTGTGACGTAAGTAGTAGGGCGGCCATGTAGCTTGAAGCATCGTTCCCGAGAATGTCTTGAATGATTGCAATAGGTGCAGAAAAACCTCCCCCTACCTCTACCACGTCCTCTAGATGAGAACCCGCCTCGAGTATCTGAACCACCACTCCTATCGCCGGGTGGAACAGTAGTAGAGGTGAAGGCAGTCCTCTCCTGTGTCAAGGCTGGAGCTGACATAACTTGCCGGCAGGCTTCCTCCGAATGGACTACAGAATATGTTGTGTGGAGCGTAGGAAAAAGAGTTGCGGCAACAAGCTGAGTCCTCAATGCCTCATACTCATTATTCAATCCCACTAGGAATTTGTATGTCTTGGCGTCATCCTCCCGATTCTTCACAATTTCAACAATGTGAGTGTCAGGGAGTTCACTGAGGGGTTGCAAATGACTCATTTCTTCCCAGTGACTCTTCAAGGCCCCAAAATACTAAATAATGTAAAGATTCTCCTGTGTGAGAGAATACAACTTTGTATTCAATTGGAAGATGTGAGGCTTATTGGAGACGGTTCCATAAGTGTCATTGAGTGATTTCCATAAATCAGCAGCAGTCTCAATAAAAAACAAATATATCCATAAGCAATATTGGGTTCCATTGAATTGAGAAACCAGCCCATAACAATGGCATTGGAGGAATCCCATGTGTCCGCTAAGGATGAAGGTCGTTTTGTCATGCCAATAAGATACCCAAGCTTCTCCTTGCCAACAATATACATCCTAAAAGCCCGAGACCAAAGAAGAAAGTTACTTTCGTTAAATTTCGTACAAGTAATTGAAAGTGGTGCATCAAGGCCATGTCTGAGAGACTTCGAATCCATATATAAGAAAAAAAAAGGAGAGACAAGGAGAAGGAATACAGAGAACAGCAGTAGATGGAAATCAATCAACACAAAGAATGCGGGAATATACAGCGTGTTGTCAATGTATGCGTTGGACCTCAAAAACCCCAAAAATGATGCAGTTGGTCACCCATTTTGGCCCAAAAATGCATCCACGTTGTTCGGATCTCCACGAAACTGCCTCCTCTATGTAGGGTAGTAAAAAACAGCCCATATGCAATTGTTTTGGTTGATCAAAAACCACGGATTCGAGAGAGATCTAAAAAATGATCCAATTTGGGCATTTTTCTTTAAAATATTATAAAATCCATAGAAAAAACATTAATCTTCTTCAAAAAAATCCAGAAAAATAGTCATAAATCCTCTTACATGATTCCACACCAGGTGGTAGAGATTTTGGAGAAAAACGATCCATACAAATGGTGGATTGCTGATGCCAACCGTACGGACACTGACGTCAACACGTGGCTCCCTCGATTTTTGTGTAGAACTTCCCCTTTTTACCAAGATTTGATGTCTTGATGAAGAGAATCTGATGTATGTTGGCCTTGCACAAGTAAGATCGATCAAGTCTCTCATACCATGAAGAATGAAAGAACCAAAGAGGAGGAATGTGAGAGAGATGGGAGAAAAATGTGATAAAGAGGGTTTGGAGTAAGAAAGAGAGAACGTGGGATCTCTCTATTATCTTATTCAATATTTAAGTAGAGTTTTTTTCCTTTATTACATCATAACAGCCCACATTATACAATATTTGCAAATAAGCCCACTAATATCATATTTATAGAAATGACCCTAGTAACTTAATATTCCAACAGGTACAGGCACGAGCACCACTATACCTGACCCAAACGTAGTCCGTTGCCAATCCTACCAATTGTTGTAAGCTTAAAACAAGGTCAGCATTGAGCCTGTATCTTTTGCATTGGTTATGAACTAGTTTAACAAGGCATTTACAAGAAGAGATCCTATGGTGAATGTTGTTTGCAGGTGACATAGGGAAAACTCAAAGCTAGAACTATGTGAGTGATGCTTTAGAAACTAAAGGTTTTAAAACCAATCCAACTAAAACAGAGTATATGGAATGCAATTTTAGTGAAAATAAGAGTGGAAACGAGGAATTAGTTAAATTGTTGAATCAAGACGAACACCAAAATTACCATTTTTCAATACCGTGGGTCGATAATTCATGAGCACAAAGAGATTGAGATTGTTGCATGCCAATCAAATTGAACGGGAAATTTTATAAGATAGCTACAAGACTAGACATGCTTTATGGCATTGAATGTTGGGCATTCAAGGAACAACATGCCCATAGGATGACTATAGCAATGAAATAAAGATACTAAGATGGATGAGTGGCAATGCAAGGATGGAATTAGAAATGAGGACACATTTGAGAAATTTAGGAGTAGAACCACTAGGTAATAAGATGAGAAAAGTATACTTAGATGGTTTGGCCATGTGCAACGGAGACCAAGAACTACACAGGTTAGAATGAGTGGGTTGGTTCAAGTGAAGGTTCTAAAAGGACAAGGGGAAGGCCCAAAAGGACATGGGTGGAGGTAGTAAGAAAGATTTGATGATGTATGGCTTACTGAGGATATGATCCTTGATAGAGAAGAATGATGAAATAGGATTCATGTAGCAAACATTAGTTGGGATAAGGATTAGATGATGATGATGACCTTGTTGAATAAAATATACTAGAAAGGGTTAAATATTTCGGGCAAAAATCATACAATAAAATATAAGTAGCATGTTAGAAATGGGTTGCTCATATGCGAATATGCATTGGAGAGTTTTAAAAAATGGAATTGTATACCAGTTCTCAAACCCATATCCATACCTAGATATCATATTTCAAAAGATGCCATTTACCTCTATATAAGATTCGCATCTAAAGGTCTAACTAAGGTGAGATAATTGTGATCATTGTTACCAAATAGCAAAAGCGATTGTATGCAACCTAAGGGGATTGTGCGAAGATGCGAGTGCACAATCGCATATGCCATTGTACAGCCCCCCAAAAAAATTTATATTTTTTTATCACATAAGCGATGGCATAATCACGTATGTAGTTGCAGAAGTGATTGCATATGCCACTATGGCATATGCGGTATATGCTCCCAAAATGGTGAATGCGATCACATAAGCGCTTATGCAATCACATATGACAACACTAATTGTCATACTTGTAGATAGAACTAGAACAGAGTGAACGATTTGTGTGCACTCGGCTCATTCTCAGTCCTCATCAACAGCTCTCCCTTCATTCTGGAGGATTTGGACATATTTTCATGGGGTTTTACATAAAACCCATCACTTTTTCTGAAGCCTCCACTTCATGCACTTCTTCCAATCTCTCAAGGGGCATTTTAGAAACGAGTTGGCATCCATTCAATAATAGATGGAGAGTCGGTACAAATACCAGTGTACAAGATCTGAATGTTGAAATGAAAAAATTGATGAAGTTGAGTAATGTCAACCGTGTTCCTTTCTTCTATAGAAGTTTTTCCCCCTCAAATCAAATTTTCAAATTCTAAAGATGAAAGACGATGGAAATGAACATTTATACAGGAAAACAGAAGCCCACCGGTACATATTGGACAATACATGACGAATATCATTCATATCATCATGATTTTATTTTTGCTCAAAAAAGATTCCAAACAACCAAAAAAAAAAAAAGAACAAAAACGAGGTTTCATATGTTTTACTATGTTTTCAACATGAACTAATCACAAATATGATATGACTAGTCAACAACTGTCATCTGTTGACCTATTCAGCCTTGTCTACTGAGTGTTTGGAGAGTTGGTTACGTTCATTACATTATAACAGTCTGGATAACCCACTGTTCAAAAACCACACCAATCAGATGATCTTACCCATTCAATCGGTGGCGCCCAACATTCATCATGGAAAGGTGAAAAATGAAAATGGTGAGGATCATCCAATTGGTGTAGTTTTCAAACCCTGGGGTATCTATGCTAGAGTAAACTAGATAGACGGTCCTGATTCACAAAATCTCACCCCCGCAAACTTACGGCAGAAAGGGGGACTGTCAATATCAATGCAGGAAAGAAGAGGGATTATCGGGCAATGGGCATCTCTTACCAGAGAATTTCTTGGCCGATGCTAGACGGGTTCTTGGATCAGAAGCATTGCATTTGATGATGGAAGCATCTTCTTGGAACGGATTGGAAAAAGGAGTTTCGGGGACGAAAGAAGGGCTGAAGGATGGAGTGGGTTTGGAGGGAGTGGAATCATCGTCATCGAGAATGAGAAGAGGCGTTCTTATGGAATTCTTCCTCTTCTTCTTCTGTAATTGCGAGGGACATGAAATTTCTTCGTCATCTGAAGGGATTTCTACAGCGAGCGGCTCAGCCATGAGAAGGAGAGATGGCAGATGCGATGAAGTTAGTTGTATGCAGTCTCGCTTTCAGAGCTTTGAAAAATGCAGCTCCGGCGGGAGATTTAGGCGCACGCATTGGGGGCGCGACTTGGCTGGGACCCCGGAACCAGCGATGCAAAGCGTATTGGATCCTGTCCGCCGCTGGACGATAATCCGTCCAGGCAGGGGTTATGTGGGGCCCACCGTGATGTATGGGTTTTATCCACACCGTCCATCCATATTTACAGATCATTTCAGGCGATGAACCGAAAATTAAGTCAGGTATAAATCTCAATGGACCACACCATGGGAAGCAGCGGTGATATTGACAACCACCGTTGAAACCTTCCTAGGGACAAACATGATGTTTATTTGCCATCTAACCCGTTCATCAGGTCGTATGGACCTGAATGAAGAGAAAACAGAATTATTATCTTGTTCAAATCTTATGCGGCTCCCAAGATGTTTTTAATGGTGGGCGTTCAATCTACTTTTTTCAACTTCATACCCTAAAATGATCCAGCAAAATGCATGGACGGAGCGGATAAAACCCGTACATCACGGTAGGCCACAAAACCCAGGACTACCCTAGCTGTAGGACGTCAATCCCCTTCTCAGCGACGTGGGTAGCACTGGCCCAACTCGATGTATGCGTTGCATATCTACGCCGTTGATCCGTTTATCCACCTCATTTCATTTCATGGCATGAGCGAAAAAAAAAAATGAAGTAAAATACAATTCTCGGGTGGACCATATCACAAGAAACCAAAAATGAAGTAAATACAAATCTCATGTTGACCATATTACAGGAAACAGTGGTGAATGATTATTAAAAACATTTTGTGGCCACAAGAGCTCTGGATGAAGCTTATATTTGTGGTTGTGTGACCTTTATTTACAGGTTTGATGGCTAATAAACATTTTACAGTTTTTAATAATGGCCGTTTAATGACCATTGTTTCCTACGGTGGGGTCCACCTGTGTCTTCTTATTTTTTGGCTCACGCCATAAAATATGAGTTGGCAAAAGGGATGGATAATCTACGTATACAATGCATACGTTGAGGTAGGCCCACTGTCAGGGTACCACCCACATGGCCGGTCCCAACCATGCCGCACTCCAAATTAGGGCACCGCAACATATGGGGAAAACCCTGACCGTGGATCCTAACTTGATGTATACAACTAAGCCATTCCATTTTTCCAGCTTATTTTAGAGCATGGTCCGAAAGATGAAGCAGATACAAATCTTAGGCAGACCATACCACATAAAACAGTGGTCCTTAACGTCCACCATTAAAAACTCCTCAGGATACACTAATGTTTATTAGCCAGCCAACCTGTTGGCAAGGTCAGACAGGGCTAGATGAAGGGAATACACAAATAGCAGCTTGATCCGAAACTTTTGTAGGCCCATAAGTTTTTAACGGTTGGAATTCAATCCCATATAGTGGACCTGAGATTTTGATCTGGTTCATTTTTTGGAACATGCCCTAAAATAAGCGGGAAAGATGGATGGGATTGCATTGAGGTGGGCCCCACAGTTATGGCCTGTTTGGGAGCGTGGATTTGGAACTCCCTGAATTTGAAATCCTCTTGTTATGTTTGGCACCCCGGATTGAGAATCCCCTTTAATCCAAAAGTAGCTATGCAGGGATTTGAATTTTATTATTAAATTAACTTTAATATATCTAATTAGTGTACCAATGTAATGTTTGACACGTGGTTATAATAAACCGATGAAATATATACTTTGCCCAAAAATGATGAAATGCCAAGTCTTAAATGGGCCACAAGCACAAGATCACATCCAAGTGACTAACCAATGATTTTTAACGGTTGATTTACATGGACAATGTTTGGACAACGCAGATCATCGTATTAAAGTAATTATAGTGATGCAATTGATAATCAAATTGTTTTGGGATATAATAAGTGGGCCATGTGCCCAATAGATTAATAGTCTAGTGACATACATGTTACACGTGCTACTCTTGGAAGGATTTTTAAGGGCCTGTTTGGCCGGGCGGATTGGAAGGGATTGGAAGGTAAATCCCGAGATTGGCCGGGCGAGCCAAACAAACTCGGGATTCTGATCCCGGGATATAGCAATCCCATGGGATTGAATCCACTGACATCACCATCATTACCTTGAAATCCATCAATCCCATTCGTTTTTGCCTTGAATGTGTTTGGTTTGATGGATTAGAAGGGATTGGAAGGTGCAATCCCGGGATTGGACGGGCGTGCAAACAGACTTGGTGATCTAATTCCGGAATATAGCAATCCCATGGATCTTGCACCAATTCACTGACGCAGCCATCATTACCTTGAAAGTGATGTCATCCACCCTAATATCATTCAATCCCTTCCAATCCGCCCGGCCAAACACGCCCTGAATGTAATCCAAGCTTTCACCTTAGATTTCAAACCCCCTCTTTAAGGGGATTTGAAACCCCCTGGATTGGGGCTTATTTGGCACGTCGATTTCAATGGATTAGATGGGATGGAATTACATAAAAACCACTATTGTTGCATGTCAGGGGTTGTCGTGAATTTGTTATTGTCACAACCCAAAATCTGGCACCTGAGTATATTCCCCTACTCTACGCTTATGAATTCCTCTACTTTCTTCTCCTATACACACTCAAGAAAGTATTTCTTGTTGAATAACTGACGCTGGTTGGATAATAACTGACACTGGTTGGATAATACACATCATTTAGAGGTGGAGCATGGTCGAGCAGTGAAAGACGGAACATGGTCGAGAGAAAAACAGTGTTAAAGCGATAACCGGGATGGTGTCCAGGAAGGGTCCGAAAGGCCAGAGTGGTGTCAAAGCAAAAGCATTAACCAATTGAATGTGGGAAGAAGCATATAGATGGCTATCTCAATGGAGTCTATAAATAACAAAGGGATTCAACGAAGCCAAGTGTCTTATACTAACCCAATCAAACAAATCAATTTATCAATTATCCTTTATGTTCCTTAGCATGATCAGTCTTTTACGTTCCTTAGCGTGACTAGTAGCCTAATCCTACTTTAGGAGTAGCGGCAATCCAATAGCTGTAATCTAAGTCTACGCTCATACGCTAGATAATTTCTACTGAAATACAAGCAGTTATCTCTCAGAAAGAAGCTTTGCAATTACTCGTTGCAGTTGATTGTAAGTGTTACCTTTTTGTTTTGCCTTTTGTATATGACAATCATTTTTGTACAGAAGGCAAGGTGCAACTTATTTTTGGAGGACGAATCATACCCTCTAATAATTGCTTGATCATTTTAAATATCTTGTGAGTGGCTAAATAGGTAATTGTTCTTCTCAGATCTCGTTCATATACAGTCAATCCTGACGTATCTATCTATCTTGGCACTTGAGGTCAAAATTGTGCAGTTAGAACCGAGCCGCATAGTCGGTTCTAGCACATCCACACACATCACACAGTAATCGAATTATGCATCCAAGAGGCCAACAAGCGGGTCACATATTATCCCCATTATTTTTCAATGGAATGGTCCACTTGAGCTTTGGATCTGCTTCATTTTTTTACCCATGCATTAAAATGAGCTGGCAAAACTGATGGCACATGGATATAAAATACATTTGTCATGGTGGGCCCACAGTATCCCTGGTGACATCCAATTAGCTTGCAAAGTTTTAACATCCTGATGGGATGCATGGTGTTGTGTCATGTCTATGGTTTAGGAACTCTTTCCCCGGAGACATGGATTGCATGGTGACCCACCAACCTAGCAGGATTTGATCTGCCACTGCCATTACGAGAGATGGGGCACTCACTCGAGAGAGCAACTTTCAAACATACTTTTCATGTGGTCCAATCAAATTCTGCACTGCATTGTGTCAACAGACATCTGTGGTGACCTGCCCTGTCAGTATTTGATTAGTCCACATGCTACTATTAGAGATGAGCCATGTAAAGCGGGTTTGAAAGTTTTTAACCTATCTCTGATAGCAACACCTGGCTAATCAAACCATAGACTAGTCACCACAGATGTCTATGGTGGCATAGTCACCATGCAATCTATGATCCTTCTATGTTGTACATGTATGTATTTCAAATTGGAACCACTCATATGATGGGACTCACTGTAGATGGAGTATAACCCAAAAAAATGAGATGGGTGTGGAACAAAATATCAAATTTTCAGATGGAATTTAACCTAAGTAATAAAAATTGATTCAGTCCAAATCTTAAAGTACAGGTAGAATCCGTAGAGGTAGGTAATTGGGCTGAAAGTAGGGCAGGTTGGGTTGGGTTGGGTAAGGTTGGGTTGGTGCTCAACACTAGCTCAACTCAAGATTCCTATACCTCAACTGATGTAGGACATGGAAATTAAACATGATATGCAAAAAAAATAAAATTCAGGCTTAAGATCATACTAAATTAGAATCAATCACACAAAATTCCACATCCCACATAAAGTCAAGCACTTAATTAAGGGGAATCTATGCAGGTCCAAGCTTACACATTGTAACGCCCTGAAAATCGGGGGTCGAGCAAAGCTCAGCTCCCGAGTTCCAATGCATCACTTATGCAACATAGATAATGCTGATTATGATGAGTGCATTGAAACATGAATGGGATTATACCAAAACAGTATATCATACTCTAGAGACAGTTAAATTACGCAAGCGGAAGACTGTGATAGATATATAAAATATACAAACTATTGTAAGTCTCCACAGTATGAACATGTTACCAGGTTAAATATAGACATGTATACACCAAAAATGAACAAAAGGAATATACATGGGTATTCCAAAAGTGCAAACTATCTACGTAGACCCGCCTGATAGCTGCCTAAAAGAGGAACCCTCCTCATCATCATAAAAGTCCGGCTCCGCTTCGCAAGCATCGCCATCATCTGAAACTCAAACAGGTTTAGTTGGTGTGTACAACACAGTCCCGTAACGTGGGAGTGAGTGATCAACTCAGTGGAACATAAAACAGAAGTTAACATGTTATCAATTCAGTTAAGCAGTAATGATAAATAGTAAATCACACATTCCTAAGTACCGTTGTTAATTCAAGAATGGTATGGATGTATGATGATTGCCCTCGCCTACGCTCCCTTAGCGACTTCATCTCACGTTCGCGCATGACAACACTGCTTCAGTGCTTAACCTGCAACCCCTGAACGCATGCGTAATGCGGTGCATGCATATGATTATCAAGTTCTTATTAGTCCTTTTCATACAGCAAGATTGGGAAACTAAGGTACCTCCCTTATATCAATACCCAAACAATGATCCATTCTAGGGTCGTCAATCCTACTAAATCTCATACGAAGTTGCGGTTCTAGGTCACTACCACCAACACCCTACCAACTGGCAATCTATTTTCGAAGGCACGTCACCGACCCGACTGGGGACCACAGCCAGGCTGTGATGGGATAGGCCTAGCTTATACTCTCGTTGCTACGGAAGGCTCGTCGCCTCAACGTAGACTCAGAGTATGCTCGCGATCACTACAAAGGGCTCGTCACTAATCAGTGTAGGCCGACAGCTCGAATATAGTGTCTCATACCACCGTATTCGGCTCACGAGTCTGGGTTGCTCACTGGTCACTATGGGGAGGCTCGTCGCCCCAGCGTAGGCCGACAACTCGACCACGGTGTCCCATACCACCATGTCCGGCTCATGAGTCTTAGCGGATCGAGGTACCAAGGTTAACGGGGTTTCCACTGGTGAGTTTGGTACCTTAGGTTCAAGCAGTAGCATCCAAACTTGGTGAACATACAATGGCCAATCGGGTTATTAGACAAGTTCGACTGGTACGAGGGTACGTTGAAGTAACCGACAAGGTACCACTGTCGACAACCATCGTACGACTCGGATTCATCGAACGAGTCTTTTATGGCGAAATGACCTCAGTCACAACATCAAGGCCTGTTACCGATTGCCTGGACTATACAATAGCCTTAATCACATTCAATTACAACAAAATATCCTAGAAGATAGTTACAGCAGTTATGAATCAAGATTGCAAATCGTATAATCAAAGGTCCAATAATGTCCGCTTTAGGGCTGCCAGGGCTGTTGCACGGAATCGTTACACCACTCCCCCATCACCCTTCACGGCTTTGTTTCTGTATTTTATGGACTACAACTTAAACATAAATCCACACATATGCATTCCATAAATAAAACAGATGCTATAATATATGGTACATGGAGGAAATCATACACATAGTTAAGGGAGTTGGGAATCATAGCTCAACACCCATATAAATTATAATTTACTAACCACTTACTCATTCAATCATTTTAACAAACACTTAGACTACACATACATCAACATACATGACGTATGTTGATCACACAGGTAGTAGGCCAAATCCTTTCACTAGGGAGTTATCCCGTATACCACACGCATATACCCACGATGGATAATCATGGCATGCATGAATCCGGGTTCCATACTCATTCAATCATTTCCACAAACACGTGGGCTACACACTTAGACATATATACGTGCACTAGTCGTGGCGTGATTTAGGACAAATCCTTTCGCTAAGGGTTATCGCCTATACAACCATCATATATCCATGACTGTTGGTCATGGCGAGCACGAATGCGAATTCTATACTCATTCAGTCATTTTCACAAATACATAGGCTACACAATATAACATACACAACGTATGTTGATATAACATGCATTAGGGCAAATCTGTTCACCCAGAAGTTAATACTAGTAAGTCTAGCATACATATACAACAGTTAGTAAGTCTAACATACGTATACAACAGTTACTCATGGCCAACACAATCTCAAATTTTATACGTATATGGTATTTTCTATAAATACATGGAATACAGTATATTCAACATAGTTAATGTATAACTGAAAAACGAAATGGACAACACTTTGTACATGTGCAATAGCATCCAGATCATGAATCTATCATTATCTGACATTGAAAGTATTGAAAACCATAACCTAAGCGTCTGTAGTCTACACCTTATGTCGTAGAAGCGTAACGAAATTAGTTTAAACACTGAGCCTTTGTCTACGGCACTAGAATAACCTATAACAGGGAATATGTTAACTATTCTATCAACTGTTATATTTGAATCTCTAAAACAGGTTAGGGTTAGGATTTCTTACCCAAGAACGGGATCGGTATCGCCGGTAGAGCGGTACGGAAGAACTGATTCAGCCCGTGGAATGATGGGATTGAATCCCAGGGATGAACTCCACCTCACTCTCTCTCTCTTTCTCTCTCTTTCCTCACTTCTCTCTCCTAGGGTTTCCCAAATTCGTATGGGATGAGAGAATGAGGGCTTAAGGCCCTTATATAGGCCCAAAACTGATGGAAATGGCCCCGGGGCTAAGGTATACTTAGGTTATGTCCAAAACCAGTCTGTTTCGACTCAACGGAGCATTTCTAGAGCCCCCCTTGAGCCAAAGGTCAGACTTAAGCTCACTAACCTTGGATCTAGGTTGAGTTAAGTTTTCATTCCAGTCGGGTTCCCAGATCACACGTGGCGGACCAGTTTCAGTTCAACGGTCACCGAAACTCGATCAAGGTTCCAAGTTCACTGTCATGTATGAGAAATTTCTCCTGATCCAAGGGTGTATTTGGGTCAGATTCTGACGGTCTGATTGCTTATATTTGGCCCGCAAGCGACAAGTCTCATATTCGAATTAATTTTTAAAGGAAACTAAGTTTTCTCACACTCTTTGCTCCGGGTTCAAGCGAATAGCCTCGGGACACTATCTGGATTTGATTTCCGAGATGGTTGTCAATCCCAGCAAGGCGGTCCTAAGCGCTTAGTCTCGTGGTCATCAGACTTTCGACGTGCGGTCCAGATCTGATATGGAGTTTCAATGTGCTCCCAAGAGCAACTGGGTAATGAGATTGATCCTAGATTTTAGGGTAACCTAGCGTCAATGATTCTACAAGTTTTGGGTCTTGCAGATCATATTTAAAGTAAATTAAGTGGATTTCGTAGCTAATCTAGTTTAACACTTAGTTAATTTTATCTAATTCCTAAAGGATTTGATCCTAAGTGGTTTCTGCCTGAGGTGATACTCGGATTTTTTGTACGGATTTCTAAAGTATTATTCTTCATCACCTAAACTTTAGGATTCCTGCCTAATATGAAAGTACTTAAAAACATTTAAAGAACAAGGTGGTGAAAGGTGAAATGGGAGATTTGGAAGGAAATGGGTTAAAAAAGGGATTTTGGCCTTTGGGATTGAGTTTTGAGAAATTAATAAGGTGCTAGGATCGACCCATTGCCTAAGGATGTCTAATTCCAAGTGGCAAAAATCTGGGGTGTTACACACATGTTAGGGCTGGATCAATCAATACTCAAAGGAGAGTAAATTCATACACACATGCACAAAAATATTTCTTCAATCCAAGGGATTCACGATTTCAATCCGGGGAACCCTAGAGTTTAAAAAGGGCATGAAAATAGGGATTTAGGACAATCTAGGGTTAGAGATGAGCGAAAGAGAGGAAAGAGAGAACCCGGAACCGATTCCGCACGTGTGGACAGTTAACCCCCTGACACACGTGCGCTGGTGGTGGCCCGCATGTGTGTGGGGCTCATAAATCAGAAAAAGGCTAGCTTGGTCCACCTTTGTAACGCCCTGAAAATCGGGGGTCGAGCAAAGCTCAGCTCCCAAGTTCCAACGCATCACTTATGCAACATAGATAATGATGATTATGATGAGAGCATTGAAACATGAATGAGATTATACCAAAACAACATATCATACTCCAGAGACAGTTGAATTGCAAGCGGAAGACTATGATAGATGTATAGAATATATAAACTATGGTAAGTCTCCAGAGTGTGATAATGCTGCCAGGTTAATGAATTACAAGTACAATTTCAAAATATACCAAAGGTGTAGTATCATCTAGTCAACATCCCTGTAACCCCGTCGATCAAGGCACAACTCACATGAAGCCGCCAGAAAACAGCATATACGAGAAAGCATTCTCGTCGTCACAAAAGTCCGGCTCCGCCTCAGGAGTAGCATCGCCATCTGCAATCAGACAAAGTCTGGTGGGTGTCCGGAACACCGTCCCGTAACGTGGGAGTGAGTAATCAAATCAGTGGAACAGTAAAGCATAGGTTAACATATTATCAAAACAGTCAAGCAATAATGATAAAGCAGTACAATCAACAATCCTAAGTACTCTTGTTAATGCAAGTATGAAATACTGTCATGATGCATGCCCTCACCAACATACTCCCTCGTGCGACGCCATCTTACATCCGTGGCATGCTTTCATCCCTCAGTGCTCCACATCTTCCAGGCACATGCAGTGCTATGGTATGAGCATGATTACCGAGTTGTTATTAGTCCTTTTCATTCAGCAGTATTGGAAAACTAAGGTACCTCCCTTATATCATTACCAAACAATGATCCATTCTAGGGTCGTCAATCCTAGATAATCTCATATGATAGTGTGGTTCTAGGTCGCTGCAAGGGCTGTTATACGGAATCGTTGCACCACTCCCCCATCACCTTATCAATATAGGCCTAGTTTATACTCTGTTTACTACGGGAAGGCTCGTCGCCTCTCCGTAGATTCAGATATGCTCGAGGTCACTACACCGGGTACGGTCAGGGCTGTCAGGGCTGTTACACGGAATCGTTACACCACTCCCCCATCACCCATCAAAACAGCGTAGGCCGACAGCTCGAATACAGTGTCCCATACCACTATATTCGGCTCACGAGTCTGGGTTGCTCACTGGTCACTACGGGGAGGCACATCGCCCCAGCGTAGGCCGACAGCTCGACCACGGTGTCCCATACCACCCTGCCCGGCTCATGAGTCTTAGCAGATCGAGGTACCAAGGTTAACGGGATTCCACTGGTAAGTTTGGTACCTTAGGTTCAAGCAGTAGCGTCCAAACATGGTGAACATACATTAGACAGATTGGGTTACTTGACGAGCTCGACTAGCACGAGCGCACGACAAGTTGAACGACATGAAGTGCATAAGCACTTCGTGTGGCCTAACCACTGTCGCCAACCGAAGTGCGGCTCGGGTTTGTCAAACACGTCCTGCGTGGCGAATGAATCTCAGCCACGAACTCATGGCATGTTACCGATTGCCTGGACTGTACAATAGCCTCAATCGCATTCAATTACAGATAGTTAAAGCAGTAATGGATCAACATTTCAAACCACACAATCAAAGTCTGATATTGTCCGCTTAGGGCTGCTAGGGCTGTTGCACGGAATCGTTACACCACTCCCCCCATCACCCTTCACGGTTCTTATGGAATACAACTTAAATATGGAATTATACGTATGCATTACATAGATAAACAGACACTATAATCTACAGTTCATGGAGGAAAGCATACACATAGTTAAAGGAGTTGAGAATCATACCTCAACACCCTTATACATTACAATGGACTAACTACTTACTCATTCAAACATTTCATCAAACACTTTAGACTACATGTATCAACATACATGACGTATGTTGATTACATAGGTATTAAGCCAAATCCTTTCACTAGGGAGTTGCCCCATTTATAACACGCGTGCCCCCACGACGGATGGTCATAGCAAGCATGAATCCAAGTTCCATATTCATTCGTTCATTTTTACAAACACTTGGACTACACACTTTAACATACATAACGTGCATTGGCCGTAGCGTGATTTAGGGCAAATTCTTTCGCTAAGGGGTTGTCTAGTACACTTCAATCATGTTCTTGCATTCAATACACATGGCAGACACAAATCATGAATCCATATTCATTCAGGCATTTCAGTAAACACTTAGGCTACACAATATAACATATTCAACGTATGTTGACAAAACATGTATTAGGCTAATCCGTTCACCCAGAAGTTGGTACACATGTATTTAGCATACATAGATAGCAATTAATCATGGCAAGCACAAATCCATATTTCATACGTATACGGTATTTTCTATAAATACGAGGAATACAGTATATTCAACATAGTTAACGTATATTTGAAAAAATGAAACGGACAACACTTTGTACATGTGCAATAGCATCCAGATCATGAATCTATCATTATCTGACATTGAAAGTTTTGAAAACCATAACCTATACATTTAAAGTCCGCACCTTTTATCGGTGAACTTGAACCGAAACTAGTTTGAACCCAACGCCTTTGTCTATGGCACAACGATAACCTGAATCATGAAACAGGTCAGCTATTTCATCACCTACACTCTTGAAAACTCTAAAGCAGCTTAGGGTTAGGTTTTCTTACCTACGAACGAAGCTGGAATCGCCGAAAAAAGCGGTTAGATCGTGATGATTAATCACGTAGGATAACAGGGTAGAGCATCAGGAAGAACCTCTCACTTCTCTCACACTTTCTCTCTCTTTTCTGTCTTCTCTCTCCTAGGTTTTTCTCAAATTCGTATGGGATGAGAGAGTGAGGGTTTAAGGTCCTTATATAGGCCCAAAACTCACCAAATTAGACCCAGGGCCAAGGTATACTTAGGTTATGTCCAAATACGGACAGTTCCGTCTCAACGGAGCACTTCTGGAAGCCCCGCTTAAGCCAAAGGTCAGACTTAAGCTCACAAACATTGGATCTAGGTCGAGTTACGTTTTCGGTTCAATCGGATTTACAGATCGCCCGTGGCGGACCAGTTTCAGTTCAACGGTCACTGAGACTCGATCCACAAGTACACTACCATGTGTATGAAATTTCTCCTGCTCCGAGAGTGTATTTGGGTCAGATTCCGATAGTTTGATTGCTTATATTTGGCCCGCAAGCGACAAGTCACAGAATACTTAAAATTGAACTTTATTTCTAATTAATTTCACGTTTCTCACACTCTTCACTCTGGGCTCAAGCGAATAGCACTGGGACACTATCTGGATTTGATTTCCGAGATGGTTGTCAAGCCCAGCAAGGCGGTCCTAACCGTTTAATTTCGCGTTAATCGGACTTCCGACGTGCGGTCCAGATCTGATACGGAGTTTCAATGTGCTTCCGAGAGCAACTGGGTAATGAGATTGATCCTAGATTTTTGGGTAATGTAGCGTTAATTATTATACTTGTTTTGGGTCTTGTGGATTGTATTTAAAGCGATTGGTGCTAATTTCACAAGTACTCTAGTTTAACACTAGCTAATTCTTGCTTAATTTCTAAAGGATTTAGTCCTATATGATTTCTGTCTGAGGTGGTATTTAATCCTGTATGATTTCTGTCTGAGGTGGTACTTAGTCCTGTAAGATTTCTGTCTGAGGTGGTACTTGGGCCTTTGTAGTTTGTACATACAGCGATCCAAGTCATTAATACTTACTAAAGCACGCCCTAATTACAACAAAAGAAGATCCCTAGGGCAGGAGAGGCTGATGTTCCAAATAACCTATTCGTTTTGTGAGATTCCGTAAGGGTAATGGTTAAAAGCCCATTTTATTTATATATTTACTATTTATAGTAATGTTTAGATTAAGTATTGTTCTTCATCACCTAAACTTTTAAGATAGTGTCTAATGTGAAAGTACTTTGAAAATTTTAAAGAACAAGGTGGTGAAAGGTGAGCTTTGTGAAGGAAATGGGTTAAAAAGTGATTTTTAGAATATGAGATTGGGTTCTGACAAGTTAATAAGGTGTTAGGAGCAACTCATTGCCTACGAACGTCTAATTCTAGGTTGGCAAAAATCTGGGATGTTACAACCTTCCCTCCAAGTTTTAGGCCAAACGGATGATCAGTTTGATCATGGTACTCTGCCGAAGTTTCAGCTCTCTTTTAGGGCCAGATTTCGAAATTCGGCTGTAGGGGAAGAATCACTGCGAAAGGATGATGGATTTGATGATTGGTTGGTCGTAGGAGATGAGGAATATGGAGGGTAGGAGTTGGGGGCGATTTTAGGATGAGTGTGGCTTCGCACCACGGTAGTTAACCCTTCAAAGAATGGAGGGTTTTGCATCCAATTAGGTTTTCATAACTCAGAGAATTAGAGAAGCAAGAAAACGTAGAATTTTATTAATCATCTTTAATGAAAAAACCATACAAGGGGTTGCCTATTTATAAGAAAAACCTATACCCCAAAAGCCGCGCCATGTGTGCATACTATTACTTAAAGACGAAGTAATAAAAAATAGCACTTAATCAATGCAATTTAAACAGTTCATGATGTTTCTAATAACAGTAATAAGCAAAACTCAAAGTCCTAGGTCACCTAGGGTAGTGGGCCACGATCATGAGATCCAATGATGGGATCCACATGATGATCGGGTCCACTCCAAGGAACCAAAACACAGTCCTCTAACTAGGAGGCCCTCCATGGATGTCGTCATCAATCTAGATCGAAGGTGGAGCCCTCCTCCTTACGTACGTGCATAAGGTGGGTGTACATGTGCGTGAGATGCCCCAATCAATTCTCCCCAGCTACGCAGATTTCGCCACGGGCGAAACAAAACTCCTGAACCGCTCCAAGATGTCAGGATCAAGTCTCTGAAGTTCCTCCTCAGTGAGCCACGTACTGTCTGAAGCTGGACGTGACTTCCACTTGACCAGGAACTTTTGAAATTCGCCGTCTGATGTCGATATTATCTGATGGTCCATAATATCCTCTATCTCATCTCTGCGTGTGGGAGGGCAGGTATGGGAGGTAGAGGTTGGGAAGATGGGTTGAAGGGGGCCATGGATCAAGGGAAAGGTCAAGGGAATCAGGATGGTTAGGTGACAGGCTGGACAATGTATCAGTGGTCCCCTTAAATGCAACTAGATCCTCCATATTGAATGTGGAACTAATTCCTATGAAAGGTGGAAGATCTACCACATACGCATTGAGACCATTTTGTTTTATAATTTTGAATGGTCCAGTGCTACACGCGTGTAATTTATGAATGGCTCCCTGAGGGTACCGCTCTGGCCTGATGCGGACCATCGAAAAGTCCCCTACACTGAATTCATTAAATCGTTTATGTTAGGTAGCAGAAATTTTGTAATGTTCATTACTAGTATTGATCTTTCGCCTGATTTCTTCATGCAATGAATGGATGTGATGTGCAAAGGACTCTGCAGACTCTGATGGCTTATGGGATAGGGACAGAGACATAGGGACAAGATCAATAGGCTTCTTAGGTTTATAACCAATAACGACTTCAAAAGGACTTAAACCTGTGGATCTATTGACAAAAATATTAAATGCAAACTCGGCGATAGATAGTGCAGTGTCCCACGTCCTGGTGTGCTCCCCTACTAAACACCTGAGCAAATTTTCCAAACTCCTATTGACCACCTCAGACAGGTTTGGTAGAGTCGTCCCAGGGACTAAATCAATGGCGTGTTGTACATCCCTCATAGGGGGAAGCTCATCTGATAGATCATCGGGAAAGACATCACGAAACTCATCCACTACCGGAATGGCCTCAGTGGGTAACTCTGCACTAGCTTCTGGTGCACTTTCCTTAGCCATAAGGGCGCACACCATCAAGTCTGACTCAGTCTCTCACTTAAAGTCTTTGGTATTTAGAATATGGAGAGGTTTAGACTTAGGACTTCAATTCCTCGACCAACCTCAAGTGAAAGAGAAAGGGTGGTATTTTTCTTAAGAGTTTTTTTTTTTTTTCATTTCTCCCTAATTGACTATTGGGGGTTCCATCAACCTCTCTTTCTTTCGCTCCACAGTAACCCAAAACCTCTTTGCCTGGCCTACAAGCTTCATCTTGACAAATTAGACTCGACGAGCATCCGACAAGTCATACCACTCAAAATAGTGCTCCATATCCACCAACCAATTTAGAAAAGCTTTAGGGCCCAAGTGACCATTAAACGTAGGGGCCTTTACTCTAACTCCCTTAAGGAGTTGCGCATCTAGGTCATAATGATAATGATGCCCCTCGCAGGGTGGGTGCATGGGTGTGCACCCATGTCTGTTTCTTTGGCCACCCCCATTCCCTTATCTATCTTCCTGACCACCTGCCTGAGATTGGGCATCTTCCTCAATGGCGGGGTTTGCCCAGTGGAGGTCTCTAGTTGGGTAACGCGCACATTAAGCTGATCCCAGCGTTAGTCAATACGTTGTTCTAAGCACATACCCAAAGACTCAAACTGTCGGGTTATGTTGTCCATTGACTCTTGTAATTGCTCCATGTTTAGTAAAGGGTGCAACCCAAAACCGCGACCATTACGTGTGGGCATACAACTACCCACTCAACTCAAAGGTCCTCTAATGCAACTATATACGTCTAAATGGAACTAAATGATCCTATAGAACTTTATATGAGGGATACTACTGTAATGCTCCTAAAATTTCAGCAACATAACTGTCCAAACAGTTTGTTAATAGAAAATTTAGTAATGAAAATTGTGGAATTTTTGACAGTAGAAAATTTAGTAGTCTATGTTGTGAGTAGAGCTGAGCAGAAACTGACTCGATCCGGCGAATCCGACCCGATTCAAACCGATCCGAAGGCTTGGATCGGTGCGGTTCGAGTAGGATCAGTCAGATCCGACCATTCATCGGATCGAGTTCGGATTAATGTCAATCCGGACCGATCCGATCCGATCCGGTCATATAATATGAAGTTAAAATAGAGTCATTGGATGTTTGCATCTAACTGTTGAGAAGTAAAGGGCTGAGGTTAAAACATTTCCCAATAGTGGTAACGTGAGGGCAGTGTGGATGGCTCATTGATGAGGCCTGCGTTGGGTAGGTGTACCACCAACAGGCCTTGAAACCTGGTTCAAAAGCGGATGGGCTGATGTAGAAGCGGATCCGAGTAAACTTTGTGGGCCCAAATGTCATTCATGCAATTTATCCACTCTGTCCATCTCTTTTAACAGATAATTTTCGGGCTTCTTCCCAAAAATGGAGTGTATCCAATTCTCAAGTGGAGCACACCATCGAAAACAGTGTGAATTGAACATTTACCGTTGAAAATTTATTGGGGGCCAAAGAAATTTTAGATCAAGCTAATATTTGTTTTTTCCCTTCATCCATGTCTTTTTTATCTTATGAATAGGTTGGATGACAAATAAACATCACTGGGGCGGTGGGGCCTTATAAAGTTTTCAACGGTGGAAATCAGTACTTCTACTTTTTTCGATGGTATGGTCCACTTGAGCTTTGGATATGCATAAATTTTGGGTTCAACTCCTAAAATAATATGAAAAAATGAATGGACGGTGTGGATCAACCACATGCATTCACTGTGGGCCCACATGCATTCACGCTATATCACATGCCAACTATACAACCGTGTGTGGCCTGTGGATAAACTTCAATTTAATTTCTTATATCACATGCAAGTGGATGAGGATTAGATACTGACAGGTTGAGTAGCTAGCGAGACTCCCTACTGAAGTGACGTCACCAGGTTCTGTTGGACCCACCATGATGTATGTGTTGTATCCACACCGTCCATCAATTTGTAGAGATTATTTTAGGCCATGAGACAAAGAATGAGTCAGATCTAGAATTTGAGTGGACCCCACCACAGAAAATAGTGGGAAGAGTGACTCCTACCGTTGAAACCTTCCTAAGGTCCACTATGATGTTTATCTGAGATCCAACGTTTTCACAAGTTAAGACAGACATGAAAGAAGGGAAAACACAAATTTCTGTTTGATCGAAAAGTTTTGTGGGCCTTAGAAAATTTTAATGGTGGGTGTCACTCTCTCCACTGTTTTCTATGGTGGGGTCCATTTGAGCTTTGGATCTGACTCGTTCTTTGGCTCCTGCCCTAAATTGATATCTCCAAATGAATGGATAGTGTGGATACAACACATACATCATGGCGGGTCCCATAGAACTTGGTCACGTCACTTCAGTAGGGAGTCTAACTACTCAATCTGTCAATAGCTAATCTGCGTCCCATGCAAGCTATTCAGTTGTTGTAGATACGTGTCGTGCGAAGACGAGCAAGTATGCGCCTCGAGCTCCGAGTTGTACGAACAGCTCAAATGAGATCAAAGTTACATGGGCCCCACCATAACGTTTATTTTCCATCTAATCTGTTAATCATGTTAAAAATACATGGATGAAGTGGAAAAACAAATTTCATATTGATTCGAAACTTCTATGATCTTAAAAAGGGTTTCAATGGTAAACGTTCAATTCCCTACTGTTTTTTGCAGTGTGGTCCAACTGATCTTTAGATCTGTCTTATTTTTCGGCTCAAGCCTTAAGACCAGCTCTCCAAATGGATGGACGGTTTGGATATAACACATACCTCATAGTTTGACCCAAAGAATTTGCTGACGTCAATACACCACTAGTCAATCCGCTTCCGGTTTGGTATCATCCACCTCTCTCTTCCGATCCGAACGATACCCAACCCGATCCGATTCAAGTTCCCTGACCGAGTCAAACTCGGTTCGGGTCAGGCTAGCAATGCATCGGATCAGATCGAGTCAGCTGACCTGGACTTGGTCCCGGATCGGATCGAGTTCGGATTAACTACTTAAAAATTCGGATCAAGTCGAGTTGGACCCAATCCGATCCGACTCGACTCAATGCCCACCTCTAGCTGTGAATGATGGGTCCTAAACAACCCTATATAATGAAATTTAATGCAAAATAAATGCGAGTAGACTAAACCTAAACATGCAATGCAATCCCCTATAAAAAACCTAGTTTCTAATATCAAATTTGATGCAGGACATGGAAATTAAACACGATATGCAAAAAAAATAAAAATAAATCAGGCTTAAGATCATACTAAATTAAAAACAATCACACAAAATTCCACATCCCACATAAAGTCAAGTACTCAATCAAGAGGAATCTATGCGGGTCTAGGCCTACACATGTTAGGGCTGGATCAATAAAAATTATTGATCAAACAATACTCAATGGAGAGTAAATTCATCCACACATGCACAAAAATATTTTTCCAATCCAAGGGATTCACGAATTTCAATTCGGGGAGAGACCTGGAACCGATTCCGCACATGTGCACAATTAACCCGCCTGACGCACGTGCGCTGGTGGTGGCTCACACGTGTGTGGAGCCCACAAATTAGAAAAAGATCAGCTTGGCCCTAGTCGACCAGGGGTGGGCCACCTTCCCTCCAAGTTTTAGGCCAAACAGATGATCGGTTTGATCACGGTGCTCCATCGAAGTTTCAGCCCTCCTGTAGGGCCAGATTCTGAAATTTTGCTGTACGGGGAGAATCTCTGCGAAAGGATGACAGATTTGATAATTAGTTGGTCGTAGGAGATGAGGAATATGAAGGGTAGGAGTTGGGGTGATTTGGGATGGGTGTAACTTCGCACCACGGTAGTTAGCCCTTCGAAGAAGGGAGGGTTTCATACCCAATTAGGTTTCCATAACTCAGAGAATTAGAGAAGCAAGAAAACACAAAATTTTATTATTCATCTTCAATGAAAAAACCCTACAAGGGGTTACTATTTATAAGAAAAACTTATACCCTAAAAGCCGCGCCATGTGCGCATACTATTACTTAAAGACGAAGTAATAAAAAATAACAACTAATCAATGCAATATAAACCATTCATGATGTTCCTAATAACGGTAATAAGCAAAACTCAAAATCCGACGTCACCTAGGGTAGTGGGCCACGATCATGAGATCCAATGATGGGATCCACATGATGATCGGATCCACCCTAAGTAACCAAAACACAGTCCTCTAACTAGGAGGCCCTCCACGGATGTCGTCATCGATCCAGATCGAAGGTGGGGCCCTCCTCCTTGCGTACGTGCATAAGGGGGGCGTGCGTGTACGCGAGATGTCCCAATCGTCAACCCTAACCCAACCCAACCCAGCCTTGGGTTAGGGATTTTCAACCTAAGCAGGCTTGGTCAGGTTGGTCAGGTGGATACATGCTAATATTTTTGTTATTATATTAGTCTATTATATTTCAATATATGTCTTATTTTTTGTATTTATGATTTTATTAATTCTATACATAGTTATTTATAGTAAAGAACTTCATTTTTTTCTAAACAAACAAGCTAAAATATAGGATTGCTCCTTTAAAAGTCGTGTTGTTTAACGCTCAATCTACCCGGGAGAGAGAAATCCGATGTATCTTGTTAGCTTGAGTCATTGGAAATGATGTGGACCAATGAGACCCGATGGCACTGGAATATCATGAGCCTTCAATAAAGGACTATCCACATTCAATTATAATTTATAACTTCTATATTGATCGGGTTCAAGTTGGGTCGGGCAACCCGAGACCTCAACCCAAGCTTGACCCAAGTTTTTTTGAGTTTGTGTTTGTATAGCCCCAGCCCACAACTGTACATGTTACATCCTGCCAGATCCCAACCCAATGTCGGGTCAGTCACAGGTCAGTCGGGTTGAACCTGCCCGACTTTCAACCCTAGCAGGTAATTGTGTGCTTTTAGTTTGAAATTTAATTCGACCGCTGCGGTTGTTATCCACCGAAACTGACATTTTTCGAAGAGCAACTTGCCACTAGTGCCATTGAAGAAGTAATTCTGAAGATTCGATTGAAACTTGTATTTTCCAACCAAATGAAGAGTTTCTTAAGATTTTTAAAAATACTCCTTAAGGTTGTGACTTTTATTTCTTTATTTATCATATAGTGGAATAAGGTGGTCATGACTTATTGACACGTGTGCTTCAGTCCAAATGACATCACTCTAGAATAAAAAGTATTCTTATCTGATGAACATTGTCTTCTCATTATATTTTATGACCATTGGATATTATTGTAACTAGAAAAACCATCCCGAAGTAGAATTTTTGTTTTTGTATGTATGTGAGAAAGTAGGAAGCCATCCTTTGCATTGACTTTGTTGAAATTATGAAAATCTTTGCACATTTGAACCATGTCATTTTTCTTCTGGACAAATGAAACTTGCAAATCATTTGGGATAGTTGAAGGGTAACCAGAAGTTGTGAGTAAAATGAAAACCCATTATAATGCCTATGACAATCTTTGTTGTAAATGTTAAATCACAATTGATATGGAAGCTAAAGGTCTGTTTGGCTTTGATAAAAGTGTTTCTTTTTTCTTTTTGAAACTTTGATTCTTAAAAATATCTTTTTAGAATTTTAATGTGTTTTGTTAAAGACTTGATTAACACCCAGATTCATACTCAAGTGGTAGACTGAGTGAAAGATACCTCTTTTCAACTCTAAGGTCTTGGCATCGATTCCCTAGTGGAAGTGGCTAACAGTGAAGTGTGATCTGACAGTGGGTGTGTTGGGATGCCTTGCACAAACCTTGGGATCTAGCCTCCCGAAACAAACCAGAATTATGGATAATAAAGCAATGAAATAAATCAAAGCATCAATCACACACCACACAAGAGATTTTTACGTGGAAAACCCTCAAAGAGGTAAAAACCACGGGACCTCGTCCAGATCAACAATCCACTATGAAGTAGAACGTTACAATCTTCTTCACTCACGCAGGAGTGGATAAACAATAAGAGAAATAGAGAAAACGAAGAGATCTAACCGATTACGAGGACATAGAAGCGCTGAGATATAAATTGCATAGTAGAAAACCTCCACGAGCAGAACCTCCCTTTTATAAGCTTCCTCTCTCTCTTTCTCCCTCTCTCTTACCTTTGATAGCCCTAAACCCTTTAGCAAATCCCTTGCAAAGTTTTAGGAAACCCTCTTGCTGTACCTAGAAAAATCCTAGGCAACCCCTTTTATAGTTTAGGAAACTCCTTTCCGCATCCCTGTTGCGAAAGGACTCAAATCCGCAGTTTCGCGTAAAATCGCGGAACAAACTGCATAACTTTCGACTAGTCGAACCGAGTCTTCGACTAGTCGTAGGTCCCCTTCGACTAGTCGAAGAATCCTTCGACCAGTCCTAGCTACAGTAAAAAACAGCAAACCAACTCGCTGGACTTTGAGTCGAAGTTACGACTCGAATCTTCGACTGGTCGACCACCAGCTTCGACCAGTCGAGCAGGGCTCTCGACCGATCGAAGATGGGTCAAAAAAACCCATCAAATCTCCCCCTTTTTGACCCAGGAGGGATCCACCTTCTTCAAGCCAGCTAGGTTTCTAAAAACCTCAAACTTGCCCTTGAGCAAAGCCTTAGTCATATGTCTGACCCATTATCGTCCGTGTGGACCTTCTCAAGCTGTAACACCTTTTGTTCCAAAGTATCCTTGATCCAGTGATACCGAATCTCTATGTGCTTCGTCTTGGAATGCTGACTTGGATTCTTGCTCAAGTGTATAGCACTCTGACTATCGCAATAGACCACGTGCTCCTCCTGCTTCAGGCTAAGTTCCTGTAGGAACCTTTTCATCCAAAGCATCTCTTTGCATGCCTCTGTGACTGTAATGTACTCGGCCTCTGTCGTCGACAATGCTACGACCTTCTGTAGCTTGCTCTGCTAAGAAACCGCTCCCCCTGCAAACGTGAACATGAACCCCGATGTAGACCTCCTGGAGTCTATGTCACTTGCCATATCTGCATCTGTGTAGCCCTCTAACACAGGTTTACCGTCACCATAGCATAGGCTTAACCTGGATGAGCCTCTTAGATACCGTAGTATCCATTTCACCGCTGCCCAATGCTCTTTGCCAGGATTGGCAAGGTACCGGCTGATAACACCAACCGCATATGCTATGTCTGGGCGTGTACACACCATAACATACATCAAATTTCCTACAGCTGACGCGTAGGGTATCTTCTGCATCTCATCCACCTCTGCCTTCGTCTTGGGACATTGCTTATCGCTCAATCTGAAGTAACCATCAGTGAAGTACTGACCGGCTTTGCTGCATTCATATTGAACCGCTCTAGGACTTTTTCAATATACCGCTCTTGTGACAGCCAGAGCTTCCTGCTGCTTCTGTCACGGGTTATCTCCATTCCTAGGATCTGTTTAGCCAGGCCCAAGTCTTTCATCGCAAAAGACTTGCCCAACTCCTGTTTTAGCCTGTCGATCTTCTTGATGTCTTTTCCCATGATGAGTATGTCATCAATATATAACAGCAGAACTAAGAAATCACCATCTGAGAACTTGCGTGTGAACACACAGTGGTCCGACTCCATTCTGTCATACCCATGTTTCAACATGAACGAGTCGAACTTCTTGTACCATCGCCGTGGAGCTTGTTTCAGCCCATACAAGCTCTTCCTCAGCCTACACACCATATGCTCCTTGCCCTTGACTTCGAACCCCTCTGGTTGGTGCCTGTAGATCTCTTTTTCCAGGTCACCATGGAGTAAGGCAGTTTTAATATCTAATTGCTCTATCTCCAGATCCATGCTAGCCGCCAACCCAAGCAACACCCGTATAGATGTCATCTTCACCACTGGTGAGAATATCTCCTCGAAGTCTATGCCTTTCCTCTGACCAAACCCTTTCACCACAAGTTTGGCCTTGAACCTCGTCTGTGAATTCTTCTGCTCAATCTTCTTTCTGAACACCCACTTGTTGCTCAAAGCTTTCTTGCCCTTAGACAATTTCACCATATCATAGGTGTGGTTCTTATGTAAGGATTTCATCTCCTCTTGCATAGCTTTCAACCACTTCTCCTTATGCTTGTCGGCTAGGGCCTCAGAATAATCTTCTGGCTCTCCCCTATCAGTCAGCATAATGTACTCATGTGGCAAGTACCTCTTGGACGGCTGTCTGTCCCTAGATGACCTCCTCACCTGTGGCTCAACAGGTGGATCAAGTGGGGGCTGCTCTCCTGGTCCATCTTCTGAAGGAACTCTCTCGTCCTCTGTACCTTACTGTACTCCCCCGTCATCAGGCACCACGGGAGGAATAATCGGATTCATGTCCTCTAGCTCACCTGAACTAGGCTGATTCTTCTCTGGCTTACCAATGTCTTCTATACACTGATCTTCAATGAAAACCACATCTCCGCTCCTGACGAGCTTCCTCTCGGTCGATCCCACAATCTGTAACCGAACTTTTCATCACTGTACCCTAAGAACACACACTGCCTGATCTTCGTATCGAGCTTGGACCTCTCGTCGTTTGGTACGTGAACGGATGCCCTGCATCTAAACACCCTGAGATGACTGTACGATGGATCATGTCCAGTCCGCACCTTCTAGGTACTTCTCCATTCAATGGGGCTGATGGAGACCTGTTTATCAAATACACCGCCGTGTGCATTGATTCTCCCCAGAACGTCTTGGGCAATTTCGCATGGGATAACATGCATCTGATTCTCTCAACAATGGTGCGATTCATTCGCTCAGCTACACCATTATGCTGGGGGGTCTTGGGAACCGTCTGTTCATGCCGTATACCCAGAGACTTGTAGTACTCATGAAAGTCGCCAATATATTCACCACCATTGTCAGTGCAGATGCACTTCAATGGTCTACCTGTCTCTCTCTCGACCATAGCATGAAACAATTTAAACACACCAAAGACCTCGTCCTTGGATTTCAAAGCATAAACCCAAACCCTCCTAGATGCATCATCTATAAAAGTAACAAAATACAGTGCCCCACCCAAGGTTTTTGTCCTCATAGGACCACAAACATCAGAATAAACCAAATCTAATGCATGCACTTTATTAACATGAGAAGCAGTTTTAATAAATGAAACTCTATGCTGTTTCCCTGATAAACAATCAAGACAGGTTTTGAGATGTGTACCTGTCACATCTGGAAGGAGCTGCTTCCTCGCTAGTAGCTGAAGCCCTTTTTCACTCATGTGGCCTAGACGCCTGTGCCACATGTCAATAGCTGAATCTTCCGCTGCGTACAACCCACCCTTGCACATATTGACACTTGCCTTATAAAGGGTGCAACACTTCTTTCCTCTGGCCACGATTAACGAACCCTTGATGAGCTTCATCGCCCACCAGCAAACCGACTTTCATAGCCATCATCATCCAGCCTTCCCGTCGACATCAAGTTGAGGCGAAGGTCTGGGATATGCCTCACATCCCTGAGAACCAATGTGTACCCCACATCAGTTTTCACACAAATATCACCGACTCCCACGATTTTTGATACGCCAGAATTTCCCATCTTCACAGTCCCATAGTCATCTGACTTGTAAGTTGTGAAGGAGTCTCTGTGTGGAGTCGTATGAAAAGAAGCTCCCGAGTCTATCACCCAGTCGGTGCCCTGACTCGTAGCCGTGAGACATACATCATGATCTGCAGAAAGAGTAACTATCATGTCGCCATCTGAAGCGACCGCAGTGGAATCTGATTCATCTTCCTTCCCTTTTCCTTTCTTGTCGTTTTTCTTACTACGACATTCATGCTTGTAGTGGCCCTTCTTGCCACAATTCCAGCATTCAACATCTTTTCTATTACTCGACTTGCCTCTTGATTTATCTCGGGCCTTCCCGCCCTTCCTGTTCTTTCCTCTCCCCCGTTCCTGTGTCACAAGGGCCTCTTGCTGAGTAGACCCCTGAGACTTCCTCCTTGTCTCCTCATTGAAGAGACAACTGGTTACCTGTTCCATGGATATCTTTCCGTCTGGCGCGGAGTTACTTAGAGACACCACCAATGTCTCTCAACTGTCAGGCAATGAACTAAGCAATAGTAAAGCCTGCAATTCATCATCCAAGACCATCTTCATAGAGGTGAGTTGGTTCACTATATTGCTAACCTCATTCATGTACTCGGCCACAGAACCACCATCCTTGAACTTGAGATTCACAAGTCACCTTATCAGAAAATTTTTATTACCGGCTGTCTTCCTCTCATACAGCCTTTGTAATTTCAGCCATAGGCTAGCGGCTGAGGTCTCTGTAGACACATGGTGGAACACAGAATCATCCAACCATTGTCTAATAAACCCCACCGCCTTTCGGTCCGTCTTCTTCCAATCATCATCAGTCATATCCTTGGATTTTGCTGATATGCATAAGATTGGAGAATATAGGTCCTTGCAATAAAGCAAGTCCTCCATCTTAGCCTTCCATATGGTCCAGTTAGAACCATTGAGGCTGATCATCCTTGATGAGCCACCTTCATAATCAAAAAAAAAACCGATCCTACCCGTTCAATGAACTTAGCTCTGATACCACTTTGTTGGAATGCCTTGCACAAACCTTAGGATCTAGCCTCCCGAAACAAATCAGAATTATGGATAATAAAGCAATGAAATAAATCAAAGCATCAATCACACACCACACAAGAGATTTTTACGTGGAAAACCCTCAAAGAGGTAAAAACCACGGGACCTCGTCCAGATCAACAATCCACTATGAAGTAGAACGTTACAATCTTCTTCACTCACGCAGGAGTGGATAAACAATAAGAGAAATAGAGAAAACGGAGAGATCTAACCGATTACGAGGACATAGAAGCGCTGAGATATAGATTGCACAGTAGAAAACCTCCACGAGCAGAACCTCCCTTCTATAAGCTTCCTCTCTCTCTTTCTCCCTCTCTCTCACCTTTGATAGCCCTAAACCCTTTAGCAAATCCCTTCCAAAGCTTTAGGAAACCCTCTTGCTGTACCTAGAAAAACCTTAGGCAACCCCTTTTATAGTTTAGGAAACTCCTTTCCGCATCTCTGTTGCGAAAGGACTCAAATCTGCAGTTTCGCGCAAAATCGCGGAACAAACTGCGTAACCTTCGACTAGTCGAACCGAGTCTTCGACTAGTCGTAGGTCCCCTTCGACTAGTCGAAGAATCCTTCGACCAGTCCTAGCTACAGTAAAAAACAGAAACCAACTCACTGGACTTTGAGTTGAAGTTACGACTCGAATCTTCGACTGGTTGACCACCAGCTTCGACCAGTCGAGCAGGGCTCTCGACCGGTCGAAGATGGGTAAAAAAAACCCATCAGGGTGTACTAACAAGCTAACCAAAAAAAAAAAAAAAAAAAAGGCTTGATTAATAAATTTCAGAAAAATAAAATTTCAAATTTTTTGCTTTTATCCACCATTGCCGACCCCTCATTTACTCCATTTTTACTTTTGACAAAGTTGCCAAAATAACGTATCATATGGGAGATATCTCTCAACTATTAGAGGGGAACACATTTGCACAAGTGCCATCATGACACATAGGTCCCAGATCAAAGTCATCCATTGGTTGGTCTGACCATGTCTTTGCTAAAATTAATCTGGTCCACTCAGAAAGGGACCCAATTATGTTGATGGGTTAGAAAAATTTAGCCAAGTGTTTTAGAGCCGTACATATATTTTGCAAACTGTGGCCAACTTGACTATAGGATCAACCTGATTCTTGGACTAGGGCATCAATATATTGGTGTCTTTCTAATGGATGGATCGGATCTCGGATCACCATGTCATGGTGGCAAACATGTGGCATGTGCATGAGTTGTATTGCACGCTCCAAATCCATCTATGGAGAGACCAGATGAGGCCACTTTCCAATAAGCCCTGTAGTGCTGTGGGACCCATCATGATGACCGCATGACATCCAGTCCGTCTACCTATTTCACCATATCAAGTTAGGGTATTGACTTCAAAATAAGGTAGATACAAAACTTAGGTAGGTCATGCGACAGGAAACAGTGGGGATTCAACACTCACCCTTGAAACCTTTCGTGGGGGAAGTGTTTTATTTATTTATTTATTTATGCATGTTTGCAAAACATACACTTTTTCAGGTAAACAATTCTCAAGAAAGAAGTGTTCCCTTTGTTACCCTAAGCTTTTAGGAAGTTCTCTTTTTTTACATTTTCGATGCATGATTCTAGTCGTATTTTCAATCATAATTTTATCCTTGTACTCATATTTCATCATGTACATTCATCATCGTAATAACATTAGCTCTGCCGTTTTGATTATGAAGTAAGTTAGAAGTGAGTACTCGGTAGGAGTGTCTACTTCAGAACAACATATTTGATTATCGCTTACTCGCATCCATTGCATCTTTTCCCATTATTGCCCTAAAATTGATTGGGCCATGCATGCATGCCCAATCCCGACCCATGGGATATGATAATAGATACAAGCTCTGCCCAAAGCGGGGTCGAGCCGCCTGGCCCATTGCCACCCTCTGCTTTGGACCATGACAGGTTGGGTGTTAGTCAATTGAGTCTGTTTGGACTCATTGAAAGGAAAAGAAAGAAAACACAATTTTCCATGAAATTAATTTTTGGGTGTTTGTGAAGTCTTTCTTTGTGGGAATTTCTGAGAAACACCACAGGTAACTACTACTTTTTGTTAGAAAATCAATAAATTTATTTTCCCACCTCACCTTTGGGACAACCATTTTCCTTCCGTTAAAAGAAGATAATTTCTTAAGAGTCAAACACCTGTGACCAACCTTTTTTTTTTTTTTTTTTTCACACACGCACACACACCCCACACACTCACGCTGGTGGAATTTCACCACCTATGGATACTCGAACCCTCGACCGGGTGTTAAAACTCCTGAGAGTCTACCACCTGAGCAAGAGTAAGGATCCACCTGTGACCAACCATCTCTAATTGCTTCTATTATTTATCTTCTGTTGTGCCACTACGCCACATGTGCCACCATCCATATTCGCTTAGGCCTTACATGTACAAAGTGCCTCACACGTGCCAACATTTTATTTTCCAGCTTCTTTTTGTGTTGAACATGTGGCACTCCTACACATGCCATGTTTATCTTCACTTGCGCCCCACATCCCATTGGCCATCTTCAATCACTTTATACATCGATATCAATGGTATTGGCCGATATACCATCCATATTGTACGCAGTCAATAGGAATATACAAGAGTAATTAAATTTCCTCATATTGCACAAAATATCAGAATGCATCGGATACTTTGCAAAAAACCCTTCATAAAATTCCCCTGTATCATCAATACATGTGGTGCATTGTTATATGTATCAAGATGCATTGCAATGCATTCTTTTACTGGAAATTCCACCAAAAAAAAAAAAAAAAAAAAGAAAGAAGAAAAAAGAAGCAAAAAATCCATTTTCTCCCCTGTTTTTTAGGGGAAATGTTTTTATACTTGCATGCTTGTAGTGTATAATTTATAATAATATAAACTCATTTTGGATATAACTGCATCACTTTCAACAAATAACCACATAATTTAGGACCTAATACAAAAAAAAACTTGTGCATACTTTTTTTTTTAAAAGATTGTTTTTCAGTGTCAACTGTCAAGTGTGTAATCATGTCTCTCCCAACACATCCCAAAGTTTCATTGAAAAATGTCATTATATTCCAATGAGTGATACGTTCCCCAATATATGTGATATTCCCATGCAATACCGTGATACGGATAGTACCAATACATTTTCTTATCCCAAGGGTATACTGAGATTTAAATCACTAATTCCTATGGCAAGTAAAAGGAGAAGGATTCATGCCTAATGGGCAACTGATCATAAAACTTTCCCAAGGAAACCATTCCCAGAGAAGAGACTCTTTATGGTGGGTCCATTTGCCAGTTTTTAAAAGCAAAGAAGTGAATTCAAATTTTGAATATGATCAGCAAAACCAGACCTATAAATATGACAGCAGTTAGCTGCCATAACAATGATGATGCTGGAACACTAAATCATATATAAAAATAACAAACCAAGTATCAAGCTGTTCAAGTATGCCATCAGGTCTATAGCTTAGCAATCAATCATATCATCTAGATGATAATAATGTGAAGTTGCACTCTCAGTAACAGAAAAACAAAAGGAAAGAAAGAAGTGGAAAGAAAATGGAGGAGAGGAGATGGGCGCTGTAACGAGGATTTCCGGCACCTCCAAACAGGAAGTCAACCTCCGCAAAAATAGGCACTGGCTGATCGACTCAAGGGAGAAGCAACATTGTCTGACCGATACTTCGCTCAACAGTACAGTTTCATCATGAGAGGTGTTGTGACGAACACCAGCTAGCCCAAGTGCCTGTGAAATAAAAACGGCATATTATACACACTTGCACGCACAAGGTAAGGAGCCAAGTAAGAAATCCCAATTGAAGTAAGATTCTAAAGCTTTTCCATTAGGAGGACAACTTGGATCCATCAAGTTGGGTCGAGAAAGGATGTACCTTGCTAGAGATGATAAGGTAGAACCACCAAAATAACCAAAATATGATAGAGCCACCTCTCCACAGCATATGTAGCAAGGTGATATATCAATCAGGTCCATCTATGAACTGGGTCCTATCATGGATGGCTCATGTTTCATAAATCACACCTATTAGACAAATCCTATTCAACATTATCTGTCAAACTGGATAATCAACCACTAACGACTTCCGTTTCCTACCATCACTTTGAAAGCCATTGATTAGATGGCTAGTTCAATCTGATCCATGTGCATAGGGTAACTATATGGTCAGGTCTAATTGACACATCACCCTGCGGTAGAGAGATGGCTTTACCTTATCCCAGTTCTTCCAGCTTTAATGTCACCTCCCATTCCTCTCCCAATGCATGACACATGGTGGCTGGGAGAGGTGGAACAGTACCTTCAGGGTAGTGACCCTTGGCTAAAGATCATATGGAATGGACAACCCCAGCCATGAGTTTTTTTTTTTTTTTTTTTCCTTTTTCCTCTGGTATCTGTTTTGATGCTGGCCATACATTAAAAGGCCACCATCCATACGGATAGGAACATCCTGTTGAGTGAATTTCAACTACAGGCCCCACATTCAATGACCGACTAAATGGATGGCTGGGATCCCTCACCTGGCAACAGATGTCCCTTCCTAATCCAGCATGTGAAAACCAAAGCATCCTCTCCAATGAAGCATAAGAGAGAAAACCATAAGAATATGCATCAATTTAATTACCTTAGGAGGTGAAGACATTCCCGCCATTATCAACACCCATGTCCTCTGAGAAACCAGCAATTGGTGATTTCAGAGAAACCAGCATTCGGTATATTTCCTTGTTCCTTTTTCTTCATTTTTCCTTTTTTCCATTTTTTTCCCATTACCTTAAGGGGTGAAGGCGTTCCTGCCATTATCAACACCCATGTCCTCTGCGAAACTAGCAGTCGGTGGTTTCCTGGAAACCTATATTCAGTATCGTTGGTTTCTAAGAAACCTATATTTGGAACTTTCCTTGTTCCTTTTTTTTTTCCTTTTTCCATTTTTTTCCCTTTTTGTTATGCTTCATCTTTTTCCCCTCTTTAGCAAAAGAGGTCAGAGCAACATGGAGAGCAACAACATTGCATCACACGTCTGTGTATCTCTTGAAAACAGCTTCTATCTTTTATCCAGAGGAATCAACGTCGGGAACAGGAGAAAGTAGATCATTTAACTCAATGAAGTCACCTTCTAGAATCGCAGGATCGATTGGCTCATCGATCACATCATCGGCGCCATCACTGGTAAGCCCATTAGACAATTTCACCTGCAATCAATCCATTACACTCTAGTTAAGAATCAGAATATTCTTGTCAGCTAAAATGGAGATGGTGCTTAAGCTAACTTGGAATGGGAAAACTGAACAGAAACTATATGTTAGGCAAGATCTGTACTGAAATTGGCTCACAAGAATACAACAGTTCCTTTCTTTTGATTACGAGTCCAATGGACTCCTGTTGGCTAAAGTAATGGGACAAATGAACAGAATGAGTCCCAACTAGCTGGTCAATTGCTTCAGCCAATGGGACTCCCCAGACTACCTTCCTTTGATGGTCCACAGATTACCATCCAGAACTACAAGGCAATATATCAGGACAGACAGGTTGAAGAAGCACCAACTAAGAATTACTCTGGGGAACACATAAAAATCACCGTACACTGAGGTGTTACAGCAAAAGGAGCAAATGGCAATTTTCAACTATCATTTACCTTACCCCTTGGATGGAGCTAAACCCACTCCTATTGGAATCTGGCTAACACCAAGCAGGTGATACTTCACATCATGCAGTTCAGATTGTACATTATCTGTTGAAATCCAATGTCTCCTCAATAGGCAGCCAACCAATTCGATTCCCTGTGTATCAGGGGAGGTTCAGCATCTAAATCTGAGTCAAAATATTTCTTCTTTCTGTTTTTTTTTTTTTTTTTTTTTTTTTTTTTTTTTTTTTTTTTTTTTTTCGGATGGTAATCCGAGCCATTATGTTCCTCATGAAATACAGTAATGTCATCCTGTGGACCCTGCCAGAACCGAACTTGATGAGCTCATTTTCTGGTATGATGCTCTAATGACAGGACATCAAGTGAACAAGCCAAAGCTGCATCATATGGAGGGTTCGAGGTCTCTTGTGTCTTCCAACATCAGAAGACTCGAAACTTTTCCTGTTTCTGTAGTTTTCATATGATTTCGAACTAGGAAATGTAACATGAAGTAACAAGATCCAAAATGCAATCTCAGATAAAGGTAAACTTGGAGATCATTGAGCAAGAAACTTGAGAAATGTACAAAAAAAGGAAAGAAAACTGGGCAGTAAGAACAGAGATCAGATAATTAACACTAAAGACTTAGAATGTATGTTCCATGAAACAGGAGAGATGTAATCCAGATTTACCAGATTCTCATCAGGTTGCAGAATGCCCACCATAGATAGAACAGTATTATCAACTGGATGTGCTGCAAGTAGACCATCTGGCTCATCAATCATTGCCATTAGAAACCTGCCAAGCTCATCCTGCATATCATCCTCCTGGGCTACAACTTCACCAATGCCATATAGAGAAGCTCCGATGTGCTGTGTAGAAGGAATATCGACATCATGGTTTTGTGCTGCAGCAGGGATATATTCAGCATGAGAATTTGGAGCATGCTTCTCCTTTCCAGCACAAGCTTTAAGGAACACACAACACAGGGCAAAGGACTCCTGCACATGATGAACAAGCAATCATTGGTTGGACGATGGCATGCTTCAATTAAAAGATGCATAAAAAGATCTCTATCAAGAAACAACCATAACTTCATAAAATCAAAACGACTGAACTATCTCTTTATCTGAAAACGATAACAAATGATGCTCTTAAAAGCATCTTTCCTCCTATTCTGAACACATTCTTAAAAGACATTTTAGCTAAAGAAAGCTAAAGGTTTAAACACAAAAAGTTTGATGTTTTACCAAAAACGAGAGATATTTGTCTCTTTAACTTAAAAAGTTAGAACTAATCCCCTTGATAAAATTTCCATCATGTAAAAGGTGCAGGTCGAACATAAAGGAAAACCTCGCCACCAGCTCAGGGGTGGTTTAGTAACAACAGAAAGTCACAGATTATAAATGCAGATAGCCTTAACATTTTACTTCAAAACTGCATGCAGTCCAGATATCCAAACTATATATTAAAAACAATAAAATAATCAAAGTTCTTTTCCCTTGGTCTATAACTGCAAAAGATATTTAAGAAACAAGGATAATTTGGTATTAAAGTATAGTAAGAGCCATTTGCACACGCCCATCATACAATCAGCAACTATGATATTGAGATCCTATAAATTGCTACTAGCAAACAGGACAGGATATTAGTGCAGGACCGCAGGTAGGGATTAGAGTAAGCAAATAGAAAGGGCAAAAAAAATTCAAACTAGCCAACGAATAAATTGCTTTGTTTAAAATCCAACATGTATCAAGAACACCTACAGAACTCCAACTCTCATGTCATAGAATATTTAACACACAGTATTGTAGCATAAATGCTTCCTAGTTGCACTTCCATAATACAGGTAAAAGACCTTGATCCTGCAAGCCAAAAAAACTAAAAAAGGTTCATACTTCAGACTCTCTTAAATATGTTATGTTACTAATGGTACTATATCTCGGATAACGGTGAGTCAAATTTCTAATAAACTGTATTTCGTAATTAAGAATCATCGATCATATCTCATTTATCATCTATATCATCATCATCATCATCGTCGTCTTAGCCTTTCTCCCAGCAATTTGGGGCAGTCTTTTAAATGGTGGTTTGGCAGAACTCTAAAATCAACAGCCACCAGACATCAACCTTCCTCTTTTACCCAAGTTCTGAAATCTGCCATGGAAAATTTTCACATCGACAATACTCACATGTAACATCTCAGCAGAGTCCCAACAAGTATGAAACCCCAACCCGACTAATACACGCACACCCTACAGGGCAAACAAGCAAAAGGTGGTCATAGAGAGGCAGTTGTTACACATAGCATGTCCATGCAGTTATTCACACATGGGGTTTCCTCATATCAGCAATTCCAGCCATAAGGTTGTTTATACATACTACAACAGCATATAGGCATAGTTTGATTTGTTGTCCTATTGTATAGGAATTCCATATTGGTTCCTTATTTTATAGGAATGGCAATATTTAGACTCTTATTATCCCTTTTTTTTCTTTTTTAGAAAGTCGAGATGGTGGATAAAGTAAGAAAGTATGTTGAGTTCCAATCACCATCATCATCATCATCGCCTTAACTTGGGGTTGGCAACATGAATCATGTTCTGCCACTCCACTATCAAGGGCCATACTTTTAGTTTGAACATAGGTCATCAAGTCTTTCTTAATAACGCCATCCATATCCTTTCGGGCCTTCCCCTTGCCTTTTTAGAGCCTTCAACTTCTACCAACTCCTGACTGGTGCGGTTCTAGGCCTCCATTGCACATGACCAAGCCATCTAAGTCTACTTTCCCTCGTCTTATAACCTACTCCTACGTTCACTTGAACACTTTCATTTCTAATTCAGTCCTTCCTCATCTTGCTCATCCATCTCAACATCCTCATTTCACCTAGAGTCATCCAATGAACATGTTGTTGCTTAACTGCCCAACATTGTCCCATAAAGCATGGCCGGTCTAATAGCTATCCATCAAAATTTTCCTTTCAGTTTGAATGGTGCACGATGATCCAATAAAACTCTAGAGGCGCATCTCCATTTCTTCTACCCAGCTTAAATTTTATGGGCAACATCCTTCTCAATATCTCCACTCTCATGAATTATTGACCCAAGGTATCGAAAGTGGCCATTTTGGTAAACTTCTTGGTTCTCCATATACTTTGTTTTAGTCCAACTAATTTAAATCCTTTAGATTCTAAAGCACACCTCCATAAATCTAGCTTTGTGTTTGAATGGTGCACAATGATCCAATAAAACTCCAAAGGCGCATCTCCATTTCTTCCACCCAGCTTAATTTTTATAGTCAACATCCTTCTCAATCTCTCCACTCTCATGAATTATTGACCCAAGGTATCAAAAGTGGTTATTTTGGTAAACTTCTTGGTTCTCCATTTACTTTGTTTTAGTATGACTAATTTAAATCCTTTAGATTCTAAAGCACACCTCCATAAATCTAGCTTTGTGTTTATACCCTCCCTCTTGTCAACAAAAATTGTCATCTATAAACAACACCACGGGATCTATTCCTACAAATGCATCGTTAACTCATCCATAACAAATGCGAAAAGGTACAGGCTCAACGTTGACCACCCGTGCAAGCCTACAGTAATTAAGAACTAATAACGCCTAAATATTGCATATGTATCCTCTCAATTGCATTAGTTTTCGATGAATTTAAGAGCTTAATCGATATATTAACATATGTTTTTTGCATGCGAGGTGATTTCGGAACCAAGGATGAAAATGTATTCAAAAGGGTGAAATAAAGCTCAAAAGAAGAGACAATGAAGAATTAAATATTTCAAGGTCATGAAGAAAGAATTGAAGTGCCAGAGGACTGAAGAAACCAAGCGAACGAGGAAGAAAAATTGAAGATTCAAAATAAAGTTGCAAACAAAAGAAATTCATAGACTTTCGATCCCATCAATGGGAATTCGATCCCTCGAGCACTAATTGAGAAATTCATGAATTTTCCAAATTAGTTGTTGGACTCACTACTCGATGCCATCGAAGGAGCTTTGATGCCATCGATAAACTTTCGGATTTTGAAAAACCATTGCTGGACAGTTTTTGTGTTCCTACTCGATCCCTCGAGGAGATCTTCGATGCCATCAACAAGGTGTTCGATGGGAGCTCAATTCCACCGAAATGCCATCGAAGGTGCACGTGGCTACATAAATTTAAAGTCGGTTTGCGAAATTTCCAAATCGGTGTGAAAGACGGAGTTCTTAATCTATTTAAATGGGTCTTTAGAATGTTCCTAATCATCTTATAGGGTTTGGGGAGAGAGAGAAAGCTCAGGTGGAGTACAGACAACGTCCTTCCACTTCGATTTCTTCATGGGTTCTAGTAGATCTTTTGTTTTTGTTTTTTGTTCTAGGATGTCAGCCATGTTAAGCTAATCTCTTAGCTACGGCTAAGAGATGAAGCTTGTAGTTTAATTACAATATTTATTTTATTTGATTCAATAAACAATGGTTTCAATGATGATAGTAGATTGAAATAGATTTGGAATTTACTTTAAAGCTTTTGTGTTGTTTTATCTTTGATCCATTGTCGACTTCGGGCACATTGGATGCTTGGAAGTGCAATTACAATATTGAATTAGAGAAGGAATCAATCTGTATAATTGATTGATCGATTTCCGCCTAAGGGTGCCTTTGATGCTCTTGATTCCCTGCGATTGATGTTCAAATGCTTCATGAAAGAATCGTTCAATCAAAATCATATCTGATTGGTATTGATGATTTGTTTAACAGAATTATTTTCCGATTAAATACGATAAGACTTGGATTCCAATTGAGTTATAAATTGAATCATTGAATGAGATATTGTGATTGCTATAAGTGGATTCTTGGATCCTTAGTTTTTTATTATTTTGTTTAAGCCATGTTCTACTTCGCTGGATTAAACCAGACAAACCATTACCTTTAGATTAGTTTTATGTTGTGTTCCCCATTCCCTGAGGATTCGAACTCGGTCTCACCGAGTTCTTACTACATAGCAGCTCTGCACATGGGGTTGTCAACCCTTGGGTTCAATCAAGAACTAACTTGTCTCTTCACTTGTGGTCCTCACATTTGTTAGAATCCCTAATAAGTGTCCTTAATCATGTCAAACAGTCCTCTTGAAACTCCTTTCATTTCCAACACCCTCTACGGACCCTATCACATGCTTTCTCTAACTTGATAAAGACCATGTGGAGATCCTTCCTCCTCTCGCAATATTTCTCCATCAATTGTTCGAGTAGGAAAATAGCTTCAATGGTATACCTCCTAAGCATGAACATAAAATGATTTTCTAATACATTCATCTCATGCATGCCTTTCTTTGTTCAATCATGCTCTTAAAGTTTCATAGCATGGCTCTTAAGTTTTAATCCCACGATAATTAGTGTAGCTCTAAACGTCTCCTTTATTCTTATAAATAGGTACCATGGTACTTTTCCTCCATTCATCTGGAAAATTTTTCGATCTTACAATCTTATTGAACAACTTTGTTAACCAAAATAACCCAATATCTCCCATACACTTCCAAACCTTTACCGATATACCATCTAGTCCAAGGGCCTTTCCTATTTTCATCTTTCTCGAATCTTCTTTCACTTCAAATATCCTAATCCTACGAAAGTATCTATGGACTTTGACATCATTTGAGTTTATGGTTCCTTCTACCCTTGAGCTCTCAAAGTGGTTGTCATTTAACAAGTTCAAGAAATAGCTTCTCCAACATTGATATGATTGTCCTTTACTAGTACTCTCTAGTTATCACTCTTAATGTATTTAACATAATCTAGGTATCTATCCTTCTCCTCTCTCATCTTTTCAAGTTTGAAGACATCTTTCTCACCTTCTCCGGTCCCCAATATATTGTAAATGTCATTAGAGCCTTAGGTTTAGCCACTACTTAGCAATCTTTTTTACATTTTTATTTTTCAAAATTTTCATCATTTCTAGTCCCTTACTAGGGTTTGAAACATGAACATTTCTTATGAATAGATATTTGTACATCGTCATTCCACGACCAAGTTTCCTTCTATAATTGGCTTTTTCCTTACTCTTAAAACATCTTTTGCCACTTTACTAATGCATAAAGCCATCTTGTTCCACATAACATTTACGTCTTCCTCAACATTCCACTTTCCCTCTTCCATTAATTAATTCCTGAAATACATTGTCCTCTCCTTTTAAATTCCACCACCTAGTTTTGGACACCTATTAATGTCACTCCCTTTCTACCATCTCTAAATGTAAACATCCATAACATTAATCTATGTTGCACAATCAGAATTTCACCTGGTATTACCTTGGGAGTCCTTGTATACTGATAGTTCTATTTTCCTAAGTAGAAAGAATTTTTTTAGCTAAGTATATGTTCCACTTTTGAAAGTTATTAAATATTCATCTCTCTTTTTAAATAATGTGTTTGGTAGATCTAGATTGTATGCGATAGCGAAATCAAAGATAGCATGCCACATCTCATTTCTTATACCAAATCCATATCCTCAATGTACGCTCTTATATCCTCTCCTCCTAAAATATCCTTTCTCCATTTAGAATTCATTGCATTAGTCCATCTATATCCCTCGAATTTTCTCTTGATTCTATCCCCTAACCCTACCTGTGCTGCATATGCACTAACAACATTAATTAACTATGTTGAGTGCCAACCAAGAAATCTATAGACAGCCTATAAACAAACATACATACATGCATACATACATATATATAAGCATAAGCAATGTTCCATACATATACATAAGCATAAGCAATGTTCCATGCATCAGTATCATAGCATGCATCACACCCTTGGGATATGTAAACATCAGAAAATATCACGTGTATCATGTAATGTATTGCAATCTAACAGAAACATTAGTGAAACTTTGGGGAAATAGTGGAATTTTTCAGTAAAATGTCAAGAGATATTAAAAGACGCGCTTTTAAATCAAAATATTTCAAAAAAAAAAAAAAAAAAAAAAATCATTGCACAATAGTGTTCCATTGTTTGGGACAAAATAATGCACAGTCGGACAAAACCAGCCTCCGAAATCTCTCCAATTGTGACTTCTCAACCAAATTTGTGTTTTGATGCAAAATAATTCAAGTGGAGTTGTTAAAATACAACCACAAAAGGAATCCCCAAAACATTCAGGCAATTTTATTTTTTTTTTCTGACTTTTACTAATTTATGCTGGTTTCAATTGGAATATTGCAAATATTGCCAAATATCATCGATATATTATCAAAACATTGCACAATATTTGTTCATTATCGCAAATATCATGAGATATCAAAATATATCAATGATATTGTTGCCGATACATGGGAATTTTGCAAATACTTTGAGATTTCATACCGCCTATGAATGATTGCCCAACAGTACCTTACTGTCCTATTACTCATCCTAATGTGGTTTTAAATCATTGATGGTTTTGGTTCTAAAATCAGATAAATAAATCTCTACAATTGGTTATTAAAGATTCTAGTTCAATCGGACCATTTCCACTGGGACAGAAACCATCTTGCAGTTGTCAACAGGCTTCTTGACATGTTAGAATTTGTTTCCTCCTACCCAAACAGGAATCATGAATGTCCCTTCTACAAATAAGGGATTTGAATCGACTTCCCCTTTTTCTTCATTCAGAGAACAATAACGGTTGGGCCTATTGGGCCTGAACTTTCAAATATTGCGCAATTTTACAACTTGAACAAAAGGTTTATTGGAGTAAAATACAGACAGATAGTTGAGAGGGACTATTCAAGCCCCAAATCCTAGTATTTCCACAACTCCCCACAACCGGAAAACAAATCATGAATCTTCAAAGAGATAGCTCTCTGCCTCAAGGGAGGAGAGAATAAGAAAAGGCAGTTCTTGGCATTCAACTAGCCAGGAATATTTTGCATTCTTTTGAGTAAGGTAGAAACTAGGTATAGACTATAGAGATGAAACATTAAACCAGTGTTTTGAATAGCACCCATAGCATAGCATAGCTATTGCATTACATAGCATTAGCAAATAGCATAAATCCTCTGTAGCATACGTTACAGGGGTCATAGCGTATGTAGCATACGCTACGCCCTTTTAAAAAAAAAAAAAATGGTATTTATATTTTGTATTTTTTAAAAGTAATTATATTTTGTATTTCGTACGTAATATTCTCAACCTGTGGGATTTAAATTTATTTTCTTACTTGTGATTTGTGGTTTTAATTAGACATTATTAATTATAGCTTGCTTAAAAAGTTGCTGATGTGATAATAATTTGATTTGGTCTATGTATGTGAATTGGCTTTTGATAAATGATTAATAACTTGTTTAAACATGCTTAATTATACTTGAAAAAATGAATCATCTTTTAGGTATTTTTTTTCTTTTTTTCTTACTATTTATCATATTTTTTCTACTTTAAAATTTAAAAAATAGAAGTATCGTGTAGCTTATGCTACTTGCACTACACGCTAAAGCGGGCTGAACGCTATGCAACACTCGGCTGCTATTTAAAACACTACATTAAACAAATTGAAATGCTTGCATTGTGCCAATATGGGCACTGATATTTATTTCTCATTGACCGCTGATGATCTCCTTTGAGCATGCCTTTTCAAAAAGAAAAGAAAAGAAATCCTTTGAGCATCTTTTTTATAGGACATCTCTAGGCTTTTCCCACCACAAAAGGCACCTTCAAGTGCCATGCCCATAGCATCACCTAGTTTCTCTTTAGGATCATTTGTTCCAGAGCCACCTTCAAGTGCCAACCCATATGATTACCCCTTGCACGTTCAAAATCCGGAGCCCAAGAAAAAGTTGACAGGCTGCATTATATTAGGGGCAAAAGCAGTTCTGAATTTGTCATACCAGTTTCAAGTTCTATAGCACACTGGTGCATAATTTCAGCATCCTCGAATATGGTCCAGTATTCCAAATCAGTTCCAAGTTGTGTACCCTTAGTATCCAGATCCGCTGGTTACCTTCACGTTTTCTTATAAATTTTGATCTTGTCATTTGACCTACTAGCTTTGAGATTTGAGACATCATCTTTAAAAACTTGTGCAGAATTCGAAAAGTTGAAGACTATCATCATTAATGTTTTGTTGAAATTTTAAAGTTATAGTAGTTCTGTCAAATTAAATCTAATGGGCAATGAAGGTCAAGAACGGGGTCATCATCATCATCGTGGTCTTGTCCCAGCTATTTAAAAATTGGTTTTACAAATCCTGTTCACCAATCATTCCTCAGGGTTTATCCTTGATTAGTAAAGAAGACTTGTGTCACTCACCTTCTCACCACCTTGATCCAAGTTCCTGTAGTTCTTTACCTCACCTGCTCACCACGTTGATCCAAGTTCATGTAGTTCTTTCCGTAACCCTCCTTTTAGGGTCTTCTACCTTCTTCAATGTTCGCTTCCTTACCTAGACCAGCCCTGGCTTCCATCACACGTGACTGTGCCATCTCAATATGCTCTCTATCATTTATCCCCTATTAGGCTACTCTTAGTCTGGTTCAGGTGAACTCATTCTTGGTTCTATGCCTTCTAGTCTTCCAACACATCGATTGCGATATCCTCATATTTGCAACACTCAATCTCAGCCTATATTTGCCTTATTACCTAACATATTGCCCCATATAGCATAGCCAGTTAAATAATAGTCCTATGAAATTTTCCTCAAGTTCCTTTGGCACATGCAACGATCTGCTTAGCTCCAATTTATTGGAAACACCCTCAACAATCTATGCGTTCTTTAGAACTATGCAACCAAGATAAAAAAGTGCATTAAGGAATCTATTGCCATCAATTCTAACTTAAGGATCACCCAACCCTTCCTACTAAGTTGCATTCCAAAAACTATATTATTGATCATACTAATTTCCATGCAAACCACCAAGTTAGCATTTGCCTCTCTCATCTCATTGATGAGCACCACATCATTCACGTACAACATACGCTAGAACCATAATCAAATTGAATTTATCAACTCTTTATAATTATTTTGACATCTTATCTTTCTACTACACCACCACCACCACCACCATTCATCATCCTTATCCCAACCAACTAGGGTTGGCTACAAGAATCTTGTTCCGCCATTACACTCTATCATGGATGATATCCCCAATTAAACCATCGATCCTCAAGTTTTTTCTTACCACCACCACCCAGGTCCTTTTGGTCCTTCCTCTTGCCCTTCTAGAGCCACCAACTTGAACCAACTTACTTCTCCTAATTGGTGTAGTTCTTGGTTTTCATTGCACATGACCAAACCATCTTAAGTCCACTTTCCCTCATCTTATCACCTACTGATGCTACTCCTAAGTTCCCTCAGATGCATTCATTTCCAATCCCATCCTGCCTCATCTTTACCCCTCATCCATCTCAACGTCCTCATTTCAGCTACGCTCATCCTATGAACTTGTTGTTCCTTAAATGACCAATATTTTGTCCCATAAAGCAGAGCTGGTCTAATAGCTATACAATAAAATTTCCCATTTAGTTTGATTGATATGCAACAATCACATGAAACTCCAAAGGCACATCTCCACTTCTTCCACCCAACTTGCATTCCATGAGCAACATCCTTCTCGATCTCTCTGCCCACATTAATTATCGATCCAGGATATTGAAAATGATAATTTTGAGGTGCTTCTTGGTCAGCAATCTTAACTAATTCCCCATTTCCAGCCTTATTGTTGCTAAAATTGCATTCCATATACACCATACATACTATATATATCGAAATTTAATAAAAAATTGTTTTTAAATTTTTTTTCTTGCCCTAGCCTACTGGATTTCATGGGCAAATAGCACACCACACACTTGTTGATATTGAGTTCCACTACATTTGTAGTAACCTTGTGCGTTCAATGCCATTCAAAATTAGGAATCACTAAATTTTTTGGGTTTGATGCCCAAATAACTCCATTGGATCAACAAACCCGTTTTTTCTCAATAATATGTCTAGTGTTATCAAATTCATACGATTCACGATATGAATTGTACTATTCATATCATATCGAATGGGTGTACGATTTGAATCGTACACCCGAATCATAAATCCTAAATAATCGTATGAATTGTACGATAATCATATCGACTTGTATGAATCGTACAATACTCGTAGATTGCATAAATGGCCCAAATTTTACTTAAAAAATCATTTTTTTTTAATTCAATTTTTCTTCTTCTTTGTACCCTTTTGCTCATAAAACATGAAAAAGGCAGCCCCCCCCCCCCCCCCCCCCCATTAAATATATCCTCATTTTTTTCTTTTGAGAGAGAGAGAGAGAGAGAGAGGAAAGAAAACATGAAAAGGGCAATCCCCTATTAAATATATCCTCATTTTTTTCTTTAGAGAGAGAGAGAGAGAGAGAGAGAGAGAGAGGAAAGAAGAGATTTGGGAATTTTGATATTAGAAAGTCAAAAACAAAGAAATCATGATGTCGTTCACAATAAAATTGAATGCCATTTTTTTCTAACTCGATTCTACACTCAGGAAAGGTACAAAAGAACAAAATTATTAAAGGACTTGTATGTTTTTTAAGGTAAATTTTTCGAAAGACAACAAAAGAAAACAAAGGAAAAATACGAGAATCCTTTAATATCATGATATGTATACCACATACATTTTCTCAATTGATAATATCATGATAAGCTTTACTTTTTTGGAACATGATGGGAAATGGATTATCAATGGTTTTTAATCTTTTTTGATTTACTTATATTTTTTCATATGTTTTTTATATATTTATTTTTAAAATCAGGAAAAAAAAAATCTTACAATTTACAATATAATTTGCAATTTGATACGATTCAACCCCTTTTACGATTTGCGATATGATAACAATTTTAACAACATTGTGTGTATACCTATGAATGCTAAGTTCGCATAAGATGATAATTATCCTCATCTTAGCCTTATCACAAGCTTGGCTAATTAGGGTCAACTAAAAGTTTGTTCCTTCATTTCACTTTATCAAGGACCATATCCTCAATTAAATAATAGGTCATCAAATATTTCCTTACAACCTCCACCCTCATCCTTTTGGGCCTTCCCCTTTCCCTCTTAAAGCCTTCAACTATAACCAACCTACTCCAATCAATGCAGTTCTTGGTCTCCGCCACACATGGCCAAACTGTGCAAGTCTACTTTCCCTCACTTCATACCTCTTGGTGTTACTCCTAAATTTCCTCAATTGCATTCATTTCTAATTCTATCATTCCATGCCTTGCCACTCATCTATCTCCAAGGTATGCAAAAAGGGTTGAAGTAACAGCCATTACATAAAGGTAATGGTGGTCAACGTTACATGTTATGGGGCATAATGGCAATTACGTAAAAAAAACAGCCCATAACGGGCCATTATGAGACTGAAACAAGATTTTTTTTTTTTTTTTTAAATGAAGAAGAAGAAAAAGAAGAAGTTGTAACGGCTGTTACGGCCTGTATCGTAATGGTAACGGTGGTGGCCGTTAGGGCCCCTGTTACTGTTATGGAATACCATGATCTCAACATCCTCATTTTAGTTACATTCATACTATGAACATGTTGTTCCTTAACTGCCCAACACTTTGTCCCAACGCTCTAACGCATAGAGTATGGCTAGTCTTTGTCCTATAAAATCCCCCATCAGTTTGATTTGTATGCAACAATCACATGAAGGTCCAAAGGTACATCTCCATTTTGTCGACCCAACTCTAATTCTATGAGCAACATCCTTCCCAATCTCTCCGCTCTCATGAATTACCAAACCAAGATATCGAAAATGGTCATTCTAGGATACTTCTTAGTTAGCGATGTTAGCTAATTCCCCATTTCCACTACTATTGTTACTAAACTTGCATTCCATATACTCTATTTTAGTCCAACTAATTTTAAAACCTTTAGATTATAAAAGCATCCCTCCATAGTCCTAGCTTTGCGTTTACACCCTCCCTCGTCTCGTCAATCAAAACTATGTCATCTACAAACAGCATACATCCCCAAGACCTCTTCATATAAATGTCTCGTTAACCCACTCATCCTAAAAATATCACAATCAAAGGAGGATCATAGAGAAGCAATTGCCAATTTTAATCTTCTCAAAAGTACCAAAATATAATTTGTTTGCAGAAAATGAAGTTGATGACATCCTCAACTGAGCGATTCAGTAGTTTCCAGGAAAACTTATGCCCCTATGTTTTGGTTAATCAATGATGTGTCCATTAGGATATTCAATTGGACTGATTTTGTGGTCCATGATTAGGTGCAAGCACTAGGAAGAGTGACTGGGCGAAACTAGGTAACCTTAGCTTCTATATACTTCTCAAGGTATTTGTTGAGTCAGCATAGATTTAATAAGCAATTGGGTTGAATGCAAAGAACTGGGGCTTCCATTGGGCAAGAAATCTTTGGCAGAGCATATCAGTGGGCACTGAGTGAGAGAATAAGTTGATTAGCCAATTTCATTCAGATCTTGCCGTTTTCTATAATGATTAATTAAGTTTTATTCAAAGAATACAACACAATTTGTAAAATTATAATGTATAAAAATGGTAGAAATCGTTTGCAAAACATCACAATATATCATCTAGAGGCTGATTCAAGACCACATATCAAGACTCTTCAAAGGCTGAATGGCTTTCGCATCTGGAGTTAAGGGAATCATAGGTCTCAAAAGCTGATATTGTTGATTAGAATTTACAAGCATCAAATGCATCCTCTCGAAACTCAAACCTCCTCTACAAGCATGGAATCTAAACCTGCCTGCGTTATCTGGGTATGACTAAAAAAGCACCATTAACACAAGCAACGACTCATCTAATAAGCTAACTCACAAAAAAAAAAAAAAAACAAAAAAAAAAAAAAACCTACTCATCTATAATTGTACATTCCTTCCACATATACATGTATCATGACGCGACATAAAACCCGCATAGGGTCAAAACCTGAACCAATTCTTCTTCTTGGGGAATTATATGACACTACACATTACCCCAAAACTACAGTGCAGGGACGGATCACCTACTGTACACACGGCGCATAGCTCAAATCCAAACTGCCCAAATAGTGGGACCCGCAGTCAATGGATTACAACCCAAAAATTACACTGGGAAGTATTATCCTAACTGACAAACTGATAGACATTAATGGACAGTAAAAACCGAAAAAAAAAAAAAAGCACAGTAGAAGGTCCAAATTCACCCCCCAAAAAAAGGGCATTCCATTAATCAGAGGTCAGTATCATCTAATCAATCAGATGTTCCAGATAATATCAATCTAAAGAGGGTCCCACTATTTTGGCAGTTTGGATTAAGGAAAAGCCAACGAAAATGGAATTTGAGCTACCTTGCCAAGAGCGGAGTGTGAATCGGCGAGTTCATATTCATCCATGACCCAATCGGTCTTGCACGCCTGAGGAAACGTCCCTCGGTAGAACGCAAAAGTCTTCTTTGTTCCCAAAACCGCCCCTTCTTTTACGCTCACAACTGCCCGTTCGCCGCCCATTCTCTTCCAGTACCCACCCTTCGCCTTCCGCTTCAATCCGTCCTCTTGCTTTCCCTCCGCCCTCGGCGTAAAGAAGAACCAGCGCTTCTCCTCGTCGACGGACGGGAAGTAGGCGGTCTCGGGGAGATTGACAGGGTCATGATTGTAAATGTCGAGATCTTGGATAGCATTTAGAAGGAGAGGGGGAGAGGGAAGAGGGAGGCGTTGATGGTGCTTGTTTCTGAGGTAGTGGGCGAGGAGCTCTTCTTCGGTGGGCTGGAATCGGAAGCCGGGTGGAAAAGGTAGCGAGTACAGATCGCCCATGAATCGGTGAGACGGAAAGGCGATTCCTGGCTCCAAGTCGCAAATCTCATAACGAGAGAGATAGGAAGAGAGAAAGAGGGCTTTTCTCTTCTTTCGGAGAAGAGAGTGTTATTGGTTATAGAGAACGAAGCCGGGAAAACATGAAAGCTTGTTTGCGAAGCTTCAACGTATGCACAGTAGTGTGAAAACTAGAAAAAAATGGGAGAAAAGATATGCCCCGATTGCTATTCGCGCGTGACATGAATGGTCCAGCCGCGTACGTATACGGGATCGAAACCGTCCATCAAGTGGGCTTCGCTGTACATTTCTAGTATCGATGGATGGAAATCGGATCGTTAACTGAGTAAAATCTGTTGGGCCCACCGTGAATGTATGTGGTTCATCCATGCCGTCCATTTTTCCAGTTCATTTGAATAGTAGAGCTCAAAATTAAAGAATATCCCAAGTTCAAGTGAACTTCATCACAAACTTCTGAGAATAATGATTTTCGAAGTTGAAACCTTTATACAGCCTAGAGTGATGTTTATTTGTCATCTAACATGTTTATAAAATCACACGGACACAAATAAAAGAAAAACAAATATCAGTTTATCCAAAATTCTATAGCACATTCAATTCACTCTTTTTTCCTTTGGTTTGAATACCTGAGCTTTGCATATACTTTATTTTTGTGCTAAAGTCTGAAAATTATCTCATTAAATGGATGCACTGAGTGAATAAAATATATAAATAATGTGAGCACCACAGAATTTACCCAGTATGCAATCCACTACTGAATGGGATGAGTAGACCGGCCTGTTTGTTGGTCCCGGGCTTCACTGGACGGATGGCATAGATCCCAAACGGCTGCGCATTGCGTACTGATTAACTTATGATGATGTAGCATGTTGATTCTGTGGGGCCTACTATGACGTATTGTCTTATTCATATGATGTATTTCTTTAGTTACTTTTAAGGCATGAATTCAAAATTGAAGCATATCTAGAGTGCAAGTAGGCCATGATAAAAGAAACAGTGGGAATTAAACATCTCTTGTTAAAAACTTTCTCAAGTTCATGGAAGTTTTGGATGAAGTTGATATCTCAATTTTCCCTTTATCACTAATGTGGGACTTTCGTTAGATTGTGTTACAATTAAATTATGGATTTATAATTTTATAAAATAATAAGGATACTGAACAATAAATGACAAACTAAAGCACGTGTGATCACATTGTCCTTGAAGCATTATTTATACCTTCTTAAAGTAATTGAGAATATTGATAGGTTATAGGCAAATTACTTTTAGGATACGACGAGCCTAAATGTAGTTTTGCATTCAGCAAATACGAAAAACTATGAATGGAACTCTATATATATAATTTTATTTGGCAGATAAGCAAAAGAAAAAAATTTCCAAATTATAAAAAAATATTAGAAAATTTAGACTACTGCTTTAGTCTATTTTTTAGTCTTCTGACTAAGGTTATAGCTGCTCTTCTTGTTGAATTGTGAATGAGAATGGGTTTGAGTGTTGGTGATGGTCCGATGAGATACCCAGACACCGTTTATATAGGCCATGGTTGTTGACTGTTAGGTTAGCCACATGCAGTAGTTTTTTGCATAGTATAGTTTAATGTTGCATGTGCAATTAAACATCATTCCAACAACTAGTTTCCAGCTTTTATACATGCCCACGCTTCGTACCGAGCCCGATACCATGCCTAATCTCATGTGCATGCATGGATGCGAGTCCCAGTACTCCATGGATCAACTAAGCAAATAACAAGGTACTCCAAACCCCACATATAAGTACTGTTTTTTTCTTTTCTTTTTTCGATATGAGATTATTCCCAAAATAAATTAAAACAATAAGTTTTTCAAACGAAAAATACTTGTATTACTTATATATATTTTTATTATTAAAATACTTTTAACCAATATTTTTCACAACAGATTGGATCACAAATAATTATTACTGTATGCCCTAGGAAGGTTTCGTCATCATGGCATTTCAAGATTTGATATGCTTCAATTTGAGATAAGATGAATATGCATACGTCACGGCAGGCCTAGATAGTTTACTCGCGCTGAGTTACACACGGGCCACTCGCGTCCAACATGGGTGCTCCAAGATGGCACTTGTGATGCGAGTAGGATTTGGATATCTACTCTCGCGAATACCTGAAAAAGAGAATGCTGGCTAGGCACACCGTTGTCAACGTAACTCTCACTTGCGAGAGATCTGGGCCGTCATTAGCAGTTGCCTATCGTGAGCCACGGAATAAAAATAGGTCACTTAGCTCATCAAGTGAGCCTCCATTGTTTGTTGAATGTGGATAGATGGTCACATTTTTCTAACTGTCTCATCTCTATCATACATCTTTGGGCTACCTGATGAGTGGATAGATCTAGAATTTTCAGGTCATGGGTTACTCACGGTGGTCCTATCCAGATGAAAGGCTGAAATCTCGTACAAATGTGCCATGTTAGAATTTGTAGGGCCCTTTCACCACGTTACACGCGCGAGTCCGGTTACCAAGGTTCTAACCGGTGAGATAGTATGTTGTGCGGCTACTGCCTGCATTACATGCCATTTCATAAATGGTAGCGACTCATATATGTTACACGTGTAAACATTTAGTTTCATCAATTCTATCCAGATTGTGAGCCCCACTGTTAGTGAATCAACCCCAAATAGCTGACTCGGGGCTTGGTCTTAATCATCTGACATTCTGACCATTGAATTTGGACCATGTACAATTTTCTTATCACCCGTCCATTTGATGGCCACTAATTGGACACGTAGGATTGCCTGACCAGGAATGATATTTGGATATGATCTATCCTTTAAAATGTTCCACCATTTGGACGGTTTTTACCGACGCAATGTAGGCCACGTAATTCTCGCTGGGACATTGCCATTTAAGAATCAGTAGAGAGAAACGCACACAGTAAACCCATGCACCTGCACCATGACCACCGTACGTAACATGAGAAAAACTTCCATACTCGGGCGGAGCGTGAGAATTAATATTCAGGTATTAAGAAATTTGTAAACTTAGCATTAAAATAACTAAAATTAAACCGACATGTTTGTGAAAAATTGTCCTAATTAATAATAAAACAAACATTACACTTCCCATATATTCTAGTTAACAGATTACTGAAATATAATTGACCGTTGATATTAAAATCCAGTAGTTAATATTCAACAACCTATAATCTATAGTTATCCGATCATATAATTTCTAAATCTATATGGTTTTGAGAAATATCCTATCTGTAGTCACTTTCAAATTTTGGACCGTTTGACTTTGATTTAATACATGATATATGTATAATTCCTCAGTGCATGCGTATTAATCATCAAAGTCTATCAGCGTATCAGATGGGTACGGGTAAATAATTACGCAGTTCTTCTTTGGTGAATGGGGATTGGCCAGAACACGCGGCGGAAAGATGAAATGAGGCGGACTGTGGACCGAGTAAACCGACAACCTCTTTTATGCAGTGCGTAAAACACCCAACTTCGTGGGACCCACCATACACAAAAGGTACAATCCACTCCGTTGGTCAGATCCAGTCCTGGATGTTAGGACCAGGAACGAATAAACCAGCCAGATCACAGTTTATGTTGACCACGATACAGGGAACAATGGATATGGGATGCCAACCATGGTGTGCGTGTGGGACCACCAATGCTGTGTATCTTTCATCAAATCAGTTAATCAGGTGTAACTCACCCAGATGAAGTGAAGATAGAAAAATCAGCCTAATCCAAAACATGCGAGCCACACCATATGAACTTAGGGGTTTACATTGTTTCCAAATGGTGTAGCCTATACGAGCTTTTAATCATAATTATCTTCTCTATGTGTAGTCCAAATAATAGTTATAATCTGATGGATGGATTTTTACAATGAACCCTACAAAACTAGGGTGTTGTACTTCATGGGTAAAAGTAAAACACTTGGTGTTAACTATTCCCATAGGATCCTTACTCTTGCTCGGGTGGTAGATACTCAGGAGTTTCAACACCGGTCAAGGGTTCGAGTATCCTTAAGTATGAAATTCCACTAGTGTGAGTGTGTGGGGTTTGTGCGTGTGTAACAAAAAAAAAAAAAACTTTTCCGATAGGCGGACTCCGTGCTAGGGGTGCACACGGGTTGGTTCGGTCTAGTTCTGGGGTGAAACTGGAACCGAACCGTTCCTAACGGTTCTGCAATTTTTGAAACCAGAACTGGACCGTTAGCACCCTAGAACCGAATCGGACCGTAGAAAACGGTTCGGTTCCGAATCGGTTCCACGGTTCTGGGCTTTTAAAAATCCAACCCAGTTAGATAATGTTCATAGCAAACTCACCCCTAATACCAGTGGCTGCAACCTTCCAATATGGAAAGAATATTCTCTATCGCTCTCCAATTGTGGCTACTCTTAAATCTACTTCAGGTGACTCATTTTTGAATTTTCTTTTACTGGATTCAGAGCATTTGTAGGATTCGAGTGAATAGTCACAAGTTTTGGGATTTTAAGACTGCCTGATAAATCAAATGTATGCTTGACTTTCATGTGCACGACCTCTCTTTCCATTTGCTCAATGATCCATAAAGAACTCCATAATATCTTTGAAAGGACAGGAAATTGTAACAGCCATTGCATAGACATGTTTTGCATGCATTCACATGCACATGTATCTGTAGGTACTCAAGCAAGCATCCTTAGTACACATGTACATGTGCACATATATTTTACGGTGGAGAAAGACATTTATATATGCATAATGAATCATTGAAACCCATCTATTAATGCAACTTTCTATCCATTAATCGTTCACGGTTCGGATCCACGGTTTGGATCTACGGTTCAGTTCACGGTTCGATTTGGTTATACAGGGCCTAAACCGGAACCGATCCGTATCCAACGGTTCTCGAAATTTTGGAACTGGAACCGGTGTTGTCTAAAACCGGACCAAACCGGACCAATCCAACTGTTCCGGTCTGGTTCTACGGTTTTACTGGTTCGATGTGCACCCCTACTCCGTGCTGATTGGGAAAAAAAATTGTCAGAGAAAAAAGGTTAGATGCCGACGCAATTTCCTGTGAAAACCCTCCGGAGGAAATTTGTAAGGCCCGTATCCCAGCCCGTACCATTCCGTAGGCTTCCGCGGTCCTCCCGATCGAATTCTGGCAACCTGCGACCTGTAACCGGCATTTGTGCGCGACCCTGAGTTACACGTTGTCAACCTGAATCAACTCAATCCGATACTTGTACCCTAGTGATCGCGTCGTTGTTGCGGTTCTGATGTCACGTCTCGTGCGTCGAGGCGATACCCAGGCCAGGAGATGTGGGCTCGCATTTAGTTCGAGAAAAATGCCGCATGTTTACAATCCCAAGAGAATCTTTACAACATGTCTCATCAATCAAGTGCACATCAATCACCTCATGTCAAGTACAAGAGCAACCCCAAAGTCAACTCTCTCTCTTACACACCCATACATGTCAAGTACATACCCATCACCCATTACTTACTCCCCATCACTCCATCACTCCATCCCATCTCCTCTCTCTCTTATTTCTCCCTTCTCTTCCAAGCAACCCCAAGCTCCTACGTATGAACCTCCCAAGCTCTCATGGAGAAGCTCTAGTGTGGCCCACTTCCTACCCTCTCATCTCCCATCTCAACCATTGAAACTTCATCATCTTCCATTAAAGAAGAAGCCGAAAAGCCATGGAAGTCAAGGGAGCAAGAAGAAGATGGTGGGTGATCTTCGGTCTACATCTTTGTCATTTTATTTTACTTTAGTTTTGTGATTTAATGGCCCACAAATGGTGGGACCCACCTTGATGTACGCTTTGTAACAAGAGGGGCCCATAGTGGCGGGGCCCCTCCATCACCATTGGAATCTCTCTCTCTCTCTCTCTCTCTCTCTCTTTCCCTCTCTCTCTTGATGATGTGCGGCCCACCTGAGGCGTGTGGTGTATCCGCGCCATCCATCACGGTGAAGCCCACTTGATGTATGTGGTGTATCTGCACTGCCAGTAACTTGGATGATGGGTCGCTACCATGGCGTGTGTGTCCTATCCATCAGCGTGGAGCCCACCATGAGCTGTGTTAATCAGGCCGTCCAGATGGTGGGACCCATCTGCTGACTGACGTCAGCAGGTTCTGTGGGTCCCACATGAATGTGAATGTGAAATCCTAGCTGTCCACAGCAGCTGGGTGTCAGCAAATCCTGTGGGTCTGGCCGTGAGGCGGTGTCATATCCAGACCGTCCATTCATGTAGGGCCCGCTGTGATGCTCGTGTGGATCCTCACCGTCCATTATCTGGACGCTGGTTGCTGTAAAAAAAAAAAAGAAGAAATAAATAATAACATATATAATATATAATATAAAATATATATATATATATATATATATATATATATATATATATATATATATATATATATATATATATATATATAGATCGGCTTGAAGCAGTGTTGACAAAAACGCTTGAGAAAACTGAGAAAACAAGAAAAGAACTTTCACACTGTTTTGCTAATCAAGCACTCTCTAGGACTAAACATTAAGCTCGCTATTCGAACTCTGATTACAAAAGAAAGGGAAGTCCCTTTAAATAGAAAATTACAAGAACTATTACAAAGCGGATTTACAAAACAATGGGTACAATCTGTGGGCGAATAGTACCCAGATTTGGAACTGTATGGTTTTATTATTCTGGTTTTACTATTTTGTACAGTAAAAGTGAATAGTAAAAGTGCTACAGTGTTTTTGGCGTGATGCTACAGTAGATTCGCTACAGTAGACTTTTTGTCTTTTGGAGGACGTGTCTTTTGCCTTTTTGTCTTTTGGAGGACGTGGAAGAATATTTTTGGCTTCAAAATCGCGTCCGAAATCGTCGGTGCTTGCATTCGGCTTGCATCTTGCGTGAATATGGAATTTGGCTTTAATTTGAATTTGGCTTAGAGAGCTTCATGTCTCTGTTGATTAGCTTTGAAGAAGGCTTCTAGAAGTAAAAGTCTTCATCCTCTCCTTGCGCGTCTTGGAGGAGAGGGACTGAAGAAGAACCTTCAGATTCTACCAAAGTAGTAGAACCATGTCTGTTGGCAATTTCTTCTTTGAAGGAAAGGAAAGCAGCTTTGAGTGTTTCCAATTCGATTCGGAGTTTGGCAGCACTTTCAATATCAGCAGTAAGCTCTGTGGAAAGAACTTCATTGAAAGATTTTGGTAACACTTGTTTGGCTTTGGATGTTTGGTTAATGGTTTTGAGGACAATACCACTATCAAATTTGTTCCACCATTTAACATAAGTGGTTTGGATCAGAATTTTGGCTTGTTGATACTCTAAAGGCAGAATTTCATAACGCCAATGGAGAATCCATGGAAGACCAAACCTGGCGTAGTACTCCATTAGAAAAACACCAGGAAATTTGGGTTTATGTTCTTTCTCAAGATATGCATGATGAGAAAGCAACTCATTTGGAAGAATTGTTAAATTTCCACCAAAAATAATCCACCAATGGGCATAAAACCAAGAGGGGATATTTTTAGTATATGGCCGATTAAAGTTTAAAAACCAAGAATGGCCATGAGTTGAATTTTGGAAAAGTAGAGCATTTTTTCATGCATCTACGTAGTCCCAATAAGAAAATGAGTGAGATTTTCCATCAGGACTTTTTACATTTTGAAAATCAGATAATGATTTGCCCCATTCTTTTAGGCAAATAATATTGACGATTTTCATTTTGGAATAAGAGATTTCATTTTGATTTTTGTTAGTGCAATGTTCAAAGAGTGCACTATTTGTTTGGACAAGAATGGCTTCATAGAAGTTTCTTGTGAGAGTTGGATGTCTTGGATGGAAATGGTTATTTGGAAGAAATAGTTTTTGGATGAGAGCATCCTCTGAGAGTTTGGAGAAGTCAGGGTCTAAGGTTAGAACTTTGTTTTTACCTTTTGGTTGGTAATCTTCATCAGATGAGAATGAAGCTTTTGGAGGATTATGGATGCTTTTGGGAGGATTTTGGATAATCTTTTGAGGAGTTTGGGTCATTTGTTGTTGGCTTGAGCTTTTTTCTTTGATTTGGAGTGGTGTTTGGAGAAGAGGGAAGAAGGTATTGGAGATTTGAAAGTCTTGACTTTCAGCTTTGCTTTTTCTCTTGTTTTTTGGAGGCATTTTGGCTTTTGAGATTTTGGCTTATCCTGTAAGAATTCACGAGAAAGGTAATCAGACAAAGAATTCTTCTCTCCTGTGATAAATTCGATATCAAAATCAAAAATTGATAAAATTGCTTGCCAGCGGGCAAAAATCTGTTTTGAAGCAAGGTTTTTAACATCTTTTTTCAAAACTTCTTTAGCGGCTTTGCAATCAACTCGTAAAACAAATTTTTAATTTAAAATATCACTTTGGAATTTTTGGATACAAGAAACCATTGACAAAATTTCTTTTTTGATAGTAGAATAATTTTGTTGAGTTAGATTCCAAGTTCCAGAGGTAAAACGAACAAGTTGTTCTTTTCCTTTTGGAGTTTTTTGTAAAAGGATCCCTCCATATCCAATATCAGAGGCATCTGTTTGGATGATTTTTTGAAAATCAGGATTGGAAAGATTAAGACAGGGGAGATGCTTAATCTTAGTTTTTATGTTTTGGAGAGCTTTTTAATGGTCTTCTGACCAAAGAGATTTTGGAGTTTTGGTTAAAAGATTTTGTAAAAGAGCTCTGTCTTTGGCTAAATCTTTATAAAATTCGGAAATGTAATTCAAACATCCGAGAAATCTTTGGAGTTGTTTTTTGTCTGTAATTTTGTCAGGAAAATTATCTACAAAATCAATGACTCTTTGGATAGGTTTTATTGTATTTTGAAAAATTTTGAAACCTAGGAATTGAATTTCTGTTTGAAAAAGCTTGATCTTTCGAAGAGAAAGAACAAGGCCGTTTCTTTCAATAACAGATTTAAATATTTCTAAATGTTTCCAATGTTGATCTATATTTTGGGAATAGATGAGAATGTCATCTATATATGTGAGAATGAAATTTTTATATGGATGAAAGATATCATTCATAATTTTTTGGAATTCTGAAGGGGCATTTTTTAGACCAAAAGGCATAACAGTCCATTCAAAATGTCCGAAAGGAACGGTAAATGTCGTTTTGTATTGATCTTTGGGATGGATTTGAATTTGCCAAAATCCAGATTTAAGATCAAACTTTGAGAAGAGATTAGCTTTATGTAATCTATTCAGTAAATCTTGTTTATTTGGAATTGGATATCTAATGGTTTTTAAGACTTGATTAAGGGGCTTGTAATTTATTACAAGTCTTGGGACTCCTCTTTCAAGTTCTGTGGCCTTTTCAACATAAAAGGCAGCACAGCTCCATTGAGATTTTGAAGGACGAATTAGTCCTTTTTGGAGAAGGGATTTGATTTCTTCATCACAAAGTTGAAGAAGTCGAGAATCCATTTGGGAAGGACGAGCTTTTGTAGGGATTTGGTTTTCATTAAAGTCTTCTATGTATGGTAAGGAGACTAGATGAGTTTTTCTGTGCCAAAAGGCATTTGGAATTTCAGAGCAAAGTTTTTCAAGTGTTTTTTGAAAGACTTTTAATTGATATTGAAAATTTGGGTGTTGAAATTGTTTTTGAATTTGAAGATGTGAAATTTCATTTCTTAAGAAAGAAATTTGAGTTTCTTTGTAAGAAACACAATTGACAACTTCAAAGAGTAATCCAGTTTGAGGTGTTTTGATGAACTCAAAGAAAACCTCAACAGAATTAATTTTGGTTTGGATACCTTTACTAGTTGCAGTAAAAGGTTGGATTTTTAGAATAAAGGGAGTGCCAAGAATTGCATCATGTTGCAAATTTTTGACAATGATAAAAGAAAGGGGAATACATTCTCCATTCTTACAGACATGAACGTTTGGAAGTTTGTATTCTATGTGAAATTCCTGACTATTAGCAGTATAGATAATGCTATTAGTTTTCTCACAAAGATGAGTAGGGATTAACCCTTCTCGAAGACAATTTAAGTCAGCACCTATATATATATATATCATGTGTGGGCCATGAAAGTGCCCTGGTTTGTCAAGTTACGTGAATGTTGAGGCAGATTGTCTACAGAGCCTAATAGGAAGATCAATTCAAGCGTCTGCCTCAACCGGATGTGTGCAAGCTCTCCACAGGTAAATTTAAAGCCTCACATCCCATGTCCCAAAACACCAGGTGAATAAAACCCTTAAAAATAAGTTAGAAAATCATAGGGTTTTAAGGTGAGAAAACTTTTTCAAAACAAGAAAATTTCTAAGTTTTTCTTGCATTGTCGATTTTATTGAAACACCCTCGATATGATCGACCTATGCTGTCGAGTCAAAGCATTGATATCATCGAAAAGAGGACCAAAAATGTCCAGCAACCTCATAGCATATCTGGACGAATTATCGATATATCGATACACCTATCGATATCATCGGTATTCAAATCTAGAGTCTATCGAAGTCGACTCAATATCATCGACAGGCAGATTTTTGATGCCCCTGTTTTTGAAAGAAAATCTCAAATTCCTTCGGTATATCGATGCTCCTTCCGATATGATCTGAAAGCAAATATCGATAAGATCGGAAGTGCATCGATGATATCGATCGAGGGTGCGCATTTCTTCCAGCATATTTCAGGGTGGTTTTACTATGATCGGGGGCCCTTCGATAGAATCGATATTCAAAATCGATGACATCGGTACCAGGTCGATTGCATCGAACAAGGACATAAACTGTCCAGCAAGCTTAATGAAAAATTCGCTAGATTTATCGATGCCTCGATGCTGATATCGATATCATCGACATTTAAATTTCGATGATCTCGATGGTTCCCCGATTATTCATGAAAACCTGAAATATTTCAAGTTAAGTCTCTCTCATTTTTCAAGTGTCGATGGATCGAACCTATCATCGATGGAATCGGAGTTCGAAATCCGATGACATCGACAATTTTTTCGATTTATCGGCCAGCTGGCAAAAGGTTTCAAAAGCATATGACTTTGAGTACGAGTCATCGAGCAGACCATCGATGCTATCGAGAGTATACGCTCGATGATATCGAACTCAGTCATAAATGTGACCATTTTATCCATTGGAACCTTTTGCCTATATATAGAGGACTTGTCTATTGTTGCTAGGAGAGAAAGTAGAGAGAGCTTTTAAGTATCTAACCTTAGATCATATACCCAAAGCCCTTTCTCTCAGGGAAATTCATCCTCCAATCCACCCTTACCATTGATATTCAATAGAGTGGATTGGGGAATGAACTTCCGCATTCAAGGATCCTCCAGCTAATACCTTAATGGCAAATCATTAAGATGGGATGCCTTGAATGCCTAGATGATTGGAACTACTCTATCTTCCTTATAGGAAAACCTTTCCATCATAACCTTGACCCAACCCGTCACCATATATCGGTATATCTTTTGTGTTGTGGATCAAGGGACCAGAAGACTCTTCGTCAACAAGGAGGAGGAGATCTTCGGCATTGTGCCTATCGGGACTCATCAACTTATTTGTAAGTATCTAGAGTCCAAGAGGACACTTGTGATCATTCCTTTGTAGGATTGGGTCTTAAATGGTTCTCACCCTTTGAAGTCCTCAAGTAGGCCTCCGGCGGGAGTGTACATGGTGGGTGCGTTGTGTGGACCCTTGCTATGTGGAGAGCATAAACATCTGGTTGAAGGTGAACCAACAAAACCTTAGGTTTGAGGTCAACCGCTGTGAAACCTCGGGTTTGAGGTGAACCATGTACAAACCTCCAGTAGGGTCTTATGGAAGATCCTTGGCCAATGTGCCTAAAAGTGGGTGCGTTGTGTTGACCCTTGCTCGTGAGAGCATAAACAGTCAGCCTCAGTGTAGGTTGTAAAGGTTGAAGGTGAACCTGATTTAAAACCTTAGGTTTGAGGTGAACCGCTGTGAAACCTCCTTAGTGAAATCCGGTACACTCAAGGGTTGAGTGCGTTTGCCGGGAGTGGAGTAGACTGATCATCGAACCACTATAAAAATGACTGTGTTTAAGATTGCTATTCTTTTAATTGTGTGATTTACTTTAATATTTGCATATCTAAACATCTGAAATCACACCTCACACACTTACACAGTCATATCCATCATAAACTAGTTTGCATATTGTTTACTTCTCAAGTAGTTTGTGATTGGATCCTCTACCGGGCTTGGAAGCCAGTAGAGTTATTTTTGAGTAATCCTAATATGTGTCTGTTGTTAGGATTAGTGTAATAGGATTTAAAATAAATCATAAAAACTTTTAAAAATCCTATTGACCCCCCTCTAGGACATATTGGCATATCCCGACTTCAACTAAAGCGGTCTTCACCGCAATTTCAATTGGTATCAGAGCGGGTCTCTCTTTAAGGGCTTCACCGCCTAGAGAGTGATCTTGACTGAAGTTGGGAATATTGCCAAGGAGAGGGCTTGTCAGTCACTAGACCTCCAGTATTTGATGGATCAAATTATACATACTGGAAGGCTAGGATGCATTACTTTCTGAGATCTTTGGATCATGATATTTGGGATATAGTTGAAAGCGGATACGTGCCACCAATGGAACAAATTATACTTAACAGTGGCACAACCATTACAAAGCCCAAACCCAAAGAAAAGTGGACGGCGTTCGACAAAGGAAAAAAAGACTGCTGAAGCAAAAGCTATGAACGCCATCTATTGTGCCGTGTCCCAGGATATATTCAATCAAATAAGTATGTGTGGGACATTCAAGGAAGCATGTGATTTGTTGGAAACAATCCATGAAGGCACAAGCACTGTGAAGAGGTCGAAACTACAACTTCTGACTTCACAGTTTGAAGGTCTCAGAATGGAAGAGCATGAGATGTTTATGGAGTTTTTTACCAAGTTAAATATTATTTGCAACTCCATGGGTGGATTGGGAGAGAAAGTTCCGGTACCGAAAATATGTAGGAAAATCTTAAGATTGAAAGTGCACCTGCTAGTGCCCTGGTTTGTCAAGTTACGTGTGTGGTGAGTCAGACTGGCTGCAGAACTCGATAGGAAGATTATCTCAAGCGTCTGCCTCAACCGGATGTGTGTAAGCTTATAATAGGTAAATCATAGCTCACATCCCGTGTCCCAAAACACTAGGTGATTAAAACCCTTAAAACAAGATTGACATCTTAGGGTTTTTATAGTAAGAAAACTTTTGGCAAAACAGGAAAATCTTTAAGTTTTTCTCGCCCTGTCGATTCTATCGAAGCACTCTCGATATGATCGACTTACACTGTCGATGTCCTCGATACCTTAACGATACTATCGATAAGAGGATCAAAATGTCCAACAACTATATATTCATCTGGACGGATTTATCGATATATCGATACACTTATCAATATCATCGATAAAAGCACTAAATATGTCCAGCAACTTCACAATATATCTGGACGAATTATCGATGTATCGATACACATATCGATATCATCGATATTCAAATCTCGAGACCATCGAGAGTGGCTCGATAAGATCGACAGGTTGATTTTCGGTGCCCCTGTTTTTTAATGAAAATTTCAAAATTCTTCGATATATCGATGACCGTCCGATATGATCTGAATTCAAACATCGATAAGATCGGAGGTCCATCGATGATATCGACAGTGGGCGCGCATTTCTTACAGCAGTAATTTCAGGTTTTTTTAACTATGATCGGGGGCCCTTCGATTTAATCGATATTCAAATATCGATGATATCGACATCAGATCGATTGCATCGAACAAAGCCATTAACTGTCAGTAAGTTCAAAGATAAATCAGCTGGATTTATCGATGCCTCGACTCTGATATCGATGTCATCGACATTCAAATTTCGATGACCTCGACGATTCCCCCGATTATTCATGAAAACCTGAAATATCTCAAAGTCAAGTCTCTCTCGTTTTTCAAGTGTCGATGGATCGAACCTGTCATCGATGGAATCGGAGTTCAAAATCCGATGACATCGACAATAGCTTCGATTCATCGACCAATTGGCAAAGAGTTTCAAAAGCGTATGACATCGAGTCCAAGTCATCGAGCAGACCATCGATGCTATCGAGAGTATACACTCGATGATATCGAACCTACTCGATGATATCAAACTCTGTTACTTACTTATGGGTGCCCTGACATGGGCTTGATTTGTTTTTGCTGGGATAACTGTTAATTTGTTGTCAATCTTGGGTAGTTTATTTTGGATAGTTGGATATTTTGGCTTCATTTTGGATATGGTTGAGTATAATTCTTATTTTTACTGTCATGATTATGTTTTGAATTCCCTTGGTTTATCTATGTCTGATATGGTATGCATGTACTGTGCTTTACTAATTATTCTATCTGCTATATCACTGTTTTATCTGATCTACTATGCATCCATACGTTATGAAATTGATGTCTGCTTAAACTGAGTTAATTATTATACATCAATTAATCTGCTTTTGCTTGGTCGATTCTCCCAAGTAATTCACTCTTCAGTCAATATCACTTGATATATCTTTGTCAATAACTGACAAAAAGGGGGAGAACATTTACAAACACCCCAAACGGCAAATTGTGTATCTGCTTGAATGGTTGTGCAGGTGTTTAAGGGGGAGCAGCTACATCAAGCGAGGTGGAGTTTACAATTTAGGGGGAGCAGCTACTGGCTGTGTACATGGGCTAGAAAATTATAAAATTGTGTAAAAGCATGTACACACAATTTAGGGTGTGTCTGTCTAGAGTGTTCTAGGGTGTTTCAGGGATTTTGTCATGTAATTGACAAAGGGAGGATTGAAAGTGCCCTAGTTTGTCAAGTTACGTGAGTGTTGAGACAGATTGTCTACAGAGCCTGATAGGAAGATCAATTCAAGCGTTTACCTCAACCGGATGTGTGCAAGCTCGCCACAGGTAAACTTAAAGCCTCACATCATATGTCCTAAAACACCAGGTGAATAAAACCCTTAAAAATAAGTTAGAAAATCATAGGGTTTTAAGGTGAGAAAACTTTTTCAAAACAAGAAAATCTCTAAGTTTTTCTTGCCTTGTCAATTTTATTGAAACACCCTCGATATGATCGACTGCGCTGTCGAGTCCTCGATGCTTCATCAATACCATCGAAAAGAGGACCAAAAATGTCCAGCAAGCTCATAACATATCTGGACGAATTATCGATGTATCGATACACTTATCGATATCATCGATATTCAAATCTCGAGTCTATCGAAGTCAACTCGATATCATCGACGGGCACATTTCCGGCACCCCTGTTTTTGAAAGAAAATCTCAAATTCCTTTGGTATATCGATGTTCCTTCCGATATGATCTGAAATCAAATATCGATAAGATTAGAAGTGCGTCGATGATATCGATCGAGGGCGCGCATTTCTTCCAGCATATTTCAGGGTGGATTTATCGATGCCTCGACGCTGATATCGATATCATCGACATTCAAATTTTGATGATCTCGATGATTCCCCGATCATTCATGAAAACCTGAAATATTTCAAGTAAAGTCTCTGTCATTTTTCAAGTGTCGATGGATCGAACCTATTATCGATGGAATCGGAGTTCGAAATCCGATGACATCGACAATTGTTTCGATTCATCGACCATCTGACAAAAGGTTTCAAAAGCGTATGACTTTGAGTATGAGTCATTAAGTAGACTATCGATGCTATCGAGAGTATACGCTCGATGATATCGAACCTGCTTGATGATATCGAACTCAGCCATAAATGTGACCGTTTTATATCCGTTGGAACCTTTTGCCTATATATAGAGGACTTGTCTATTGTTGCTGGGAGAGAAAGTAAAGAGAGCTTTTGAGTGTCTAACCTTAGATCATATACCCAAAGCCCTTTGTCTCAGGGAAGTTCATCCTCCAATCCACCCTTACCATTACATATTCAATAGAGTGGATTGGGGAATAAACTTCCACATTCAAGGATCCTCCAGCTACTACCTTAATGACAAATCATTAAACTGGGATGCCTTGAATGCCTAGATGATTGGAACTACTCTATCTTCCTTATAGGAAAACCTTTAGAGAGTAGGATTCCATCATAACCTTGACCCAACCCGTCACCATATATCGGTACATCTTTTGTGTTGCGGATCAAGGGACCAGAAGACTCTTCGTCATCAAGGAGGAGGAGATCTTCGGCATTGTGCCTATCGGGACTCATCAACTTATTTGTAAGTATCTAGAGTCCAAGAGGACACTTGTGATCATTCCTTTGTAGGATTGAGTCTTAAGTAGTTCTCACCCTTTGAAGTCCTCAAGGAGGCCTCCGGTGGGAGTGTACATGGTGGGTACATTGTGTGGACCCTTGCTCTGTGTAGAGCATAAACATCTGGTTAAAGGTAAACTAGCAAAACCTTAGGTTTGAGGTCAACCACTATGAAACCTCAGGTTTGAGGTAAACTGTGTAGAAACCTCCAGTAGGGTCTTATGGAAGATCCTTGGCCAGTGTGCCTAAAAGTGGGTGTGTTGTGTTGACCCTTGCTCGTGAGAGCATAAACAGTCAGCCTCAGTGTAGGTTGTAAAGGTTGAAGGTGACCTGATTTAAAACCTTAGGTTTGAGGTGAACCGCTATGAAACCTCCTTAGTGAAATCCGGCACACTCAAGGGTTGATTGCGTCTGCCGGGAGTGGAGTAGACTGATCGTCAAACCACTATAAAAATGATTGTGTTTGAGATTACTATTCTTCTGATCGTAGACCCACATAACGTGGGCATCCCATCCACTCCATTGTCCCTGGCCACGGCAAGGGACTGCAGCAGATCCAAATCTCTAGTGGGCCACCTCGTGGACCTTACCAGAGTGTTTGTGTTTTATCTGCACCGTCCACTTGGACGGTGCCCTGTCCACCTCCACTGTGGTGTGCGTGATTCCCAACCGTCCATCTGGACGGTCTGGGTGGGATACACCATGATATATGTAATTATATATATATATATATATATATAAAATATGTTATATTATATTATGTTGGGCCCCATGTGGGACCCACTTGGTATGGGGAACGGGTTGGCTAGGTGCCTCAACCAGCTATACAACTATTGTATGTGGGGCTCCCACGCGTAATACGTGTTAGATCCAAACCGTGCTTCCCTTGGTGGGCACCCTGATGTATTTATTCTATCCACACCGTCCAAATGGTGCTGGACGGTGCTGGACAATGTTTGGATAGTGTTGATCATCATTAGTGGGCCGTGTGCCCCATGAATGATAATGTACAGTAGTACACATGTTACACCTACAACTATTGAAATGATTTTTAGTGTGGTCCAAGCCCACTTGAGGCCCATTGGTGCGGCCCATCATGATGTATTTGGCCCAAGTGCGGAGCCAACATGTTTGTATTGTTAGGCCCGTGTAGCGTGGCCCATATGACGTATTTGAGGCCCAGATACGTGGTCCATTTGATGCATATGAGGCCCAAGCAGTGCGGCCCACTTGTTGTATTAAGGCCCACGTATGAGGCCCATGGTGATGCATTTACGATCCATTTGATGAGGCCCATTGGCGCAACCCTATTTGATATACATGAGCCCATTGGTGCGACACGATTTGATATACATAAGGCCCATTGGCACGGCCCGATTTGATATACGTGAGGCCCATTAGCGCGGCCCTATTTGATATACATGAGGCCCATTGACGCGGCCCAATTTGATATATATGAGGCCCATTGACGCGACCCTATTTGATATACAAGAGGCCCATTAGCGCGGCCCGATTTGATATACATGAGGCCCATTGGTGCGGTCCGATTTGATATATATGAGGCCCATTGGTGCGGCCTATTTGATATACATGGAGCCCATTGGTGCAGCCCATCACGATGCATTTTTGCCCATGGGCGGGGCCCACCTGTTTGTATTGTTAGGCCCATGTAATGAGGCCCACTTGATATTTGAGGCCTAATATTGAGGCCCGTGCGATGAGGCCCATATGATATATTTGAGGCCCAGGTGCAAGGCCCACCTGTTGTGTATTCGAGGCCCGATGTGATGTATGTTGGCTCATATGACGAGGCCGATGTGACGTAAATGAGGCCCATCATGATTGTATGTGAGGCCATGGGCCCACTATATGTTTGGCCCTATATAGGCCACTCCTTGGGAGTAATGTTGGTTAGATGTCCACATTGATGGGCAATGATGTTGGATGACCACATTGTGACCTTCCCTTAGGCCCTTTGATAGGCCAATTCCGATTGTCGAGGCCGATCCCGATTGTTGAAGTCGATTCCGATTGTCGAGGCCGATTTTGATTATCGAGGTCGATTGTCGAGGCTGAGTCAGATTGTCTAGGCCGATTTTGATTTCGATTGTCGAGGCTGATTGTCGAGGCCAAGTCTGATAGTCGAGGCTGATTCCGATTCCGATTGTCGAGGCCGATTCAGATTGTCAAGGCCGAGTCAGATTGTCGAGGCCGATTCCGATTTCGATTATCGAGGCTGATTTCGATTCCGATTGTCGAGGCCGAGTCAGATTGTCGAGGCCGATTCCGATTGTAGAGGCCGAGTCAGATTGTCGAGGCCGATTCAGATTGTCAAGGCTGATTCCGATTCCAATTGTCGAGGTCAAGTCAGATTGTTGAGGTCGATTCCGATTGTCGAGGCCCATTGTGATGTATATGCGGCCTATATTTAAGGCCCGTTGTGATGTATATTCAGCCCGTGTTTATGACCTAATGTGATGTATATGAGGCCTATGTGATGAGGCCCATTGTGATGCATTTGAGGGCCGGGTGATGGAGCCCATTATGATGTATGTTAAGCCCATGTGAAAGGCCCATCGTGATGTGTATTAAGCTCTTGAGTGAGGCCCATGGTGTTGTATATTTGGCCCTTGTATGAGGCCATGGGCCCACTGTATGTTAGGCTCTATACGGGTCATTCCTTAGGGGTAATGTTGATTAAATGTCCACATTGTCGAGGTTGATTGTCAATGCCGGTTATTGATGAGTGTCGAATATTGCATATCAGACCCCAATTATTATCTAATTTTACCAACATGATAATGCTTAATGGGATATTTTAATTATGTTTTTGTTACAGAATGTAATTAGGAGCGTTAACCGAAAAAGAGTACTACAAGTATGATTTGACGTTCTGAAGTCACCAGAGCAAGGAACGAACTCCAGAGGACCAATATTGAAGAATTTACATGCCAGGGATCCAAGAAAATCAAGCCGTTCACGTTAAAAGAGGCCCGAAATTGGTTCAAAATGCAAGATCACATGGTTCTCGCCATCCGATCAGTTCGAAACTTCATACATGTGATGAGGGCCATAAATTAACCATTCACGTCGAAAATCAGCCATTGGATCCATGTGGAAGTGGTCCAACGGTCAGATCAGCCCAATAATTATCGATTTGGGGCCCACCTGCAATCTGGATATGCCTCAGTTTTAGTCCTAACCGTTAAATTGATATGAGAAAAGATATGGACGGAACAGATTTTTCACGACCATCACGATGGTGGCCCATGAACATCACATGTATAAAAGTATATGTGCATTCAGCGTGCACTGGATGGAGTCGCACCGTCAAAGTCCGTGTTGACCGACTACAACTCAAAACGGCAGTTGCTGTTTTTGAGCTGCAGCGAACGGATGAACGCTGTCCGTTTTGCGAACAGTTGTGGGCCCCACCCATGGCTCGGACGACCAATCTGAACTGACCACCGTGTAGAGGGCTTCGAGAGCTACAAGACCATGTTGTCACTTTGCAAACATACACACACACGTGTGCGATACAGAGGCCACAAACGGACTGCCCTGTAATATTCAAAACTGATCTTTTTGTGATTTCTTCTCTGGGCCGCGTCAGTGAACATTCAAAACCACCTATTTTGACTGAAATTTCATCCCGAATCCAATGGACGGGGTGGATTTCCCAGAAAACACTTCTGCGGGTCCCACCGATCACGACAGCGAAAGGGTGCGAAAGGTTTCGCACATATTAGGAAATCCAGTTTTCCAGGCAGTTGTGGGCCACCAATTTGATCATATGGTAGATCTAAACCGTCCATCATGTAGAGGACCCAAGAAAGTCCTAAGGGACGTTTTTTGGAATTTAAGCGAGGAAAGTGTCATGTTTCGAGGCCTCGAACTTGGCTGCGAAAAGGCTTTCGTTGTGCATGCGACAGCTTTCCAAATCCGATTTCCACCAGTCCAGCCACTCCATCAGCTATAAAAAAGAGAGCCAGAGCTGAGGGGGATCGAGAGCTATGGGAGAATGCCAGGAAGAAAGATCCAGAGAGGGAGGAGAGTTTGGAAGAGAGAGAGAGAGTTTATTTTTATGTTTTTCCTAACTTAATCATGTTTATGCTAGGCTAAATTCATTAGCTAGTGCTGAGATGAAGCCTCTAATTTGAATAACTCTGGTTATATGTTGATTTTACCTTGATTCGATTGGTTTGTTTCTTTCTCTAGTGTGCTTGATTGGTTTAAATTCTGTACTTCTCCATCTATGAACTTGACCAGAATCTATATATGGATGTTGTCTGGATGCTTAGTTTAGGTGCTTGTGTCTGAACATGAATAGGTTTCCTATAGAGGGAGAAACATGGTGCTTTAATGAATTATACACCCTATGTGCCCGACCAAGGACATGGGATGTGTTATTCATTGCATTGCTTTAGGAGATTAGACATTCTGTATGCCCGACTAAGGACACAGATTGTGCTTTCTTTATATAAGTTGTATCAATCTAGATTAGGGTGAATCAACAGATAAAACAAGGGATATGATAATTAGGGGTGGACTATTGGATTCAGTTGTCGGTTAGATTTCACAGTTAAGTTTGAATTATTAATCCATGATTGGAAGTAGTAAACATTGATTGAGTCATGATTTTACATATCACATATCTCGCTTACACATTAAGGTTTTGGTTCGACAATTAAATGATTAACTTGGTAATCACTAGCATGAAAGGAACCAGCCTGAAAAGTTATTGATACCGATTATGAGTATGTGACAGCATAGCATCACGATACATGCCCATATGCATCATCTATATGTTTGTTATGAGATATGATTGACCATTGCATATGCCATAGTGCCGGTTGTTATGAGACTCCCTGATAGGAGGAGATTGTCTCACATGAGCGCACGGTATACGCAGGATTGAAGCATGATTGGATGTATGACTCATGCATCTTGCATTGTATGCTGTGATTACTGTACGCCCTAACGACATCAGGGCCGTAGCCTCCACAGGCATATCGTGAATGGCCAGATGGGACACTGGAAATCTGTTCTACATGGGGTGCTATAGATATCCTTGGGTGAAAGTCCCTAAACCCTCTTGGTTCCAGAGGTTGCTTCAACGTCTATACCGAGTGGATGCATGAGCGCATGAGGGTCGTATACCGTTAGGTCGCATCTCCCACTTGTCATGGTCGGTTGGAAGGGGGTGCGACCTTACCTGCCCGAGAGGAGGGGGCAATGCTAGGCTGAGTCTAACCAGCTCGAGGAATGGGTCCGCTATCGACGAGCCGAGCCCGATATTGGTAGGCAGATAGTGATGTCTCTTCCACTCACCTTATTGCGCGTGATGGGACGACAATCTAGTTTGGAGTGTAATAGACCCAGTGATTCCCTAGAGAGGAACCGTACTAATATGTGGACTTATTGAGTAGGAGTTACATACCCATTCATTCACTATCCACTCGGGCAGGTGGTGCACAACTATTTATTACGTGTACGTTCGCAATGGCCAAGATTTTGGTTGGGGCAGGCGACTAACCTGAGATCAGGAGTTTACCACAATGAGTCTGACTATCCAAATTTAGGTATGAGACTGGTTTGGATAGAAGTCCTTGTGGTGGACCCCGTAGCCTGCGATACTACGTACTATCATCCCGACTTCAGCTTGGTTATTTCATTCACATTGTATATTGCATTGCATCCTCAGCACATGGTATTTGGTTTACTGTGCTTCTGTATTGCATAACCTAATTAAAGTTGACGGTATTCGTGGACTCGGTATCTGATATTTGACTTACTATGTCTCCACATTGCATAACTGATCTACATTGCTTCCTCAGTATATGATATTGGTTTGTTATATTTTTGCATCGCATACTCTGCATAAGGCTGATGGTATTTATGGGCTTATCAGTATGTTTTCGCATTACTATAATATTACGTGATTTATGAACTTACCTGTGTTTATGATATTGCATTATTTATGGGTTTGTCAGTACTTCCACTTACTCAGATTTTTTCTGATATTGCTTACTTGGCACTTACCTTATGCGCACACTTTCACCACCCACTAAGCTTTCAATAAGCTTATGCACGATAGATGCGTGCAGGGGCGTTAGGTTGCAACGGCGTTGAGCTTGGAGCGTGCAGCTGTCTTCTGGAGTTTTGATTTTTGATATATGTATTTCCCTTTCAGTACTGTATTCAACTGTTTATATTAGCGGATATGTGGCAATGATGTTGCCTTTGTGATTTGGGTAAACTTGTAGTTATGCTTATTATGAGTTCAATGTACATTGGAAAATCCTCCTTGTAGGATCTCAGGATCGGAATCTAGCGTATGGACGCTGGAAGCCAACAATGGGGTACTACGGAGGCTGTCGATACCGGATTCGTTGATCGAGAATTTTGTGAGCCCGATTTTCGAGTTTGAGGCGTGACAAAATTCCTGCGCTGGGAACTTAGGTGGGGCTATTGTGATGTTTGCGAGAAATCTTCCCTGTCTATCCGTTTTGTGAGTTCATTTTAAGACATTTGCTGATTATAAACCTTATCCACAACTCAAGTGAGCCGTATTAAAGGAAAATGTGGTTAGGGAAAGTCTTACCGTTGAAACCTTCTTGGGTTCAACAGTAATGTTTAGATGTCATCCATACATTTAATAACGTCATTTCTATTAGGATGAACTGAAAACAAAAATTTTAACATGAATCAAAACTTCTGTGGCTCTACAAATCTTTCAATTGTGGGCGTTTAATTATCATGTTTTCGGCTTACTTGAGCTTTGGATATGGTTCATTTTTGGCAACTTGTCCTAAAATGAACTCACAAAATGGATGGATGGGGAGGATTTTTCACAAGCATCACAATGGGCCCCACCTGGTTCCCAGCGCAAGAACTTCCTGCAAAAGGCTTTAGCAGGAAATCTTGGATACTCCGGCAAAGTGAATGATAAGCAGGTACCTATGAATTGCTTTGAAATTGCCTGCGTTCCATGTAAGTTATTTAAATTAAATTGTCCGAATGATGGAAATGAGTTTAAATGTATCATGAACTAAAAACTGGACTCACCTTGTTATTTGACCATGGATATGATATTTGATGGCTCAAAATGAAAACTATCCATTGATCTCATTTCAACAAACAACTGCCCATCGAATCAGAGGTTAGGTTTTTAGCAAACATTCTAATTTTTAGCATGTACCTTGGCAACAGTGGGTTTCACAATTGTGCTGGTTTAATTTGATTTAATGTATGCCACTTCTACCATTTCTAAGTGCCTGAGTATCAAGCATTTTACGGACTGGAGTAACAAATAACTCCCCTTTGATACCATGGCACAGCGCAACAGCCCGCTCAAATTGTACACGTGGTAGACTTTAGCTCAGATTAAACCATCCAAATCGTAGGCCACGCTATAGATGGGTCATAAACTAACAATTACACTGAAGTGGGATCTTATTTGGAAAATTGTGACATGCATCAGATATTAAAATAAGAAATAGTAATTCTAACAAATGGGCAATGACACAAGGCAAAGATTGTTCAATTTTTCCCACGCTTCATAATTATGATCCATCTGTGGAGAAATGTTATTAAACATAAATTCATATAATTTTAGTTAACCAATATTATCTACTAGAGATCATGTTCGTTGGCTATCCAGATTGTTTTTATTTTACCCAAAAGAAATGCCACGTCTTTCAAACAGGCTGTAAGTGTTTTAGGCATGTTTGTATGCTATGAATCTACACGGAAAGGGAAATGTCTTCAATTTGACATGTTTTATTATTGGGATTGTCAAAAAAATTTATTAATTTTAAAAAGTAATCATTAATTTTATCAATTGTGACAATTCTTTGACATTAGATATAAGGTGTGTAGTCAAATGAATACAGAATTTTTCTTAATATTTAAATAGTACATTCCTTTAAAAATTAACAAACTACACTACTAGAAAAGGTAAACATTACGGTTATCAATAATGACAAATTGTTTACACTCATTTTTTATGCATGAACTTGCCAGTGCACATTTAGCATACACTCTTAAGCAAATTTTTATTTTTGTACTCCAACGGATGCCCCTTCGATTATCCTTTGATTATCTTTTACAAAATCAAATGGGGATCAAACCTTTTTCGTTCAAAAATCATTTCTTTCCCTATTGTGCGACCGCACAAACTGCGTTGCGCAATCAGATCCGTGCAACAGGCTATCGGGTCATGCTGGCTATATAAGTCGACCCTCCCTTCATTTAATTTCACTTTACTTCTCATCTTTCTCCTTACTCTGTATTTCCATTGCATGACCGCGCAACAGGCCCATCTTAAGCGACCACGCAACCGTCCTTCATTGCAAGACCGCACAACACTTACCTGCGTCGGCGGAAACTTTTCTAAGTACCCGGACTCTGCCAAAAATCCACCTCATTTCTCCTTCGCATTCCGACTTCATGGCAAGGGGTAAGAGATCACTAGACGCTTCCCATTAGCATACAACCGATTCTCAGAGGTTTAAACCCCAAAACCTTTAATCCCCTCAAGCTGATGACTGCCCCACCAAGAGGGTGAAGACTACGGCCCAACACCCGTCTCTCTTCAAGGAGGCAAGCCTTCCGATAATAAACTTTTAGACCGCATAGCCCTTTTGCCAAGTCCTAGCCATCAAGCCATAATTGTGGGCGATGTAGAAAGACTTCTCTAAGAGGGTCAAAAGGCAGACTCGGAGAATAGGCTAAAGGCCATTGCCAATCTAGAAATGGACAATTCAAGACCATCTAATAGAGGATCCACCTTGCCTCCTACTTTTACAAGGAAAAAGCAACCAAAGAGTAAAGGGCGGCAACTCTAGGACAAAATTAAGGAGTTTAACAAGAAGTATCTCTAAAACACATGGGCTATGTAAAGATCCATCAGGAGATGATCAAATTCAACAGTCCATTTAAGGATGAGATGATCATCATCCCCATGAACTTGCGCTGCCACCTTTTGATCCACTATAGTGAGCCCACTGATCATATGGCACACAACATGATTCTCTACACAGCCCGTTGGGCCATGAGAGATCCGTAAATCTTGGATGGTCATTTGGTAGAGAAGGGTTCCTGCTAAAGGACCGAAAAATTTCCCCAATGCAATTCTTGATGCTATGTCATAACCCTCATTATCTCTTCCCCACTCACTATTTCAAAACAGTACAACGCTTCCGCACCAGGGAATCCTTATGGGGAACGGAGGAGTTCAGGACTCGGGATTTCTTGTCTTCACGCAACTATTACAATGCGTTGGCCAAAGCTATAATTAAGAAGCACTCAAAAGTCCTAATCAAAATCAACCTCTTGAACGCGATTGAAGTCACGTTTGATTATTTTTGCAATGAAGTGACCGTCTCTAAGGGCTTCCTCAATTATTGGTGCCCGATGACCAACTCCTTCCACTTGCCCTTGGGTGAAGTCAGCATCACCTTATGGGACCTGCACAGAATGGCGGGTCTTTCAATAACGGGTCATTTCTTTGACGACTACATACCTACAAATGAGGAATTTGCACATTTTCTCCTACTAATCGTCAACCAAATGTCTCAGAGATCGTCATCAAGCTCTTCAGGGAAATGACACAGTTTCCTGATATTTGCAAAGTCCCACACTTCACCTGGCTTGCTAATTTCACCAAGGATTTGGTGTATGTCTTCTATCTCCTTTTACCCTTCCTAATTTTTTTTACATATTTCCTCATCACCTTTTTAATAACCAAATTACTCTTTTTGTCTTTGTAGCTTTACGTAAAACCATTCGCAAGAACTTGACGGCCTCAGGCGGAAGATCAAGAGCCCTTCTAAGTACAGTGCTTCCGGCGAGCTAGCCACCTATTTAGCCTATTGGCTCAGCCTTATGGTTCTCCCTAGCTTGAAGTAGGCTGACGCCATCAGACCAACTCTATTTGTGGTCGCAGGAGCGATGACGGAGGGCAAAAAGTACTCATTGGATCCTCCAGTCCTCTGTTCACTGTACCATGCCTTCGGTGACACACTATAAAAGACTAGCAATTGGAGAATCTGTATCTTATATACCTTGGCACTACTTTGTGGGGTGGCTTTGTAACATCCTGGATTTTTGCCAACCTGGGATTAGACGTCCTTAGGCAATGGGTCGATCCTAACACCTTATTAACTTGTCAGAACTGAATCACACAGTCTAAAATCGCTCCTTAACCCATGTCCTTCACAAATCCCACCCTTCATCACCTTGTTCTTTAAATTTTCTAAGTACTTTCACATCAGACACTATCTTAAAGTTTAGGTGATGAAGAACAATACTTAAACTAAACATTGCTACAAAAGACTAAGTACCACCTCAGACCGAAATCACCCAGGACTAAATCCTTTAAAAATTAGGCGAGAATTAGTTAGTGTTAAACTAGATTGCCTATGAAATTAGCACCAATCACTTTAAACACGATCTGCAAGGCCCAAAACTTGTAGAATCATTGACACTAGGTTACCCTAAAATCTAGGATCAATCTCATTACCCGGCTGCTCTCGGGAGCATCTCGAAACTCCGTATCAGATCTGGACCGCACGTCGGAAGTCCGATTAACACGAAGTTAAGGAATTAGGACCGCCTTGCTGGGATTGACAACCATCTCGGAAATCAAATCCAGATAGTGTCCCAGTGTAATTCGCTTGAGTCCGGAGCGAGGAGTGTGAAAACACTTGAATTTCTTTACAAATAAATATCTCAAATAGTAATTTGGCACCTCTCGCTTGCGAATCAGTTTTAAGCAACCAGACCGTCAGAATCAGACCAAATTACACCCTCGGATCAGGAGAAATTTCATACACATATCCATGTACTCGGAATCTCCGATCGAGATCCGCTGACCGTTGAACTGAAACTGGTCTGCCACGCTTGATCTGGGAATCCCACTGAAACGAAAACTTAGCTCCACCTAGATCCAAGGTTGGTGAGCTTAAGTCCGACCTTTGGCTCAAGGAGGCCCGCCAGAAGTCCTCCGTTGAGCTGGAAAAGTGCCGCTTTGGTTATAACCTAAGTATACCTTGACCACAAGTCTGTTTTAAAGTATTTTTAGGCTATATAAGGACCTTACAAATCTCTCTCTCACAGCCATATGAATTTGAGAGAAACCCTTCCTACTACTATCCCCTGCCACTACACAAGCTGCACCACCCGATTCTAATCATTTTCCCGGCGATTCCGGCTTCGTTTCTAGGTAAGAAACCCTAACCCTAATCTGTTTTGGGGTTGTATAGGTTGTAGGTTATGAAATAGCTAACATATTTCGATCTATAGGTGGCCAAACTGCCTTATACAGAAGTTTAACAATTCTATGGACTCCGTTTCGATTCTACGACAAAAGGTGCGGACTTTAGGTGTATAGGTTATGATTTTCAACGCTTTCAATGTCAGATAATGATAGATTCATGATGTGCATGCAATTGCACATGTACAAAGTGTTGTCTGTTTTCCGTTTCGATTAAAGATGAAGAACATGGAATTTTACATACTCTAGGTATTTGTAGAAAGTACCGTATATGTATAAATTTTGGAAATGTGTTTGCCATGATTATTTGCTGTATTAATATATTATATATGGATAAAATACTTGTTTGGCGAAAGGACTCGCCCTAATACATGCTTTTGCTAATATACACTATGTATGTTAAAATAGTGTACTCTAAGTGTTTGTGAAAATGACCGAGTGAGTATAGAATTCTCATTCGTGCTCGCCATGACTAATTGTCATGGATTTATGATTGTTGTATTGGCGATACCCCTTTGACGAAAGGATTTTCCCTAAATCACGCCACGACCAATATACACTACTTATATTAAAATGTGTGGCCCAAGTGTTTGTGGAAATGACTGAATGAATATGAAACTTGGATTCCTTCTTGCCATGACTATCCGTCGTGGGTGTATGCGTGTTATGATTGGGGTAACTCCCTAGTGAAAGGATTTGGCCTAATACCTATGTGATCAACATATGTCATGTATGTTGATGTATGTAGTCTAAAGTGTTTGTTGAAATGTCTGAATGATTAGTAGTTAGTAAATTGTAATGTATAAGGGTGTTGAGATATGATTCTTAACTCCTTTAACTATGTGTATGATTTCCTTGGATAGCTGTGTGATTAGGAATTTAATATGTACAAACTCATGCTTGTGTTATGCTTCATAACATGCTCAAATGATTGTATGATTTTATCTATGTGATGCATATGTTTAAATTCATGTTTACGTTGTATGATCCGTCATGGGTGATGGGGGAGTGGAGCAACGAGTGCGTGCAACAGCCCTGGCAGCCCTAAACGGATAATATCAGACTTTGATTGTATGATTTGAAATCTTGATCCATTACTGCTTTAACTGTTCTGTAATTGATTGTGTTTGGGGCTATGATTATAGTCCAGGCAATCGGTAACGGGATTGAATTCGTGGCTGAGATTCATTTGCCACGTGTGATGTGTTCGATGAACCCGAGTCGTACTTCGGTTGGCGATAGTGGTTGGCCACCCGAAGTGCTTTTGCGCTTCATATCGTTCAACTTGTTGTGCGCTCGAGCTAGCCGAGCTCGTCAAGCAACCCGATCTGTCTTATGTATGTTCACCATGTTTGGACGCTACTGCTTGAACCTAGGGTACCAAACTTACCAGTGAAATCTTCTTTAACCATGGTACCTCGATCTGCTAAGACTCATGAGCCTGACATGGTGGTATGGGACACCGTGGTCGAGCTGTCGGCCTACGCTGGGGCCACGTGCCTCCCCGTAGTGACCAGTGAGCAACCAGACTCGTGAGCCGATTATGGTGGTATGGGACACTATATTCGTGCTGTCGGCCTACATTGATAAGGTGATGGGGGAGTGGTGTAACCATTGTGCATAACAGCCCTGACAGCCCTTTGTAGTGACCTCGAGCATACTCTGAATTGCGGTGAGGCGACGAGTGTTGCCGCAGTGTATAGAGTATGAAACTAGGCCTGTATCTGTATAGTGATGAATCGTTAAAAAGGTGATGGAGGAGTGGTATAACCTTTGTGCGTAACAGCCCTAGCAGCCTTTGCAGCGACCTAGAAAACACACCATCGTCTGAGATTAACTAGGACTGATGACCTTAGAATGGATCATGTTTGGGAATGATATAAGGGAGGTACCTTAGTTTCCCAATCCTGCTGTTTGAAATGGACTAATAACAACTCGGTAATCATGCTCATCATGCATTGTATGTGCCTGGAAGATGTGGAGCACTGAGGAATGCACGCATGCCGCGAACGTAAGATGGTGTCGCACGAGGGAGTGTGTGGTGAGGGCATACATCATGACTGCATTCATACTTGCATTAATAAGAGTATGTAGAATTGTTCGATTGTACGACTTTATCATTTGATTGTACGGCTTTATCATTACTGCTTGACTGTTTTGATAACATGTTAACCTATGCTTTATTGTTCCACTGAGTTAGCTACTCACTCCTACGTTACGGGACGGTGTTCCGAACACCCACCAGACTTTGTCTAATTGCAGATGGCGATGCTACTCTTGAGGCGGAGCCGGACCTTTATGATGACAATGATGCTTGTTCGTATATGCTACGCTGACGGCTTCATGTGAGCCGTGTCTTGATCGACGGGATTAGAGGGATGTTGACTAGATGACAATACACATTTGGTATAATTTGAATTGTACTTGTAATTCAAAAACTTGGTAACCTTATCAGACTCTGGAGACTCACCACAGTTTTTATATTTTATATATCTATCACAGTCTTCCACTTGCAATTTAACTGTCCCTAGAGTATGATATGTTGTTTTGGCTTAATCTCACTCTTGTTCACTACTCTAATATAGACAACATTCAATCATCATTCATTTTGTTGCATATGTGATGCGTTGGAACTCGGGAGTTGAGTTTATGCTCGACCCCGATTTTCAGGGCGTTACAGGCTTGGTGTATACTTCCCTTGGACTAATGACGAACTGGAGAAGGTGTACGTGAACATAGATCGCCTTCCGCTCTGGCATTATCTGTAACGCCCTGAAAATTAGGGGTCGGGCATAGCTTCAACTCCCGAGTTCCAACGCATCACTTATGCAATATGGATAATGATGATTAAATGTTGTCTGTATTAGTGCATTAAACATGAGTGAGATTAAGCCAAATCAGCAAAACATAATCCCGGGACAGTTGTAATACGCAAACAGAAGACTGAAACAAACAAGTATAACTTATAAAATAGTATAGGTCCCCAAAGTATGTATGCGTTACCAGGTCAATAATTACAAGTATTGTGTCAAAATACAAAATGTTCACAATGGTAGTCCTCTACAAAGTATGAACCCTGAAGCGCCGTCGATTCAGAACGGCTCACATGAAGCCGCTTGAATACTGCATATACGAGAATGCCTCCTCATCATCACAAAAGTCAGGCCCGCCTCAGGAGTCGCGTCGTCATCTACAATCAAGACAAAATCTGATTGGTGTTTAAAACACCGTCCCGTAACGTGGGAGTGAGTGATCAACTCAGTGGCACTATACAGCAAAGGTTAACATGTTATCAATTCAATCAAGCAATAATGATAAAGCAGTAAAATCAAACATCCCTAAATACTCTTATTAATGTAATGATTATGTGAACAATGATGCATACCCTTGCCTACTCTCCCTCAGCGACTTCATCTTACAATCGCGGCATGAAACCCTTCCTCAGTGCTTGACCTGCTATGCCAAACGCACACGTAATGTAGTGCATGCACGTGATTAACCAGGTTCTTATTAGTCCTTTTCATACAGCAGGATTGGAAAACTAAGGTACCTCCCTTATATCAATTTCCAAACAATGATCCATTCTAGGGTCGTCAGTCCTAGTAAATCTCATACGATATTACGGTTATATGTCGCTACAAAGGGCTCGTCACCTTATTAGTGTAAGCCTAGTTTATACTCTAGTTGCTACGGAAAGGCTCGTTGCCTCAAGCAGGCTCAGATTATGCTCGAGGTCACTACAAAGGGCTCGGCACCTTATCAATGTAGGCCGACAGCTCGAATTCAGTGTCCCATACCACCGTATTTGGCTCACGATGCGGTGTTGCTCACTGGTCACTACGGGGAGGCTCGTCGCCCCAGCGTAGGCCGATAGCTCAACCACAGTGTCCCATACCACCATGTCCGGCTCATGAGTCTTAGCGGATCGAGGTACCAAGGTTAACGGGATTTTCACTGGTGAGTTTGGTACCTTAGGTTCAAGCATTTGCGTCCATACATGGTGAACATATAATAGGCAAATCGGGTTACTTGACGAGCTCGACTAGCACGAGCGCACATCGAGTTGATCGACATGAAGTGCGTGAGTACTCCGTGTGGCCTAACCACTATCGACAACCGTAGTACGACTCGGATTAATCGACACATCCTGCGTGGCGAAAGCAACCTCAGCCACCCAATTCAAGGCCTGTTACCGATTGCCTGGACTATATCATAGTCCCAACTACGTTCAGTTTCAACAAGGAATCATATGAGGAAATCAAATAGTAATGAATAGACAATTCAAATCCTATAAGCATTTGATCATGTTAGAAGATACAAGTTAAACATGAATTTACACATACACATTCCATAAATAAATAGGTATGATCATATATAGTATATGGAGGAAATCATACACATCTTTAAGGCAGTCGAGAATCTCATCTCAACACCCTTAATTAGCACAACTTAATAACTACTCGCTCATGCAAACAGTTCTACAAACACTTAGACTACACTTTCCAACATACATGACGTATGTTGGCACATCACGTATTAGGGCAGATCCTTTGGCCAAGGAGTTGTTACACGCATAACTAGTATATACACACGACAATTAATCATGGCAAACACACTTTCAAATTTCATACGTATATGGTACTTTCTACAAATACAAATAATACGCTAAACTCCACATAATTCGTATATAACTGAAACGCAAAATAGACATCGCATTTTGTATGCGAAATAACATCCACGTCAGGAATCTATCATTAACCGACATTGAAAGCTTTGAAAATCATAACCTATACATCTATAGTCCGCACCTTACGCCGGTAGACGCGTAACAGATTCGTTTTAACCACGTAGTCTTTGTCACTGGCAGAATGACAACCTATAACATTGAACTAGGTTAGCTATTTCATCATTTCAACTGTTTGAAACCCTAAAATGGATTAGGGTTAGGTTTTCTTACCCAAGTACGGCGTTGGAAACACCGGAAGAACTACACGGGAGTGGTGTTTCTGCAGGTGGATTAGCAGGGAAGAATCCCAGGAATCTTCACTAACTTCTCTCTCACTTTCTCTCTCTTTACTCTCTTCTCTCTTCTAGGGTTTTTCCCAAATTCGTATGGAGTGAATGAGAGAGGGTTTTAAGCCCTTATATAGGCCTAATACTGATGGAAATGGCCCCAGGGTCATGGTATACCTAGGTTATAACCAAATGGTGCTTGTTCGATCCAACGGAGCACTTCTGGAGGCCCTTTTGTACATGTGGTCAGACTTAAGCTCCCTGACCATGGATCTAGGTCGAGTTAAGTTTTCAGTCCGATCGGATTTACGGATCGACCGCGGCGGACCAGTTTCCGTTCAACGGTCACCGAAACTCGATCAGGGCCACAAGTACACTGCAAGGTATGAGAAATTTCTCCTGATCCGAGGGTGTATTTGGGTCAGATTCTGACGGTTAGAATCCTTATATTTGGCCCGCAAGTGAAAAGTCTCAGATTACTTAAATTTAGATTTTTATTTCTAAAGATATCCACGTTTCTCACACACTTCACTCTGGGCTCAAGTTGTGCGTTTCTAGACACAATTTGGACTTGATTTTCGAGGTGGTTGTCAAGCCCAGGAAGGCAGTCCTAACCGTTTGGTTTTGCAGTAATCGGACTTTCGACGCGTGGTCTAGGTCCGATACGAAGTTTCAATCTGCTCCCGAGAGCAACAGGGTAATGAGATTGATTCTAGATTATAGGGTAATGTAGCGTCAATGATTTTGCAGGTTTTGGGTCTTGCAGTTTGTATTTAAAGTGATTAGTGCTAATTTCACAGGTAAACCAGTTTAGCACTTAGTTAATTTCATCTAATTTCTAAAGGATTTGTCCTGAGTGATTTCTGCTAGAGGTGGTACTCGGGTCTTTGTACGGATTTTTCCGAGACGTTACAATCTACCCCCCTTAAAGAGAAATTTCGTCATCGAAATTAGTACCTTTTCGTACTCGAGAATCTGAGGGTAGTTCTTTCGAACTTCGGCTTCTGTCTCCCAAGTAGCCTCTTCCTCCGTGTGATGCGTCCACAACACTTTCACAAGTGGGATAACCTTGCTGCGCAGCACCTGCTCCTTCCTGTCTAGGATACGTGTTGAACGCAGTACATACGTAGCGTCCTCGCTCAACTGCACCTGCTCTCACTTGATAATGTGTGAAGGATCAGGAACGTATTTCAGCATAGATACATGAAATACGTTGTGTACGCTCGCAAGTGGTGTGGGCAGATCAAGACGGTATACTACCACACCCACTCAATCAAGTATCTGAAATGGGCCAATGAACCGCGGCGTAAGCTTCTTTTTCTTGCTAAAACGCAGGACTCCCTTCATGGGAAAAACTCGGAGGAATACATGGTCCCCAACTTCGAACTCTAGCGGTCACCGCCTCGTATCGGCATAACTCTTCTGTCTGCTCTGGTTTGTCAGAAGTTGACGCCTGATAATATCGATCTTCTCTGAGGTCGCCTGTACTAACTCTGGGCCAATCAAACTGCGCTCGCCAACCTCTGCCCAGCAATGCGGTGCTCGGCAAGGGTGCCCATACAAGGCCTCATAGGGAGTTATGCCAATACTCGCTTGAAAACTGTTATTGTAAGCGAACTCCGCATAAGGAAGACAATCGTCCCAACTGTCCTTGAAATCAAGTACAAAAGCTCGCAGCATATCTTCTAACACCTGGTTTACCCGTTTCGTCTGCCCGTCAGTCTACGGGTGGAACGCAGTACTGAACTTCAGTTGCATACCCATTGCTTCATGGATACGAGTACAGAAGATAGATGTGAATCGCGTGTCTCGGTCCAACACGATCTCTAAGGGAATTCCATGCAGACGCACTATCTCCTTAATGTACAGTCTAGCCAACTTGTCTACAGAGTTCGAGGCTTTAATTAGGAGGAAGTGGGCTGACTTAATCAATCGGTCTACGATCACCCAAATAGAGTCATGTCCCTTCCTCGTCTTCGGTAGCCCTGAGATGAAATCCATAGAGATGAAATCCCATTTCCATTCAGCTATGGGCAGTGGCTGAAGTAGTCCAGGATGTTGGCGATGCTCTGCCTTGACCTACTGGCACGTGATACAGCGTGATACATACTCTGCTATGTGGGCCTTCATGTTGTCCCACCAGTACGACCTTTTCATGTCGCGATACATTTTCGCGCAAACTTCGAACTATGTGCAGCCTCGAGAACCTCCTGTCTTAAGTCATGAAGATTCGGGACGTACAGGCGGCCGTGGTAATGCAAGCCCCCATCCGTACCAACTCTCCACTCAGCATCCTCATATCGCTAGCGTGCTCTCGAAGCTCAGACAACTGCTCATCGCCCTTCTGGGCCTCGATGATCCTGTCATCAATAAGTGGCCGCACCCGAATGTGCGCGACACTCTTAAATGGCTCCTCCACAGTGAGTTTCTGCTTGAAGTCATGTATGAACTCTACCATATCCCACTCTGCTATCATCAGCAGAGCCGCAAATGCTATAGTTTTCTTGCGGCTCAACGCGTCTGCCACAAGGTTGGACTTGCCGGGATGGTAGGAAACGTCGAACTTAAAGTCCTTTAAGGTCTCTATCCATCGCCGCTGCCTCATATTCAGGTCCCTCTGAGTGAATATATAGTGAAGGCTCTTGTGGTCGCAGAAAAGCTCGAACTCCTCTCCCTGTAGGTAATGTCTCCAAAGCTTCAGTGTAAAGATGACGGCTGCCAACTCCAAGTCATGTGTAGGGTAATTCTCCTCATGTTTCCTCAACTGTCTTGAGACATGCAATCACCCTGTCCTTCTGCATAAGGATACAACCCAGACCAACACGAGACGCGTCGATGTATATAATATACTTAACCCCTTGCTCTGACAATACTAGCACAGGGGCGGACGTCAACTTATCCTTCAGCCCCTGGAAAGCTTCTTCTGCCTTCTCGTTCCAGGCAAACTTCAATCCTTCTGTGTCAATTGAGATAATGGTCTGATAATCTTGGAGAAGTCCCGAATGAATCGTCGATAGTAACCCGCCAGACCAAGAAAGCTCATCACCTCAGTAACCGAATCGGGCTGCTCCCAGTCCTGAACCGCGGCTACCTTAGCGAAGTTAACCGCTATCCCTTCCTTGAACACTACATGTCCCAGAAACTTGACTTCCTCCTTCCAGAAGTCACATTTCTTGTACTGCGCAAACAACTGGTACTTCCTGAACGTATCAAACACCGCTCTCAGGTGTTCCTCGTGATCCTCCCGACTCCTAGAGTATATCAGGATGTCATCTATAAACACGATGATGAATCGGAATAGAAACGGCCGAAACACCCAGTTCATCAAGTCCATGAACACGGCCAGTGCGTTTGTAAGACCGAACGACATCACGAGGAACTGATAATGTCCAAAACTGGTCCTGAAAGCAGTATTCTGCACTTCCTCATTCCTGACGCGTAACTGATGATATCCTGACTGCAGATCGATCTTGGAGAAGTATCGTGCCCCCTTCAACTATCAAACCGATCATCACTTGGTTCAACCTGCGATAATCAATACACAATCACAGTGACCCATCTTTCTTCTTCACGAACAACACGGGCGCTCCCCACGGGGACACGCTAGGCCGTATAAAGCATGCATCCAACAGATCATCGATCTGTTTCCTCAACTCCTCCATCTCACATGAAAGCATACGATAAGTCGGTAATGAAATGAGAGTCACATCAGGCACAAGATCAATGGTAAAGTCGATCTCACGCCGAGGAGGTAACCTGGGTATCTTCCTGAACACGTCTGCAAAATCCTGAACTATAGGCGTGTTCCCGACTGTCGGGCCATCAACATGCTCTAACACAGTAGCGTAACAACTGATGCGGTAGTACCAACTGACCTGCACTGGGAACGTAAAGGTCGTGCCCTCAGGTCCCTGGGCTGTCACCAACCTAGCATCACAATCGATCTCTGCCTTCACCTCTGTGAGCCAATCCATACCGAGAATCACATCGTAATGGCAAAGCTGTGCGACCATCAGGTCAACGAATACTGTCCTGCTCCCTAGGTCTATCGAACAACCCCTACACATCTTAGTCGAGTCTGAGAAGGTCCCCGTAGCGGTAAGGAGTCTCAACCCGACCATAGGACTAGTTTCCAACCCTAGTCGTTTGACTGCTGCGCACGAAACTATAGAGATAGTGGACCCAGTGTCCACCAATAAGAAGACGGGTGTACCTTGAACGTGCGCTGTGACCTCGAAAGCCAAAGGTGCTGTAACTGTTGTCTCAGATGCCTCAGCTGTAAGTGAGTGCACACGAGCCTGCTGCTGACGGCGGCTGCGGAAACATTGGTCGTTGAGGTAGCCTGAAGCGAGGTGTAGGCGGTTTGAAAGATGGATGCGCTGGTGCTGACCATAGAGGCGGTGCTGATATGGTTTGAGGGAGCTGGCGGTTGATCCTCTGCGGCGGTGAGAAGCCGTTATCCCGCATCCTGGTGAAACAGTTCACCTCTGAGTGGCCCGGCCTCTTACAATAGACACACCACACATCAGGTCATCTCGTCTATGCAGGTGGAGCCATAAGCCTTGGCGGTGAATCTGCACGCGGCCTCTTACTAAGGAACGCCTGGGCGGGAAATCAGATCGGGGCCTAGGGGCCACGGGTGCTCGCATACGGGACTGCTTGTCCCCGTCCTGCTCTGCCCACATGGACATGCCGACTAGCTCAACATAAGTAGATATGCTAGCGCATCACATCTTCGAGGGAATCTCTGGTCGCAGACCCTCAACAAATCGTCGCATCCGCATATCTTTATCCCCTAATATCAGGGGGACATACCTGCCCAATTCTGTAAACCTGTTCTCATACTCCGCCACTGTCATGCCTCCCTGTCGAAGGTGAAGGAACTCACTCTCCTTCTCATGGCGGTACGTGAGAGGGTAATACTTCTCGTGGAAGCACGTCTCGAAAGCCCCCCCACGTCCACAAATAGTCTTCTGCAACAGTGTGAAGAACACTGTCGCACCACAAGCTGGCCTCCTTCTCCAACATGAAGGTGACCAACTCCACCTGCTCTGCCTCGGTGCAGCGCAACGACTTCAACATCTTAGAGATGCAGTCTAGCCAATATTCAGCCTTTTCGGGTCTATGAGTACCCGCGAAAGTGGGAGGCCGTAAGTGCTGGAATCGCTCAAAGGTGCCGCTGGCATTAGAGGTCCCAGCAGAGTGCATAGGTGATGTAGGTTGACTCACCCCCATACTCTGGGAAAAAATACCAGTCATGGAGGTCAAAAACTGCTGCTGCTGCTGCTGCTGCTGTGCCTGCTGCTGCTACATCAACAACATCATCTGCTCTAGCCTATCAGTAGGGGGAGCCTGCTGAGGCATGGGTGGCGTCGACATAGACACACAGTTCTGCTCAGGAACCAATGGTGTAACAGGTGGCACCACGGGCGGTGTCATAGGTGTCGGCCCAGTGGCAGGGCCAATAGCCAGCTGGGAATCCGGCATAGCAGTGTGGGTCGGGCCCGAACTAGGGTCCGTCTGGCTCTCACTTAGGGAAGATACCCCATCAATCGGGTCGTCAAAAGTGAGACGCGCCGCAACTCGTGCAGCCTTAGGTGGGATTTCCTATATTCAACATAGGGTGCAACCCAGGTCAGATTCAACATACTCACAAACTTATTTATGCAGCATTCATCCACAGATTAAAGCAACTTCATGCATTTCATTACCAGAATTATCATAATACGTGAGACACAGTGTTACATGAATCATGACAGAAGATGCATGTGAGCTAATACAACCGAGACTTCAAACATTAAAAAAAAACATTCTACCAACTACTACACTACTAGGCCTATCAACATGAAAACACAAGGGTCCTAACACAACAACAAAACCAGCCACAGGGTGACGGCATGGATGACTAGGCATCCGAGTCTGGCGACGGAGGAGGGGCACCCTTATCCTTCAGGTAGCACAGGATGGACTTCAAAGTGCGAGTCACTTTCTTAAACTTGTGTTTTACGAGGGCCCGAAGATCGACGATATCTTGTCGTAGGACAGCTTGACCCTCCTCAAGTCGAGCTAAACGGGCATCCCTAGCGGCTCGATCAGTGTCCTGCTCCGGTGCCGTAGGAGGAGAGTTCTCATCCGTATCCTGGGCCTCCTCTTCTTCCTCGCCCTGCTCTTCTTCTATTTCAGCTCCATCTTCTTCCTCACTCTCTTCCTCTTCGCTCTCCGTCTCTTCCTCACTCTCATCAAGCCGGGCTTGTCGTCACCATGGCCTGATGTCCATTTGATTGAGAGTAGTTTCATTGATATTATGGATCGACACCGGCCTTTCCGCCCCAAGTCTGTAGCCAAACTCTTGTGCAATCTTGTATACGAGTCGGCCGAAGGGGAGCGAATCAGTCCTTCTATTGGAGCGTGCGGTAAAAACTATCTGTCGCAAAACATACGTAGGCATGCACAATTTCTCTCCCTGCCCCACTTGGTATAAGAAATCTACCATCAGTCGCGTACACTCGCTGCGATTGCTCCACCTGGGGTAAACGTTGAACGTGAAAATGTGATGGAGTAGACGGAAGTTGTTAGTCATATTGGTCGCTAGAAGACTATTGTTTGGCTGCCACTGAACCAGTCGATCACAAAGGAACCGCGTGCGGCGATCCCTTTCATGTGCACTCTTCAGATTCATCTTACTTGCATGTACCTCGCCAAGAACGCTGTTCTAACAAAGACATATCACATGATTGACAATGATGAACTTATTCTTGAGAAGGCAATATGGTACTATTATTGCTCATAACTTTCCATGACTAAGAAATTCTACTAGTTGGTCTTCTTCTTCCTATTGTATTTAATTTAGTTCAATATTATTTCTTGCATGATGTGGAATTTGGTTGGGGTACTTATAGGACGGAGATTGAATGGTATCCTAGAAAGAGCCTGATACAGAAGGTTCTAAAAAAGAAGCTAAAGAAGGGATCAAAGAATGCCAAGCCCATCACAAAAACTGAACAATGTGATAGTTTCCTCAACTTCTTCAATCCACCACAAGTCCCGGATGATGATGATGATATTGATGAAGAGACAGTAAGTTCAATGTCACTACACGGAAGGGCAATTTGACTGCTATTCCTTAGCTGATCGTCTCCTGTGATTTCTTTTTAACAGGCTGAGCAGCTTCATAATCAAATGGAGCAGGATTATGATGTTGGGTACATGTTCTTTCCCTTGCATTATTCATATGTTTCTTGCCTACTTCATTCATTGCAAAAGCCTCTTCCTTTCTAAGTAATGATGGTGAATGCCTTGTGAATGATCAAAATGTACTTTTAGAGACGCGGGCCTTTGATCATTTTGGAGGGTGCAGGGTCTTCTCATCATTTACTTGGTGGAAACTGATGTCGATGGGTGTTTTTCCTTGTACAGGTCAACCATTAGGGATAAAATCATTCCCCATGCGGTTTCATGGTTTTTCCTTGTACTACTGCTTTGTTTCTTTCCTTTTTTTTTTGTTTGTTTTATTTTGTTTTGTTTTGCTTTATTTATATATTTATTTATTTTTGCAACAGGTATGAAGAAGAAAGTTGATAAAGTAATAGTACTTGTGGGGAAAAGAGAGGAAAAAATGACCGTAGACCTATGGCTACGGATTAAAACCGTAGCCATAGATTGTCGATAATATCGACCATAATTCAATAATATCAAAGATGAATGCCAAATTGTCCAGCAACAAAACTCGAAAAATGGATGACTTTTCGATATTATCGAGATATGTTCGATAGTATCGAGCATAAGTCATCGATAATATCGAGACATGATTGATAGTATCGATAACTAACATCGAGTAATTGCCGTAGACCTATAGCTGCGGATTATAACCGTAGCCTTAACCGTAGCATCGATATATCGAAGGTCTGTCGATATTATCGAAAAGCTCCAGAACTGTCCAGCGAGTTTGTCCAAAAAATCTTGCAATTTTCGATACACTATAGCTACGGATTATAACCGTAGCCAGACTGCACACGGCGATGCCGCGGCAGTCTGTTTTTTTTGTTTTTTTGTTTTTTTTTTTTTTTTTGCTTTTGTAGGTCCCATCATGAGGTCTGTGTTATATCCAAACCGTCCATCTATTTAACGAGCTCATATTAAGGCTTGAGACGAAAAATAAGATAGATCTAACTATCAAGTGGACCACACTGTAAAAGGCAGTGGGGAATTGAATGTCTACCATTGAAACCCTTTTAGGGGTTATAGAAGTTTTGGATCATTATGAAATTTGTTTTTCCTCTTCATCCAGGTCTTTGTGACCCTATGAATGAACTTAGATGGGGAGGATTTCTCACAAACATCACAGTGGGCCCCCTAAAGGTTTTTAATGGTTGATGCTCATTCAACACTGTTTCCTGTAATGTGGTACACTTGAGATTTGGATATGCCTCATTTTTGGTCTCATATCATAAAATGATGTGGAAAAATATATGGACAACATGGATGAAAAGCATACATCATGGTGGGGCCCACAGACCACCGACCATCCGCCATTGGCTGGTGGCAGGGGGAGTACCCAGTCCGTTTCCGTGAAAGGAGGGGTATTTTCATCCTGAAATTCGGACCCCGCACGTGGAGGTCTAAGTTGTAAAAGAAAGTTTGTATTCTTTCATAAAAACAACTGGATAAAAGGTGGGGTCCACAGTCCTAAATTTCTCTTGTTTTTTTTTTTTTTCTTCATCCAGGTCTGTGTGACCACATGAATAGGTTGGATGGCAAAAACACATCATGTTGGGCCCTAGGAAGGTTTCAATGGTAGGAGTCATTGTCCCATAACTTTTTGTGTTGTGGTCCACTTGAGATTTCGATTTGTCTCATTTTTAGGCTCATGATCTAAAATGATCTCGCCAAATGGATGAACAATGTAGATATAATACTACATCATGATGGGCCTACAGGACTTGGTGACATCAACACGGAGGTCAGTAGCGTATGGCACACCACGCAGTCCTTTTTCGTTTTGGAATACGTGTTTCGTTTTGGAACACGTGTTTCATGCAAAAGGCTTAGGTGGGGCCACCATAACTTCTTTGAGTAATACACCCCATCGATCCACTTTGCGAGCCCATTTTAGGACATGCGACTAAAACTGAGCTGGATCTAAGACTCAAGTGAGCCACATGAGAGAAAATTGGAAATAAAATGCCTACCGTTGAAAACTTTTTGAGCTACACATTGATGTTTGTAAGCCATCCAAACCGCCTACCATTGAAAACTTTTTGGGCTACACCTTGATGTTTGTATGCCATCCAAACTGTTTATAAGGTCATTACCACTCGCATGAACTGAAAACGCAAAAAACTAATCTCCATACAAAACTTTTGTGGCCATGCAAATATTTTAATGGTGGCTGTTCAATCCCCATTATTTCTTCTCATGTGGCCCACTAATCTTTTGTTGGATATTTTAAAATGAACTAAAAAAAAAAAAGAATGAACAGGGTGGATTTCCAACAAACATCACAGTAGGGCCCACCTAACTTCCTTGGAAAGGCTTTCTCAGGAAATCTGTGTCCGTTCACCAGCTTTCCTATTGGACTTTCAAAAGTTGTGGGCCCCATCATGATGTATGTGGTACATCCACACCATCCATCCATTTTGCGAGGTCATTTTAGGGCATGGGCCCAAATATGAGAGGCAGATCCAAATCTCAAGTGAACCACACCATAGGAAATGGAACGGATTAAACACTATACCCTTAATAACTTCTTAGGGCCAAACATGTTAGGATGAAAAAAAAGAATTATAATAGGCCATTAATTTAGGTCCACTTTACTTAATCAATAGGTTGGATTGAAAAAAGAAAAAAAATTTATAGTGGGCCCTAGCATTTTTAATGGTAGGATTTAATTGTCACTATCAACTCTTGTGGGTCCACATGAGATTTGGGCCTTTTTCATTTTTAGGTTTATGCCATGAAATCATGATTAACGAAGGATGGACAATGTGGATCAAATAAACACATCACCGTGAGGCTCACTATGTAATCCACTGCCAAAGTGGATACCGCGAGGTGCAAGGAATGAAAGGCGCATTGAGATTTGTTCTGCGGAATCACACAGAGATGGATCTAGGATAGCAATCCAAGAGCACCAAGTAAACACAAGAGAACACAAAGATTTAACATGGAAAACCCTTTCGGGAAAAAATCACGGCACAAAGAGACAGAAATTCACTATGAAAACATAAATTACAAAGAGAGAGGACTTACCCGATTCGAATAACCTCAAATCTCACCCTTGTTACACCATTTGAAAACCCTATAATCCTTTTAGAAACTCTTGGAATACTTTTAGAAAGCCTTAAAATGCCTTAGAATGGCCCTAGGGACTCTTATTTAGAGTTGGGGAACTCACACTTACGCATATTTCTGGAAACTGTTTCAAATTTACGCAGTCCGCGCACAATCTGCGTAACCCTTGATTAGTCGAGCCAGAGCTTTGACTGGTTGAAGATCTTGAGAATTCAAATACATTGTTGCTGGAGTTTGAGCCGAACTTTTTCAGGTCTAGTCGAAGATATTAGATTTAAGACATCTTTTTAACAACAAGGCGTGCCTTGAGCAAAAGGTGCAAGAGGGCGTGATCGTCTTTTTGGAATTCGAAAGACGGAATTTTATGATTGCGGTTGGTCAAAATAAAAATAAGTGACTTTTTAACTCAATTTCGAAACATTACACAGATTTTAAGAAACAATTTAAAATCAAGTTTATTTATTTATTTATTTTGAAATTCAACCAAAACCTAAGTGTGTGTATGCCATTGTCTCTAAAAGAAACTCTAGATTATTAGATACTTCAAGCTTTTTATTATTCACAGGTTAAGGAGACCACTCGCTTTTTAAATGACAAAAAAGGTCAATAAATAAAAAGGTTAAAATATTCCTACCATTGAGGTTTTTATTTCTTTATTTATGTTTTCTACACACAACACAAGTTGAGGCCCATCATATAAACAGGTTAGATCATTGAAAGATTACCCAAATCAAAAGTCAAGTTGACCAGCTCTACCTAGCTCTGAGCAGGGCTTGGACCTACTAGTTGGGCCTATAGGTTGGGCCTGGCCCTTGCATGCCTGACCTAAAATTTTCAGGCTGAGCCGAGTTTGGGCCTTGCATGTATGGCCCAATTAATTTTCAGGTCAGGGTTGGGCTTAGGTCATTTTAACCTGGCCTGACCTGACTTTATATGTACATGGGTAATATCATGCAAATATGCGATTCCAACCCATCCATTTTAAATATAGACTGTCAGTTTCATTCATCTAAAATATATATTTCTTTATGCATGTATGTCCCACTTTATGAACACATAGATTATGATTATTCAAGAAAGAAATAGGGATTTTATCAACTTTCATGCTGGGTCAGGTTCTGCCTGTCCCAACTTTTTTTTTTTTTTTGTTTTTGTGCTTGGGCTTGAGCCTGTTATGCTAGGCCCACAATGGGCTTCGGCCTTGCCTTTAGGTGAAGGCTGTCCTGGGCCTAACTTAGCCCGGCCCAAATCCTGCCCCTGTTCGCCCCTGTTCTAGCCAACCTCATTTTGAATGTTCATTTCACTCGATTGCCCTGTTTTGGCTCTTGCCTTTCCCACCACACAATATGGCATCCATGTGCAGGATCCAAGCCTCTACTCTGGTAGACCCAACTGCATAGATGCCTTCTCTAGATAAAAAGCTTATTAGATTGTCAGGCGGGTAACATTTGTGTGTGTATATATATATTATATATATATATATTATATCCTATATATAATATATATATATCATATATAGTATCTCTCTATGATGAGAGAGAGAGAGAGAGAGAGAGAGAGCGAGAGAGAGAGAGAGAGAGAGAGGAGAGAGAGAGAGAGAGAGAGAGAGAGGCAATGATTCCATTCAAAATGCCTATGTGGTCCATATGACGATCAAACCAATGTGATACCTTAGATATGGTATATGTATGATAGGGTTCCCCTCATGAGCGGCTTGGATCTCATACATGTGCGCCACGTTTTTGGAGAGCTGAATACCCTTTAATATGGACGGCCAAGATCATTTATGCAAAAATAAGTGATATCAACAACTTAATCATTTATTTGTTGGGGACTATCATAGATTGCTTATGATTATAAAGAGAACATATGTTAATCCTAACCATTCCGTACATGGCTCAGAAGAAGAACGGCTACAAAAGTTGGGACAAATCAGAGACGGATTGGCTCATCTGATCAGCCAATAGACAGTTCAGATCAATCGACTGCGCTGTCTAAGTAACCGGATGCAATTAGGAGTACTAGCATTTCTCAAAGAAAACCCATATAACATATTAGTGGGAGTGGGAGTGGGCCACGCAGCCCATAAAAAAAAAAGTTTCAGGACACTTTCTAGAGAATGTTGAACATGTGTGATTTAAAGACACTTGTGAGGCAGGATGAACATGATGAGGTCGGTGATCTTACTAAAGGGGATAACTACTTTGAATCCATGAAAGTACTCTGGACTCGACACTGAGACTTAATAAAGAAAATATAAATAAATTCTAAAAATTTGTAAATTGATTGATAATTGAAATAAACAAATCTACAACACTTTAAATAGGGATACCAAGCTTTAGAAGAAGTTTCAGAATTAAATTACAACTAAAATTCCATAAAATTTGTAACTTAAAAAAATAGTAAATTTAATATTTATTGTAAGTGTCCTGTATGGCTTAACCACATTATTCTCCTAATTTTTCTAAACACTTTTCTTAAACACAACTCCTAAGGCTCAAAGGACGAAGAGTTATAATCAAACTAAAATTACTATAAATAATAAAAATGAAAATAAAATGAATTTTCGATCGTTGATCTGATGGAATCTCACAAATTTAGCATGGACAATCCTGCATAGCCAGGTTGGTTGGCTAAATTAGCTTCTCCTACCCTAAAATCATATATGGTATTAAATAACTCATTCTAGTTTGCGAGATACGCCTCTTGTAAGGTTCTGATGGTCTAGATCACCTCTGCATCTGATTGGACCTCCTCTTGGACATGGAAGTATCCGCGACCCGCTCTACATCGACTTGTCAGGCATTGGTTCGAGGATCATGTTTCAATGATCTAAACCTTTAAAGATGGACGGTACCCAAGGAAAAAAACAAGGTGAGACTATTTCAAACATTTCATCATTTATCACTTTCTCCTTACCAGGCAGGGCTAGGCTCGGCCCAGTAGGACCAGATTCAGGGTGGCCACCACATCGTTGGGGCAGCTCGAAACAAATGGCCGTGGGTGATGGCAATGGGTCAAGTTTAGGTCAGGTCCACGTTAGCTTAAGCATGACCTATTTACTAAATGGGCCAGAAATTCTAAGCATCAACTCAAAACGTGACTCATTACCATGTGGCCTGATCTGACCCACCTAAAACTCATTGCGGCCAAACCCTGTTGGATCCTACCAATCAACTGACCTGACTGGACCCACCTCAGGTTTAAGAATGAAATAAGGGACTCAAGGTATACCCCACCTTGACCCAAATCCCAACGAATGAATACATACACACATAATCATGCGTATGTATGTATACTTACATTCACTAATATCGTTTCAGATAATGGATTTCAGTTCGGTTGGGTCATCTAGCCTAGCCCATTGATAGATCGGCAGGTCAGGTAGGGTTAAACATAAACCCAACCCATTTACATAAATGGGTCATTTTTCTAGCCCAACCTACCCATTTACCTCTGTCATAACCTGCCTCAGACGTGGGTCGGCCAATTGATCCACAGGTTGACCTGATCCATCCCGTCTCGTTTACTTAAATGGGTCAGGTTTCTAATCAAAGTTACCATTTGTCTTTGCAAGAACTCACCTCAGAAGCTAGTCGGACAATTGACCCACTTGTCCACCCGACCGTCACATACCCCTACTAGTGCTCTGCCTCAAATACCTCTTTTCCACTAGGAACTGTCTTCGGACATCTCTTTATTTTATTTAATTGTAATTATATATTAGAAATCGGCATTGTTGGCTATCAAGATTTTCATTGTTCGTCGTCAATTTTTTTTAATACTTAGCCAAAAATAGGATCTCTTATACATAATTGCAATTAATTAAAATGAGATGAATTCAATTTTAGGCATCTACCAAATAAACCCTAAGTTTTAGTCACCATGATTAAGCTGATACATTGCATTCACCTTGGTCCATGGGGCCTCACCATGGACGATAGGCCTGTCAATGGATCTGGTTTGGGTCCATACCTGTCTAACCAGGTTCAAGTCTAGCTAGGTCCCTGTCCTTTTGGCTCCGGGTCTCATTCTTATAGACCTAGATTTGATCAGGTCCAGTACCTGTCAATTTCTCATCTGGTCTTTGAATTTAGGTTTCAAGTTGGTTTGGAACAAATAAGAACATATACAAGTTCGGACCCCCAATAGATGGATGAGATCACAAAAAATGGATCTTTTAAGTGCATGAGCCTTAGAATAGGGCTGTCACTGGATACTAGGACCCACGGGTACATGATGGACCTTACCCGCATTTAATAGGTCCAGATCCCATCTTTTGGACCTGTTAAGAAATCAAGTTGGGTTTGGATCTGATGCAGGGATGGACGTGATGAGGTTGATCGCGGTCTTCCTCAAGGGGATAACTACTCCAAATCCACTGAGCTTCTCTGTACTCCTCTTACATATATATCTCGAATCCACGAGGAAAAATAAGAAAATAGAAATAAATTCTAAAAATTTGAAAATTGATTGATAGATCAATTAAACGAATTTAAAACACTTTAAATAGTGATACCAAACCTTGGAAGAAGTTTCACAATCAAACTCCAACTCAAACTCCCTAAAATTCGTAATTACCAAAAATAGTAAAATTCCAACACTAATAAAAATCCTACTTCTAGTAAAATTTTTCTAAACCCTAATTTCTAAAAATAAAATTTTCCAAATAAACTTTTGTTAGAAGAGTCCTTATTAGAAGTTGTTTCTAAAAAAGAAAAAAAAAAAATCTAAAACTCTAAAAATAAAAAAATATTAAAAAAATCAGAATTACTAAAAATAATAATTTTTTCCTTTAAATTTCATTTTTGAGTTGAAATTGTGCGTTTTCTGGTGAAAAGGACATATGCGACCCACTTTGTATGTCGGTTCACCTCGGATGACTTGTTTCATTAAAGAATGATAGGTTGTGTGCCTCATAACAATACCCGGTTAACAAGTTACATCGAATTTATAGTTCACATTCTTTTGGTCTAATCATGCTAGTAATGTCTCTGTCCCACATCCTACATCGGGATCTCGGGTTAAAAATTAGGTTTAGTTGGGTCCATGTGAATGACTAAGTTAAACACGGGTCTGGTCAGGTCCAATTAGTTTTTGACAGTACAAGTATATATATTTAATATGCATTGATGATTTTAGCCACACACATGTAAGAGAGTCATTTACACACCATAAGTGTGTTAAAGGGGAACGTGTGTGATCCAATCTATCCATCGGGTGGAACCAACCAGTTAACTGCTCTTATTTATCTATTACCTAACTCTCGAAACCTAGATCCAAAGACCCGACGAGTACCCAAACCTGATCGAACCTGGGTCCAGGTATTCAACAACTAGAACCAGACTAGCAAGATCTGAACTCAGTTAGTCCAGGTACGGGTACTAACCTAATCCGACCAGCTGACAACCCTACTTAGCAAACTCATTTTTTTGTTAGAATATTTAATATATATTTATTATGTATAATAGTATTATTAAAATTAACTAGACCTAACCAGATTTTAAGCTGGCCCCAAGTTGATGGACCCAACCTGAGCCCTATTGGACCCAATTTTAACGAGGCCCAAAAGGTGAGACCCAAAACAAAAACAAACCCGATTTTAACTGGACCCATTAAGATTGGGTCAGGCCCATCATCAATGGCTGGTCCAGGAACCCACTGAGAGCCTTAATTGGATGACCCATAAAAAAAACATTTAAGCAATCCGAAAAATAATCAAAATGTAACTTGAAGAATTCATTAAAAAAAAACAACGTTGGAGACAATTATCAATGGTTATTTTAGAACCAGGCAACTCGTGCAAAAATAAGCCAAATGCATTTTGTTCTTACAACCAAATCAGTGCCTGTTTGGATGTATGCAATAGGCAATTCATGAATTTGAAAATTAATTATGAGGTTTTGCTTGTCAGTACATGATTTTCTAGATTTGTTGTTTAGTTGATCTAATCAAATCTACATTTTAAGAGATTATTAACAAGTCCTATGATGTATCAAATTTGTAAACAATAGGGTTTGTCGATGCCATTGACAGACCATTCGATGCATCAAAGGATGCTCAATGCCATTAGAAAATCCAAAAAATCCATGTTTTTATCATTGGAATGTTTTTGGTGTTTTCTCGATGCCATCAAATGGGTCTGATGCCATCGACAGACTATTGATGTCATCGAAGTCCCATCAAAGGTGCCATCAAGCGCGCGCAGAATTGCGCATGTGCGGATTTTGTTTCCTATTTCGATTGTGATTGTCATGCAAGCTATATGTGTGTGTGTGTGTGTGTGTGTGTGTGTGTGTGTGTGTGTGTGTGTGTGTGTGTGTGTGTGTGTGTGTGTGTGTGTGTGTGTAATCGGGATTGGGAGAAGAGAGGACTTTCTAATTCGTTCTAGTGTTTCAAGGGCATAACTTGGGAAGATTTGAAGCTTGTTTGAATCGGGTAATCTTTATCTCTTGTAATTTTCTACTTTTATAGTGTATTACTGTCGCTTTGTGCTGTGGTTTTCTCTTGCAAGAGTTTTTCCACGTTAAACTTGGTTTGTTTGTGTTTGAACTGGGTTGTACGATTGGAGTACTTTGCTTGATTTATCTTTGTGTGCTTCTGCGGTTCCCCAAAAAGTGGTATCGGATATTAACGTAAGGAAGCAGATTGAATCTGAAAACATAGTATCAATGACTTCTAATCCTAAGTTTGATATTGAAAAATATTTTTGGGAAAAATAATTTTGAACTATAGAAGGTCAAGATGACCGGTCTCCTAGTTCAGTAAGGATTGGACGATGCTCTCCTCGAAAAGCGGCTGTAATTTATGATAGATGATGAATGAAACAAGATGGATAAGAAAGCTAGAACCTCTATTCAATTGTGCTTAACGAATGAGGTTCTCTATAATGTCATGAGAGAGAAAACTACAACAAGTACATGGGCGAAGTTAGAGAACATCTATGCAAAGAAATCTCTAGAGAATCACTTGTACTTGAAGATTCAGTTCTTCAATTTGAAGATGGCAGAGGGGGCTAATGTTGAGTCCCATATTACTAACTTCAACAAGTTAATTTGTAAATTGCTGGACGTGGAGAAAATGATGAAAGACAAAGATTAGACATGCATCCCATTGAATTCTCTCCCAGCTTCGTATGAGTTATTCAAGGATTCGTTGTGCACCGATAGAACTACCATTAGCGTCGATACCGTCATCTCAATCCTTCAGTCGAAGGTGATGAGAAAGAAAAGTGGTGACATGGGTGCATTTACAGATGCATTGCTTACGAGGGGGTGTAATTCTTAACGGGACAGTGGATCTTCTCAATCGAGGTCCAAATCTAAGGGCAACGACAAAGGCAAGTTGAAGTGCTAGAATTGTGGGATGTCCAGCTACATGAAGAAGGATTGTACAAATCCTAAGGCAAGAAAAGAGAATTTAGAAAATTCTTCCAATGACGCTAACACAGCGGAATCAAGTGAAGAGATGAATGGTAGTGACACTCTGACTATATCAAGATTTGGTTACTTCAACGAAGAATGGATCTTGGATACGGAGGCTTCCTACCACATGACCCCTCATCGGAGTTGGTTCACCAATTACAGTGAGTGCGATGGTGGCTGGGTCTTTATGGGCAATGATAAAGCTTATAACGTAGTTGGTGTTGGATCAGTACGCATCAAGATGTTTGATGGTATCGAGTGTATATTGACCGAGGTGAGACACGTTCCTGATTTGAGAAAGAGCCTGATATCTATGGGACCACTCGAGGCGCTTGGGTGCGTATTCACTGGTTTTGATTGCGTCTTAAAGTTTCAAAAGGGGCACTCATAGTCATGAAGACATAGTGGAACAAAAATCTTTATATGTTGATAGGGAGCACTTCATCAGGTGAAACCGCAGTTTCTGTAGAGAATTCCATGTCTACACGTATATGGCATGCATGCTTGGGCCACATGAGTGAGCATGGTATGAAGATACTTTCTGACCATTGTTTAATTCGAGTCTTTAAAACTATTGATTCTAATATAGGCGAGCATCATATATATGGTAAACATTTAAGGCTATCTTTTAAGTCTGGTAAACATGTATGTAAGGATTTTCTTGATTATGTGCATTTTGATGTATGAGGTTTGTTGCCCATGGTTTTTGGTGGAGGGTTGTCATGGCTTATCAAATTCATTGACGACTATTTTAGCAAAGTGTGAGTTTATTTTATGAAAAATAAATTTGATATTTTCACTAACTTCTAATAGTAGAAGGCTATGGTGGAAAAATAGATAGGGTGAGAGATGAATGTATTAAGTGTTAATGCACTTATTTGTACCCATGTTTGTCAATTACGTGACTAGTTGTGTCTTGTAGTCGGATGAGTTCTTGGCAAGTGAAGACCGATAATGCAATTGAATCAGAAGCATCAAAGCCATATTGAAGACAAAGAACTGCTTCTACAATCTTGACCTTGCAAATAGATGATCCCAACCCAAATAAGAATACCTAATTAGGTCATCTATTCTAAGCCAATCCTAAGTTCATATTTTTTATCCTATAGTCTTGGTTTTTGCATATCCCAAGTTGTTGAATGATTTATTGGACAAAACAGAAAAATCTGTCCATTGTCGGTAGGATGAAGGTACAACCGAATAGCACCTTCGGTGTTATCGAAAGGGACTCAAAACAATTCAGCAAGCTTACAACATTAATTCGGTGTCACCGACTGGATATTTCGGTGACATCGACCGCCACCGACGAACAAAGTTCAGTGCCACCGAAAGAGACTGTGTTCAACCAACAACTTGGAAATTTAATTCGGTACTACCGATAGACAATTTGGTACCACCGAAGCAAGTTTGATGATACCAAAGGTCACTTCGGTAGCACCATAAACTAGCCGTTTTGTAGTCATTTTCTATCCGTTGGAATCTTTTGTATATAAAAGTGGCTTGTAGAAACTTGCAAAATTAGTGGAAATAGGCACCATAGAGTCTCTAGTGTATCCCAAGCTTATCCTAGCCCTTTTAGACTCTATCCAGTTTGTGTTCTCTTCATTGTGATCCTTCACTCCTATGAGCATTCAAAGATCCTATTTAATGAAGAACATGAACTCGTGCCTTCTTTAGAGTACAAAGACCAAACCGATAGGAATATCCTTAGTTTTTTGATACTCTAGAGCATCCATAGGTTGAATCCCTTAGAAAATCCACTCATTATCCTAGATAAAAGATTCAACCAACTCTCATGACCTTGGTCACCTTTTTAGGTACATCTTATGTAAGATTTTTGATTGTGAAACTAAGCCAACAGGTAAATCCAAGCTACGCGATCGGGGGAGCACTGGGAAGCTGATTCAAGATCGAGAGCACGAAGATCTAGCAACTCGAGACAAGCTACAAAAGAGAACTCAACCCGACAAGTAAGTGTCATTTTAAGAATTCAAAAGTTTAGTCTCTTTTCTCGTGTAGGATCGAGGCTAAGAGTTTGCTATCAACAAACTCGATTAGGTTCCTAGTGTGGGACCTTGGCCGGTGGGCCTAAAGGTAGGTTCCTAGTGTGAGACCTTGGCCGATGGGCTTAAATATAGGTGCCTTGTGTGGGACCTTGTCCGATGGGCCTAAACATGGGTTCTAGGTGTAGGACCTTTGCTCTTGTGGAGAGCATAAATTGTGTCCTTAGTGTAGGACTGTAAAGGTTTTTGGCGAACCTGTTTAAAACCATTGAAATTCGATGCACTCTAGGATTGAGTGTGGATGCCGGGAGTGGAGTAGGCATGTAGCCGAACCACTATAAATGCTTGTGTTTGGAATTGTCATTTGCGCATCTGTTTAATCATATTTATATATGCTTAAATGTTTAATTTTGTATACATGATTGGATGAATGCTATTCATTGATAGGAAACACATTCCATACACAAGCACACAACACTAGCCTAGTTATTATATTTGCATATGTCTAATAGCCTTTGTGATTGGGTCCTCTAACTAGCTTGGAAGCAATTAGAGTTATTTTGCCTAACTTGGTTAAAATGGAATGATTATTTAAGTTAGGCAATCAGGACTTTAAATAGGTAAAAAGTAATTGAAAAGTCCTATTCACTCCCCTTTAGGACCTTAGCTCAGATTCCTTCTTCAGTATCAGCGATGTAAACTGCAATTTCAATTGATATCAGAGTGGGTTCCTCTGAAAAGGCCTAATAACCTAGAGGAAGATCTTGTCTGAAGAAAGAATCATGGGCAAAGGAGAGAGACCATCTGTCTCACGACCACCCATCTTTAATGGTACAAACTATGCATACTGGAAGGCTAGAATGATATATTTTCTCCAGGCCTTAGATGACAATGTTTGGGAGATTGTTAAAAATGGATATACTGCATCAACAGAACAAATTGTTCTCGAGGATAACATAACTATCGCCAAACCCAAACCAAAGGCTTAATGGATCTAGTATGACAAATAGATGAGGATGTGTGAAGCCAAAGCCATGAATGCAACTTGCTGCGGAGTTTCATAGGAAGTATTTCATCAAATAAGTATGTGTTCAAACTCTAAGGCAGTATGAGAGTTATTAGAAATTACCCAAGAAGGAACTAACACAATGAAAATGTCAAGGCTTCAACTTTTAACATCTCAGTTTGAACACATAAAGATGGAAGAAGATGAGATGTTCATGGAGTTCTTTACAAAACTGAATGGTATATGTAACTCCATGGGTGGACTTGGAGAAAGAATTCCGGTACCCAAAATATGTAGGAAAATTCTGAGATCCCCGCTGGAACGTTTTAACTCCAAGGTTACCACCATTGAAGAATGTAGGAATATAAAAGAAATGAAAGTAGAAGAACTAGTAGGTTCCCTACAGACTTTTGAACTACACTTCAAACCACCCTTAAAATCTAAAAATACTGTTCTCAAAACCTCTAATAACATCAATACAATAGAGAAAGAAGATAGTGAGAACGAAGATGGAGATGAGGAAGTTGCCCTCTTAGATAAAAAATTCAAAAGATTCTTTAATAGGAACCGTGGAAGACCATACAACAACAAGGGAGCTCAACCGGACCACAAGTGCCAAATTGGCAAATTCAACAAGTCCAAATAGCTTCAATGCTACAACTGTAAAAAGCTTGGTCACATTTCCATGGAATGCCCTACAAAGAAATCCAAAGGAAAAGCTATGGCAGCCACCTGGGATGACACTGATGACTCAAATTCAGATTCAGATGAGTCAAGTAGTGATGGAGACACAAAATCATTGAAGATTCTCATGGCCTCCACCACTACAATCAGTCCTAAAAATTCGGATGAGGAAGAAGAACTTGATCTTGAGGAAATTAAAAAGGAGAGAGGAATTAGAGTTAGAAGCATAACTTTTGACAATCTGATCAAGAAAATTGAACTTCTAGAATTAAAAGTTGAAAAATTAAAAAGAAAAAAAAAAAGAAACTAAAAATGGAAGTAAAATATTTTGATCAGACTGCAGAACTAACCCAAAAGTTTACTCAAAGCAATGAAAAATTTGAGAAACTTCTAGGCATGGGAAGAAAATCTAAAAATATGACAAGCGTATGATATGAATCGGAATCCTCCTCTACCTCATCAATGATGACAAATTCAACTTCTCCAAATCAGAAAGATCCAGTTGATTGCCATCATTGTGGAAAGATATGACATTACAAATGGGAATGTCCTATGGTCAAGAAATCTGATGTTACTTCCAAGACAAATCACAAAGTCACATCTAAATCATTTGGAAGTCACTCAGAGAAAGACTCTTCTGGCTCAAAGAAAATGGTTACTAATGGGTAATACAAAACAAACACAAGTGTCCTGGAAATGACTCGGGCCCTTGTAACATCTGGTCCATGTAAATCAACAAGTTTCTTTGACCCATCTTTTGATATATTTGTCAATGGGCAAGGAACATTAAAAAGGGGGATGTTGATATGTTGATATATATATATATATATATATATATATATATATATATATATATATTATATATATATTATATATATATATATAATGTTTAGGTACTATGCGCTTGAGCTCACGATAAGGGTCCGTGAGGTCGAGCCCCACCGTGATGCGTGTCAACCATCGACACCGTGCATTTGATGGGTCCCCTTTAAATTATGGGATACCCCAAAAATCAGCCGTATACGGAACTCAGGTGGGCCATACCATCTAAAATTATGTGAAGACACCGTTAAAACATATAAAAGCACTTGGTGGGGCCCACCTGAGTTTTGCATGCGCTTGAAACTTGGTCTGAACCCTCATTCAAGTGGGACTAGAGCTGTACACGAGCAGAGAAAACTCGGGTACTCTCTTGACTCGACTCGCTTTTACTCGACTCGACTCGACTCGTCGGTTGTTAGAGCCGAGTACGAGTACAATTTTGGTACTCGTTATTATTTCGAGTAGAGTATGAGTTGGGTAGTACTCGACTTGGTACTCGACTCGGTACTCGACTCGTATACTCGAAGGGTACTCGACTCGGTACTCGAGACTCGTACTCGACCCAGGGTAGCCCTAAAACTAAAATCGCCCCCCCTCCCTGTCACTTTCACCCTTTCACCCGCCCGCCTAAAAGAAAACAAAAAAACCCTCCCTCCCAGCGACCAGCGGTTCGACGCCCAGCAGGCCAACACTCTCTCTCTCTCTCTCTCTCTCTCTCTCTCTCTCTCTCTCGGTCAGTCCCATCCGCCGTCCGGCCCCGTGGCCCCTCCCTCTTCTTCCCTCTCTCTCTCTCTCCCTCTCTCCCTGCCGCTCGTCCAGTCGTCCCTGCGGCCTGCTCGGTGCCCCTGCTGTTCGGTCGTTTTGAACTTTTGAGTTGTTCGACGTTCCGACGGTCCACACGGGGCCATCCGGCCGTCCCTGCCCTGCTCGGTCACCCTTACTCAGCTACCCTTCTTCTTCCCTCTCTCTCTCAAGGTGCTTACATTGCCCTGTCCGGCGGCCTGTTCGACGCCCCTGTCCGCAGCTCGTCCCTTGCCTGCCCGACGCTCCTGTCCGCAGGTCGTCCCACCTCTGCCCGGTGCCCGTCCGTCCATCAGGTAAGAATTATTTTTTTAATTATTATTTTAATAGTATATAAAATAATTATTAGTTGATTTTTGTATTTTCATTTCATCCTACCTAGTGATAGACTGATAGTAGATTAGTAGAGATTTGTTAATGGGTATGATATGAATGTAGCATACTTATGGGAGTTTAAATATAATTACTAAATTAATATTAATAATTTTAATTAGTAGACATATGTAATGTAATGTTTGATATACTGATTGAAATTTTATTTTTTGAATTGACCACAGCATAGGATCATAATTGAACCACTAATTTTTTTTAATCATTGATTTATAGTGCTAGTTTACGGACTGCTCAAATCATTCCATTGATGTAATTTTAATTATGTAATCGATAATGGATTAATACTTTAATAGTTTAGTGACAACTATATATGTTACACATTTTATTCTCTTTCTTTAAAAAATAAACAAAAAAAGAAAATTTATTGATAATCTCACTAAAAAGAGAGGTCTCAAAATTAGTATGAGAGAATATTTACAATTCCTTTAATTCTAATTGATACTTCTAAATGATTTTTGGATTTGAAAACCCTTCAATGCGTCGAGTCCTCCCAATCCATGCTTAATTGGATTTGGCATTTGGGTTGAGGAATGCTTAGTGCACTCAAGTTATTACACTTAGCATTCATCTTTCAGATTGCACTTATAATTCATTTATTGTTTGATTGTCATCTTTTATTATTATTTGTATTGTTCTAGTTGTAGTATAGGATAATCAGTTGCCCATTTGAGGATTTCTATGTTGCCAGACATAGATTCAGTTTGTTCTTGGATGCATAAAAATTGCTCAAATTGTCCCTTTTTGGACAGTTCAGGGTTAGATAGATTGTAATGTCTTCATTTATTCCAATTTAAATGCATATGCCTGTTCTGGTTTCGTCTCTCTTTTTTCTCTCTGGATATATTTCATGTATTTATTTCCATCGTCAAATGTCCACACTTTGTGTTGATGATTGACATGGGAATCAAATGCAAGATTAATATATTCTGGAGAGATAAGGGGAGATACTGTCGAAATTTGGCGTAGCATTTAAATTGGAAAATGAAGCATTACAATCCATCTAACTTTGAATGGGTGACTGATTTAGACAGTTAAATAATTATGCCCGTCTAGCGGTCTAGCCATCTAGGATCCTATCCCCTAGGTATAGCTGTATAACATATCGAGAACTTTATTTTATAGATGGCTAGTCAAGACAAAAGCCCAAATACCCCTGGAATGGGTGCATCGGCCACATCTCCTCTAATAGTAGAGGGAGACACAGACACGTCAACCGTATGCAAAGGGAAGAAGAAGAGATCAGCAGTGTGGGATGATTTCGAAGATATGACAGTTAACGGTGTACAGAAGATAAAGTGTAATAACTACAAAGGGTTATTCAGCAAGATTCTAGGAGGATCTACGACACATTTAATTAGATATTTGAAGACGTGTCCTAAGAAAGCAAGACTCCCTCCTCCCGGCCAATAGACGCTGTCATTTACGAAGTCAGAAGGGGACGACTCCCAAGGCGTAGTGTCCACTCATAAGTTTGACAAGAAGAAGCTGAATGAGTGGTTTGCTAGATTAGTGATTTTGGAAGAAAAACTTTTCAGAATGATTGAAAGTAAAGGGTTTAGGGCTTTCTGTCAATTCCTTAACCCTCGGGCCGAGAATGTCTCCCGCGTCACAGTGCACAGAGAAAGCATGAAGATGTACGCAAAGGAGAAGATGAAACTGAAAGAAGTTTTAGCTTCAGTGACCAGAATAGCTTTGACCTCTGATTTATGGACGGCGTCCAATCAAAGAAAAGAATATATTTCATTAACCTCTCACTATGTCGATAAGGATTGAAAACTATGCAAGAGAATTTTGAACTTCAAACACCTTCCTCCTCTACATACTGGTTTACTTATTTTAGATTGCATCTACAGTTGTGTGGAAGGCTGGGGCATTGAGAAGAAAATTTCAACAATAACTTTAGACAATGCTTCAGCAAATGACAGTGTCATTTCATGCTTATGTAACCAGTTCAGGGCTATAGAAAATTTATTTTTTGAAGGAAAAATATTCCAGGTTAGATGTTGTGTCCATATTGTAAATTTGATTGTACAAGAAGGGCTGAAAGCAATCGATGACACTATAGAGAACATAAGAGAAAGTGTGAAATATATAAGGGGGTCGCCATTGAGACTGAGTGTATGGAATGACATCATCCAACGTTTGAATGTGCCATCTAAAAAAACGTTGAAGTTGGATGTCTGTACACGTTGGAACTCGACCTATGAAATGTTAGATGCGGCAATGGAATTATAGCTTGCATTTCCTGAATACGCGGCGCGTGACAGAAAGTATTCTTGGTTGCCGAGCACAGATGATTGGGCCAAAGCACAACAAGTTCACACATTTCTCCAAGTTTTCTACGAGTGCACGAAGATTTTTTCTTGGAATCAGTATCCAACCGCGAATCTGTTTCTTCCATCTCTTTAGAAGATTAAGGATGCTCTGCAGAAAAATGCCAGTGCGGGTTCAGATTTCATACGCCAGATGACAGTTGGTATGAAGACGAAGTTCGATAAATACTGGGATGAATGTCATCTGTTGATGTCCTTGGCAGTTGTTCTTGATCCCCGTTGTAATATGGGATTGGTTAGCTTTATTTTCATGAAGCTTTATTCTACTGAAAGAGCGGCAGCAGAGACGTCTAAGGTTCGTGAAGTCCTTGAAGATCTGTATAAATCGTATGTTAATACTTTACCCGCAGCGGGTGTTGAAGAAAGTAGAGATGCGGATATTTCTGTACCTGGTAATCCGGATGTGCTAAATGAATACATATCATATTTGGCACAAGCACGAATAGGAGTTGATACTAAGGAATCAGAGTTAGAAATGTACCTCAAGGAGCTAATCGTAGTGCGAGCTGAATTTGATGTGTTGGAATGGTGGAAGATGAGGGTTAGTGAATCAAAATACCCTACATTATCTGTGATAGCACGGGACATATTATCAATACCAATTTCAACAGTGGCATCAGAATCCGCATTCAGCACAGGGAGCAGGGTTGTGAGCAAGTATCGAAGCTCACTTTCGCCAAACACAGTTGAAGCGTTGATTTGTAGGCAAGATTGGTTGTGCCCGATATGGGGAGGAGATATGAATGATGATGATGAAGAAGAGGAGATTGAGATTCATGACGAGTCTCTACCTACAGATCAGTAATTATTTTCAATTTTTCAAATTTTTTTGGCTGAATGTTGAATGATCTGTAATATTATTTCACTGCAACTGCACACACAAAAGTATTGGTTCTTTTGGAATGTGGTTTGGAAGACTTTGAATCATGGATATTTATTTACATATGCCTGTTCATTTGCTTTTATTTTTGAATTTTGATACATTTATATTGCTTTCTTTTGTTGCTATATCAAGTTCAATTTATTTATCAATATTATGATTTTTTTATTAAAAATTGAATGTAGAAATGTCGTCATCTGAGCCATCGACAAACATTTGGGACTATGCTTCCCTAGTTGAATCACCGCCACGGTCTGAAAAAACAAAGATTAAGTGTGGTTTGTGTGGCGCAAAGTTTGTAAACAAGACTAATCGCTTTCACCTGCACTTGTCATGTCGAGGTGGTGATGCAAAACCATGCCCCAATGCGCCTAAGGATGTCCAAATTCTTTTTCAAGCCCTGTTAGATTCGAATAGAAAGTCTTCCACTCCATCCAAACCTTCTGCTTCTAGATCTGGTACACAAATGACATCCACAAAAGATGCAGAGGAGGAAGCTAGATTAAAAGCTTTGGAGGAAGAACAATTCCAAATCGCCATAAAACGCAGTATGGAAGATGTTTCTAGACTTCAGCGATATTCGAGTCAAAGACAACACGATGTTGAAGCAGGATCGATTTACTCGTCTAGTACGACAAACAAGAACAAGAAAAAGAGTAACAAATTGAAATTCCTGACTCGTCTCGGTGAATTTTATAGGGCATTGGGTACTACATACAATTCTTCACATAAAGCAAGTTTGAAAAATCTAGTTGAAAGTGTAGAAGAGCACGAAGGAAAAATCTCTTCGCCTTTTGACTCAGAGGAAGTGAATCAATTTGTATATGAAAAAATAGATAGCAGTTCCGATGGATCAGATGACAATACAGGAACAAGAAGGCACTCATCTTATAGAGGTTATTAGTTATAAATTGTCATTTTGAATAATGTAATGTAATTATGTAAAGACGTTAATGTAATTATGTAACAATGTAATGTAATTATGTGCAATTTATATATTTTATTGTTTCGTTACTCGAAAACCCTACTCGAATTGGCCTCAAATTCAGACTCGGACTCGAACTCGCCTCGAAAACTCGCACTCGGTACTCAACTCGTGTGCTCGTACTCGGACTCGACTCAAAAACTCGGACTCGACTCGACTTGTTTACTACTCGTACTTGGCTCGTACTCGGGCGAGTAGAGTACGAGCAGGGGGTCATGCTACTCGGCCGAGTAGAGCCCGAGTACGAGCAGCGGTCGGTCGTTAAGAGTCGAGTACGAGTAGGGCAATACTCGACTCGACTCGACTCGACTCGTGTACAACTCTAAGTGGGACACACATAATGGATGGGCTAGATTTGCAAATCACATGTCGGTGGGCCCTCAAAAATGGTTATGAATGTTTTAATGGTGCACGGCCCCTCTCCACTTCTGTATGTGGTGTGGCCCACAAAAGTCACGGATTGTCTTGATTTTTTTTAGACCTAGGCCCATGATGGAATGGTGCATCTGACTGATGGGGTAGATGTTCGAAACGCATCACGGTGGGGCCCACACAGCTTAACCTCATGGGACTTTAAAATCAGCTCGAGCGCATTGTACCTTTTCCCATATATATATATATATATAATTTTGATCAAGAAGTAAATCATAGTTACTTAAAATTGATTTTTAACTCTTAAAAAACATATTAATTTTGAATTAATTTACATACAAATTCTTAATCATCCATGGAGTTTGATAAAAAGTACCTTCATGATAAACAACTCTATATAAAACAAGTATCATGCATATTATGATACTTGCCTTGAACCAGAAAAGGTTGATACACATATTACAATACTCATAATCTATTGATAAACCATTTCTAACAAATGATTATTGGTTCATTTGTACTATATTGAGGATCATGCCTCCTGTATATGCATTAGAGTCAAACCAAAGGATTAAGCCTGATGCTTGGTGTAATTGTTAAATTTGAGGATTCTTGGCCTCTAAACATTTTAATAATTTCATGCTGAATTTTCACTCTCAATCATACCATGGAATCCTATTTTAGAATTGTGCATAGTAGGAAATTCAGTCCTCAAAGATCTTTTGAGTTCTAAGAAGACTTCGGTAACACCGAACTTACCTTTGGTGCTACCGAAATCGAGCTACATCAAGTCATTTAAATCCTTCATTGCCCAGTTCTGCTAGACCATTTCTTGTTTTTTGCAAAGTTCGTGTGAAGGAATGCACAACCAAAATCAGCAAAAACCGAGGTAAATCCTATTGCTTTCTCTATACATCTCTAAACTAGGATCATTTGTTGGGTCATTTATCATTTTTACTTCACTTTGCATAAGGGAGTTATCCCTGTCTAGAGAAAAGCTGATCCAAGAAGAAACATGACATTGAATAGTCAACCGAAACTAGGCATAAACCTTAATCCTTCTAGGCCCATTACTGGAAAATTCTTACAGAAGATTGTGTGTGCAAAAATGTCAATGAAAACTTAGCCCGATTAAACCTTGTCCCATTACACACTATCTGGGGGTTTTGATGTTGATTGCAATGGTGAAAAAGTTAAATCACTCCATACCACATATCAACTCTTATAAGGATACCATTGTTTTCCAAAATAACCTACTGAATTATAAATACACAGAAAAAAAAGCTGTTTTGAAAGGAACTCAGTATATGATCTCTATGTGCGTATGTTCTTGTTTCTATTGGATACAAGCATCTTTTCAAATTAGTTATTATTCTTGTTCTTATTGTTTTAACTTATGATTTCAGCACAACATGGTCAAGAATAAAGGAAAGGAAGATGCGAAAGGAGAAACCTCATCTAGAAAAATTAGACCCTATACTCCTTATCCGCACTTTAATGCCAAGGCAAAAGAATTTACCTTTGATCGATTTATCAGACCTAATCTCATAGAGTCATACGGGATAAATATCTATTTAAAATCAATGGGGTGGGACAATGTCCTTTATTTAGGAGGAGAAATACAATATGACTTTGTTTATCAATTTCTGAATTTCTGTCATAATACTTGAGATGATCCTCCGTCGATTAGCATCAATTACATGAACCAAACTAAGGAGATCACTCCTTTGATGCTGGGAGAACTTCTGGATCTTCCAGTAGCACATATCTCACCTGTCACGTCCCAAACTCGGAAACCGGGCTCACAGAATTTTCAATCGCCGAATCCGGCGCTGACAGCCTTCGTAGTGCCCCATTCTCGGCTCCCGGTACCCATATGCCAGATTCTAATCCTGGGATTCTACAAGGAGAATTTTCAATATAATTTTTTCTTTTTTGTAATGGAGCATAACCACAAGAATAACCAAGTCACAAAACAACATCACCACATATCCACTATATCAAAAACTTTGGGTACAATATGGAAAGGAAAATACAAATATAGATATCGAAACTCCAAAAGCTCAGCCACACGCTCCTGCCTCAGTGCTATTGCGACCAATGTCACCTGCACGCAACGGTCGTGCATAAGCTTATGAAAAACTTAGAGGGTGGTGTAAGTGTGTGCGCAAGGCAAGTGCTAAGTATGCAATATCAGAGTAATGCAGAAATATGCTGGTAAGTCCATGAATACTATCAGCCGTACCAAGGCTATGCGATGCAAGACATGAATGTTATCGGTCATACCAAGGCCATGCGATACAAGTCCTACGTAGCCAAATGTCATATACGACATGCAACACATTCATGCCAGTCCTCATCTGAATCCACATAACAATACAACTCATCTCTGGAATATCACCGGGGTCTAGTATACTCAAACTGACTGTCGCCTCCCTAGCCGCACAGCCCAGCGAGTGGAAGAGACCACACTATCTGCCTCATTAGTAGTTTACCAATACCTACCCGGCTCATCGATAGCGGATCCATTTGCGAGCTGGTCAAACTCAGCCTAGCTTACAGCCCCCTCACTCAGGCGGATAAGGCCACACCCCCTTCTAACCGACCGCGACACAGTGGGAGACGCAGTTTACTGGTATTCGGCACTTCTGCACTCGTGTATCCACTCGGTTTAGACGTTGGAGAATCTCCTGGTACCAAAAAGGTTTTGAGACTTTCACCTAAGGACATCCTATGTGCCCATAGTGCTAGATCCAATATTTTCGGTATCCAATCCGGTCATTCACGATGTGCCTGTGGAGGCCACGACCCTGATGTCGCTAGGACGTATAGTGATCATGTCACACAAATGCGAGATGCATGAGTTATATCATTCAGTCATGCATCAGTCCTGTGCGTGCCGCGGAATCATGTGGGGCACTCCGTCTCATAAGAAGTCCCGTAAAGGTCTCAGGGCATATGCTATGATCAAACACTCCTCATATCAAGCATACATATGATGCGTATGTGCATGAATCATGGAGTTATACTAAGCATATTATATGGTGATGAACTATCTTCATAACGAAGATTGGCCTAGACGGCCTATACACAACAAGTATGGGCCTAATAATGGGCCCTAGGGAGAGTTATAATGTGGACATTTAACCATCATTGTTCTTACAATGTGGACGTCAAACCGTCATTGCTCCCAAGGCATGGCTCGCCATAAATATCATTACATACATCATGGTGGAATCACACATCACAATAGACCTCATATACATCACATTCGGCCCCACATAAAGGCCACACATACGTCTCATTAGGCCTCACTCATGGTCCTTATATACATTACATTGGGCTTCAACCTATGGGCCTCAAATACATCACAACGGGCCTCATATACATCAAGTGGGCCACAGCACATGGGCCGCACCAATGGACCTCATATATATCAAGTGGGCCACATCCACGGGCCGCAACCTCATATACATCAAATGGATCGCATCAATGGGCCGCACCATCTACACCATTCATCTATTTATAGAGATTATTTTAGAGCATTATCCAAATGAATCATAACGGAAAAATCATCTAGACCATACCACAAATAGCAGTGGAGATAATGATTTCCACCCTTAAAATTACTAGGGCCCACCATAACGTTTATTTCCATCCAATCTGTTCATATGGTCATAAGGACCTGAATTAAGTGGAAAAACAAATTTCATACTGATCCAAAACTTCTGGGATCACAAAAAGGATTTCAATGGTAGCCGTTCAATCCCTCACTGGTATTACAGTGTGGTCTACCTGATAGATGGTGTGGATCAACGTATACATCATGGGGTGGCCTATGCAGCACCGTTCAGATGGACGGTGTACATATACAACACACCAATGTGGGCCCTGCCCGTCCAGAATGGATGGACGACTAAGATATAACACATACATCATGGTCAGATGGGTCGTACATACCTGTCGACGTCCATGCACAGCAGCACCTTGCTGCTCGTCAATCAGATGGACGGTCTGGCATAACATATACATTATGGTGTGGGTCCCACCATCCGGACAGTGGACGGTGTGGATGAAACACATACATAATTGTGGGACCCAAGTCCATGCATCTGGACGGTTGGATGTAACACATACCTGATGGTGGGGCGCACAGAACTTGCAAACGTCAATACATCAGCTATATTGTTGGGTGTGAGGTACCCCAGCCAACTAGCTCCCACCGTCGATGGATTGGACAGTGTGGATACAACACATACCAAGGTGGGTCCACGTCAGCGTGGCCCACAACATCAGATCAAGCTGATGTTTGTGTTTTCCCACGTCCATGCCCGTCCAGGAGGGACGATCAAGATCCACAATGCACATATGGTGGTGGGTCCCACGTGGTGTGGCCCACCCACTATATACATTATATATATATACATTATTTTATTATATATATTTATACTTATATATATATTTTTTGAAAAAGCAACAACGTCCAGTCCGGGGACAGCCTGGATGAATTGCAACGTCCAGGTGGCCCCGCCTCCCTGGTCTGGCTGAAATCAAGGTGGGGTCCGTGTGGTGGAAATACAACACATTCATCAAGGTGGGGTCCACGTGGTGGCCCACCACAACTTTAAATAAGCTGGTATTTATGTTTTCTCTTCATCTGGGCCTGTCCACATGGACAAGCCAGCGGGCCTGCCGCTAGACGGTCTAGTGAGGTGGGCCCTACACATGGGCGGCATGGATATGATACATCATCATCAGGTGGGCCATCATACATCATCGCCATAAAAAGAGAGGGAGAGAGAGAGAGAGAGAAAGAGAGAACGGTGAGATGGAGGGACCTCGACACTATGGGCCCTCCCTTCCATGCATTACAACATACATCAAGTGGGTCCCATTACATGTGGGTCCACCAATCAAAATCAACGGTGGAGATCCCTTCTCCACCGAAATGTAAGGTCTAGATGACCCTTTTCATACAAGAAAATTAAACATCATGATGGGGTATATGGAGAATGGCCCGATCATGGGATGGATATATAAATCATGGTGGGCCATCGGCCACACCTAGGGTCCCAAGTGAGATTCGTACCATCAATCGGTAGGCCCCACTTGGCCAATCATAAAATAAACAAAATCTAAGCTTATAAAACACCCACCGTTGGATCTTCTTGGTCCGATGGAATGCCAAACTCTTTGGCTCTCTCTTTGATGGAAGATGATGATGATTGGAGGGTTGGGATGGGAGTGAGAGGGGTAGGAAGTGGGCCACACACAAAGCTCTCTCACTCCTTGGGAATGCTTGAACTGCTAACCTCTTGGTTGTTTGGAAAATGGGTAGAGGAAAGAGAGAGAGAGGGTGGTTGTAAGAGAGAGGTGATGGGTGGAGTGATGGATGGAGTGATGTAAGGGTTGACTTTGGGGTAGCTTGTGTAAGAGAGGTATAGGTTGTGTAAGAGAGGTGATATGTGAAGTATGGGTGTGATGGATTGAGTGATGGGTTGTGTACTTGATTGATTGATGTGATGGGTTCTAGAGATTCTCTTGGAATTCGCAATGCGAGGCGTTTCTTTGAAAAATACGCGGGCCCACAACTCCTAGCCTGGGTATCGCATCGGTGCGCAAGACGCGATATTGGAATCGCGGCGACGGTGAGGTCACGATGGTACAAGTTTCGAGTCGAGCCGACTCAGAATCACAAGATGTGACTTATGGTAGCACGCAAATGCCTATTACAGGTCAAGGGTTGCCGGAATTTGACAAGGAAGATCGTGGGAGTCTACGGAATGATACAGATAGGATACGGGCCTTACAGCTCTCCCCTCCTAATAAAAATTTTATCCTCAAAATTTATACTATCATTGCAACTAAACATAACTCTTAAAAGGAGAGAAATCATGACATCATATATAATCAAAGATAATACAAAATACAATCAATCATCAAAGAGATGGGGATAACACTCGTGAATCTCAGCCTCGCGCTCCCAAGACGCCTATCTACGCTATGATTACCCCACTGTACCTTCACCAAAGGAATGACCTTGGTTCGGAGGACCTGCTCCTTCCGATCAAGGATACGAACTGGCTGCTCAATGTAAGAAGCATCCTCACAAACCTCCAACGGCTGGCAATTAATAACAGGAACAATGTCTGACCCACACTTCCTCAACACAGAGACATGAAAAACGTTGTGGACGCCAAACAACTGAGATGGTAAGGCAAGCCGATCTCGAAGTCGAATGCTGATACATCCTCAAGCATCTTCCACTCCTGAATCATCATGTGCGCCATCAGGCCTTATGACTGACGGCTGATGGCATTCACCACCATGTTCGCCTTACCCAGGTGGTACTAAAGATCAAAATCATAGTCCTTCAGGAGCTCTATCCAACGCCTCTGCCTCATATTCAGCTCGGACTGAGAGAATAGATACTTCAAGCTCTTGTGGTCGGAGAAGAGCTCGAACCTAACCCCATAGAGATAGTGCCTCCACACCTTCAGTGCGAAGACAACCGCTGCTAGCTCCAAATCATGCGTGGGTAGTTTAGCTCATGGACCTTGAGCTGGCGGGACGCATAAGCCACCGGCTTCTCGTGATGCTTCAGGACAACACCTAAGCCAACTCGTGAAGCATCAGTAAATACAACAAATCCATCACTCCTAGAGGGAAGAGTGAGGACAGGAGAGGACGTGAGGCGGTCCTTCAACTCCACAAATGCCTGCTCACAAGTGTCACTCCAGACAAACTCGGCGCCCTTCCGGGTTAACCTGGTCAACGGAGCTGTAATACGGGAGAATCCCTCAATGAAACGTCGGTAGTAGCCCACCAAACTAAGAAAACTGCGTATCTCAGACGAGTTCGTGGGCTGGCCCCACTGACCCACGACATCAATCTTCGAGGGTTCCACTTGTATACTCTGCCTCGTCACCACATGATCGAGGAACTTCACCTCCTCCTGCTAGAAATCGCACTTCTCCAGCTTCGCGTAAAGCTGGTGTGCGCGGAGGGTCTGTAAGGTCATCTCCAAGTGCTGCTCATGGTCCTCACGGGTCCTCTAATATATCAAGATGTCGTCAATGAACACCACAACAAACTGATCGAGATATGGACGGAAGACCTCGTTCATCAACTGTGTGAATACGGCGAGTGCATTGGTCAGTCCGAAGGACATGACCTGGAACTCAAAATGACCGTAGCCCATCTTGAATGTCGGGATATCCTCCTCACGGACCCGAATCTGATGATAACCGGAACACAGATCAATCTTCGAAAAGAACTGTGCACCCTTCAGCTGATCAAACAAATCATTGATCCTCAGGAGCGGATACTTGTTCTTAATCGTGACCTTGTTGAGCTCGCGGTAGTCCAAGCAAAGCCTCAACGAGCCATCCTTCTTCTTCACGAAGAGTACCGGCGCTCCCCACAGCGAACTGCTCGGACGGATAAAGCCTAACTCGCGCAACTCGTCTAGCTGCTTCTACAGTTCTCGTAACTCTAACGGTGTCATACAATACGGGGCCTTCGAAATAGGTGCGGTAGCGGACACAAGATCAATTTGGAACTCGGTGTGCCGACGAGCTGGTAAACCCGGAATCTCCTGGAACACATCAGGAAAATCATAAATGATCGACAACTGGTCGATACTCAAAGCAACTGACTCCTCAATGACATACGACAACAGGCAGGAAAGCTGCTCTCCTTTAGGCTCGGCTACAAACTGGAGTTGTGGTACGCCGGGTATACAAAAAGTGACTGTCCTCGCAGAGCAGTCCAATATGGCGTGGTACTCGGTGATCCAATCCATGCCCAGGATGACATCAAACTCGGACACTGGCAATGCAAATAGATCGGCAAACAAAAAGATATCCTTAACCAGAACGGGGCAAGACGAAAAAAATCGGCCCAACACTGCAGTCTTCCCCAAGGGTGTCGATACCGACAAAACCTCATGAGCAGAATCTGACGGTAACCAGTCGATCGGCAGAAATCCTCGGCCACAAAGGAATGCGATGCACCCAAGTCAAACAACACACGTGCTATGCATGCAAAAACAGGAAGGGTACCCTCGATGACCCCTCCTGATGACTGAGGGTCCTGCTGGACGGCATAAAATCTGCCCTGAGCTGCTGGGGAGGTGCATGTTCCCTTTAAGGTCGCTGTTGCTGCTACTGCTATTGTGGTGGCTTGATCTGCTGCCTTTGCTGCTACGGGGGAGGTCTCGGAGGCTGGTGCTGCGGTCATTGCTGCTGCTGTGTGGGCTGCTATGGAAGCTGATGCAGTGCTCTCGGTTGCTGCTGTTATGGATTGGGACACTCGTGCCTATGTGTCATGTCTTACCGCATCCAAAGCAAGCACCTGGGAATGGTCCCGAAGGTGGTGCTGGAGGTGCCACTAGTGCTCGAAATGCTGGGCAGGTCATGCGTTGCTGCCGTGGACGATGCTGATGTTGGTGGGAGCTACTGGAGGGTGCCTTCCTCTTTCGGTTTCCCCTCTGGCTATGGGCCCTCTGAAAGCTGGCCCAATCTGCCTCGTAGACACGTGCCCTCTGCATAATCTACTCAAACGTTAGAAGCATGTGTCCGACCACACGGCTTCTGATGGCAAGATGCAAGCCATTCACAAAACGGCGAGCCTTCCGCCCCTCATCATCGACAAGATACGTCGCGAACCTCGATAGCTTGATGAAACGTGCCTCATATTGGGACACTGACATGTCCCCCTGGACCAGAGTCTCAAACTCTAATGCGCGTTGCTGTCGAACATGCTCGAGAAAGAACTTCCGGTCGAACTGGTCAATAAAATCCTCCCACGTCCACTCAAAATCGGCTGATGCCGTTCGGGCGATTGATGCCCACCAGTGCTGAACCTCACAGTGGAGAAGAAATACAACTAACGAGACCTGCTGTTGGGTCGTATATCTCATAGTGTCGAATATCTTCTCCACCTCGAAGCACCATATCTCTGCTGCAGTAGGGTCTGACTCACGTCAGAAACACGGGGGATCGTGTTGTCGAAAGTCTCGGAGAAGGGCACTCGTGCACTCCTGATATGCCTGGGCTGGTGTAACAGCGGGCCGCCCGCCATGCCCCTGAAGGATAGTAGTCATCGCCCGCAGCATTTGCTTAAGCTGATCTGTAGTCACGGGTGCTGTCAGGGCTGTGCTGGTCTCGGATGGGGGAGCGGGAGTCGCTTGGGTTGCTCTCCTAGGCGGCATGTCCTACAGGAAGGAGTAGGGGGCTTATCAGCCTTGAGAACTCTTGAAGGCAAGGATGTTAAGGGTCTATATCCGAAAATCGCTAGGTTATTTGGACTCGGGACCTATTATTCTAAGTTCATAGCAGATATGTGTGTGATCCTCAGGTATTCCCAAGTTATGCTCTAATACCAACTTCTGTCACGCCCCAAACTTAAAAATCGGGCTCATAAAATTCTCAATCGCCGAATCCGGCAACGACAGCCTCCGTAGTGGTGGGTCCTCACCATTGATTGGTGGGTCCTAGTTGCCTCATGCTAGAAAAATTAGAAGATCCATGTAAGAAAACACAATCTAATCATAGAAAAGCACCCACCTTGGATCTAGAACTTCTTCTTCCACCAATGACTTCTAATGCTCCAAGGGAACAAGATTCAATGGTTGAGATGGCCTCTAGATGGTTGGATTGGGAAGATTAAGGAGAGGAAATGGCTGGAATTTTTTAGATGGGTTGGGATGTTGGGAGCTCTTGCAATGGAGGAAAATGGGAAATGAAAGAGGGAAAGAGAGAGATGAAGGGGAGAGAGAGAGAGAGAGAGAGAGAGAGAGGTAATGATGATAGCTAGCCTCTCTCTCTCTCTTTGCTAGGAATGATTTGTTGTAAGATGGCATGGCTAAAATCATCATTGCCTTGTAAGAGGCATGTGACTATGGAGTAGGGGTAGTAGGGTGGCTAGATGTAGAGGTGATGTCACCCTCATAATGGCCTAGGGAAATGTGTCATAAGTGATAGGTGGGTCCCACAACGTGCGGTCCATGGCCATGATCATGTGCGGTCCACATCTTGTGATCTAAGCGTCGGATCGGCGCACAAGACGCAGCGATGGCGTGGTCGCGATGACACAGGTCTCGGGTTGAGTTGACTCGGGTTTACAGGATATAACTCAGGGTCGCGCGCAAATGCAATCTACGGGTCGTGGGAATTCGACAGGGAGGACTAGGGGATCCTATGGAACGGAATGGTCACTAGGACATGAGCCTTATAGCCAAAGTCATATTCAATGCAAATCGAACCCAATGCCTTGTGATCGTAGGCACTAAAATAGCCGGATTAGGATCAAATATGAAAAGATTGTCTTAACTACTGAGATACTAGTTGACAAGGAGATCAAGCAATTTATAAGGAGTGTTAGTCCTTCAAATGGATTCTTTTTGCCTTAAAGATAATGAATTTTAACACTAGTGATACCTTCATTGTATTTGTCTGATAAAATAATATAAAGAAAGTAAAACAAAAATTTTAAGGATGAATGCCGATTTTATTAATATAGAGATGTATATGCAGTACAATCGGCATATAAAAGTAAATAAGGCAAGAAAAGTGACCGATGGTGGTTCAAGCGGGTGAGACGGCCACATATTGAGCAATCTTCTGGACTTAAGAGATGGTTGAAAGGCTGTCATGAAAACCTAGACGGTCATGAACGGTCGTAGTTTTGGTGAGAAGTACTTGACTAAGGAATCACCAAGTAGGGACTTAGGGATTTGGAGGGGATCCAATGACCAGATCATAAATATTTAAATAAACTAAGCTGACTTATTGCAGCAATGCACTGGATAGAAGTAGAAACTAAACTAAACTATGCTAATGCATCCAGACTTATTGTAGCATGGTCTTGGATAAAAGTTGAGAGGCTAAATTAAGCTAAGTTATACTAAGATAAAGATATGCATTCATGATGGACAAAAGATCAATAGGCAGCGTTGAGCATAAAAGAGTTGTATTTGATTGGATTGGCACTACACCAAAATCGTCATTTAGGAACGGCTTTGAACCGTTCCTAAATGCTTCAGGAATGGTTTAATACCATTCCTAAATGAGGCGTCGCAGAAAATCAACCGTTTTGAAAACAAAATTTTAGGAACGATTTTAAACATTTTTGGTGCCAACGGTCACATTTTAGGCACAATTTTAGAATCAGTTTTGAGTGCTTATTAATGTTGCCAATAGTCAGATTTTAGGATGGAATTTTAATAACAATTTTAAACTCCTTTGTTCATTGTAATCTACTTGTATTATATGCCAGATAATTACACAAATAGAAGAAAAAGACAATAGAATGATTCACACACAATAATCTTTTCCTTTTTCTCTAGTACACATTTCAATTTCAATTCCAATTTCCAATTTCAATACATTTTCTTCGCAATGCTTTACAATTGCTAGAATGTTTGAGTAACGACCAGCAGGCCAGGTTCTGAACTAACAACTACGGTTGAAGGAGCCTGAACGCTTGCTTATTTTTGGTCTGGTACATGTCATGAGCTGTTACCTGAAATCCAAGACAAAGGGAAAAAAAAAACCATTGAACAGATTCAAAAAAATAAAGCTATTCAGATGGTGAATCTGACCTGTGTGAGAAGGCACCTCCAAACCATCTCTCTCTATACAGAAGAGGAAGCGGAGAATGAGAAGAAAGAGGGTAGAATTCGCTAAAAAGATAGTGAGAAATTCCAGCATGCAGATAGTTCCTTGGTAGCCAAACTTTTAACCAGCACAGCTCCCTGTGAAACATTGATGAAAAACTACTTATAAACATAATTATGACATCCAAAATCCTTTTTAAACAAAATCAAAAGAAGTAGAATTGGCTACTTATAACTTTCATCTCTCTATACAGAAGAGGATGCAAATGATTCGAGCAACTTCTTGCAAAAGTAAAAATTCCTAGAGTCAATAGCAATAAGGTTGGCTCTCACTTCCATCAATGAAATCTATTAATGATTTAAAAGAAGCAGAATTGATAAGTGAAGTTGCAAGTAAAAAGCACAATTCATATACACACCTGTCGTTGTAGATAATTAGCTCGACGACATCATTGTCAACAATACCTAAGCAGCCTGAGAAGGGAATACATATCATCTAAACAAATGCAGCATAAAGCGAAATACTATAGTTACTGAAACAACAATAATAAAGAGCAAATACCAAAATACTATAGTTACTGTAAGTGATGAAAGTTAATTCATGGATAAGCAAAAGCATTAATCAATCTAAACAAATGCAGCATAAAGCCAAAGATCCTGACATTGAAATCAAGACATGATTATCATGCTATTGAATCTTTAGCAGAAAAAGTTATTGAATTTACATCAGAAGAATGGTCTGATGCCTTCACCTAAAAATAGCAAAAGTTGACTAAGAAATTGAATGGGTTGTGCAATCACATTGTTGCAAAGAACAACAAAATTAATCTAGAACTCTTAAAGAATAATAATAATAATAATAACCACCAATAATTTGCATTTAGAATACATATCTTGCCTTCACCTAAAAATTATAATCTATCTAAAAATATCTAAATAAGAGATTCATAAGTCTGTTTGTTAAAAACCTGGCAGTAGAGCTACCATATCTAGTGCAGCACACGATCATTCACACTTATTTCGTAACATTGGTGCAGAAATACCTGAATATTGTCACTTCGAGGATGCTTACAACCTCCCTTCTCTGGAACGTTGACGACCTGGATAAAGTTGGATCGAATTTCAAAAAAGCGAGCCAAGAAAGTGAAGTGGAAATATATTCTGGATCAACATTTTCCTTGCTATTGAAAGATCAACATTTTCTTAGATGCTACAATTCACCTGCTGACATGGGTCTTGTACAGAGACATTCATCACTGGCACAAAACAAGTCTCTCTGTTTGATACATTTACACAAATGAAAACTGGTGTGAGCTTCAAAGATCAAAGAAACATTTCCTATCCAACTGAGCCTGCGAAGGCATGGCTCTATATCCATTTGATGTTTGCATAAAAATTTCACAGAATCTAAAGATTCTAACCATTCTATATGTCTCCAGCAAATAAACAGAAAATAAATACAGTAATTGTCTACATTAAGCCAAAACAGGACCATGCCTTTGAAGGCATAGCTATATATCCATTTGATGGGGATCACATTCATATATATATTTGGTTGACCCTTCAATTGAAGGGTAGCTTGTCCTTTCAATTCATTGATGAGAGTAGCCCTTTACCACTTCTCTTCTTCTGTGTGTAGCCCACACATGAGCATGGTATGATGCAACAAAGACACTGTGAGCCCCACTATAATGACTGCATCACATCCAGTTTATGTTACAGTGTCAGCCCAAAAAATAAGGCAGATCTAAAGCTCGAGTGGGCTACAACATAGGAAAAAGTGGGCATTGTTGCACACTATAGAAACCCGACTCTCTTTCTTTCTGCATGTAGCCGCACCCTTAACAAAAAAAAAAAAAAAAAACACTAATCATAGTATAGAAGAACAATGATGACGAACTCTGCTTTTGTTCACAACATCTAATGAGCATATACCAGCTGAAACTGAAATGAAATACTAATTGTTGGCATTATATTTCATAGACAGCCCAAATAAGTAGACATGTATGTGAAAATGTATATGCACATGCCAGTTGAAACTGAAAGAAAAGACTAATTGTTCGCATTATATTTCAAAGACTGCTGCCTAATAGCCTAGTGGAAGAAAAAGCATCACTTTGGATGAAAGGTGTTACCTTGAAGAGATGGTGCATGAGAGTCATCTTGCTATAAAGGGCACGTGTGTCAGTAAGTTTAAGAGTTGGCAATTATCATTAGTTTGGTTTCTAGGAAGCTTTGTCAAAGAAATGTACTTACCAAAGATCACATGAATCATAAGCAATTAACGTGTCAAGAGTTGAACCTTCCTCAATTTTCACCAGTCCACTTCTTAACTTGCAACCATCACCATCCAAACTGATAACTGCCTACAAGTTAATAGTTATATAAAAATCAATGGTAGACAATGATTTTCCATTCTGGATACCTCCACCAAATATCACAGAACTTCAACTGCTAAAAAAAATTACATTCTTTATATTAACTCCAAGTTAGAAAAAGAACAAATGTAATGTTAATCTGTTGTATGACTATTCTGTACGTACATTCTTTTGGTCATATATTGACTCTTATAGTTAAAATAAATAAATAAATATAAAATAAAAAAAAAAAAAGAAGAGAGAAGAAGAAAAGCAACAATATTCTAAAGTTGAATAGAACTACTTCCAAGTTTCCACCCAAGATTGAAGGGCAGTTTGAATTTTGTCCTAGTGCGTTACCTTGTTAACATAATGGATAAACTTGTCCATTTGTTTAAACCAAGATTTAGCATATTGGTACTGAAAATCATCACCCATTGTCCATGTGATGTGATTTGTACGTGTCACATTTGCCTGTTCATCAGAGCCAAATAAAATGCATGGGCTGCATTGTACTCTTATCAGAAACCACTAGGACACTTCATATGAAGAGTACACAAAATTCTTACTTGAGTCCTAGTAGCATCAATGAAATCATTTATGCATTGTTCAACATTGTAGTCATATAGACGAGGATCATCCTACAACTACATTTTACCACAAAACTACATTTTACCTGTTGATGCAAAAGTCTCGATAGCAAAAAAAAATAAAAAATAAAAATCACTCTTCTTCATTCAATATGTCTCCAGTTGAACACTTGCCAAATGTGGCACTTGTCTAGTTTCAAAACATCAGTGTTTCATATTAAAGGTACACTACACCAAAATCGCCAAACTGGTACGGTTGGCTTTTTGGTTCAGAAACGGCTCTAAGCCGTATCTGATTTGAAACGGTAGTGAACCGTACTTGAATAGCTGTTGTTGTACGTTGTTGCTTTCACTTTTTTGTTGGTGTGTCTCGATTGATTGTTATATATTCTTATTTCTTATTATTATAGTTTATTGTATTATTTTGAAACAGATGGACGGATAAGATTCTATTAGAACCCTCTATGTGGACCCCACATGGCCTGAGGTCACATTTATGTAAATCTGCCGCAGACTACTGGATCATTTACGATATGAAAAAATTTTGAGAGCGTATCGTACGATTTCCTTACAGAGAGCGATTTCCTTGCAGAGAGAGAAGCAAAGGACCCTTTCCTTCCTTGCGACTTTCTTTCTCCTTTCATCTCTCTCGTTTTCTGCTCGATTTCAGAGAAAAAATGGTGGATCAGCTCACGAACGACCAGATCTCTGAGTTCAAGGAGGCCTTTAGCTTGTTTGACAAGGACGGAGACGGTCAGATCCCTTCGATCTTTGCTTTCCCCCCTCTTTCTGCTGGAAAATCTGTTGATTTTGTGATTTTTTTAATTATTATTTTGATTTGATGTTGATTTCATCAGATCTGATGGCGTATCACTTAGATTCGTTGAAATCAGTGGGGTTTTGGTTTGGATCCTAGAAAATTAGGGTTTGATCCGTTCTCGTTTGGTGTATGTGTGTGTTGTGATTTGTCATGGCATAGGTGGGGATTGTTTCAGATTAGGTGGATTTTTCTTCGTGAAAGATCATTTATGTATTATTATTATTATTTTTTCCTTTTGTGTTGTGGATTTTGAGCTGTTGATTTGTTTGAAGCATGTGAGATCTGCATCTTTATCTTCTGCAGTTCTTTGAGATGGATTTTAAAAAAAAATTTCTGTTTGAATCATGTATCTCTATGTTGATGTTCATTTGCGGTTCCTCATACGTGGATTCGATTCTCTTGTGAAATTTTAATTGATTGTTTTATATTTGCGGTTTCGAAGCTACAGTTTCCATTTCCTTCGTTGGATTTTAGAGTTCTGATGTATGTCCGGGGTTATGCTTCTAGGTTTTTTCTGCATACAATATTCATTTTTTGTCTTTTTTACTCTGGCTCTGGTTATGGTATTACAAAAATAAGAGAATCATATGCACACATAGTTCAAAATTCACTATCATTTATGCCTGTGATCTTTTTCTTGCCAGATGTCATGGTTCCAAATGTCGTCTGAATGCATCATGTCACGTTTTGTATTTATTGAAGTACCTTTGATATGACACACTCTGATGTTTTGAAACTAGACAAGTGCCACATTTGGTAAGTGTTCAACTGGAGACATTGAATGAAGAAGAGTGATTTTTATTTTTTATTTTTTATTGCTATCGAGACTTTTGCATCAACAGGTAAAATGTAGTTGTGTGGTATTTGAATTATAATTGCAACACAAGTATTTTGCTAATATAAATTCGATGTTCTTTAATGTAGGCTGCATCACTTCCAAAGAACTGTGTACTATGCTGAGATCTCTTTGGCAAAATCCAACTGAAGCTGAGCTCCAAGATCTCTTTATTATTATTTTTTCTGTTGTCTTTTCTGAAGAATTCTCAACGTCATGCTCAATTAAAAATGATGGCTCATATATGACATTTTCAACTTGAAACAGAGCTACTTTTGTGAAATAGATTGAGGGGTTATCGTTGACTTGATTGAACTGATTGATTACTATTTGCAGCTGAGCATATTTCTCTTATTGTTAAATTGTACAAAGCACAAAGCAGTTTTCTGCATATAGTTTCTTGTTCCTACTCTTCACCGTATGTGGTCTTAATCTGTTGTCAATGACATTCAAGAACTTAAAGTAGGATTCAAGCCTGAACTTGGTTCTTTGAAGTATTACAATGGTTTGTCACATGGATGTGAAATAGCTCCTTGCCAGTACAATACATAAGTGCCCAATTTTGGAGTTCAGAATGATACATATGAATTTGCTCTGTTTTACAATCTTTATAATCTTTGTATGGAAATCTGTACCCATGCATTGTTGGGGAAACTGAAAAATGGTTTCAAAGACTTTTGATTCTTCTTCTCAGGTATGAAACTTCAAGTTCTTGTTCTGTTATTTATTTATTATTTTAAATTTCTATAGTTTGCTGACATATCAGGTTGTCCCACCACCAGATTTTCACAAGTGCCTTTCCTGTTCATTATAGTCCTCCAAATGGTTTCCATTTTGAAGTCAATGATGAATCTTCACCTATGCAGGTACCTACTTCTTATGACAGTTCTCATGTACTCATCTGGATTTTTTTATAACTGTATCTCCTCATTGCTATCATGGAACAATTGTAGGATGATCCTCGTCTATATGACTACAATGTTGAGCAATGCATAAATGATTTCATTGATGCTGCTAGGACTCAAGTAAGAATTTTGTGTACTCTTCATATGAAGTGTCCTAGTGGTTTCTGATAAGAGTACAATGCAGCCCATGTATTTTATTTGGCTTTGATGAACAGGCAAATGTGACACCTACATCACATCATGTGGACAATGGGTGATGATTTTCAGTACCAATATGCTGAATCTTGGTTCAAACAAATGGACAAGTTTATCCATTATGTTAACATGGTAACGCACTAGGACAAAATTCAAACCGCCCTTCAATCTTTGGTGGAAACTTGGAAGTAGTTCTATTCAACTTAGAATATTGTTGCTTTTCTTCTTCTCTTTTATATATATATATATATATATATATATATAAGAGCCAATATATACCAAAGAATTAGGTACAGAATAGTCATACAACAGATTAACATTACATTTGTTCTTGTTCTAACTTGGAGTTAATACTAAGAATGTATTTTTTTTTAGCAGTTGAAGTTCTGTGATATTTGGTGGAGGTATCCAGAATGGAAAATCATTGTTTACCACTGATTTTTATATAACTATTAACTGGTAGGCAGTTATCTGTTTGGATGGTGATGGTTGCAAGTTAAGAAGTTCACTGGTGAAAATTGAGGAAGGTTTAAATCTTGACACGTTAATTGCTTATGATTCATGTGATCTTTGGTAAGTACATGTCTTTGACAAAGCTTCCTAGAAACCAAACTTTCTTTGAAGCTCACACCAATTTTCATTTGTGTAAATGTATCAAACAGAGAGACTTGTTTTGTGCCAGTGATGAATGTCTCTGTACAAGACCCATGTCAGCAGGTGAATTGTAGCATCTAAGAAGGCTTCACTCTTCCTTTTTATTTTATTTTTTTGTAAATGCATGGTTTGCTTCTCTATATTTAGTGTTATTTTATAGTTAACGACACTACCAACTTGTTTCCCTGGCATTGATGTTGTTAATCTTTCAATAGCAAGGAAAATGTTGATCTAGAATATATTTCCACTTCACTTTCTTGGCTCGCTTTTTTGAAATTCGATCCAACTTTATCCAGGTCGTCAATGTTCCAGAGAAGGGAGGTCGTAAGCATCCTTGAAGTGACAATATTCAGGTATTTCTGCACCAATGTTACGAAATAAGTGTGAATGATCGTGTGCTGCACTAGATATGGTAGCTCTACTGCCAGGTTTTTAACAAACAGACTTATGAATCTCTTATTTAGATATTTTTAGATAGATTATAATTTTTTTTTTGAAAATACAATTAATTTTAATCTGGAAATTATAGCAATGGACCAATAAACCTATAAGTAATTTAAGGGATTTGTGTCTTTGTGGCAATCAGTGTTTCAAAAATGCAGCCTGAAAAAATAAAATAAAATCAGTTCTCTTTCCAAATAAAAAAGCTCAAGATATTTTCATTAGGCTTCTGAAGACATTACAACTTGGCAGGGGATGTTCATGTCATCAATGAGAAAGTTACTAAAAAACAAGAAGGTTTCACCAGATTCCATAAACTCCATTCGTTTGGTAGGAATTAATTTTCAAAGATCTAGCTTTTATTTTTGAAGTTTTTTTTTTTTTTTTTCTTTTTCTTTTTCTTTTTCTTTTATTTTGGTGGAATTGGAGTTGCCTTCATAGTTTCAAGGTAGCAGCAAGACAGTGGTATTACTCCCTAACTTGCTGATGTAGACATTCAAGAGCATGCGTTCCTGGAGGAAAGATTGCTCCTTGAAGGTAGATAAATTACTTGAAAGGCATAAATGGATTGCAGCTGAGAATATAGAGCCTAATGGATTGCAGCTGAGAATATAGAGCCTATATCCAAAGTCTGCAAAAGTCTAGGTCCAGTTGGACTAATCCATATGTTTGATTAGAGTCTATATACAACACAGCTTTGTATGTTAAAGTTAACATTCAATGTGGGGCCCAATAGGTTGAACATATCAAGTCTGAGATATTAACTGTTATGCTTATTACAATTAATCTTTTATGTGTTGTACTTGTGTTCAGGGAATTGATCTGCCATTGTATTTTACTGTTTGGTTGTGTATCGCTCCATTTACTTTCTTGTTCATACTCAAAATTTTACAATGCCAAACAGCTTGTTAGTTAGGTACATAAAAGGCCATCACATTGTGGAGCTCTTCATCTGCTTGACGGACTTCATTGAATTGAGTATGTCTTAATTTTCCTTTCCTAATTCCGTTGTTGTTCCAAAAAGGCAAAAAGGCCATTCCTCAGCTGGGATTTATTTTGAACGTGCTGGCCCAAGAAGCAGGGTGGTAGGCAAGATATGTATTCTAAATGCAAGCTATTGGTGGTTATTATTATTATTATTATTCTTTAAGAGTTCTAGATTAATTTTGTTGTTCTTTGCAACAATGTGATTGCACAGCCCATTCAATTTCCAAGTCAACTTTTGCTATTTTTAGGTGAAGGCATCAGACCATTCTTCTGATGTAAATTCAAGAACTTTTTCTGCTGAACATTCAATAGCATGATAATCATGTCTTGATTTCAATGTCAGGATCTTTGGCTTTATACTGCATTTGTTTAGATTAATTAATGCTTTTGCTTATCCATGAATTAACTTTCATCACTTACAGTAACTATAGTATTTTGGTATTTGCTCTTTATTGTTGTTTCAATAACTATAGTATTTTGCTTTATGCTGCATTTGTTTAGACTGATTATGTATTTTCTCTTCTCAAGCCGCTTAGGTATTGTTGACAATGATGTCGTCGAGCTAAATTATCTACAACGACAGGTGTGTATATGAATTGTGCTTTTTTACTTGCAACTTTACTTTTCAATTCTACTTCTTTTAAATCATTAATAGATTTCATTGATGGAAGTGAGAGCCAACCTTATTGCTATTGGCTCTGGGAATTTTTACTTTTACAAGAAGTTGCTTGAATCATTTGCTTCCTCTTCTGTATAGAGAGATGAAAGTTATAACTAGCCAATTCTACTGCTTTTGATTTTTTTAAAAAGGATTTTGGATGTCATAATTATGTTTATAAGTAGCTTTTCATCAATGTTTCACAGGGAGCTGTGCTGGTTAAAAGTTTGGCTGCCAAGGAACCATCTGCATGCTAGAATTTCTCACTATCTTTTTAGCGAATTCTACCCTCCTTCCCATTCTCCGCTTCCTATTCTGTATAGAGAAAGATGGCTTGGAGGTGCCTTCTCACGCAGGTCAGATTCACCATCTGAATAACTTTATTTTTTTGAATCTGTTCAATGGTATTTTTTTTTTCCTTCGTCTTGAATCTCAAACCCTTTTATTGTTGTTGCTGGTTCGCCCTATTCCCTTTTTTTAAAAGATTTTTTTTTTTTTTTAAGGTTTCAAGGATTTCTACAATTTTCTCCCGAAATCCCCTTCTTTCCATCGTCAACAGATATTTCTTTCAATTTTATGTATTTCTGCTTTATTCGAATGGATGGATTTTCAAGGTTTTCTGATGTTTGGTTCTTACATCGGTTCTCTTGTTAGTCTTTATGCTTCAAGAATCTATTTTTTTCCTTTATTATTTATTTATTTTTAGAAATGAGTGTTGATGCAATCTGGACTTGCCGTTTTTGGTCGTATTTGGATTCTATTCGATCAGTGGTGATCTTGTCTAGAGCATTGTTTATTCGAATCTCTTTCTTGATTAAGAAAGTTGTTTTGATGAAAGCATTGATGGTCTGGATTTGAAAAAAGAAAGTTGAAAGCTGTGAATTTGGGATAATATGCTCAATTAGAGAGCCTGTTGATTGGAAGTATGGAGAAAATTGGTAGTTTAAAAGAATTGATCAACACATGGCCCACTGTTGAGCAGATATGCCTAGTTTTTGGGCCATGGCTTATACATGGTGGATCACTGGAAAGAATTCAATAGAAAAGGCATCCTTTCTTCAACAACATTATGAAATCTAAACATTTCGTTCGAGAAGACTGTTCTATAGGCTACGGTACTGCTGTAAAGGGTGTTTTCGTTGTGTTGGGATGCACAAGTGAGTTGAATTGTGCATCCACAAATTTTAATGATGTTTGCTGGTATTCATAATGTCAAAGTACCCCTGGTGTTCCTTTCAGGTCCAACATGATGGTAACCCAACTTGGATTTGGAGTCCATACCCTTGATGTGAATATGATGGAAGGAAATCATAATTGGTTCTTTTTTATTTTGTTAGACTGATGATTGCAGTTCAGTTCAATAGTGCATCCAAACACACCTTAATCACGTATGCAGTTCCATTAGTTTCACATGGGGCATTCTCATGTGGATTTATCGACTTAGTGTATTTGGTATGTTTGGGAATCTATTTTATTTCATTGTAAATTTAATCCTTTTTGTAAAGCAATAGGTTGCAAGATAGCAGCGATGGAACATGCCACATTTGAGTGGACTAATTTGGGGGATGGATGAGAAGACATTGAAGAGGAGGATTTGCAGCGGATGTCATATCTGAAGGCAGCGATCATTTTAAAAGAGCAAAGAATGGTTGGATTATAGAAGCCTGGAAATGAAATGTTGTATTGAAATTGAAAATTGGAATTGAAATTGAAATGTGTACTAGAAAAGAAGGAAAAGATTATTATGTGTGAATCATTCTATTGTCATTTTCTTCTATTTGTGTAATTATCTGGCATATAATACAAGTAGATTACATACCCCTCTCTCTCTCTCTCTCTCTCTCTCTCTCGTACAATGAACAATTGAAACGGTACCCAAAACGGTTTTGAACCGTTCCTGTTTTTCTGCGACGCCTCATTTAGGAACGGTTTGAAACCGCTCCTGAAGCATTCAGGAACGGTTTTAAACCGTTCCTAAATGACGATTTTGGTGTAGTGGTACTTCAATAAATACAAAACATGTGACATGATGCATTCAGACGACATTTGGAACCATGGCATCTGGCAAGAAAAGGATCACAGGCATAAATGATAGTGAAATTTGAACTATATGTGCATATGTTTCTCTTATTTTTGTAATACCATAACCAGAGTCAAGAGCAAAAAAGACAAAATGAATATTGTATGCAGACAAAAACTAGAAGCATAACCCCAAAGTGCAGTGTCAGAGAGTATCCACAACCAAGACCCAAGACAGTTTCCAGCCATATAGAGTAAAACAGATCCAATTAGGATCAGGAGACCAAAAGAAAACTCTGAAAGAACTCATCAACAACTAGCTAGTATCACTTGTATTGACTCATAAGTAACAGGTTGGCAGTGACTTTTCTGAGAAAACTGAACCTAAACGGGGCATCTCTTGAAATTTTAACTTCTTTCAGTTTTTTCCAGAAGGCATAGCTGATAACATTAGTTAACTTGCAGAAAATAACAGTCATATCAAACATATCTAACACATTTGAAACTTTTATATAATGAAAAAAAAAAAAAAAAAACCATTTACAACTATAACCTAATACCCACCTAGAATGCAGAGCACCACACAACTTTTCGGGAACTTTCGTACTGTAGAAGCTATATGAGTAATGATCTCTATAACCTATTGTTGAACCTGCATTCATTCACGAGAATTTGACTGCATTGCTATACATAAAATATTAAAAATAAAGGACAAAATGAAAGGATGAAGTACCTGAACATTTTTAAGTGGCACACAAACAGGCCCTAACTGATTGTGTTGCCGAATTTTCCTCAAAAGTCCAAACTTTGTAAACATTTTGATATTATAGCATATAATAGATGAAAAAGAAAACTGAGGAAAGAGCATACCTGCTACGTTTTTTAACTACATTCGAAATAGGAAGGAGCTCCAATCAGCTTCTTCAGCTCTTCTCCCTTCAGTATAAAATAAAAATACTAGCAAAATGTATTAAACATCTTAAGGAGATGGAACCCAAACAAAAGGATGCGAAAGCCAATCATAGAAAAACAGTGGTTGTACCAACATGGTAACATTCCTGGTGCTAGTTTCACCTTGGCCCTTGCAATGGTGTAGTGTATATCAGTGAGATCAAGATTGATAACATGAGATGCAAGCAACAAAAAGATAAACAAAATGAGTAGCTATTGCAAAAAAACTCCAGGGTCCAAGTCCATCCACTTCAAAATATATATATACCTTCTACACCTACATCAGCTTGCTGCTGTATTGCAGTCCTGGTGCTAGTTTCACCATGGCCCTTGCAATGGAAAAATAGTTTAAATAAGTTTTTCCCAAAGAATGATACTAATCACAAGAAGAAAATTAAAAAATTGAATTTTATTACCAAGCCTCACATCCATTATTTCGTCCATTCAAGATGGGACATGAGTGGTGGAACGGATGGATTATCTAGTCCATCAAAAAATAGTTTAGATAAGTTTTTCTCAAAAAAATGCAAATAAGAAAGGAAGACATTCTTGTACCTGTGTCATTACATCATCCATTACCAACATTTGTATCTTACTCAACAATTCAACAATGTACATGTAAATTAAAGGCATGACTTGTTAGTGAAATTTTAAAAAAAAATGAAAAAGGTAAAACAATATTGTTGAGAGCAAGTGTATAGAAATATAGTTATAATAAAACAGATCATACAAGGTTTCCTAGAGTAATATGTATCAGCTTTTCAGGACAAAATAGACCAAGCATGTTTGACCAATTGGACTGAACCGCCAACAAAATCTGGTTGAGGTTCATTTTTGGTTTACATTTTCAAACTCAACAAATGCAACTGCAGCTACAAGATATCAATTCCAGAAATGAAAATAGAAAGACCGGTTGACAAGAGATTCCATACCCTCGTACAAGGCCAACTACAAACATTTTTTTGGAAAGATGATGAAAATTTTATTGGGAGCACAATAGGCTCAAAAAGCAAAATGAAAGAATTATGACATGTCAAATATTACAGGCCATGTCTTTAATCATTAGAATCCAACACTGTCCAACATTACAGGAACCTTAAAGATGACAAAACAAATTAAAACTTGTTAAAGACTCATGCTGAAGATTTTCTGAAACATTGGAAGCAAATACTCAGGTGTGGAAACGTTCTTCTTTGGAAACTTCTCTTTCACATTGTTCTTGGTGCTCTTGTGGCACCTAGGTGCATGTGAGGTTTCACTTCTTGCGAAGGTTTAGGGCAATATCAAGCGATTAGTCAGATGCAATGTTCTAAAAGCCATATCAGATCTGTAATCATAAATTGCAAGATCCTAAGTATTGGAGTCAGCCATATCAGATCTGTAATCATAATGCCATGTTCTAAAAGCATTAACATCTTCAGTTCTGCTACAACCATCACCATTGGAGTTCTGCTGTAATAGAGAGCATTCATTCATACCTGCCGTCGATTCCCTTCAAGAAATTGAAATGCGTGCGATCATTTTCACCATCAAATGCTGATCTCAAAGGTTTTTCCACGCAAAAAATCGTAGCATTTATAGCTCGCAATGCCGGACTGAGAGCACGTTTTGAAGCGGATAAAACCCTAGGATTTCTCGCTGCTTTTCCTCCTCCAAACGCCAGCTTCTGTCGCTTGTCTAAGAAAAATCTCAAAGGCTGTTTGGATGAACTCTTCTGTACTCCACCTCGAAGAAATTCCTTATCAGCTCTCTCTCATGTGCGTGCGAGAGGCATGCATACCTTTTAATCCAGGGAAAAACATCGGAATCTGTTGAAAACAACTTGTATTTTGGTATCTCGATGTTAGACGCTGAAATCTCTGCCTATCAACTATCTTCTTTCAGGGAATCGAATCAAATGCAGATCAAATCGACTTGGAAAAGCTCGGAATGCTGAAATCGTAGAGTAATGCGTAGTTTTCAGCTCGAGAAAAAGCAGTAAAACCCTAAAATTTTCAGGGAAAAGGAGAATGAAAGAATAGGCGTTTGTTTCCAGAGAGGAGATTCAATGGATTTCACAATCCGAATAGTAAAAGAAAATCCGGGAAAATCTATGCCGTAAAAGGAAATACGAGATCGGGAGAGGAAGAGGGAGATCAAGATCGAGATCGAGAGAGAGACGGAGAGGAAGGTCGTGTGACAATGCGAACGAGGGTTTCAGCCCAAAAAAAAAAGGTGAAATGGATTCGGTAGTCTGCAGTAAATAAAAACTACTGTGCCTCTAGGGCCATGTGGGGTCCAGCGAGGTCTCCAAAACAAATCCAATCCGTCCATCTGTTTTAAAATATAACAATAGAACATAATCCTAAAAATTAGGAATATCCAAAACGCAAGTGGGACACACCAACAAAATATCAGAAATAGCAATGTTGGTTGTTAAAACAGGTACAAATTTGAACACAGTTTATAACCGTTTCAAATTAGACCCGGCTTAGAGCTATTTTCAAACCAAAACCCCAACTGTTTCTATCCAGCGATTTTGGTGTAGTGTGGCGAGGGTGTAAGTGCTATGATTTGATTCCTCTTTGGTTGTCAAATTTTCTGTGTCAAAACCTCTGTATGTGTCTTGTGTTTATATCTTGATAAATTTGTTCGAGACACCATGTCAACAACTGAAGTCAAGAAGGTTAAAAAGATAAATTCTTCAAGCTAGTTCAAGCTCAAGTTCACGTGTATTCGAGTTCAAGACTCAAGCTCAAGTTCACGTGTATTTAAGGTCAAGACTCAAGCATAGTTTGAGACTCAAGTGCAACTCAAAATGACATTGATTTCAAAGCTTGTGAAGTAGTCAAGCTACATCAAGAAGAACTCAAGCTTCATAATGTTCAAAGTCTAAGAAGCGAAGTTTTCAATGTCCATACTTCATGTCCCAGGTATGATAAACCTTAGATTGACCTTAGGGTAGGTCACTTTGGCTACATAATTCATTTGAATATTAATATATGATTTTAGTCTATTCTAAGACTAGTCCTAGACCTTGTTCGACCAGTCCTAGCACTGGGTCGACCTATCTAAGAAATTCCAGGACCAGTTTTAGAATTGTTGCAATTTATCGGATTTTCTAATTCGGCTACGACCAGTCCTGGAGTCCGCTCGACCGGTCGTGGGATGGTCTCGACTCGACCTTCGACTAGTCGCAGAGCTATGACTCAAACTCCAGCGACTAAATCAAGTGTCGCACGACCAATCGTAGAGGGATCTCGACCGGTCGTGGACTGCCTTCGACCAGTCGTGGACTTCCTACGACCGGTCGTACAACGGTTTGATCCAATCGCGCTAAAAAATTCAAAAATTTGTTTCTCCTTCGACCAGTCGTGGTGTCCCTAGGACCAGTCGAAGACGAATTTCTGCAGCTATAAATAACACATGAATTTCAGAGTTTTTCATTAAAAATTAAGTGAATTCAAGACTTCACTCTGAGATAAGTTTGTGTTTATTTTTAAGCTACATTGTGCTTAATTCTATTTCCTTTTGTTATCTTATTGTTATTTGATTTTGATTTGCATTCAAATCTGATTAGAAAAAGGGAGAAATCTTAAATTCCTTCTTCACGGAATCAAAATCAAATACAGCTAGCCCTAAGTTGATTAAACTTAAAATCAATTAGAACTTATAACCATTGTAAAGTGAGTATTGGACATTGAACTTCCATATTCGTACTTCTACTCCGATTGGTTCTTTCGGGCTGCTACGAGAGGAGAAATCCAAGTATTTTACAATTCTGTAAAATTTCTATTCCTTTGGTTTTTGTTTGGGATTTGCTAGAAAAATTCCATTTGTGTGGTTATCTGAGGAGAGCCAGAAAACTCAGAAAGAGGGGTTTTTCGATTGTGTAAGCCTAAGTTAAAAAGACACAATTGTGAAGGTTTTAGGTGAACCTGTGAAACCTATTTTGATAGTGAACGCTAATATCCCCTGTGTGTGGATATTAGGAGTGGAGTAGCATTATGTGTGGCTGTTGTTTAACAGTTAGTGAACACATAAGCGAACCACTATAATTCTTTGTCTTGTGGATTGAATGCTTGCTTAATCTTTTATCTTTTATCATTCAAAGCTGTGGAATATATGTGTGGTGGTAAATATTTACATTTCAAGCAAGTGTGGGGAATGTTGTAATAAGTTAGATTTAAATTTCAGCAATCTATTTCAATTCCTTGCTATTTATTTTTATTGAGTTCTTGATACAAAGGACGTTCTAGAAATAAGATTGTCCTGCCATAAACCTTTGGTTTTTATGGTGAAAGGTTGTCCTTAGAACTGAATTCATATCAACCTCTTAATACTTGTTAATTGAGGTTGAGTTTATTTCAGCATTGTGAATTGTTTTATTTTTGTAAGGCTATCTTTTTATTGTTTATTCCACTGTTTTAATTTTAATTTGGCATAGTCCTATTCACCCCCCTCTAGGACATATAGCTTGGCCATTTCAAGTGGTATCAGAGCCTAATAGCTCGCTCTTATTGCTTTTTATTCAGATTTATTTCTTGAGCTAACGATCTAAGCTATATATATAAGATGTCAAATTTTGATAGCCTATCAATCACTAGGCCTCCGCCTTTTGTTGGCTCCAACTATGTCTATTGGAAAGCCAGAATGAGGATCTTCCTCAAATCAATGGATGAGAGTGTGTGGCAAGCCACAGTGACTGAATGGAACCCTCCTACCATTGAAGTAATTGGTATCAATGGATCAAAATCAATGAGAATAACACCTTATACTTCTTAGTCCACACTTCAGAAAAGTGAGAGTAGTGCTAATGCAAAAGCACTAAATGCAATCACTTGCGCACTATCACCGGATGAGTTCAAAAGAATCATATCCTCTGATACTGCAAAGCAAGCCTGGGATATATTAGAAATGACACACGAGGGTACACCAATTGTCAAAAAATCTAAAGTCCAACTCCTCACAACCAAATTTGAAGAAATTCATATGGAGGAAAATGAAATGTTTATGGACTTTTACACAAGATTAAATGACATTATAAAGTCAATGTGGGGTCTTGGTGATAAAATTCCAGAAAGTAAAGTGTGTGCAAAAATACTACGCTCTCTTCCTGAAAGGTTCAACTCTAAAGTAACCGCAATCCAGGAACTTCGTGATATGGATAATATGAGGGTAGAAGAACTAGTTGGTTTTTTACAAACTTATGAATTAAATTTTAAAGCTCTTAAAGGTAAATCTATAGCTTTGAAATCCTCTAAAAATGTTTCTGAAGAAAACTCTGATTCTGAAGATGATATGGTTCTTTTAGCAAAAAAGTTTTATAAGATTTTCAAAAGTAAGAAAATGGTTGATCTTCAACAATCAAATGATAAAAAGAAATTTAGACCCAAAACTCAAAAATCTTTGAAAGACTGTCAGTGTGACAACTGCCATGAATATGGGCATTTAGCAAACAAATGTCCTAAAAAGGACAAACCCAAAAGGAAGGGTATGTTGGCTACTTGGGATGAATCATCTGATTCTGAAGCTACTTCTGAATCAGAAGATTCTGAAACCGAGTCGGGCAATGAAGTAAAAGCCCTTATGACTCTAGCCAAATTCACTTTTTCAGATCACGATGATTCAACTAGTGAAGAAAATTTGAATAGTGATCATGAAGAGGAAGAAGATCTTCAAGATGCTTACAATGTGTAACGACCCGTAAATTTCGTACGTTGGCTCGAGTACCACCTCGACCAGAAATTAATTAGGATTAAATCCTTTAGAAATTTAACAAAGTTAACTAAGTGCAAAACTCGATTAGCCATGAAATCCGTTGGGATCGCTTTAAATACGATCTGCAAGACCCAAAACTTGTAAAATCAGTGACTCTAGGTTACCTTAAAGTTTAGAACCAAACTCATTTCCTGGCTGCTCTCGGGAATGAAACGAAACTTCGTATTAGGTCTAGATCGCACATCGGAAGTCCGATTAACACGAAGTTAAGGAACTAGGACCGCCTCACTGGGCTTGACAATCATCTAAAAAATCAGGTCCAGCCGATGTCCCACGGCCATTCGTTTGGATCCGGAGCGAGGGAGTGTGAAAAACACTATTCCCTTTCCAAAATAAATATCTGGAATAGTGATCTGGCACCATTCGCTTGTGCATCAGTATTAAGTAACCTGACCGTCAGAATCAGACTAAATTACACCCTCAGATTAAGAAAAATTTCAGGAACATTTACATGTACTTGGAATTTCGGATCGTGGCCCACTGACCGTTGAACTGAAAGTGGTCTGCCACGTGCGATCTGGGAATCCGATCAAGTCGAAAACGTAATCCCACATAGATCCATGTGTGGTGAGCTTAAGTCTGACGTTTGGCTCAAAGAGGGCCACCAGAACCTCTCTTTTGAGCTGGAAAAGTGACGAAATGCCTATATTAGCAGTAACACTTGAACCTGAGTCTGTTTTGGGGAGGTTTTTGGCTATAAAAGGAGCTTAGAACAGCCCCTCTCACAGCCATATGAATTTGGGATAATACCCTAGAGAGAGAGAGAAAAGAGAGAGAAGAGCTTGGGATTTGTTGGAGAACTTCCTCCTACCGCTTTCAGACATCGCACCGCCTACACCGCCTCTTTCCAGGTACTTTCCCGGCGGTATCCATTCCGTTTTAAGGTGAGAAACCCTAACCCTAGGTCTGATTTGAAGTATGTTGGCCTTAGCTTGTGGAAAGACTAACCGATTCCGCTCTTTAGCCTAGAAAACGCCCGTATACGGAAGCTCAACAACCCTTGCTGATTCGTTGTGATTCCAAGGGCAAAGGTGAGGACTTTAGGTGTATAGGTTACGGTTTTCAACACTTTTAATGTCAGATAATGATAAATTCATGATCTGTATGCAATTGCACATGTACAAAGTGCTTTACGTTTCCTGTTTCGATTAACGTTGTAGAATATGGAATTTCACATACTCTAGGTATACGTAGAAATACCGTATACGTATTTTTTTAAGGAAAATGTTTGACATGTTTATTTAATGTATGATTATATGATATATGGATAAAATACTAGTTTGGCGAAAGGAATCGCCGAAATACATGTTCGCTTGTAAATACCAAGTATGTTGAAATTGTGTATTCTAGAAATACCGCATATGTGTAAATTTTGGAAATGCAATTGTAATGATTATTTGCTGTATGATTATAGTATACATGGATAAAATACTCACTTGGAGAAAGGATAGCCCTAATACGTATTTTGCTAACATACGTCATGTATGTTGGAATAGCGTACTCTAAGTGTTTGTGTAATTGCTTGTGTGTGTAAATGCTTGAGTGTTAGTGCCTTAGAGAGGTGCAGATATGGGATTTCCGACTACCTTAGAGACGTGTAGGATACCCTTCATGTGGTGGTTCGCTATAACCACTCACTTGTGATGTGTATGTAATTGTATCCCTATTCGTATAGTACTCTACAACATGCTTACAACATGCTTTACTTCGTGCTTTACAACATGCTTTACTTCACGCTTTATAACATGCCTCATGACATGCCTGTTAACATGCTTGTATTACTTTGTTTATCATGCTTTACTCCACATGCTACGGATGAAGATTGATTGAGTTTGGGACTATGCCCATAGTCCAGACATTCGGTATCAGACTTGAGGTTGTGGCTGAGATTCATGTCGCCACAAGGGGCGTGTCTGACGAACCCGAGTCGTACTCCGATTGGCGATAGTGGTTGGCCACACGGAGTGCTTTTGCGCTCCATATCGCCCAACTTGTTGTGCGCTCGAGCTAGTCAGGTTCACCAAGTAACCCGATATGTTGAATGTGTGTTCACCATGTTTGGTCGCTACTGCTTGAACTTAGGGTACCAAACTTACCAGTGGCGATCCCGTTAACCATGGTACCTCGATCCGCTAAGACGCATGAGCCGGGCATGGTGGTATGGGACACCGTGGTCGAGCTGTCGGCCTACGCTGGGGCCATGTGCCTCCCCATAGTGACCATTGCGCAACCAAACTCGTGAGCCAAATACGGTGGTATGGGACACTGTATTCGAGCTGTAGATACTTACGGCGAGAGCCGAGTACGGTGAGACCTGTGCTCGTGCTGACAGGCGACGAGTCCTCCGTAGTATCTTCGAGTATACTCCAAGTGTCTGTGATTGGCGACGAGTCTTTCACAGCAACTAGAGTATGAGTTGAGCCGAGTACGGTGAGACCTGTACTCGAGCTGACGGCTAGTGATTGAGCCGAGTACGGTGAGACCTGTACTTGAGCTGACGGCCAACAATTGAGCCGCATACGGTGAGATCTGTATCCGCGCTGACGGGTGACGAGCCCTTTGCGATGCCTTCACTACGCTTCTCAAACCATAATATCGTATGAGATTAGCTAGGATTGACGACCCTAGAATGGATCATGTTTGGGAATGATACAAGGGAGGTACCTTAGTTTCCCAATACTGCTGTTTGAAATGGACTAATAATAACTCGGTAATCATGATCATCATCGCACCGCATGTGCTTAGTAGATATGGCGCACTGAGGGAGTTAAGCATTCGCGAACGTAAGATGATGTCGCTTGAGGGTGGTTTGGCAAGGGCATACAGCATCATGTCATTTCATTCTCGCACTTAATAAGAGTAGTTAGAATTGTTTGATTTGTACTGCTTTATCATTACTGCTTGATTGAATTGATAACATGTTAACCTATGCTTTATTGTTCCACTGAGTTAGCTACTCACTCCCACGTTACGGGACGGTGTTTGCAACACCCACCAGACTCTGTCGCAGGTATAGATGGTGCATCGGTTCAGGAGCCGGAGCCTGACTTCGATGAGGATCAGGAGGAGTTCTCCTTTATGCAGTACTCTGACGGCTTTGCTTAGGCCGACTGCATCGTGGGGATTTCAGGGCTTCTCTTTAGAGTTGTATTTTGATTTTGACTTAGAAACCATACATGTATATTGGTACTCAGTTGTACTCATACTCTGGTGATCATAAAATTTTGTTTCTTTACACACCTTAAAATATACAATTTCAGTCTTCCGCTTGCCTTTATATAATTGAACTGGAGTATGAATTACTGTTTTGGTATAATCTTATTGATGTTTATTGCTCTAACTCAGACAACATTTAACCATCATTGTATATGTTGCATAAGTGATGCGTTGGAACTCGGGAGTTGAGTTCATACTCGACCCCCGATTTTCAGGGCGTTACACAATGCCTTATACAAGGAAAGTTGTAAAATTGCTGTGAAGCTTAAACTTCAAAAAGAAAAGTTTTTTAAACTCAAAGAATGCTTCGACTCACTTGTTTTAGAAAATCTCAAATTTCAGATAGTTTTAAAAAATTAAAATGTGATTTGGAATTTAAAACCTCCCTGATTGAAGATTTGAAATCTGAAATTGAGAAACTCAAGAATGAAGTATCTTCTCTTCTGAGTTTGAAGGATACATGGAGGTATGCCTAAGGAGATCCAAAGTTAGAAAAACTTTTATCCGGATCTAGAAAATGTGGCGATCGATCCTGGTTGGGTTATGATAAAAACATACCTCATAAACAGAAGAGTACTCCTCCCAACTTTGTGAAAGGAGAAGCCTCAAATTCAAAAGAAAAAGGTACTTGTCGAGGTTTTTCTAAAAATACAAAAACTTTTTAAAAACCTAAAAGTAGCTATATCAATTTCAAAAATCAAAACAGAAACCCACTGGCTGAAAAAATAGTTGATTTACTCAAGGAGCTCTTAAAATCTAACTCAGTAGGTCATTTCCACAACTATAAACAGAAAAAGACCAACTATGTTCCTAAACCCAAAACAGTTCTGAAATGGGTTCCTAAAGTTGCCTGCTTGGTTGCCCACACTACTTTCAAAGCAACAAGCCATTCAAAATGGTACCTAGACAGTGGATGTTCCAAGCACATGACAGGTGATAAGGCTTTATGAAAAGGCCTAGCTATATGTCCTAGAGGGGGGGTGAATAGGACTATGCCAAATAAATGTTATAACAGCGGAATTAAAAAATAATATGATAGCCAAAATAAATCACAATGCCGGAAAGTAAAACAACCTCAAAAATCTGATCTTGAGGGATTGATACAAATGTTATTCTAAGGACAACCTTTCACCAAAAACCAGAGTTTATGGTAGGACAACCTTATTTCTAGAAAGATGTTTGTATCAAATCTCAAACCAAACAGGAATAAAGAAATAAATACAAACTGAATTGAAATAAATTGTAATCACAAATGTATTGTTCCAGGGACAGCCATACACCATAAAAATGGTAGGGCAACCTTGCTGGAACAACTTTTAAAAGAAATTGAATATCAAGCTGATAAAGGAATAGCAGAAAATAAATTCTAAACTATTACAAAATTCTCACAATGCTTGAATTAAATGATTACAACATTCACCACCATATATACATCCCACAAAAGAATAATTAAAGATTAGAAGTATAAATCATTCAACCACAACACAAGGGATTATAGTGGTTCGCTTGTGTGTTCACCAACTGTTAAACAACAGCCACACAAAATGCTACTCCACTCCTAATATCCTCACACAGGGGATATTAGCGTTCACTAACAAAATAGGTTTTCCCAGGTTCACCAAAAACCTTTACAATTGTGTCTTTGTCTGTGGGCTTACACAATTAAAAAAACCCCACTTCTGAGTTTTCCTGGCTCTCCTCAGATAACCAATACAACAAGATTTTTCTGGCAAATCTTGAAAGAAACCAAAACAGAAAGAAATTTACAATTAAATGTAAAATACCTGATTATCTCCTTCGTTGTAGCAGCCCAGTAGAACCAAATCAAAGTAGATGATCGAATGTCCAAGTTCAATGTCCAGTAATCAATTACTATGGTTCTAATTCTAATAGATTTTGAATTAAACCAAGGAGGGCTTGCCTTAATTGATTTTGATTCCAAAGAAAGGGAATAAAAATTCCTCTTATCAAATTAGATTGGAATAGCAGAAACAAAATCAATTAAATAAAGCTAAGGAAAGAGAATATTAAATAAGCACACTTAGCTTAGATGGAGCACAGAATTATCTCTCAGAAGTTCGAAGAAGATTGGCTTGAGTGGATTAATTAATTCGATGATTACTTCTGAGATTCGTGCTCTATTTATAGGTGAGAAGATCGCGTGTTCGACTGGTCTAGAGAGCTCTTCGACTAGTCGAAGAAATAACAGATATTTGAAAAATCAGGCGCGATAAGCTTTGACCGTTCTACGACTGGTCGAAGGCCTCCTTCGACTGGTCGTAGGTCACTTTCGACTGGTCGAAGGTCTCATTCGACTGGTCGAAGAACTTAAATTTCATCGCTGGACTTTGAGTCGAAGACTTTCGACTGGTCGAAGATGCAGTCGACATTGTTCCTTCGACTGGTCGAACAGATTCCTGGACTAGTCGAAGCCTAACAGAAATTATCCGATTTTTGTAACAAACTTACGACTGATCGAGGAATTTCTTAGACTGGTCAAAGCAACTCTAGGACTAGTCGAAGAAGGCCTAGGACTAGTCGAAGAACAGACCAAACTTATGTAAAATAAACATTCGATTTATGTATCCAAAGTGACCTACTTCTAAGGTCAACCTAAGGTCAGTCAAACCTTAACCATGAAGTAAGGACATTGAAACATTAGGAACTAGTGACCTTGAAGTATGAGCCTTGAAGTCTTGATATAGTTCAATCTTGAAATCTTGATGTAGCTCAATCTTGAAAGTGTCTTGAGTTCTTTATGAACTGCCTTGTACTCTTCTTGAAGTCTTGCAGCTTGAGTCATGTCTTGTGAGTAGTTCGTGCATTCAAGTTTGATCTTTGTACTCGTGGGCTTTGCTTGTTGTGAGCTTAGCTTGTTGTGAGCTTAGCTTGTTCATGAATGTTGATCTTTGAGAGAGCTTCACTTATGCAAGATATATAATAGTGATTTTGGCACCACAAATTTGACAACAAACAGGGATATAAAATATAGCACTTACACTTTATTCACCGATCTAAAAGATATGGCTGATGGGTCAGTCACATTTGGTGATGGTAGCAACTGCAAGATTATTGGCCAAGGTACGGTTCAGCTCTATAATCTTCCCTTATTTAAGAATGTTCTATATGATTAGGGACTAAAACATAACCTGTTAAGCATATCTCAAATATGCGACAACGACCATAATGTTAAATTTTCTAATCAAGGTTGTGAGATTATAGATAAAAAGGGCTCTATAATATTAATTGGTCGCAGAACTTCTGAAAACTGCTATATAGTAAGCAATGGAAGCTCATCTAATCAAACGTGCTACATGGTCCATACTGATGAGACAGAATTATGGCATAAACGCCTTGGACATGTACACTATCGGAATTTATACAGATTGAGCAAAGGAGAACTTATTAGAGGTCTACCTAAGATTCAAAAAGTAGATAAGATATGTGGTGAATGTCAGTATGGTAAACAAACTAGGAGCTCTCATAAAAAAGTGAACTCCAATACCACATTAAGACCACTCAAGCTTCTCCACATGGATCTTATAGGACCAACTAGAACGGAAAGTCGAGGTGGCAAAAAATACATCTTGGTTATTGTAGATGATTTTACAAGATTCACCTGGGTTTCATTTTTAAAGGACAAATAAGAAACCCTTGATGAAGTAAAAAAGATTATCAAACGGATCCAAATTGAAAAATGTTCTCAAGTCAGTAAGATCCGAAGTGATCATGGATCCAAGTTTGAAAATAGCGGTTTTGAGAAATTCTGTAACGATCAGGGAATATCATATGAATTCTCTGCGCCTAAAACTCCACAACAAAATGGTATTATGGAAAGGAAAAATAGAGTGCTCCAAGAAATGAGAAATGTTATGTTAAATAGCATGAAGCTCCCTAGAAATTTATGGGCTGAAGCAGTGAATACCGCTTGCTATATTATTAACCGTGTCTATACTTGTATATCCAATAATAAAACGACTTATGAATGTGGTTCGATAAGAAGCCGATTGTCAAATACTTTCGAGTTTTTAGCAGTAAGTGTTATATTTTGCGTGACCGTGAAAATCTGAGAAAGTTCGACATAAAGAGTGATGAAGGAATCTTCTTAGGATATTCTTTAAACAGTCGTGTATATCGTGTACTGAACAACAAGACTGGTGTGATTCAAGAGTCAATTAACGTGGTCATTGATGATCACTTGAATAAATCTGCCCCTAGTTCAGATAATGATGAAGTTCTTGTAATTGAAAAACCAGATACTTCATCAAGTGAAATTAATCCTGAATTAAGGATTGTCAAATATCATCCAACCACTCAAATTCTTGAAAACCCTCTCACTGGTGTGCGCACTCGTCGACAACTAGAAGACATATGTAATTACATAAGCTTTACATCCCAGATTGAACTGGTAAATGTAAAAGAAGCACTTTTTGATGAAAACTGGTTAGTAGCGATGCAGGAAGAACTTAATCAGTTTGTTCAAAATGATGTTTGGTATCTTGTTCCTAAACCTAAAGATAAACACATTATAGGAACTAAGTGGATTTTCAAAAATAAGTCTGATGAACTTGAAAATATAATTCAAAATAAGGCAAGACTGGCTGTACAAGGGTACACTCAATTAGAAGGTATTGATTACTATGAAACCTTTGCTCCAATTGCTCGCCTTGAATCAATTAGACTTTTTATATCCATTGCATGCTTTAGAAAGGTTAAAATTTATCAAATGGATATAAAGAGTGCCTTTTTAAATGGTGATTTACATGAAGAGGTATATGTTGAACAACCTACAGGGTTTAAAGACCCTAAGTTTACTAATCATGTATACCGCCTTAAAAAGACTCTGTATGGTTTGAAACAAGCTCCCAGGGCATGGTACGAAAAATTGACTAAGTTTTTACTAAGTCATAATTTTCAAATGGGTAGTGTCGATAAGATGCTTTTTGTTAAGAAACATAACGATGATATCTTAATGGTTCAGATCTATATTGATGATATTATTTATGGATCAACTTGTACTAACATGACTGTTGAGTTTGCAGATTTGATGAAATCTAAGTTCAAAATGAGCATGGTTGGGGAATTAAATTATTTCTTAGGATTGCAAGTAAAACAACAATCTGACGGAATTTTTATTTCACAATCTAAATATGCTTTGAACTTGATTAAGAAGTTCGGATTTAAGAGTGGTAAGAATTTTGATACTCCTATGAGTACAACTCTAAGACTCTCAAAAGACTCTACAGGTAAAGATGTAGATCCTAAATTGTATCAGAGCATGATAGGCAGTTTGTTTTACTTAACTGCAAGTAGACCTGATATTGCTTTAAGTGTTGGAATCTGTGCTAGATATCAGTCTAATCCTAAAGAATCTCACTTAACTGCTGTTAAGTGAATTATTCGATATGTCGCAAGTTCAGTTAATCTAGGTCTTTGGTATCCTTATGATACTAGTGTTCAATTGGCTGGGTACTCAGATGCTGATTGGGCTGGTAATATCGATGACAAGAAATCAACCAGTGGTGGTTGTTTTTACATTGGAAATTGCTTAGTTTCTTGGTTTAGTAAGAAGCAAAGTTCCATATCTCTCTCAACTGCTGAGGTTGAATACATTGCTGCTGGAAATGCATGTACTCAGCTAGTTTGGATGAAACATATGTTGAGTGATTATGGAATCACACAGGACTCGATGGTTTTATACTGTGATAATTCCAGTGCGATAAATATGTCAAAAAACCCAATCCAGCATTCACGTACTAAGCACATTGACATTAGATTTCATTATATCCGTGAATTAGTGGAAGAAAAAGAAATATCTTTAGAATATATTCCAACCGAGACTCAGCTTGCTGACATTTTCACTAAACCGCTAGACAAAAGCAGGTTTAATAAGTTGAAATTCGATCTCGGTATGTGCAATTTAAAATGACTGAGCATGCATCTCTGTATCATATTGTATATACTTTATTGGTTTATATTTCAAAATTTCTTGAAAAATGCATGTTTATTTATTTTTCTGGTACACGACCAATCGAGGACGTGCTCGACCAGTCATGGCACGACCGGTCGAGGACGTCCCATGACCAGTCGTGTAGCGCGCTGATTGCCTTTATTTGGAAAAAAACCACTTCTTCTTCATTTCATTCCTCTTCTCCAACGAGCTGAGCTACAACAAGTCGAACCCCATTGTTCGATTCGACAAGGTTAGAACATTTTGTTTGTTATTCTTGAAGATTTATAGTCTTTTCTCTTCAATTTCTTGATTGTAGTTGTCTATTTCAACTCTTTCCTCAAGTTGTTGAGTTTTTCTTCCTCATTTGCTAAATTTAGAAAAACCCATCTTTATTTTCTTGATATTTCTTGTATTTCTTCAAGAAAATGGATCCTAGAGGTAAAAAGAAAAATCCTAGAGGTGCTTCTTCTTCTAGATCGAATGTTATCACTAGACGTCATCTTAGGGCTCTTGAAGATGATCCACCATATGTACGTGATTTGCGTATGCGTAATGTGATTGTTGAAAAAGCTGTCAGTTTAAACCATATCGCTCCTTTCGGTCTCCTTCCTCTCCTTCAATCTGTAGGATGGGAAAACATTCTACACTGGGGTGGACCGGCATTCCAGTCCATAGCGCAGGCCATGGTTGCATGCATAACTGAATTCTCTACTGAGCAACGGACTTTTACTATTGCTACTAGAGAAGGGCCTTTTCCTGTTGATTGACATTTAATTTCAGGCCTTATGGACATTCCAGTTAATGATGATGGTATTCATCCTAGCACACATTCTGAGAAAGTGTCAGAATCTGAAAAACGTGTTTATACTAGAGCTTTGTGTAACATGAATGCACCATGGACTGAAAATGGGAATGCCCTCAAATCTAAATATATGTTACCCAGATACAGAGTTTTACATCGTATCTTCACTTTTAATCTGTATCCCCGTTCTGGAAACAAGACTGAGTTGACTCTGCTTATGGTTCGTATTTTGTACTCAATCATTACTGGTGCTAATGTCTGTTTGCCCTCTTTGATTTGTTCCTATATCATTCAATTCCGTATTCATTCTGGTCATGGTGATATTCCATTTGGGTATCTGTTGAATGTATTAGCCACTCACATGTTAGTCGCTATGCCCGTCGGAGAGGCTCCTATCCAACACCTCATATTCAACAACTCCAACTTAAACAAAATGAAGTTGAAATTGGCTCCAGGCCAAGTTGATGGTGAAGGTGGAACTGCTGCTGAGGCTGGGAATGATGAAGAAGGTGATGATCTTCCTCTAGATGATATCAATATGGACGATATTTTTAATGAAATTGATTCTGACTCTGGGAATGATCCTGACTTTGTGTCATCTGACTTCAATGCTCGTCTAAGTGCATTAGAGGAGAAGGTAGAAAATATGAATGTTGGCCACAATCGGCAATTTCAAAATATGCGCAAGTATTTTAGGCGCTTACAAAAAGGCCTTCATCAAATTGATCCTACCATTCCTTCTCCTTCTGGATCGGATTGAGATTTTAATCTTTGGTCTGTAATAACTATAATACTTTTTACTCTCTCTGGTTGTGTGAGACTCTATCTGACTTGACTTTATAACTCCTTATGCTATGATTTGTTCTCTTAAATATTTTTAGCTTTATGACTTGATCATTACTTTACTGTCTTTCAAATCCTATTTGTGTTTCTTCCTTTGTCATATTTTGACAAAAAGGGGGAGATATTTGAGAGTTCATGGATTATAAATTGATGGGATGGTTGAAGTGTACTACTAATGAATTGATTGATGCTGTGATGGGATGGTTGCAGTGTAATACTAAGGGGGAGTTAAGGGGGAGTTACACAAGGGAAGTTAAGTGGTTGTGCATGAGGTTGTATGCTGTATGCTAGTTCATGACAACTGGTGCATGATTCGTTAATATACATGTTGTGCTTCTTTTGTTGAAGTATATTTTATCACAAATTTGACAAAGGGGGAGATTGTAAGGGCTATGATTTGATTCTTCTTTGGTTGTCAAATTATGTGTGTCAAAACCTCTGTATGTGTCTTGTGTTTATATCTTGATAAATTTGTTCGAGACACCATGTCAACAACTGAAGTTAAGAAGGTTAAGATGATAAATTCTTCAAGCTAGTTCAAGCTCAAGTTCACGTGTATTCAAGTTCAAGACTCAAGGTCAAGACTCAAGCATAGTTTGGGACTCAAGTGCAACTCAAAATGACATTGATTTCAAAGTTTGTGAAGTAGTCAAGCTACATCAAGAAGAACTCAAGCTTCGTAATGTTCAAAGTCTAAGCAAATGAAGTTTTCAATGTCCATACTTCATGTCCCAGGTATGATAAACCTTAGATTGACCTTAGGGTAGGTCACTTTGGCTATATAATTCATTTGAATATTGATATATGATTTTGGTCTATTCTAAGACTAGTCCTAGACCTTGTTCGACCAGTCCTAGTACTGGGTCGACCTATCTAAGAAATTCCAGGACCAGTTCTAAAATTGTTGCAATTTATCGAATTTTCTGATTCAGCTACGACCAGTCCTGGAGTCTGCTTGACCAGTCGTGGGATGGTCTCGACTCGACCTTCGACCAGTCGTAGAGCTACGACTCAAACTCCAGCGACTAAATCAACTGTCGCACGACCAGTCGTAGAGGGATCTCGACCGGTCGTGGACTGCCTTCGACCAGTCGTGGACTTCCTACGACTGGTCGTACAACGGTTTGATCCGATCGCACTAAAAAATTCAAAAATTTGTTTCTCCTTCGACCAGTCGTGGTGTCCCTAGGACCAGTCGAAGACGAATTTCTGCAGCTATAAATAACACATGAATTTCAGAGTTTTTCATTGAAAATTAAGTGAATTCAAGACTCCACTGTGAGATAAGTTTGTGTTTGTTTTTAAGCTACATTGTGCTTAATTTTATTTCCTTTTGTTAGCTTATTGTTATTTGATTTTGATTTGCATTGAAATCTGATTAGAAAAAGGGAAAAATCTTAAATTCCTTCTTCACAGAATCAAAATCAAATACATCTAGCCCTAAGTTGATTAAACTTAAAATCAATTAGAACTTAGAACCATTGTAAAGTGAGTATTGGACATTGAACTTCCATATTTGTACTTCTACTCTGATTGGTTCTTCCGGGCTGCTATAAGAGGAGAAATTCAGGTATTTTACAATTCTGTAAAATTTCTATTCCTTTGATTTTTGTTTGGGATTTGGCAGAAAAATTCCATTTGTGTGGTTATCTGAGGAGAGCCAGAAAACTCAGAAAGAGGGGTTTTTGGATTGTGTAATCCCAAGTTAAAAAGACACAATTGTGAAGGTTTTAGGTAAACCTGTGAAACCTATTTTGATAGTGAATGCTAATATCCCCTGTGTGAGGTATTAGGAGTGGAGTAGCATTCTGTGTGGCTGTTGTTTAACAGTTGGTGAACACACAAGCGAACCACTATAATTCTTTGTCTTGTGGATTGAATGCTTGCTTAATCTTTTATCTTTTATCATTCAAAGCTGTGGAATGTATGTGTGGTTGTGAATGTTATTTACATTTCAAGCAAGTATGGGAAATGTTGTAATAAGTTAGATTTAAATTTCAACAATCTATTTCAATTCCTTGCTATTTATTTTTATTGAGTTCTTGATACAAAGGACGTTCTAGAAATAAGGTTGTCCTGCCATAAACCTTTGGTTTTTATGGTGAAAGGTTGTCCTTAGAACTGAATTCGTTTCAACCTCTCAATACTTGTTAATTGAGGTTGAGTTTATTTCAGCATTGTGAATTGTTTTATTTTTGTAAGGCTCTCTTTATTATTTATTCCGCTATTTTAATTTTAATTTGGCTAGCATAGTCCTATTCACCCCCCCCCCCCCCCCCCCCCTCTAGGACATATAGCTTGGCCATTTCAGAGGGCCCAAAGCTTTTCTTCTTTTATTGCTTTTATATGCTTGGGTGACGCAATAACCACCTGTATGGTTCCCTTGCTTTCTGGATCGGAGTTTGATAAGTTAACAATGTTGTCTTGACACGTTTGTTTTCTCAGATGGGGCCAACTAACCATACACTATCATGTATGGTCATATTTCTATTTCCAGACGATTTCCTCCTCTTAGTATACTACTTTGTGATCTTCAAGTATGTGTAGCCAATTAAATTTGGCCATTTATCATTGGATGTTACTACTTTAACTTTGTATCATGGCACATGCTCTTTGAGATGTTTTATGTACTTGCAACATATACTTGCTTGCGACGTGTTGTCAAGAGAATGATAACCTCTAGGGTTTTAGTCATGTATACATCTCTAAGTATTTTAGCATTTCTAGCATGATACTTGTCTCCTATAAAGAGGTGTTTAGGATCGTCATGATCTTCATTTCATGCTCCATGAGTACCTTTCAGGGCTTTTGTACAAGCTTGTCCTTACACGGCGGCATCATGCTCATCTGTTCCGGCTACGACAAGTCTAGTGTAAACACTTTCCTCCATTCACATAGGACCTTAACGTACGTAGCTAGTTCATAAAATAAAGAGGAGATAATTGTCTTCTTCTTAAGAATAGCTCTTAAATCTAAATGATAGATAAATCTTTAAAATAAGAGATAAATTGATATTTGCGACCAAAATGTTGCTTATAATATATCTATTACGCATAAATAAATAAGTAAAAAAGGCAACCATAAACCTTAATTTGACATGAAAACAATGCCTAATCCTATCAACACTTGTAAAAAAAAATCTTTAGATAACTAAAACAGAAATTTAGAACTACAAATAAACTCTTAAAATTTTAAAAGTAGTAAGAGCAAAACTAATGGTATTGTTTGATTTTCCAAATTTTATGTAAATGCATTATGAATAAGCAATTATTACTCCTCCACCCAGGTTGAAAATGCACTTGTATTTTCGTCTCGAAAACGGGTCAAATGTACTAGTTTAAATTTGTGGGCCCTACATGATATATATGATATATCTATGTCATCCATCCATTTTAGACACTACAAGAAAGTAGGCCTTTAGCCTCCATTTTTTAGCCTCGGGTGAAAAAATGGAGGCTAAATGTGTTTTTTAGCCTCGGTTGCTAAGGAACTGAGGCTAAAAGTTCATTTTTTGCCTTAGTTACTAGGGAACTGTGGCTAAAAGTCTACTTTTTAGCCTCAGTTGCATAGTAACTAAGGCGAAAAGTCTACTTTTTAGCCCTCGTAACATAGGAACCGAGGCCAAAAGTCTACTTTTTACCCTCAGTTGCATAGGAACCGAGGTGAAAGGTCTATTTTTTAGCCTCAATTGCATAGGAACCGAGGCCAAAAGTCTACTTTTTAGCCTCAGTTGAATAGGAACCGAGGTGAAAGGTCTACTTTTTAGCCTCAGTTGCACAGGAATTGAGGCCAAAAGTCTACTTTTTAGCCTCAATTACATAAGAACCGAGGCGAAAGGTCTATTTTTTAGCCTCAGTTGCATAGGAACCGAGGTGAAAGGTCTACTTTTTAGCCTCAGTTACATAGGAACTGAGGCGAAAGGTCTACTTTTTAGCCTCAGTTGCATAGGAACCAAGGCCAAAAGTCTACTTTTTAGCCTCAGTTGCATAGGAACCGAAGCAAAAGGTCTACTTTCTAGCCTTAGTTGCATAGGAACCGAGGCGAAATGTCTACCTTTTAGCCTCAGTTGCATAGGAACTGAGGCGAAAGGTCTACTTTCTAGCCTCATTTGCATAGGAACCGAGGTAAAAGGGGGTGAAAGGTCTACTTTGTAGCCTCAGTTGCATAAGAATCGAGGCCAAAAGTCTACTTTTTAGCCTCAGTTGCATAGGAACCGAGGCGAAAGGTCTACTTTTTAGCCTCGGTTACATAGGAACCGAGGTGAAAGGTCTACTTTTTAGCTTCAATTGCATTGGAACCGAGGCCAAAAGTCTACATTCTAACCTTAGTGCGAAAACCTCTAAAATCACATGCACGGGTCCAAGGAAGTTTTAATAGCGGGTCTACTTGTGGTGTGGCCCACCAATTTTTTGTACCAGCTTGATTTTTAAGATACAGAACGGGCCCACCTTATGAGTAGACGTAGTACTTACATCCTAGTGGGCCCCACAAGCTTTAAACTTATTTTATAGATGTTATAAATAAGATCTGGCCACTGAAGAGATGCCATACGGAGTACAAGGGAAGTGGACAATGGGCGTCACTCTCCCTACTGTTTTCTATGGTGGGGTCCACTCGAGGTTTGGATATGACTCATTCTTTGGATCATGCTCTAAAATGATATCTCTAAATGGATGGATGGTGTGGATATAATACATACATCATGGTGGGGCCCACAAAAGTTGGTGACGTCGCTACTCAACCTGTCAGTAGCTAATCCGCGGCTACCCCTCCTTATATATTTGAAATCCCCAATTTCATTTCTCAGCTTTGATCGAATTCAACAGCTCTCTCTCTCACTTCGTGACACTCCATCTCTGCTAGCTTTTCTCACTCGACCTCAATTCATCCCCACCGAATCGTCTCTCTTCCTAAGATCTTTACCTTCCGTTCGGAACATCTCTCTCGATCGAGGTAAGTATCGTTAAAATCGGTGATCCGATGCTCCGAATCGAGGATATGGAGAAATCGGAGGACGAATTGCGAATCTATGTCGAGAAGCTGCGGTAGAACATTGAGGAGTGGGATGAGATGATCCGGTTCACGTCGAGGAAGGCGGATGATGAGGAAGATGTGAAGGAAGCAAAGATCCGTGGGCACGGATCAAAGAGCAGGGTCATGTTTGGCAGGAATGTGGAAGAAGGCGGAGTATTGCACGGATTTTTTGAGGATTGGGAGAATTAGGGTTTCGCAGGGGTTGGATCCGGTCCCTGAGGCTTGTTTCATGGAGAGGATTATGGAAAGAAATGCTGCTGAAGCTTACGGGATGACAGTTCTTTACGGGTAGAGGAATGACTTTGGGAGGGATTTCTTGCCATTTGCTTCTGTTGCTTGGATGGAACGGTCGAGTGAATGGCAGCAGGTTTGTGCTTCTTCTTCTTTCTCTTTCTCAGTTTCAGGAGCGTGTATAACACACACACACACGAGCGTGCATGTGCACACACAATGAAAAGATGAATTGGTAGGCGCCTATCTCCTACGCATTCCACCACTTAAGCATGATCCTCCATGCGTGTGTTACTCATGCTCAGTGCTATATTCCTGAAAATTGCCCCTCCATCACCCCATGGGGATGGGGTGTGAGATTTATGCTCAAGAACCAGTAGAACATAACATGTTGAGGGGAAATAGAGAAAATATATATCAACGAACTGGATTCCTTAAGTTATATACTAGGGTACTTGGATAGGGATAAGGATAAGGGCCCCCTTTTACTGAAATTGAAAACCCCTTCTATTAAAATTTTGAACTTGAGAATTGTTAATTTTCTAGAGGTTGTAGTTCATTAATCTACAAGTCCATTAATCTTGATAGGATTTGGTCGGCTCGTTTTTATAGCAGGTGTAGATTATCAGGTAGGGAGCTTTTTCTTGGTCAGCTTGGTTCTTTTACAATTATGTACGCTTGCACTTGTCAGGAGGTGTTTGTTTGAACTATTCTGTGTGGCTTATCTATTTCGAATTAAGTAGCCGACATAATATTCAAATGACATATATGAAAATTTTATGAACGTATCGTTCTTTTTTAGCATTCAGACAGGCATATTTTTTTTTTTGCTTAAAATTGGATAGTATTCAGATGCAGATACGCTTATTGCTTAAAATTGGATTTAAACATCTAATTTGAATTATGACAATTTGTTGGTTGTCATTTTTTTTTAATTTTTAATTTTTACGTTTCACTCAAGCTATTTGTTAATTGGCGGGTTGTTTGAGATGACATGAAATATAGTTAGTATGATTCTATTAGATGTGAGAAATAGGTTGTAGTAAGGTTTTAAAAATCAGTTTCCAAGTGCAACTTGCCCTAGGCCCAAAACCGTTATGATTTGTTTGGTTTTAACAAACCAGCAAGTCAAACAATCTCTCCACCTAAAACATTCATGTTTCTGGTGGGTGACTCTCTTTTTCTCCACCAAAAATGAGTTTAGTCAGAGTTGGCAAGTTTGATTCCTTTGGTCATAGATTGCCTATTCTTAAGAAATCCTGGAATGTTAAGCATGGAAGGGGGGCTGCTTCATGATTACAGTTTCTTATTTCTTCCTCCTTTTTTTTTTTTTTGTACAACTTTCCTTGTTCATAAGGGATCTTCCTTTATTCTTTTTAGGTTCATGTGGGGTAATATGGCATGCATTGGAATTTCTTTTTCACATTGGTTGTTGTTTCCATCCTAACAACCAGAATCAACATCCGTCCTCAATACTGTGGCATACTTGGTGCTTTGATTCTTATAGGCATATGTCTAATTTGTTCCTTTGGTTGATCTCTCTTTTCTGGAATTTACCGTGTCGAACACTCAATTGAACTTCCTCTTCCTTTTCAGGTTATCAGATATGCTTGATGTGTGGGTTAAATGAGTACTTAGTCATGTGATGGAAGAGCTCCTGAAGGAACTCAAGAAAGGAGAGAAAGAGGCTAGAATAGTTGCTGACTTTGATTTGGATGCATACATGAATGTGGTCTACTGTTTTCTTCCTTTTATTCTAGAAGTGGTTAGAAAGTTAGTTTCTATTGGCAATGATTAAAAGGCCTACAGTTAATTTTGACAAGCAATAACAGTTGATTCGAGCTCGGGCAAGCTCGAACTCGGCTTGAATTTTTTTCAAGCTCCAAAAACCAACTCAACTCTGTCTGAATCCAGTTTCATGCCGAGGCGAGTCGAGTGTGTTGACCTAGCTAACTCAACTCGTGTACAGCTCATGTTTTACTTGCAAGGTAAGTGTGGGGCTAGGAAACCTCCAACCTATGGAGAAAATTTTTAGTTTTACTTTCAATGGTCTCTATTTGTTTGTCCTTTTTATATGATTGTTTTCTATATAGATTATATATACGTTCCTTTCTGAGGAAGTTACTGTTATTTTCATTGTTAACAGATAACTCAATGAAGCGCCAAGATGTTTGGATTTTGTGGTCAATCCATGGTTTCATGGCCATATAAAATGAGAATGGTACGTAATTATCCATCCAAGCTCAAAATTAATTGATTCATGTTAGTATGATTTATTTCCAATTTTATGTGTGTTCTTGGATTCATAGGAAAAGTTACTTGGTGTGCGCGAGGTGATTGGACATAATGTAGAGAATGGTTATGAAGGAAAATTATTTTCCTTTTATGTTTTCTCTGTTGGCTTCTTCATGTATGAATGATGTGAGATATTTGGATGATGTTTTCAAATGAGAGCATGAGGATGTGTGTATTTTTTATATTCAAATGAGAGTTTGGGTACAGAATTTTGTTGATCTAGACGAGAGTGAGTATGCATCTCATGCATTATCAGATAAGAACTGCTCATCAAGTGAAATATGTATGAAAGTACTTCCTTGATGTATTGTAACAAGATATGTTAGGAGTCAAGCCGCCAGATCAGTTCCTTTTCAATGACCCAAAACGTTTGCATCTTTTCCTTTGAATATAGGGAGTCTTCTTAACCACTGAATATATAAGGGCTTTGAATAATCTAGAGGTTAGAATATTCCAACAGAGGAGTTTTTATTTTTATTTTTGCTACCCACACTCTGGCTGCTAGTAGCACCCTTTCCTTTCTACTTTTGGTTACACACTAGTGCCATTTTGTACTACAAAATTCTTTTAAATTACAGATTTTGTGAAACGATTCCATGCAATTGCACTGTTTCTATTCATTACAAATCCTTGTGAACGGTTTACATTACAAAATTCTTTATGCTTCTCTTAGTAGTGCTTCTAACCCTATTTTAACAATGGCTTAGTATTTGATTTTTTTACTGACAAATTTACTTAAATATACAATTTGCAGGTTTGGACTAGAGCCATGTCTTTGCAAAGGCATATTTGCTCAAGGGAGGATATCTTAAACTATGCTACCAAGTTGCTAAAGGCAGAGCTCCCTCTTTCTGTGAGGCTTCTTGGTATGTAGATTGTTTGCATGTTATGCATATTAATCATGGGATGTTACAAGGATTCATATAAAATTGAGCAGCAGTGCTTAGGTGTCCTGTTTTTATTGATTGAGAATTGCAATCTCATTGGCCTAAAGTCTTTTGATGCTCTTCAGTCATTTTAGCCCATTTCAGAGATTGCCCCAATGACATTAAGGAAGAAGTCTCAACTCTAATATTTGCTGCTGCAAGATGTGTAGATTTGCCTCAACTTCAAATGCTACAGAAGCTATTTGGAGAGCGTTATGTGAATGCTTTTGCTGTGGGCGCTGTAGAATTTTTTGCTTTCCTCAGCATAATGAAATTCTTATTCAGCTTGTTGCTACATGGAGTCATGGAAACAACGTATCTGTATGGGAGGAATAACCTGGAAATCATTGAGATTATAGCCATGGACATGCTCGCTTGAGTCTCCTCCTGAAGGTTACATTGTTGGATGCACATATAAATGAGCCTGAGAAGTAGGCTTCTACCTGTCTTGTATATGAATCCATGTTTTCCTATTAGGCAATCTGGCTTCTTCTTCTTCTTCTTCTTTCCATCAATTTAGTTGGAATTTTGTGTCGATTTTTATTGATTCTGATAATGGGTTTGTGATTTCTCTCTAATTTACTCAATTATTCTCTTTAGCCTCGGTTGTTGAGAACCAAGGTTAAAAATAGATTTAGCTTCAATTGGAGGCAATTGAGGCTAAAATTTGGATTTAGTCTCGGTTGGAAACAATGGAAACTAACATTTTGATTTAGCTTCATTTTGAGACAATTGAAGCTAAAAATGTTCTTTTAGCTTCACTTGAAGAACCGAGGCTATAAAAGTTATTTAGCAACCGAGGCTATAAAGGCTGTTTTAGCCTCTGTTGTTAAAACTGAGGCTAAAGCCTTTAGCCACTGAGGTTTCAGCCTCGGTTTGGATAATTGAGGCTAAAGGCTTTAGCCCCAGTTTTTAATATTTTTAGTCACAATTTTTAACTGAGGCTACAGGCCTATTTTCTTGTAGTGAGAGTAACATTTTGAGACATGAGCAAAAAAATGAGGCTGATCCAATATTCAATTGGCCCACAAAGGAAATGGTGGCACCAATAAGTTTTTAACGATAGATGTTCGATTCCCTAAATCTTGTGGTGTGGTCCACTTGAGTTTTGTATCAGTCTCATTTTTTTTGTTCAAGCCCCAAATTCAGCTGGCATAACAGATGGATGGTGTTGATAAGCCACAAATATCACGGTGGGCCCCACATATATTTTGCAGTGTCCTTAGTTTTAGAACTCAAAAAAGTATACGTCAAATCAAGCATAGGTAATAATGCGGTAATTATGAAAGGAAATAATTATTACCCATTTGTAACATATTCACTGAAGGTTTGGAAAATCAAGTAGTCCTTGAAAATAGTAAAGTTTGAACTAACAAAATGCCATTTTAAGCCCAAAACATGATAATATTTTTAAAGAAATCGTTCCGGGAAACGGATAGCCAATAATTATGGCCATAAGACTCTATAGCGTGAGTGTTGGCCTTTTTGGCCGGGTAAACGCCCCTCCTATCTTAATTCGTGCAATCCTAACCTCCGTGGAGTCATCCTCTACGTGTCCTACTGCCCCTCATTAAATCGCAAGTAACCATTTTTTTTTGAGCTGCTATCAATTGTTTCGGCAGGTCCGATGTATCCTGTAACTGTAGTGGTCCCCATATCTTACAATGAAATCTACCAATAATTCCCTCTCATTGAATGTAGATCATTAAGGGTTGATGTGATCATTAAGTGGGCCACACAGAAAATAAGTGGACGGTTAAATAGAAATTGATTGCAATTCAGACCCAATGTACACGTGTCCTACCAATTAGTTTGGACCAGGGCATGTGCATGTTACGCCTGGGACGTGGATTAGATACTGACAGACTGAGTAGCGATTATCAGGATATTGCCCTAAAATGATCTTTCCAGATGGACAGAACGTGTGGATACAAAGCATACATCATGGTGGCCCCATGAAACTTAGTGACGTTACTTCGGTTGCAACTCTCGCTACTCAACCTGTCAGTAGCTAATGCACACCCGTACGCCTGACCTTAGGAGCGTCACGTCTCTCAAAAATGTGACTAGTTGGCACATGCGCAAGGAGCCACTCTCATCTTCTTCCGAGGGCCAAAGAGCAACCAATGTTCCTGAAAAACTGGTCCGTGAAGTACGGACATTAATTAGATGGTGTACACATGTCACCTACATCAATCTTGTGTAATATAGTACCTTATTTGTGGTCATTTCTTGATTAATTAATCAGTCAGTTACATGTGTTGTTGCACGAAGATAAAATAGCATGCAAGAAGATTTATGAAGATATGATGCAGGGATGAACGTGATGAGGATAATTACTCCGAATCCATGGAGCTTCTTTGGACTCCTTGCAGAGACTTCTCAAATCCATGAGAGAAGAAAGCAGGAAATAAAAATAAATTCTAATAAATTCGAACTTAATTAATTAATCACTAAAAACGAGTTCACAACCCTTTAAAAAGGAATACCAAACAATGGGAAAGAAATCAAAATCAAACTACAACTAAAACTCCTAGAATCCGCGACTTACTATAAATAGTAAACTTACTATTTATAGACGGTTGCAATGATGTCTACTAGTGCGCAAGGTTTTCGGCCAAAAATAGTAAGTGTCCTATTTGGCTTCACCAAACTGTTCTCCTAATTATTCTAAGCTCTTTTCACGTTGGGCGCAACTCCTAAAGCCCGATGGATGAAGAGTTATAATCAAACTAAAACTTACTATTTATAGTAAAAACGAAATTAAAGCAAGGAAACGACCGTCAATCTAGGGGTTTTTCGCAATTCCAGGCATCGCAACCCGGCGTAGCTCGTTCTACCCCAAAATCATATATTTTACGTTAGGTAACTCATTCCGGATTGCGACATACGCCCGATCTAAGGTCCGACGGTCCGGATCACTTCTGTCGTCGACCGGGCCTTTTCTGATCCATCTTGGCCATGAAACTGTCCGCGACCCACTCTACATCAAGATATTTGGAGTGTTTTCTGCGGAATCATAACTGACACTGAGCTGAATAGTATATGTTATCCGATGACAATCCGATGACAAGGCACGGCTGAGAATTTTAAGAGACATAAGGCAGCAAAGAGAAGAAGAATAGTTAAAAGATTACAAAAAGATAGAAGAATCTGAAAATTTGACATGGCAACAATTCAGCGAAGAATAGTTAAAAGATTACAAAAAGATAGAATAATCTGAAAAATTGACATGGCAACAATTCAGCGACCATAACAGTTGAAGAAAAGAAAGAAATGTATACAGAGTATTTGAGTAATAAAGAAATCTATAAATAAAAGGAGAAATCAATAGAACGAGTTATTTCATACCAACTAAAAAAATCAATCAAATTATCTTTTAATTATCCTACAATTTATCTTTCCTTATCAAGGTTTAGCTATTTCTTATGAGTAGTCGTAATCGATTGGCTATAGTCTTAGTCTACACTCATATGCTGGATTTTTTTTTTCTCAATACAAGCAGTTCTTCATTCATAAATGTTTCTTACAATTGCACTTTATAAGTGCTTATAATTAAAGCACATATTAGTTTATCAAATTTCGTAGTCTGATTACAATCGCAAGCTCGACTGAAGACAAGCTATCAACTCGATCAAGTATCTAGAAAGAAGATTCAACACCTCAAAACATGTAACATCCCGGATTTTTGCCAACCTGGAATTAGACGTCCTTAGGCAATGGGTCGATCCTAACACCTTAGGGTCAGTTTGGGCAGTTGGATTAGAAGGGATTAGGTGGGATGGGATTTAAAAAACACAATTATTACCCATGGCTGGGATTGTCCCCTATTGCCATGGGTTAAAATTAATGCCATGCTTTGTTGATAATACAGTGGTACATTGAATGGATATACCCACCATTATTTGAAATTACTGAGAATAACACACATGTGTTATATCTAAACCGTTCATTTGTTTTGTAACCTCATTTTATGGCATGGGCCTAAAAGTGAGGTAGATCCAAAACTTAAGTAGCCCCAAAGAAGTTTTCAACGGTAAGTATTCAATCCCTATTGCTTTTTATGGTGGGGTCCACTTCAGCTTTAGATTTACTTAATTTTTTGGCCCATGCTCTAAAATAATCTTGATAAATGGGTGGACGGTGTGGATGTAGCCCACACATCATGGTGGGACCTACACAACTTCCCAAACATTGAGTGAAATTGGCATGAGACCCAATGTAATTTCATTTAATGTAATTTCACGCTTTTCCATTCTTCCCAAACCTGGAGTGGAATTGGCACAGGACCAAATGAATCCTATCCCACCTAATCCCTTCTAATCCCACCGCCCAAACTGACCCTTATTAACTTGTCAGAACTCAATCCCACAGTCTAAAATCGCTTGTTAACCCATTTCCTTCACAAATCCCACCCTTCACCATCTTGTTCTTTCAATTTTTCTAAGTACTTTCACTCTGGACACTATCTTAAACTAGCTAAGTATTATAACTTGGATTACTTTATATACAAACTACAAAGGACTAAGTACCACCTCAGACCGAAATCACCCAGGACTAAATCCTTTAGAAATTAGGCGAGAATTAGTCAGTGTTAAACTAGAGTACCTGTGAAATTAGCACCAATCACTTTAAATACGATCTGCAAGACCCAAAACTTGTAGAATCATTGACGCTATGTTACCCTAAAATCTAGGATCAATCTCATTACCCAGTTGCTCTCGGGCGCACATTGAAACTTCGTATCAGATCTGGACCGCACGTCGGAAGTCCGATTAACACGAAGTTAAGGAATTAGGACCGCCTTGCTGGGCTTGACAACCATCTCGGAAATCAAATCCAGATAGTGTCCCAGTGTAATTTGCTTGAGCCCGGAGTGAAAAGTGTGATAAATATGAAATTAATTCAAAATAAAATAAAAATTTATGAAATCTGGCACCTCTCGCTTGCGGATCAGTATTAAGCAACCAGACCGTCGGAATCAGATCAAATTACACCATCGGATCAGGGATATTTCTCCAAACATAACCATGTACTCGGAATCTCCGATCGAAATCCACTGACCGTTGAACTAAAACTGGTCCGCCACGCGTGATCTGAGAACTCTACTAGAACGAAAACTTAATCGTACGTAGATCCAGTGTTAGTGAGCTTAAGTCTGACCTTTGGCTTAAGGAGGCCCGTCAGAAGTGCTCCGTTGAGCTGAAACTGACCCGCTTTGGTTATAACCTAAGTATACTTTGACCCGGAGTATATTTCGGTGAGTTTTTAGGCTATATAAGGACCTTAAACCCTCTCTCGTTGCAACCATACGAATTTGAGAGAAACCCTAGAGAGAGAAGAGAGAAAAGAGAGAGAAAGTGAAAGAGAAGTGAGAGAATCTCCCTGCCGTGCTTCCCTGCTGCTATCCATGCTTAACCGCTCCATTCTCATCGCTTTCCCGGCGATTCCGGCGTCGTTTCTAGGTAAGAAACCCTAACCCTAAACTGATTTGGGGTTTTGATAGTTGTAGGTTATGAAATAGCTAACCTATTTCGTTCTATAGGTTACCAAACTGCCGTATACGAAAGCTTAGCAAACCTATTGGATTTGTTACGATTCTACGATAAAAAGTGCGGACTTTAAATGTATAGGTTATGGTTTTCAATGCTTTCAATGTCAGATAATGATAGATTCATGATCTGCATGCAATTGCACATGTACAAAGTGATGTCTGTTTTCCATTTCGATTAAAGATGAAGAACATGGAATTTTACATACTCTAGGTATCTGTAGAAAGTACCGTATACGTATAAATTTTGGAAATGTGTTTGCCATGATTATTTGTTGTATTAATATATTATATATGGATAAATACTTGTTTGGCGAAAGGGTTCGCCCTAATACATGTTTTTGCTAATATACACTATGTATGTTAAAATAGTGTATTCTAAGTGTTTGTGAAAATGACCGAATGAGTATAGAATTCTCATTCGTGCTCGCCATGACTAATTGTCATGGATTTATGATTGTTGTATTGGTGATACCCCTTTGACGAAGGGATCTACCCTAAATCACGCCACGACCAATATACACTATATATGCTAAAATGTGTGGCCCAAGTGTTTGTGGAAATGACTGAATGAATATGGAACTTGGATTCTTGCTTGCCATGACTATCCGCCGTGGGTGCGCGTGTTATAATTGGGGCAACTCCCTAGTGAAAGGATTTGGCCTAATACCTATGTGATCAACATATGTCATGTATGTTGATGTATGTAGTCTAAATGTTTGTTGAAACGTTTGAATGAGTAGTAGTTAGTAAATTTTAATGTATAAGGGTATTGAGATATAGTTCTCAACTCCTTTAACTATGTGTATGATTTCCTTGGATAGCTGTGTGATTAGGAATTTAATATGTGCAAACTCATGCTTGTGTTGTGCTTCATAACCTGTTCAATTGATTGTATGATTTTATCTATGTGATGCATATGTTTAAATTCATGTTTACATTGTATGATCCGTCATGGGTGATGGGGGAGTGGAGCAACGAGTGCGCGCAACGGCCCTGACAGCCCTAAACGGATAATATCAGACTTTGGTTGTATGATTTGAATCTTGATTCATTACTGCTTTAACTATCTGTAATTGAATGTGATTGGGGCTATGATTATAGTCCAGGCAATCGGTAACGAAAATGAATGCGTGGCAGAGATTCATTTGCCATATGAGATGTGTTCGACGAACCCGAGTCGTACTTCGGTTGGCGATAGTGGTTGGCCACACGAAGTGCTTTTGCGCTTCATATCGTTCAACTTGTTGTACGCTCGAGCTAGCCTAGCTCATCAAGCAACTTGATCTGTTTTATGTATGTTCACCATGTTTGGATGCTACTGCTTGAACCTATGGTACCAAACTTACTAGTGAAATCTCTTTTAACCATGGTACCTCGATCCGCTAAGACTCATGAGCCGGGCATGGTGGTATGGGACACCGTGGTCGAGCTGTCGGCCTACGCTGGGGCCACGTGACTCCCCGTAGTGACCAGTGAGCAACCAGACTCGTGAACCGATTATGGTGGTATGAGACACTATATTCGAGCTGTCGACACCTACGGCGAGAGCTGAATACGGTGAGACTTGTATCCGTGCTGACGGGCGACGAGCCCTTCGTAGTGTCTTCGAGTATACTCTAAAGTCTGTGATTGGCGATGAGCCCTTCGCAGCAACTAGAGCATGAGTTGAGCCGAGTACGGTGAGACCTGTATTCGAGCTGACGGTCAGCGATTGAGCCGAGTATGGTGAGACCTGTATTCGAGCTGACGGCCAGTAATTGAGCCACATACGGTGAGATCTGTATCCGTGCTGACAGGTGATGAGCCCTTTGTGATGCCTTCGCGATGTCTCTCAAACCATAATATCGTATGAGATTAACTAGGACTGACGACCCTAGAATGGATCATGTTTGGGAATGATACAAGGGAGGTACCTTAGTTTTCCAATATTGCTGTTTGAAATGGACTAATAACAACTCGGTAATCATGCTCATCATAGCATTGCATGTGCCTGGAAGATGTGGAGCACTGATGGATGTAAGCATGCTGCGAACGTAAGATGGTGTCGCATGAGGGTGGTTTGGCAAGGGCATATATCATGACTGCATTCCATACTTGCATTAACAAGAGTATTTAGAATTGTTGATTGTACTGCTTTATCATTACTGCTTGACTGAATTGATAACATGTTAACCTATGCTTTATTGTTCCACTGAGTTGATCACTCACTCCCACGTTACGGGACGGTGTTGTACACACCAACCAGATTTGTTGAGTTTCAGGTGATGGCGATGCTTATGAAGCAGAGCCGGACCACTACTATGATGTTGAGGAGGAGTTCTCCTACATGTAACTTTTGACAGGCCTATGAAGACTTGGTATTGTATTGACGGGGCTATGGTACTTGGGATAGAAGACATTACACTTCCTCACATTTGGTATATTTTAGAATTGTACTTGTAATTATTTAACCTGGTAACATTATCACACTCTGGAGACCCACCACTGTTTTTATATTGTATATATATCTATCACAGTCTTCCGCTTGTAATTTAACTGTCTCTGGAGTATGATATGTTGTTTTGGCTTAATCTCACTTATGTTCAATGCACTAATATCGACAACATTCAATCATCATTCATTTTGTTGCATAAGTGATGCGTTGGAACTCGGGAGTTGAGTTTATGCTCGACCCCCGATTTTCAGGGTGTTACAAAGCAAGATCATTCATGATTCGAACTTCAGCACACTTCGTATGAGTCAACCTATAGGTGGTATAAACCTAGTTGGACCATAGGTTAAGTGTATTTTACTCATGCATATCTTGAACCACATTTTATGTTAAATACACTCTAGTTAGGCCAGCCCGACATTCGGTTCGGCTAGCCTAACTACTTGGACCAATCATGCAACATTCAGATAAAAATCAGATCTCATAAGATCAGAATTTGCGGTAGGTTCAGTCAGCCCAAGATGGGTCTCGACCAGCCGAACCTGATTTCGGCCAGCCCGAGGTAGTTCGGTCAAGTTTCGAGCAATGGAATGATTTCAAAATCCTGGCTAGTTAGGCCAGCTGAACTTGAGCTTAGGCCAGCCGAACCTAGGCTTAGGCTAGCCGAAGTTTGAAAGATTTTATTCCGCGATTTTTAGATTCTGATTGGAATGTAGTCTTTAGAGTTAGGCTAGCCGAACTGAATCTTAGGCCAACCGAACTACACAGATCATTGGCTATAAATAGAGGCTTTCTCTTACATTCTAAATTATGAAAATTCATATATTTTTACTGTATTGTAAAGAAAGATCTCTCAAGCCTCTTTAAGTTATTTGTGTTGTAATTTATATTTTATTATTAGCTTATTCTATTCTCTTTTTCAAAGTTAGATTAAACTGTTTTGATAAGAGTAATCCATACTCTACTTTGAAAAGAAGGAGAATCAAATCGACAACAATTGTGTTTCATTCATTATATTGAAAATCTATTATATCCCTTTGCATATTTTTGGATTGAACTCATACATCGGCTTCATTAATATCCCAAGAAGAAGATCGCTGCACTCAAGCTACAATTACAACTTTGACTCACCAAATCGAAGATAAGTAATATTTGTTTTAATTACTTCAGTTTTGGATTTTTCTAAGATAGGTTGAAAATCTCAGTGGGTTTGTTTGTGGTGAGCCCGGAAAATCACAAAGAGGGTTTGTTTGTGGTGAGCCCATAAAATCACAAAGCGGGTTTGTTTGTGATTACCACGTAAAATTACAAAGTGGGTTTGATTGTGATAGCCTGTGAAAATCACAATAACTGTATAAGGTTGTTAAGGTAAACCTGGAAAACATTGAAATAGTGAAAAGCCAAAAATTGCGAGGGTAGTAATTTTAGGAGTGGAGTAAGCTGCATTGAGGCACCGAACCACTATAACTCTTTTGTATATTGTCGTGATTGAATTTGATTATTTGTGCTATTGTGCTTTTCTTACTCTTTGCAATTAGTTTGATACTTTGATTTCAAAGACGCCGTGAAATAAGGTTGTCTGACCTAAATCTTTTAGGTGTAAGGTTGTCTTATGAACTATTTGGTATCAAGGATTCAATACTTTGTAATATTGTATTTAATTGATTCATTATTCCACATTGTATCGAATTATTTGGCATTGTCCTATTCACCCCACCTCTAGGACATCTATAGCTCGTCCTTTCAAGTGACATCAGAGCGAGGTTGCCCTTTTTGGGATTAACTTCCTAGAGCTAGATCTAGAACTATTAGAATGTCAAATTTCGATAGTCTATCCATTTCCAGGCCACCGCCCTTTGATGGCTCGAACTATTCTTATTAGAAAGCTAGAATGAGGATCTTCCTCAAATCTATTGATGAAAGTGTGTGGCAAGCTACCATGATCCAATGGGTCCCTCCATTGTTGGAAGTAGTGAGTGAAGATGGAACCAAGTCCATGAAAGTTCAAGTTTATAATCTATGTACTCCAAGTAAAAAAAAGAGAATGTAGTGCCAATGCAGAAGCACTTAAAGCTATCACTTGTGCTCTATGTTGGGGCACAAAAAATACGTGGGTCAACAGGAGTTTGGTTTGTTGTGCATCAAGGATCCAAGCTAAGCAGCCCTGCCCATTACACGGCCCTCTCTCTATCATCCCTCTCTTGAAAATCTATTGCGATGAATAGTACATAGTGAATAGTGCTATGATGAATAGTGCACAGTGAATAGTTGCACGGGTGAATAGTAGCGCGGATGAATAGTTGCATAGTGAATAGTTGCGCGGATGAATAGTTGCGCATGTGAATAATGCACAGTGAATAGTTGCGCGACTGAATAGTGTGTAGTGAATAGTAGCATGGTGAATAGTTATGTGGGTGAATAGTGTTTTGCGGAATGGGGTCCTCGGCACGTAAATCGATGCTTCACACGTGCAGAAGCCTATAAATAACCTCTCCCCCTCTCATTTACAAGATCAGAAGTTTTAGAGAGGTGCCAGGAGTAAAGAGAGAGAGAGAGAGTGAGTGAGAGAAGGGAAGATGAGTTGTGCAGACCTGCGCAACTCAAGATGAGTTGTGCGGAGCCGGGCAATTCGATATAAGTACTCAAGACGAGTTGTGCAGACCCACACAACTCGATATAAGTACTCAAGATGAGTTATACGGACCCGCGCAACTAAAATGAGTTGTGCGGACCCGTGCAACTAAAGATGAATTGCGCACACCCGCGCAACTCGAGTGAGCTGTGCGTCCCTATGCAACATGAGCTTTATTGTATGATACAGTTTTGTGAGTTTTCTCCACACTTCATTTTCTGAAGAATACACTTCTTGTATGTTGGTTTGAAGCAAGGATTTTGGATCCACACAACTTCTCTATCGCTATGACGGATGCAAAACACGCCAAAATGTTGTCGAAAATGCCATTGAATACTTCTCCTTTCAAGCTTGCACAAATTCTTTGTACTTTGTTTCAGAATCAAGGGAGATACGATGATGTAATTGAAACCCAAGATTCATGAAATCTATGATGAATGTTCTTCTATTTTCTTTGTTATTATTGAATGATAAATCCCCAAACGAAATGCTTTTCATTTTTGGTTGAAACAAAATGGTGACTCTACTAGGGATCTGTTATTATTCAATGATAACTTAGAAAATATATAGAGAATTTTCATCACTGTTTAGCGTCGAATAGACGCCGAAATGGCGACTCTTAATGGGAACATTCTCCCCTTCATCTCTAAAACAAAGTACAATTTTAATTAAATAAAAATAACCGATACTCTGTTTTGAATTGTAGGTATTCTGTCCTTACACAACTGCAATGACTTTTATCCCGACTAACGTGATTGTTTACTTCATACCTAAAAGGATTTGCACGAAATTGCTTTGATAATACACAACCATCACTACAGAGAATACCAGAGAAAGTTGAAGCAGCTACGATTAAAGATAGACGAGACCAGAGAATTCGATTTGACTAAATTGGTCTCTGCTCGCCAACGAGAAAGATGAATCAGTTGACGAATCCATCAATTGATGGAGAACCCTGGGGACATTATGCTCATAACTTGTCAAAGAAGAAGAGCAAGTCAAGCTATGTATAAAAGGCATAAAACCAGACATTGCGTTAGAACTTATTGGTCCGAATTTACGGACATTTCAAGATTTGATTATAAAAGCTTACAACCTGGAAAGGATCAATGTGAAGCTGTCTAATTTTCATATGAATCGGCGATTTTAAAATCTTAAGAGAGCAGCAACAGATATTGTCAAAGAAGAAATGAAAACAAAGAGTCGTCAAAATGAACGAACAAACTCCGATAAAGAAAACATGAGTGATTCTACAAGTAAGAAAGTAAAGAAAGAGTTCGGACAATTCAAGAACTACGGGAGATATGTAGTTGAAGAAGACGATATACTTCCTATAATGAACATCATGGTGTGATCTACGAATGACGTGGATAAAACACTTACATCAGGGTGGGGTCCACGTACGTGGCCCATCATGTCAGATGGATGGGCGGTAGGGATGCAGCACATGCGTCATGGTGGGGCCGGTCACCAAATGAATGGATGGTAGGAATATCACGCCTGCTGCACCGTCCAGCACTGGACGGTGCAGATGCACCCACACATCATGGTGCAGTCCACGTAGTGGCCCACCAGAGGCGTGAATCTACTTCACTTTTCGTCTCAAGCCAAGACGAGTTGGCCATATGGATGGACGGCTGGGGTATGCCGTGCACATCAAGGGGGGTGGGTCCCACGTACGTGGCCCACCTGCCATTTATATACCATCCAGTCCTTTCATCAGGTGGGTCCCACATAGGAGCGGCCCACCAAAGCAGTATATATATATATATATAATATATATATATATATATATATATAATATATATATATATATATATATATATATATATATATATATACCAATACGGAAGTTTCTGCCCATCGTCCAGATCCATCGGGACTGTGCAGATTATCTCAGATAAAGGTGGGTCCCACGTGAGAGGGTGGCCCACCATAACAGATATATAAAATATATATAAATATATTTATATTAGATGATATAATATCATATGTTATATATAAATGCGTGTGTGTGTGTGAGAGAGGAAGTGAGATGCCAGCGTCCAGGCCCTCTGGACGCTGGATGGACGGCTGGAGTTGCTGTACTGTTGTGGGCCATCTCCACACGTGCAGCACGGGTGGAGTGGTCCCCACTCCCCGCCGTTGCATGGTAGGGTCGTACATTATGGTGGGGTTCACACATGTGGCCCACATCAAATCCGGCTGGATCAAACTGATACTTGTGTTTTCCTTCATTGAGGCCCGTCTAAAAATGGATTGTCATGTGGGCCACTCGGTGGACGGCATAGATAAAATATATACTTCATGATGGGCCACACACACACATATCATCATCCATGAGAGAGAGAGGGAAAAACAAGAAGGGAAGGGACCTCGCCACTATTGCTCCCCCCCCCCCAAATACAATGCATACATCAAGTGGGTCCCACAACAAGTGGGCTCTTAAAAATCAAAATCAACGGTGGATCACCCACCTATTGGCCTCCTTCTTAGTCTGATGGAATGTCGAACTCCTTAGCTTTGATCCTAACGGAAGAGATGAAGTTTGGATGGTTGAGATGAGAGATGAGAGGGTTAGGAAGTGGGCCACACATAAAATCCTTTCATGGAGGTTTGAAGAGGTTGGACGTTGGAATTTTTGGTGTTTTTGGGTTGCTTGGAAAAGAATGGAGAAATAAGAGAGAGATGAGATGGGATGGAGTGATGGATGGGAGAGAGGGATGGGTGCGTAAGAGATTGTTGACTTTAGAGGTAGGTTGTGTAAGAAGGGTATGGGATGTGTAAGAACTTTTTGACTTATGGGGTTACTTAGGGATGGGTATGAGGTGATGTATACTTGACATGATGGGATTGATTGATTAATTGATTGATGTGACATGTTGTAGAGATTCTCTCAGAATTCGCACACGAGGCATTTTCCTCGTACTGAACGTGGGCCCACATCTCCCGGCTTAGGTATCGACTCGGCGCGCAAGATGAGGCATCGGAACCACGACGATGGCGCGGTCGCAAGGGTACAAGTTTCGGTTTGAGGTGACTCAAGTTTGCAGGACTCAGTTTAGGATCGCGAGCAAACGTCGGATAAAGGTCGAAGGTTGCCGGAATTCGACCGCGGAAGCCTACGGAACGATACGGTCTAAGATACGGGTCTTACAGAGCATAACCACAAGTGTACCCAAATCACAAGAGCAACATCATCATCACATATCCATTAATATAAACAGTTGATTACAGTCTTGAAGGAAAAATACATATCGATAATCAAAGCTCCATAAGACGGCTGTACGCTTCAAGCTCAACGCTGTTGTGACCTAACACCACTTGCACGCATCTATCATGCATAAGCTTATATAAAGCTTAGAGGGTAGTGTAAGTGTGTGCACAACAAGTGCCAAGTATACAATACAAGTCCACAATTCATACAATATCGGAGATACTGGCAAGTTCATGAGTCATACGATATCAAAGTAGGCAGAAATACTGACAAGTCCATGAGTCATACAATATCAGAGTAAGTAGAAATACTGATAAGTCCATAAGTCATATAATATCAGAGTAAGCAGAAATACTGACAAGTCAATGAGTTATACAATATGAGAGTATGCAATGCAGATCAACTATGCAATGCGGGGTTGTGGTAAACCAAATGCCATGTGTTGGGGATGCAATGTAATATGCAATGCAAAAGATATGACCAAGCTAGAGCGTAGAGTCGGGATGATAGTACGTAGTATCACAAACTATGGGGTCCATCACAAGGGACTTTTATCCAAACTGGCTCATACCTGATTTGGATAGCTAGACACAATGTGGTAAACTCCTGATCTCAGGTTAGTCGCATACCCAACCGAAATCATGTCCATTGCGAGGGTACACATAACAAATTAGTTGCGCACCACTAGCTCGAGTGGATAGTGAATGAATGAATGAATGAATGAATGAGTAAAATACTGAGTATGCAACTCCTGCTCAGTAAGTCCACATATCAGTACCGTACATCTCTAGGATCATCACCAAAGTCTAGTATATTCCATGCCACCTTCCGCCCCATCAAGCCACAACTGGGTAAGTGGAAGAGACCTCACTATCTGCCTACCAATACTGACCCGGCTCGTCGATAGCGCACCCATTTATGAGATAGTCAGACTCAACCTAACATTGCTTACTCCTTTGGGCGGGTAAGGCCACACCCCCTCCCAACCAACCACGACACAATGGGAGACGCGACCTACTGGTATACAGCCCTCATGTGCTCATATATATCTACTAGGTTTAGACGTTGGGGCATCCCCTGGCCTCAGAGGTTTAGGAATTTTCACTCAGGGACATCTATTGCACCCGTATGTTATAATTAAAATTTTCGGTGTCCCATCTGGCCATCCACGGCATGCTTGTGGAGGCTACGGCCCTGATGTCGCTAGGGCGTATGGTGGTCATATCACAAAATGTGAGATGCATGAGTCATGCCATCCAGTCATGCATCAAACCTGTGCGTACCGCCCGCTCATGTGGGGCAACTCCATCTCTCAGGGAGTCCCATAAACAATCAACCCAATGGCTCATGCTATGCTCAATCACTCCTCATAACAAGCATGCAGATGATGCATACGGGCATGTATCATGAAGTATACCAAGCATGATTATAATCACATACATCATAGTGGGCCGGTATAAGACGGCTCATGTCCCATATAGGTGAATGGGTGGTGTCCGATAATCACCGACATATGGTGGGCCTTACACATACAATGGGCCTCACGCATATAATGGTCCTCACACATATGATGGGCCTCTTACATCACAATTGGGCCTCATGCAATCATAATGAGTCTTATACAATCACAATGAGCCTCATACAATCACAACGGCCTTGTACCATCACAATCAATCTCATACCATAATGAGTCTCATACCATCATAATGGGCCTTATATAATCACAATGGGCCTCATACAATCACAACGGGCCTCACATGGTCACAATGGGCCTCATATGACAATTTATCTTGCAATGACCTTATACAATCATAATGTTATACTAACACATACTCAATGCGTATACTAACATAGTCGTAATCAATAATTGGCCTATATATGGCGGGGTCCATAAAAGGACAACAGATCTAATCCATAACATGAGGATCAATCCTCAACAGTGGATATACCAAATCCAATACAACAGATTCTTCTACCTATAGCTAGAGGTGATGATGCATCCTCTTTATAACAAGGATGGGGTTAGATGGCCTGCTCATGGGCCTAAGAGTGGGTTTCCAGGTTTGGGTACTTCTCCTAGCATCAATGAAGACCCAAAGAATTGGGATAGCCCAATAAGGTGAGATGGATCATACTAATAATAATAAGGGCCCATCAATTTAGGTTAGCCCACTTAGGGGAAATGAGAATGAGTCTAATACAATTACAATGGGCCTCATACCATCTTAATGGCTTATATCATGATGTTATACTAGCACGTGCTCATAGTCGGCATCGGTAATCGGCCTATACACAAGGCGGGGTCCATAGATGGACAGCAGATCCATAACATGAGGGTCAATCCTCAACTGTGGATATACCAAATCTGATTGCACGAATCCTCCCGTCTACGTTGATAATGAACTCTCCTCATATTAAGGTTGGGCCTAGGTAGCCTACCTATAAACCTAAGGATCTAGAACGGGCTTCCTTCACCATACTATCATATGTCCCGCTAGATGCCCTAGGGAGCCCAAATAAGTCCTAGATGGACTCCAAGATAAACAACCCTACTAGCAACTAATGAGGGCCAAACATTTTGGGTTAGCCCAATAAGAATAGATGGATCATGCAATTATCAATTGGGCCCAATGATTAGGGTCAACCCACTTTGAGAAGGATGAGAATGGGCCTAACAAAGGCCTAAGGGAAGGTCACAATGTGAACATTTAACCATCATTGCCCATCAATGTGGACATTTAACTAACATTGCTCCCAAGGAGTGGCCCACATAGAGCCAAACATATAGTGGGCCCGTGGCCTCACATAATGGGCCTCACTCAAGGGCCACATATGCATCACGTCGAGCCTCACCATATGGGCCTTATCACATGGGCCTCATATACATCAAGTGGGCCGCATCACATGGGTCTTAAATACATCAAGCAGGACCCACTGTCCTAACTAGAATATCTGCACCATTCATCTATTTTTATAGGTCACTTTAGAGCATTACCCAAAAAATGGATCATATTGAAAGATCATCTGGACCATACCACAAATAGCAGTGGAGATAATGATTTTCACTATTAAACAATTCACAGGGCCCACTATAACGTTTGTTTCCTTCAATTTTGTTCATAAGGTCACAAAGACCTGAATTAAGAGGAAAACAAATTTCATATTGATCCAGAACTTCTATGACCCCAAATGGTTTTAATGGTAGACATTCAATCCTCCACTGATTTGCAGAGTGGTCCGTCTGATAGACTGTTTGGATCTAACACACATATCACGGTGGGTCCCATTCACATAGACGGCCAAGTTAAAACAAATATATCAGGCGGGACCCACAGAACTTGTTGACGTCCTTACAAATGGACGGTTGGGATATAACACATATCTCATGATCAAGTCCACAGACTTGCTGACGTTAGACAACAGCTATCTGCTGTTGGCAGCTGACGGACGGTCTGGATATACAATATATACATTCAAGGTGGGTCCCACGTCGACGGACGGAGTGGATTAAAACCCATACATCAAGCTGGAATCCCACTCAGCACATCATCTAGATGGACGATGTGGATATAAAATACATAAATTAAGGTGGGTCCCACTTGCTACCCACACGTCAAGAAAATGGACAGACGGTGTGTATATAACACATACATCAGAGTGGGGGGTCCCACAGTCCTGGGGCAGATGGACTGACGGTGGATATAGAATACTTACATCAAGGTGGGTCCCATCCCACACGTGCAGCACATGTGGGGTGGGCCCCACACCTCTGCCAAGTGGTTGGACTGTATGGATATAATGAAATTGCGGTAAAGACCGCTTTAGTAGAAGTGGGAATAGGTCAAAGTGTCCTAGAGGAGGGTGAATAGGACTTTATAAAAAATTTATGATGATTTAAAATCCTGTTATCATAACCCTGATTTAACAAACTCCTATCATGATATTTCCAATTTAACTCTAATGGCTTACAGATAAGTAGATGAGCCCCATTAAGCATGTTGATGAAGATCTCCTCCTTTGTTGATGAAGAATCATCAGCTCCCTTGATCTGCAACACTTATGATGCTCCAATGTAAGGCGACGAGTTGGGTCAAGGTTATGTTGGAATCCTACTCTATTAAATGTTTTCCTATTTTAGAGACGGAGTGATTCCAAGCATTTAAGCATTCAAGGTATCTTAGCTCAATGATTTGCCATTAAGGTGGTAGCTGGATGATCCTTGAATGCGGAAGTTCATTCCCCAATCCACTCTATTGAATATCAATGATGAGGGTGGGTTGGAGGATGAACTCTCATGAGAAAAAGAGCTTAGGGTAAGTAATATGCAGGACACTCTCAAGGCTCTCTCTATTTTTCTCACTAAACAACCTAAGGCAAGCTCTGACTAAATAGGCAAAAAGTTTCAATGGAAATAAAATAGTCATATTTTTTACAGAGTTCAATATCATCGAGCAGGCTTCGATATCATCGAGCGTATACTCTCGATAACATCGAATGGCCGCTCGATGACATAAACTCAATCTGTCAAACACTTTTGAACCTTTTTGCCAACTGATCGATGATATCGAACATGCTTCGATGTCATCGGATTTCGAACTCCGATTTCATCGACCCATGGTTCGATTCCTCGACATTTAAAAACATGAGAGCAGACTTGCCTTTGGAACTGAATAGGAATCAATATGATCGAGCATTCTTCGATATCATCTGGTTTTGAATATCGATGATATCGATACCAGTTTCAATTCATCGATCTTTTCAAGGAATTTTCCTATAAACTCGCTGGACAATTTTGTGTCCCAATTCGATGACAACGACCTGGTCTCGATATGATCGATCTTTGAATATCGATATCATCGAGTGATTCTCGATACCTCGAACATTTAAAAGAATTTACCTGAAAGCTTGCTTGACAGATTTGTATCCCAATCCGATATCATTAAAGGTCCATCGATATCATCGAGATTTGAAATTCGAAGACATCGAGGCTCTCTTCAAGTCATTGAAAATCTCAGGATTTTCCTTAACTACTTACTGGACACAAACTGACTAGATGTCGATTTTATCGAGCCGTTTCAATGAACTCGAGATTCGAAAGTCGATGATATCGATCCTGTCATCGATTCATCGAGAATTCAGCCCAAGATTCATTTTGGTTGTTGGACATCTGTAGTCCTCATTTCGATAACATCGAGTGAGTTTCGAGGACATCGATAACAGAGTCCGATTTCATCGAAGCACTATCAATAAATCGACAAAGGCTGAAAACTTAGAGATTTTCCTGATTTTGCAAAACAGTTTTCACACCTTAAACCCTAATTGTTTTAACCATTTTTAAGGGTTTTATATACTTGGTGTTTTGGGACATGGGATATGAGGCTAAGTTTACCTTTTTTAGAATCTAAAGCCACGTCCAGTTGAGGCAGACGCTTGAATGATATTCCTATGGGGCTCACTTGTCTTGCTGACTCAACACTCACACTAATTGACAAACCAGGGCACTTTCAATCTCCCCCTTTGTCAATTACTTGACAAAACACCTGAAATCCTAGAACAACATCTAGACCAACAACCTAAATTGTGTGCACAAGAACTTTACATAATTTTACAAATATGCTATTTGAGTTCACACACAAGATTGTAACATTCAGTCGTAGTTGATCCCCCTGTCTTGTAGCTGCTCTTCCTATCACCTATATCACCATGCTCAAAAACATACACCAATTGTGTGCTCATGGTGGGATTTGTTCTCTCCCTTTTTGTCAATCTTTGACAAAGGCAATCATAAACCAAAATAACATGAATGACTGAAGTTGGCAGTTAAGAAACTGGGAGAAATAGGGCAACGGGAGAGCTGTGATTTCTCAAAAATAACATAACTGTTTTAACTATGTAGAAACCACAAGATAGCTCACAATAGTAGTAAGAATAATATGATACCAGTTACATTCATCATTCCACAGATATGCAATATAAATTCAGATAAGATGATTCATGAATATCCTGAGCAGATAAAGACGACAGAGAAAGGCATAAATAGATATATCATCATGCAAGCCAAATAAAATATCCAAAATAGAACACACTGCCCAAGTTTGGCAGTATCCTACCATCCAAAATACGTTGCCCAAAGCTTGGCAGAATTAACGATCCACAAACACACATTTAGCCCATCCATGGGCATATAAGAACCACCATATTTTCCTCCTTCAGAGGACAACTATCACAGCGAAAGAAACTTGTTAGACTGTCCACAATTAGTTAGCTATCACATACACTCACAAGATCGCAGGGCATTCAAAAAGATATCCATGCCCATACTCAAAGATGAGTATCTGTTGTATGTGACGGCACGAAGCTATTGACACTATGGTGGAGGGGCTGATGAAAACGGTGTGGTATCGTCTCGTTGGCACGTCATCAGATCAACCAGTTGCTGCACCCCAGCCATCAATATTTCCAGGACAGTGAATCGTTCATTCATCATTTCCTTCATCTGAGTTACTTCTCGCAACATCGTCCCGATTCGATCTTGATGTAATTTGAATCTTTTAGTCTGCATAGGGTCGGTTGGAGGCGGAGATTACTGCGATTCGAGTGGGTCTCCTTCGGTCTGTGCTGCTCCTTTACCCATTTCACCTTCTTCATGAATCTCCTCCTCGGGTTGATCTTCTAGATATCGATGAAACTTCAAATCCATCTTCCTAATATTGACTTTGTTGAAATGTTGGAGAGGTAGCTCCCGATCATTTGTTAATGGAAGACCGATCTTATCACTTAGCACATGAACAATCTCAGGGAAGGGTAGATGGATGTCTCTAGACGTGTGAATGGTGCACACCAGCTGGTGAATTATCAAAGTGGGAAAACATAGCTTGATCCTAGTTGCCACACAATACACGATCATGACTATAAATCCTGTAAGGTCAGATCAGTTTGTTCCTCTAGGGTACACGTTTGTGGCGAATATTCTGTGCATAACTCGGTACTTGGGATCCATATATTTTTCCTTTAATGCATTACCCTGGTACAAAGGAATATCCCTACCCTGGCATAGAAATGACATGATCTTAGATCGAGTCACTGGATTTTCAAGATCCAGATCAGAGAGACCGAATGGAGACTGAGTGAGACCAAAAATATTTGCAATAGTTTCTGAGGTAATTTTGACATCAATATCCCCAACAGAGACAGTTATGGAAGGAGGTTCTACGACAGGAGAATGGCTGGAAGCAAAGAATCTATAGGTCCTTTGATTATGACATGGGCCACCAAAATTGAGCATAGGCAGCCAATCTATTGCAGCCAACAAAGGTTCCAAGTTATAGGGTTTGAGGCAATCCCTGTCAACTTTGCGTTCATGTACTAATTGTCTTCCAATATATTTTGCCAGAATAGGGTCTACCACAGCAGGAGGAGGAACAGGTGCGGCACTTTGCAACCCACCACGCGATGTTTTTCTGGAACTTTGCTGGCATGTTGGTGTCCCTTGATCAGAAGCCTTTGCCCTTTCTTTAGGTGCAAGGATTTTATGTCTAGAAGATCTTGAGGATTCCCCAGTAACAGGAGTTTTTCCTTTGTCCTTCCCCATCGAACGTTTATAACTCAGAATGGGGTGACAGAGAATGGAATCTGATAGAAGATTAAAGGATTTGAACATGAATTGATGATTCTCTAGACAATACTTCTCACCCTAATCTAGAAATATCCAAGGTTACAAGATGCAATCTTGAGAAATCAAGAGAATAGGCAAGGAATTACTAGATTTGGGTGATCTTGGAAGGCTTACATATGAAAAAACATGTAAAACGGCCGAGAAGGACGAGCGGTAGAGAGAAGGACGAGCATCGAGTATAGAAATGAATTTTAATGCTTGTTCGCCTTTTATCGGGCGGTAAACTGCGATATCATCGAACTTGGTTTCGATGATATCGATATATCCTAATTAATGTTATCGATGATGAGTTCGACGGCAGACCAATCGACCCGACGTTTCAGATTCTTAAGAGGTCGTTGATGGGATCGATGCAGTTTCGATGATATTGACGACTCATTTGATTCAACGATTCACTTATCGAGAAGAAGGATAGGACATGTTATCTCCAATTTTCAATAATCTTCCATATATGTATATCTTCAAATATTTTCATATCAGCTTCAGTATGCAATCAAAATCTTTAAAAAAAGTTGTAACATCAAACTTATAAACATCAACCATGCTTATATGCAAAAAGAATTTTTGAGGTGTAGAACCCTCGGATATATCATGATAATTTCCAAGGATGCATCATTTCACACATCCATCCAGGTCTAGATGTCATGACCTGGACATGTTTTTCATGCTCAATTGTTACTAAGCATATGGATCAACCTTTCCATTGCCTTTGATGACATAACAGTGGTCACTGGTGCGAAGACCCTCCATAACGGATTTTCCTTATAAGTCCAGGATCTTGCACTTTAGTTTATCAAAAGTAGCCAAATATTTGTTGTCACATATTTGAGAGATTCTTAAAAGATTGTGAGTCAGTCCTTTTATGCAAAAAGCATTCTCATTTTTTAGCATTTTTATTCCTTCTATGGTTCCACACCCTACTACCTCAGCAGTGCTTCCATCACTATAAGTGACTATCCCATCATCAAGATTTGAGTAATTTGAGAGAAGGGATTTGTCACGCGTGACATGTCTTGAGCACCCACTGTCTAGGTACTATTTAGTACTATTGCTTGTTGAATGTTTTGAGTGAGTAACAAGACAATTTTTCTTTTCTTTCACTACCCATGTTATGATAGATTTTCTTGAGGATGTTTCCTTTGCTCTGTCAGGAACTTGTCTAGGTACATTATGTAACTGAATCATTTTTCCTTATTCCCTTAGATCATTTGTTTTCTGATTCAGGTTAGCCACTTGATTCAATAGCTCCTTCATTCTCTTGGTCATTCTAGGTGGAGATGGATGTGTTGTACCTTTTGTCATATTGTTTACTGGACTCTTGACATTCTGTACTGTTTTTCCGGTTTGTCTATATTTACCAATATGATTCGGACTGGAATTAGATTGAGTCCACCTAAGAGCAATACATTCAAGTTTAAAATGGCCTGAGTCTCCACATGAATGACAGATAGAAGTAGCTTTTGTTTTACTTCCTGATGCAACTAATTTCTCAATCATTAGTGCTGCATTTTTGGAACTTGTTTTGAATTTTTCATATCCTAATCCACTCTTGTCTTTTCCAGGTCTTCCCATCCCTAAGAGTTTTTCTAATTTTTCACTACTCTGGGAGAATTTGTAATTTAGTTCAACAGACTTCCTAGATTGTTCTGCGTCAAACCTAAGTGTGCAGTGTTCATTCTTAAGATGCATATTTCTATCTTCCAATAGTTCAGTCTGTTTAGTTAGTTTTAAGGATTCAGATTTGAGGGATAAATTGATTCTTTCCATCTTATCATTTTCAGAGTGGTATTGCTGAACATCATTAATCAGGTGAGTATTGATTTTTGAAGTTTTATCTAGATCCATTTGCAGCAATTTATTTTTAGTAGTTTTAAGGATCCAGACGCTATGTATATAAAGTTGATTATAGGCATCCTATAATTTATCCTTCTCTTCCTCTTCTTCTTCTTTCTCATCATCTGATGGAAATGTCTCATCGATCTGAGGTTCATTAATTTCCTCAGGTATCACTGGATTGTCTGTAGATGTGGAGCCCATGAGTATGTTTAAGGACTTTTGGTCTCTATCACTTTCTGAATCACTAAGGTCAAAGTTTGAATATTCAATGTCATCCCAGGTTGCAGCTATGGCCTTTCCTTTAGTTTTTCTGCTGGGGCATTCAGTGGATAAATGTCCAAATTTCCTACAGTTGTAACACTGAGGTTCTCCGGACTTTTTGGAAGGTTTGCCTATATTGTGCTTGTTGTCCATCTGTTTGCCTTTGTATGGCCGACCACGATTTTTGTTGAAAAATCTTTTGAACCTTTGAGCTAAGAGAGCCACTTCCTCATCCTCATTATCCTTTTCACTTTCCTCTTCCTCATTAGTAGTGTGTTTTGAGGTTTTGAGAACAGTATTCTTGGTTTTAGGAGTTTGCTTGAAGTGTAGTTCAAATGTTTGTAGGGAACCTACTAGTTCTTTTACTTTCATTTCATCCATGTTTCTACATTCTTCGATGGTTGTAACTTTTGAGTTGAACCATTCCGATAAGGATCTTAGAATTTTTCTACAGATTTTTGGGACCAGAACTTTTTCTCCTAATCCACCCATGGAGTTGCAAATGATGTTTAGTTTTGTGAAGAACTCCATGAAGGTCTCATGCTCTTCCATTCTAAGACTTTCAAACTGTGATGTTAGGAGTTGCAGTTTGGATCTTTTCACTGTGTTGGTTCCCTCATAAGTTGTTTCCAACAAGTCCCATGCTTCTTTAGCTGTTCCACACATACTGATTTGATTAAAGACTTCTTGGGACACAGTACAGTAGATAGCATTCATTGCTTTAGCTTTAGAAGTTTGTTTTTCTTTATCTATTGATGTCCATATTTCTTTGGATTTTGGTTTGGTGATAGTTGTGCCATTTTTAAGTACTATTTGTTCGGTTGGTAGTACATATCCTTTTTCAACAATGTCTCAAACATCATGATCCAAAGATCTCAAAAAGTAGTGCATCCTAGCCTTCCAGTAAGCATAATTTGATCCATCAAATACAGGAGGTCTAGTTACAGATGAGCCCTCTCCTTTGGTCGTATTACCAACTTCAGTCAAGATCACACTCTAGGTGGTGAAGCCCTTAAGAGAGATCCGCTCTGATACCAATTGAAATACGGTAAAGACCGCTTTAGTAGAAGTGGGAATAGGTCAAAGTGTCCTAGAGGGGGGTGAATAGGACTTTATAAAAAATTTATGATGATTTAAAATCCTATTATCATTACCCTGATTTAACAAACTCCTATCATGATATTTCCAATATAACTCTAATGGCTTACAGATAAGTAGATGAGCCCCATTAAGCATGTTGATGAAGATCTCTTCCTTTTTTTATGAAGAATCTGCAGCTCCCTTGATCCGTAACACTTACGATGCTCCAATGTAAGGCGACGGGTTGGGTCAAGGTTATGTTGGAATCTTACTCTATTAAATGTTTTCCTATTTTAGAGACGGAGTGATTCCAAGCATCTAAGCATTTAAGGTATCTCATCTCAATAATTTGCCATTAAGGTGGTAGCTGGATGATCCTTGAATGCGAAAGTTCATTCCCCAATCCACTCTATTGAATATCAATGATGAGGGTGGGTTGGAGGATGAACTCCCATAAGAAAAAGAGCTTAGGGTAAGTAATATGCAGGATTCTCTCAAGGCTCTCTCTATTTTTCTCACTAAACAACCTAAGGCAAGCTCTCATTAAATAGGCAAAAAATTCCAACGGAAATAAAACAATCATATTTTTGACAGAGTTCGATATCATCGAGCGTATACTCTCGATAACGTCGAATGGCCGCTCGATGACACAAACTCAATCTGTCAAATGCTTTTGAACCTTTTTGTCAATTGGTCGATGATATCGAACATGCTTCGATGTCATTGGATTTCAAACTCTGATTTCATCAACTCATGGTTCGATTCCTCGACAATTAAAAACAAGAGAGCAAACTTGCCTTTGGAACTGAACAGGCATCGATATGATCGAGCATTCCCCGATATCATTTGGTTTTAAATATCGATGATATCGATACCAGTTTCGATTCATCGATCTTTTCAAGCAATTTTCCTATAAACTCGCTAGATAGTTTTGTGTCCCAATTCAATAACATTGACCTGGTCTCGATATGATCGATCTTTGAATATCAATATCATCGAGTGATTCTCGATACCTCGAACATTTAAAAGAATTTACCTAAAAGCTTGCTTAACAGATTTGTGTCCCAATATGATATCATCGAAGGTCCATCGATATCATCAAGATTTGAAATTCGAAGATATCGAGGCTCTCTTCGAGTCATTGAAAATCACATAATTTTCCTTAACTGCTTACTAGACACAAACTGAGCAAATGTCAATTGTATCGAATCGTTTCGATGAACTCGAGATTCGAAAGTCTATGATATCGATCCTGTCATCGATTCATCGAGAATTCAGCCCAAGATTCATTTTGGTTGCTGGACATCTGAAGTCCTCATTTCAATAACATCAAAGTGAGTTTTGAGGACATCGATAACAGAGTCCGATTTCATCGAAGCACTATTGATAAATCGGACTCAGATTTTCCTGATTTTGCAAAACAGCTTTCACACCTTAAACCCTATGTTGTTTTAACCATTTTTAAGGGTTTTATATACCTGGTGTTTTGGGACATGGGATGTGAGGCTAAGTTTACCTTTGTAGAGATCTGAAGCCACATCCAGTTGAGGCAGACACTTGAATGATCTTCTTATGGGGCTCACTTGTCTTGCTGACTCAACACTCACGCTAATTGACAAACCAGGGCACTTTCATATAACACATACCTCGTGTCCAAACCCCCAGAGCTTGTTGACGTGAATACAACAGCTATATAGTTGTGTAACGTACACCAGCCAATCTGATCCTCAGTATGGTGGGTCCCACGTAGGTGTGGGCCACACGATGGATGATGAAGTGGATTAAAACCACACTCATGTAGCAGATCCAACAGTTGTTGGACGTCAGTCTAGCAACAGGCGAATCTGCCTAACTATGGGCCGTTGGATCTGCCCATCTGGGATCTAGATATGGATCTAGACGGTGTGGATGCACTACACATCCATCAAAGTGGGGTCCACGTGAGTGGCCCACCAGCTACTGGATCAAGCAGATTTTTTTTTCCAATCATCCAGACTTGCATCAGGGCCTGCTAATGGACAGTAGCCAGTCCTGCAAAAAATGTGGCCCGCTTGTCCCACTGTCCAGGCGATCAGGGAATGGACATTGAGGATAAAATCCGTACATCACAATGGTGTCCACGAGGGGTCCACACGGCTAATTGATCAAGCCGACATTTGTATTTTTCTCCTCATCTAGACTGTCCATTTGGTTAGTTAGTTAGCAAGGTGGACAGTAAGGCCATCCCAACTACTGGACAGTCTGGATCGCCCCTAGGTGGGCCAGCAAACTAAAAGAGAGAGAGAGAGAGAGAGAGAGAGAGAAGGGAGAGAGAGGAGAGAGAGAGAGAGAGAGAGAGAGAGAGAGAGAGAGAGAGAGAGAGAGAGAGACGAGATGATGGAGGGCTCCGTCACTATGAGCCCTCGTAGGGAGGCCATGGAAATACAATACATTCATCAAGATGGGTCCCAACTCTTGTGGACCCTCAAAAATGGATATCAAGGTCTAGTCCTATGAACACCCACCGATTTCACTTCTTCTTGGCTCCTTGATCTCCCAAGCTCCCAAGCTTCCTCTTCGATGGAGGATAATGAAGGTTTAAAAGGTTGGATGATAAGATCTTGGGGTAGGAAGTGGGCCACACACTTGGCTCACCTTCTCCCTTGGATTGCTTGGAAATGGTGGAGAAAATGAGAGAGAGAAGAGATGTAAGGAGAGAGGGATGGGTGTGATGGATGAGTGATGGGTGTACTTGACTTGAGAGGTATGGGTTGTGTTGACTTTGGGGAAGAGAGGGGTATGGTGAGTGATGGGTTGTACTTGACTTGAGAGGTATGGGTTGTGTTGACTTTGGGGAAGAGAGGGGTATGGTGAGTGAGTGGGTTGTACTTGACTTGATTGATTGATTGATTTAAAAGGTGGTAGAGATTCTCTCGGGATCTCTTAGAATTTGCAAAGCGCGATGTTTTCCTTGAGATATACGCTAGCCACGACTCCTGACCTAGGTATCGCATTGATGCGCAAGACGCGGCGTTGGAACCGCGATGGCGGCGCGATCGCTAAGGTATAAGTTCCGAGTCGAGTCGACTCAGATATACAGGATGCAACTTAGGGTGCACGTAAATGCCGATTACAGGTCGCGGGTTGCCAGAATTTAACGGGGAAGATCACACGAGTTGGCGGAATGGTATGGTACAAGGATACGGGCCTTACATTGAAAAACTTAATATGCAAATTATGCTCGATTTAATGGATAAAGAATTTGCTTGATTGGTAGCTTATGTGGTTCGACTCTAATTTTTAAAAACCTCACTTTCGTTTTTTAATTTTACCCATTCAGACTTGAGTCTACAAAAAATTATTTTCCTAGAGAGGTTTTGAACATTAAGCATTGAGATTTATTTCCCGCATATTTTGGTCGGGACTAGCAAAATGCTGCTTGGGGATTGTGTTGAGGGTCAAATATTGTATATTATCCCTCATTTATATCTTGGTTTTATGAACATGACAATGCTTAATATTCTATTTTACTCATGTTTGTGTTACAAGGTGAATTTTAGAGTTTGGATTGAAAAGGGTGCTAAAAGCATGGATTTGATGCTCAAGAATCACCAAGGCAAGGGATGGATCTTAAGAGAACAATATTGAAGAATTCACATGCCAAAGATCCAAGAAAACCAAGTGAGGAATGAAGAGAATCAAAGATTTGAAGTGAAGAAAAGGAATCCTGAAATCGTCCTGAAAAAGCATATTCTGAAACTTTGGGTCATTCTGTGAAATTGCGTAGAGTGAAGTCTATTTTGGAAAACTGCGCAGAGTGAATTCTATTTTAACAAACTGTGTAAATTTGAGGCGATTTCTAGAGTTTTCTAATTAGGTGTGAAAGTCGGAGTTCTAAAACTATAAATAGGACTCCCCATGTAACATCCCGGATTTTCCCCAACCTGGGATTAGACGTCCTTAGGCAATGGGTCAACCCTAACACCTTATCAACTTGTCAAAACTCAGTCCCAAAGGCTAAAATCGCTTGTGAACCATTTTCTTCACAAATTCCACCCTTCACCACCTTGATTTTTCAATTTTTCAAAGTACTTTCACCCTAGACACTATCTTAAACTAGCTAATTAGTATAACTTGGATCACTTTATATACAAACTACAAAGGCCCAGGTACCACCTCAGACAGAAATCTTATAGGACTAAATCCTTTAGAAATGAGACAAAGTAACTAAGTGCAAAACTAGATTAGCTACGAAATCCGCTAGAATCGCTTTAAATACGATCTGCAAGACCCAAAACTTGTAAAATCATTGACGCTAGGTTACCCTAAAACCTAGGATCAATCTCATTACCCGGCTGCTCACTGGAGCATCTCGAAACTCCGTATCGGATCTGAACCGCACGTCAGAAGTCCGATTAGCACGAAGTTAAGGAACTAGGACCGCCTCGCTGGGCTTGACAACCATCTCGGAAATCAAATTCAAATAATGTCCCAGCGCTATTCGCTTGAGCTCGGAGTGAAGAGTGTGAGAAATGTGAAATTAATTCAAAATAAAATATCTTGAATAGTAATCTGACACCACTCGCTTGCGGATCAGTATTAAGCAACCAGACCGTCAGAATCAGACCAAATTACACCCTCGGATCAGGAGAAATTTCATACACATTTACATGTACTCGGAATCTCCGATCGAGATCCGTTGACCGTTGAACTGAAACTGGTCCGTCATGCGTGATCTGGAATCCCGACCGAAACGAAAACTTAATAGAACGTAGATCCAACGTTAGTGACCTTAAGTCCGACCTTTGGCTCAAGGAGGACCGCCAGAAACCCTCTTTTGAGCTGAAACAATGCCAATTTGATTATAATGTAAGTATACCTTGAACATAAGTCTATTTTGGTTAGTTTTTAGGCTATATAAGGACCTTAACCCCTCTCTCATGGCAGTCATACGAATTTGAGGAAAAGAGAGAGAAAGTGTGGGAGATGTGGGAGAATCTCCCTGCCACTCTTCCTTGCCGCTGTACGAGCTCCACCGCCTGATTCTCATCGCTTTCCCGGCATTTCCGGCGTCATTTCTAGGTAAGAAGCCCTAACCCTAATCTGATTTGGGGCTTTGGTAATTGTAGGTTATGAAATAGCTAACCTATTTCGTTCTATAGGTTACCAAATTGCCGAATACGGAAGCTTAACAAACCTATCGACTCTGTTACGATTCTACGACAAAAGGTGTGGACTTTAGGTGTATAGGTTATGGTTTTCAATCCTTTCAATGTCAGATAATGATAGATTCATGATCTGCATGCAATTGCACATGTATAAAGTGCTGTCTGTTTTCCGTTTCAATTAAAGATGAAAAATATGGAATTCTACATACTCTAGGTATTTGTAGAAAGTACGGTATACGTATATTTTTTGGAAATGTGTTTGACATGTTTATTTTTTATATGGATATACGATATATGGATAAAATACTTATTTGGCAAAAGGATTCGCCTAAATACATGTTTTACTTATATACACTATGTATGTTGAAATTGCGTATTCTAGAAAATACTGTATACGTATAAATTTTGGAGATGTATTTATCATGATTATTTGTTGTAGTAATATATTATACATGGAGAAAATACTCGCTTGGCTAAAGGATAGCCCTAATACATGTTTTGCTAAAATACACCATGTATGTTGTAATAGTGTATTCTAAGTGTTTGTGAAAATGACTGAATGAGTATAGAATTCTCATTCATGCTCGCCATGACTAATTGTCATGGATTCATGATTGTTGTATTGGCGATACCCCTTTGATGAAAGAGTTTGCCCTAAATCACGCCACGGCCAATATACACTATATATGCTAAAATGTGTGACCCAAGTGTTTGTGGAAATGACTGAATGAATATGGAACTTGGATTCCTGCTTGACATGACTATCCGTCGTGGGTGTACGCGTGTTATGATTGGGGCAACTCCCTAGTGAAAGGATTTGGCCTAATGCCTATGTGATCGACATATGTCATGTATGTTGATGTATGTTTGTTTAAGTGTTTCTTGAAATGTCTGAATGAGTAGTAGTTAGCAAATAGTAATGTATAGGGGTGTTGAGATATGATTCTCAACCTCTTTTAACTATGTGTATGATCTCCTTGGATAGTTGTGTGATTAGGAATTGAACATGTACAAACTCATGCTTGTGTTGTGCTTCATAACATGCTCAACTGCTTTATGATTTTAACTATGTAATGCATATGTTTAAATTTATATTTACGTTGTATGATCCGTCATGGGTGATGGGGGAGTGGAGCAACGAGTGCGTGCAACAGCCCTGGCAGCCCTGGCAGCCCTAAACGGATAATACCAGACCTTGATTGTATGAGTTGAATCTTGATCCACTACTGCTTTATCTATCTACAATTGATTGTGTTTGGGGCTATGATTATAGTCCAGACAATCGGTACCAGAATTGAATTCGTGACTGCGATTCATTTGCCACGTGAGATGTGTTCGACGAACCCGAGTCGTACTTCGGTTGACGATAGTGGTTGGCCACACGAAGTACTTATACGCTTCATATCGTCCAACTTGTTGTGCGCTCGAGCTAGCCGAGCTCGTCAAGTAACCCGATCTGTCTAATATATGTTCACCATGTTTGGACGCTACTGCTTGAACCTAGGGTACCAAACTTACCAGTGAAATCCCTTTTAACCATGGTACCTCGATCCGCTAAGACTCATGAGCCGGGCATGGTGGTATGGGACACCGTGGTCGAGCTGTCGGCCTACGCTGGGGCCACGTGCCTCCCCGTAGTGACCATTGAGCAACCAAACTCGTGAGCCGAATACGGTGGTATGAGACACTGTATTCGAGCTGTCGACACCTACGGCGAGAGCCGAGTACGGTGAGACCTGTATTCGTGCTGACGGGCGACGAGTCCTCCGTAATGTCTTCAAGTATACTCTAAGGTCTGTGATTGGCGATGAGCCCTTCACAGCAACTAGAGCATGAGTTGAGCCGAGTACGGTGAGATCTGTATTCAAGCTGATGGCCAGCGATTGAGCCGAGTACGGTGAGACCTGTATTCGAGCTGACGGCCAGCAATCGAGCCGCATACGGTGAGATCTGTATCCGTACTGACGGGTGACGAGCCCTTTGTGATACCTTCGCTATGCCTCTCAAACCATAATATCGTATGAGATTAACTAGGACTGACGACCCTAGAATGGATCATGTTTGGGAATGATACAAGGGAGGTACCTTAGTTTCCCAATACTGCTATTTGACATGGACTAATAACTACTCGGTAATCATGCTCATCATCGCACCGCATGTGCCTGGTAGATGTGGAGCACTGAGGGAGGTATGCATCCGCGAACGTAAGATGATGTCGCATGAGGGTGGTTTGGCAAGGGCATACATCATGTCATTTCATACTTGCATTAAATAAGAGTAGTTAAAAATTGTTTGGCTGTACTGCTTGACTGAATTGATAACATGTTAACCTATGCTTTATTGTTCCACTGAGTTGATCACTCACTCCCACGTTACGGGACGGTGTTTGCAACACCAACCAGATTTTTTGAGTTTCAGGTGATGGCGATGCTTATGAAGCAGAGCCGAACTACTACTATGATGTTGAGGAGGAGTTCTCCTACATGTAATCTCTGACAGGTCTATGAAGACCTGGTATTGTATTGACGGGGCTACGGTACTTGGGATAGGAGACATTACACTTCCTCACATTTGGTATATTTTAGAATTGTACTTGTAATTATTTAACCTGGTAATGTTATCACACTCTGGAGACTCATCATAGTTTATATATTTTATCTATCTATCACAATCTTCCGCTTGCAAATTTAACTGTCTCTGGAGTATGATATACTGTTTTGGCTTAATCTCACTCATGTTCAATGCACGAATACAGTCAACATTCAATCATCATTCATTTTGTTGTATAAGTGATGTTCTGGAACTCGGGAGTTGAGTTTATGCTCGACCCCCGATTTTCAGGGCGTTACACCCCAGGATGTTCTTAGGCATCTTCTAGGGTTTAAATAATAGAGTAAAATGGTGGAAAAGCCGTCACCAAGAGTTTTTCTTTTTCTTCCTTAGTTGTTTTCATGTTTTTTTAAGAGACTTTGGTCCAATCATGTCTATGGTTGGCTAAACTTCTTAACTAGGGCTAAGAGGTGAAGCTTGTAGCGTGATGGGATGTTTCTCTTACTTTGATTCATATTTATGTTGATCCTTCTTTGATTCTAATTTAATATTTAAAGAATACTTTCAGTTTTTAATGGCTTATCGTGACTCAAATTACGGGAGATCTGCAATAGTTTTAAGTATCTTCTTTTCCTGATTTTGAAATTGTAGGATCTGTAAAACTTGTTGTTGGCCATCGTCCCATGAGTATAGTTTGATGATGGAATCCCTTCTAATTATCACAATTCTCCTCCATCGGGAATTAGGTCAAGGAAAGTTCAGATTTTATCTTAATTGTTATATCTTCCAATTGAATAGGATAGAACTCCAATTTCAAATATGATACTTGAATCACGTAAGAGGGCTCCCTGATCACTGCAAGTTGATCCTTGGCGCTCTAGTTCACTTTTGGTATTTAATAAATTCTTCACAATTACTTTCTTTTATTACATATTTAGATTTAGATCATTTTTCTAATTCTAGTTCTAGTTCTTTTCAGAATACATACAAGTTTAGTTCATGTAGATTCGACCTCATACTCACGAGTTATTACTACATCTTGACCCTACAATCCCAACATAAAACAATCATTCGGTGTTCATTTCGGTTGAACAAAATTAATAGAGAGTTGACACATATAAAGACACATATAAAGATAACCAATCGCATTTATTTCATCATGTATAGGAACAACTTGGCTTTGACCTTTCACCTGCTGAAAAAGCTTTGTCGTTCCACAATGGTGTATGTGTTTTACCTATTTTATCGAATTATTTTAGGGCGTGAGCCCAAAAATGAGGTAGATCTAAATCTTGAGTAGTCCACACGGTGATTGAGCGCCCACCACCAAAAATTTTCCAACGTCCACTGTAATCTGTAATGTTTATTTTCCATCCAATCTTTCCATCAAACATCAGTGTTATACAAAACTTTTGTAATCCCAAGAAGTTTTTAACGGTGGACCAGGTGGACCACGTTTAATCAACACCGTTTCCTACGGCGTGGTCCACCTGAAATTTGGATCTGCTTCAATTTTGGGATTAGGCCTTAAAATGAGCTGTAAAATGGATTGATGGCGTGGATAAAACACATGCATCATGGCTTTCCAACCAACACATATTACCACGTTGGTGCTGCGTGCGTGCTACACTACGCAATCCGAGTCCTGCGAGAACGGCAAGGAATTCTCGAAAACCCCTAAACATATATCAATTATTTAGATGGTAAAAAATTGGTAATAATGATAATGATGTAACCTGGGGCAGCTTGATTTTTAGCGAAAGAGCATGTCTCAGCGGGACCCACCAGATGAGTGGCCCAATCGTATACACGTGGGTTACAGAATTATGTCGTTTCAGTAAAAGACATGTCACACTTATTAAACAAAAAAGAGGAAGTTGGAAGCAAACCACTTCAAGGAAAGACTTTAATATCTCAACCGCCTCACCTCCTTTTCTGGTGGTTGGCTTTCTCCTTTGACAAAAAGCATTGGAGAACGTAGGGACCACTTACTAACCTCTTACGTAATATTCAAGTCATTTTTTTAATAAAGTTTTGACTATTTAGCTTCGTGTCGCACTGATGAGGCTAGGTAGTCTCCACGCTTGGTGTAGCACTGTGGTGAGGTATACCCCAAGCGGGTGAGTTGCCGGCGGTCCTTGCGGGGTTCTGTTGGGCCCACCTTGATGTATATGTTTTATCCACGCAGTCCATTCATTTTGAAAGATCATTTTAATGCGAGATCTTAAAAAGTAAGAAGATCTAAGGGTCAAGTTGACCACCCCACAAAAAACAGTAGAAATGAAACGCTTACCATTCAAAATCTCTTGGGACTGCGGTAGTTTTGCATCGAACTGATATCTATGTTTTCCTCTCATCCACGTCTTTCTGACCTTAGGAACAGGTTGGATGGCAAATAAACATCAGGGAGGGCCTTATAAAGGCTTCAAAGTTGGGCGACATTGTTTCCACTTCTTCCTATAGCCTGGTCCATCCAAGCCTTCAATCTCTCTTTTTTTCTTCTGTTTTTTTAAGCTCAGGCCCTAAAATGATCTGTAAGGATGAGCAGCATGGACAAAACAAATACGTCAGTGGGTCCTACTAGCCGCTGCCTGACCGTCCATCTCTAAGTCCTGGTGGAGGTAGTACCCAATCCGCGCCCGTGTTAGATGGGACTTACACCATAGATTTACATGGCTCAAAACTCAGGTCGGTCAACCGTTAGGGAGGACATATTTGTACGAGAAGAATCAATTGTCTACATGCAGTTGCTAATATCTTCTCGACCGCCCATTGTTTTAATCCCGGCAATATTTGTTTTTGTCCACTTGGAGAGTTGTTTGTGGAGCTTGCATATGCATCGGAAAATAGAGTTCGGTTCCACTACTACAAATTGTGGGCCCACAATGATGTATGGATCCCATCCATCCATCATGTGCTTCCCCATCCCAATTTTTCACGGTGGACTTTATATGATGTTTTGGGCATACGGTGATTTTTTTTTTTTTTCGTTAGCTTGTTAGTACACCGAATGTCAGTTCACACTTCACTATTAGCCACCCCACTAGTGAATCGATGCCAAGACCTAAGCGTTGAAATCAGGTATCTTTCACTCAGTCTACCACTTGAGCTATGGACCAAGGTGTGCCTACGGTGAACTTGATGCGGCACACCTTATACCTTGTGGACAGACTGCATTCGGTTCCTACATCACGTTAGGCGCTATTCTCCCCTTGCGTACTGTTGATGAGTGCAATTGCTAAACGATCCAAACCGTTCAGTGGATCACCTTTTGTACAAGTCATTAACCAAAAGTGGTAGTGTCCATCAACTATTTCTGACTATCGAAAACAATATAAAGTAGCAGTCCACCAAAATGTCTATAAATCGAATGGATAAAAACTTCCAATAAGGGCAAGATTCTATAATTCAGAACTTGTTGATCCCCGTGTTCCCATTCATCTTTGATAACCAATCAAAGTAGGTTACATATATATAACTTGTATATATCCACATGTTTTTTGAAGATATGCAGATATATGAGAAGATTTCTTCATAATATAGCTGGAATGCATGAGTAATGTCATGTCATTGCAAATATGATCGATCGTGAAGAAGTGGTTACCGGGCAGATGGGAGAAAGAGGAGCAAATGGTTGTGATGTTGAAACGCGGTTATGGCAATTGTCAAATCTAGATGGCCAAGATAAAACTATAAATATAAGAGGAATGCAAGAGGAAGATTTCGTCTCATACCAACCCAATCAAAGTCAAACATTATCTTTTATCTTTTCAATTATCACTCAATTACATTCCTTAGTGTAATTCTTTACTTTTCTATCAAGTCAATTACATTTCTTAGTGTAATTCTTTACTTTCAGCTTGTTGTTTACATTCCATATTGTAATCCATAACATTAATCAAGTAGCTGATAATCTTAGCTCTAATTTGAGTCTACACTTACACGTTGGATTTAGTTCTACATTAGAAAAGGTGTTTTGCAGCTGTTCTTCACAACCAACTGTAAGAATCCAAATCTCATTTAATTTTATTTGTAACAAATAGTCCTTTCGTATGGATGGTAAAAAGTGTAACCCATCATCAGAGGATGAACCCTACCCTCTTAATATTGTCTGATTCTCTTTACACATTGAGCAAGTAGCTGAATAGGAGACCGATCTTATCAAATCTTGGTCATACACTACGTGTCTGCCAATCTCGGCGCTTGGGGTCATAGTTGTTCGGTTTGAATTAAGTCGTAAATTCAATTCTGGCACGTCCGCATTCCAACTACCAAAAACCAAGCAGCAACAATTTTTGGTATAACCGATGGGACCCTGTCTCTAATTTACCGGCATAATATTGCTAATTGTGAATAGAAGAAACATTTGAATCGTTGGGATTGATCCCTCGACACTGACCGCACCGCCTCCAGTCAAGGACGTGCCAGCTCAAGCGGTCCATGAAGTTTTGAATTTGAACAACAGTCCAACTCTCGGTATCGGGCAGCGTGAATGAGCATCGACCTACCAGACGACCACTCTAGACAAGATAGCAATCGTGCTTTGAAGTGTACAAATGAGTATTCAGCATGTACAAGAATATGAAAGAACCCAAGTTGAACAATTTTGTATTCAAACTGAGAATACTAACAAATATATGACCAGCTAGACTGAGGCTATGCATCGATTAATGGTTATGATGGCTGAACGAACGCCATTGGCAATGCAATATAATGTCGAGTGAAGTTCTATCAACAATGGAGCGCAGTTACCACCTATGCCACCTTCACAGAGGAATCCATCACCAATCCCAATTCAGGAGATGTGAAATACTTTACCTGCCACTGAACTTAGACGACCAGAGTGAGAGGCTAGAAATTTCATTCCTAATAATCGAAATCAAGGATTACCAGGAGGATTTAATCCTCAACAATTCCCTAAGAATACTTTATTCCAAGAGGGACTGAACCGATTCAGTTCCAAACCACCACCGGTCCTTGAACATTAGCGAGTGGATTGTGACTAAATCGTACAAATTGTCCAGGAAGTTGCAGTCCAAGTACTCAGCCACAATACTATCCCGTATATCACAAACCATATCTTGAATGGATATATCAATAACATCCATTGTAGAGAAACTATCGACTAGATTTTGTCTTATTTTTAGGCAATCCTGGTCAGTCAACAATCGAACACGTCAGCTAATTCACTATGCAGTGAGGAGAGTTAGCGAATAATGACTATTATAAGTAACAATTATTCAGTCATTCGCTGACAGTGACGGCCTTTATATGGTATTCATACCTATTTTCAGATTCGGTGCATACTTCATAAGAAATAGAAGAGAAATTCCATGCTCAATTTTTCTCTAAGAATAGAGAAATAACGATGGCAAATCTCGTTTGTTTTCAACAATTACTAGGAGAGACTTGTGAGAGTTATATCACTCGGTTAAAGAAGGCAAAGAGCTGATGTAAAATTATAATAACCGAAGCTGAATTTGTGTAGCTAGCACAAGATGGGCTTGAATATAAACTTCATAAGAAGTTCATCGGGATAGAGTTCATGGACCTATATGATCTGACTAGGAAGGTCTCCAAGTACGAGGAACTGTTACAAAACTTATTATCATGACTCAAATTATGAGGTCATGATTGCTGAAGTGGTAGCTAATAAATCACTAGTATGCTCAGCATTAGTCAAAGCAGAATCGACAATATCGATCATACAAAAAAAAAATTAAAAGGTTTAAACTATTGACATCATAAGAGCCGATGAAATATTTGAAATTATGTTGGCCGAAAAGTTTATTAAGATTCTCATGAATCATAAGATACCTTCGGCTGATGAATTAAAAAGATCGAATATTACAAGCGGCATGAAACTCGGTCTCATTTGATTAATAAGTGTGTTGTATTTAAGAACGTCGTTTAAGACAACATCGACCGCGATTGTTAAAGTTTCTAAAAATAATAATAATAATAAAATAAAATAAAATAAAATAAAATAAAGGAGGAGGCTATGTTGATTGATACAGATCTATTCTCGCCCAATCTTGAGGTCAATATGGTCATGGTGAATCTAAGATAGCCTAATTGGTCATGCCTGAATGTCGATCTTGGTTCGACCAACCCAGAAGACATGCCACAATGACCAATGCGTGGGCGGCATTGGTCTCGTCAATCGGCCGCTACTCGCCCAAACACCATGCATCAGGGCAGGCGGGGTTCACAACTATGCAACCAATGTGCTAAAAGGACTATTCCCAGATGGGGAGATCCTCCTTAATCAAGGTTACACGACGGTTGCTCGACTCCTAAGCAAGTCGGAAGGAACAGTCAGTATCGGCCATAACAAACGGTCCTTAATTAATACCAATGAGTTAGGGGACCCAACCAAAGGATGGTTAAGCCCCCGAAAACTCGAGGAGTATGGAAGCGGGTTATGCATCTAAAATTTTTGGCAGCACCCGAGGCATTGACTCGAACTCAGAAACACCAATGATAGAGGCGTCTAGCAACTATTAGAAGAGAATCGAAAGAATTCACAGATCTGCCTCAGCCAGATGTGGTCTAATTGCGACCATTCTGGAGAATTCCTGTGTCTGAAGAACCAGTGGCTATAAACACAGTAGGGAAGTCTTATGTCCCATGTTATGTGACTAGGACTTCAATCTTTTCTACTGGTCTGATCGATCGGCCAGTCCAAAATAGGAAGATATTTGTGGTAATCTATCAATTATCTTAATGATGAATGCTTCTCAAACGATGAATGGTTTGTGAATGAATTAGCAATGACTGCTGAAGCACTACAAGTCGTCTCACCAACGAGCACCTTGGATAGCCTTACAGCTGATGAAAGTGTTAAGTAAGATGAATTCCTTGATATATAAATGAATGTGGGAAAGGTAGGGGGCAATGTCCGAAGGAAGGGATTGTGTTTGGGACATTACCATTGGTTGTGTTCCATTGCAATATGGTGTTCACACTGCTTTCGAACTTCTAGGCCAGAGCAGCCCAACCAATTAGAATGGCAAGTGTTGTGGAAGAATGCAGTCCCCTAATGGTAATACAACATGTCTCCTTTCCAATTGAGGACGCGACTAGAAATAAACCTGAGATGGATGAAACCTCGCATGTAAACATAGTTATAGTGGAATCGGGGGCCACATCTGAAAGAGTGGTCATAGAAAGACCCACTTATGGCATGATACAACATCTTAAGTCGTTGTACATATCCGCCCATCATGAAAGATGCCCAGTCACTAGAATTCTAGTTGATAATGGGACTGTCGTTAATCTATTACCACTGAGAATGATGTCAAGACTAGGAAAGACGGGGGCCGATTTGATCCCTTCAGAGGTTACTGTTAGTAATTTTACTGGTCACATTACGAACACTCACGGTGTCCTGTCAGTCGACTTGACTGTTGCGACCAAAACAGTATTAACTTCATTTTTTATGATCGATACTTTGTCCAGCTAAAATGCCCTATTAGGTAGAGACTAGATTCATTCATTCGCGTGTCTCCCATCGTCCCTACATCAGTTCGTAATCTTTGAGAATTGGGATAAAGTTGAACTAGTCCTGGCCGATAATAAACCTTCTTAGTCACTTCAAACGCAAATGAAACATATTACTATAGGAAAGAAGTAGGACCAATTCAGCTTATTGGGAGAAACAAATTCGGCAGACCAACTGGAATATCCATCAAAAGGAATCCAGATAGTGTTGTGCAAACCATTACGGAAGTAATTCAACCAAGTAACACCCTACCGAGGGACAATGTCCTTATCGATCGGTTCCACATTGTACCATTAAAGAAATTTCATGATCGGTACATCAAAAAATAAGCAATATTAGGCCAATCTCATGGCTAGAATAAGAAAGCTTGAAGAAATCCTGAGAGATGCAGACGATGGTTGTCTAGTGGACTTGGTCGATATGAATGTCTCGATTGAAGAAGAAGATATAAAGCTTAAGGAAGTGTAACACCCTAGTTCTCAAAACCCGAGGATAGTCGCTCCTCATTGAGAACCCGAGTATTACATTATAAAGTGGACAACATACATCTAAATAGCAGAAAATTTCCTAACATGGAGTAAGGCAACATTGCATAAACTACTAATATCAAAAGTAACAATACGGGAGTTAATACAAGTAAAGGAAAGAAAAATGAAATCTCCCTATAGGGGGTTGTTATTACAATTCAAACAAAATACAAAATCTGAAGTACAAAAGCAAGTAAATCCTAAAGTATTAGTTGAGCTCCAACGGCTCAACAACATTCACATAGAGTTCTTCCTCGCCAAACTCCACCTCAGCCATCCCTCGAATCCCATCATAGGGGTCTCCACCTGTTCATAATACCTGTGTCTATTTGGTGCAACCACACGATTGGGTGAGTGATAATTCAGTGGGAACTTCCCACAAGGATTCATGTATATCATATCATTCCAAAACAGATTAAATCAACATATTCAAATTATAAGGAGACTAATCATGAAATTATAAATGAATGTATAGGTGTATGAATGTATGTACAAGTCATAGATATGGGGATGCACGTCCAGCTGTCAAAATAAAGGGTCGCCCAAAGCGAACTAGTCACCGGAAAAAATACTCATAGGTACGCCCAAGGAGAACTAGCTACCTGGAAGACCATGTAGACCGCCCGTGGTAGATTATCTACCTGGAAAAAGCCATGTAAGTGAGTGCGTCCAAGGATATCTCCTGAAAAAATACACGGAGTACGCCCGAGGAGTGTCTAATCCCGGAAAAGCCTCATGTAAAGAAAGAGCACCCAAAGTGGCACAAATGCACTTGCTCTGTGAGTTTAACTGAAGTACGAGAGCCTTCAAGAATTCAATCAAAGTGTGACTTACATCGAGCACTCAGAAAAGCTCATATGTCATGCGTGAATGTCATGTACCATGATGCTCATGCACATTCCATAGGATTAACAAGATTACTCTCATAAGCATAATCAAGACTTGTAGTCATTTAATAGGATATCTAGCATTCAAATATAAGCTCAATATAAATTCATTTACTTTCCCAAGGTCCAAAGAAAAGCCCACAATTATTACATTTCAAGTATATTAAATTGTTAACAAGTCTATTCAACATTTCTTATGAAAGATAGTGTTCCACATAACTTTAGTTTGTAAAATAGGATGAAATGGAATATCATAACCCTTGTCATTACTAGTAGGACTATGCCCAAAATCAAGTTATTACTAAAATATCATGGAGAACGTAATGCTAAATTCCAACTACATAGTTATCAACTGTAGGGCTTGAGTAATGGAATTTAATATACTAACTCATATTCATCTCATCCATATAGGAAATTAAAGGGCTACTTACTATTGTTGTTATTCTAAAACTTCATTAGTATCAAATTATAACAATTCTAATCCATGGAGCAACCTTAACATTAGAATGGGAGCAAGAATATTAAATTTAATGCAGCTAGTAGAAATATACATGTACTTGAGTAATTTCAAATGTGGCATAATGAATGTATTATAACTCTCATGAGGTGGATTAGAGTGGCACAATTTTAAGATATTCCCACACAATTATTCATGCCAATTAAAAATTAAAGGAACACAACTACTATTTGCATAATTAAAATATCTTTATACAACTATCTTGGAATTCAACGAAATGATGAAGCCATGTGGGATATCCCTCACATTGATGAGTATTTTCCTTGTCTTGGTGCCCTTATAAGTTCTTGCTTCACAACTAGTTGAGGGAATGATAGTTCCGCTGGAAGAGTTGCTGTCAATGGTACCGAGATAAGTCATTCCAAGGTTCAATGAGTCGATACTGAGTCAACTCAGTTGGGTGTCGCAAAATCTACCCGCCAATGAGTTAGGTGTAAAATCATGGTGGAGATGAGTGCGATTATTTTACCTACGTTGGAGATAACCTTGCTGGAAGGCACGATGAGGGTCAGATTTGACCCGTCCGAGTTGGGTCTGAAAGTTGTGACTCGGCATCTAGCTGAGTCACACAAAAGGGCTGGTTCCTGACTCGCTTTCAAGCATAGATGGGTTAGAAAACTAGTGCAGGTTCAGTATTAGAGAAAATGAGTTGATTATTCTTCAAGGTAGTCGGTTAGAGGTGATCCTGGAGGCACTATTTTAACGGGTTAAAGTTGATTTAACTCGTTACTGAAATGGGTGCAGCGTTACTTTCAAACGGCTGGGAGATAGTTGGGTTACTGACGGTGTAGGGAGATGGAAATGGACCGCTGGGGTAGATGGAGCTCTCTAAACCTCCCTCTCCTTCTCTCTCTCATTCTTGGCTAGGGAACGAATCATGACTTACCTTGTAAGGTGGCTGAGTCGAGTTATTACAGAGATGCAACTCGCTCCAATAGCTTTCTCCCTTCCGCTCTCTTTGCCCCTTCTTCTTTCTCTCTAACTATCTTCTTCCTCTCTCTCAATTCCTTCTCCTTCCCTCTAAATCTCACCTCTCGCTCTCTGTTTTCTCTCAGCAAATGTGACAACTCAAGCTGAGTCGAGTTGCAACCGGTCCTGCAACTCGCACCAGCACCGTCCAGATTTTCACTCTCTCTACCTTACTATTCCCTTTCTTTTTCTCTGCCTTGGGATTCGCCCTAACAAGACGACTATTTATAGATTTACCACTTCCAGACATTTCTACGGTTAATCACCCGGATTAGCACTGAGTTAGCAAAAGAAGGATTGAGAATTCTTGTATAGGGATCTGTAGATGCGGTCTGGTGCCTCCATGAGGCCGTCTGATTGTTCCTGATGGACTTCTGATGAGATGGCCCACTTGATGGATGTCTTGGATTAGTGAAAGAACCTGCGTTTGAGAGGGTGAGTTACTCAGTCAGTTTAAGGAAGATGACCCTTCAGTCATGGCGTCTTTGCAACGCCCGGTTGGCTGATCCACTGATCTGAGTCGTTTGGATGGTCCAGATATACTCTAAAAGGAGTGTGGGGCCCATCTCACGATGAAAGATGAGTCATGGGTTAGATTAGGTTAGCTATATGGAATCTGTTTGCGCCGCTCCATCTTCTCGTCAATTAATAGGCAATTTTCTCGGCTGGCTACGAGATCTCTCATTGCCCTAATGTCAACGCCTCAGATCACTCGAGAGAACCTTCTAGGAGTTAAGGAGTGGCTGAGATCGGATTTTACTAAAAATGGAAGTTTTTCCTTCCGCCTTTTGCCGAGTAGGGAGGCATTTTCAGAAACCATAGGCATGACGAGGACTCTCTCGCGCGCGTGGCGGTCGTCCGATGGTCTCCAACGGCTGGATTTGCCAGCCAAGCTAATGACGTGGATTTTCTCTCCCCGTCAGCGTCTTCCCCTTTGAAATGCTTGATCAGTCGCTAACCGAGCTTATACATGTGACTTCCAATCGTGGATCTAACCATGGTTAGGGTCGGTGGGACCCACTGATCATGATGGACAGTTCAGATTTCAATGTTGATGCCAAATGGAAGCCCAGCTGTGGTGACAGATGGACAGCCCTATTTGAATATGCGTGAGGTGGGAGAAACGCTGGTGGATTTCGAATTTATCGGGTCAAGGCTTCTTTAACCCGATTCTTAGGTCTCGTGCACGGCGTGTGCACACTATCTGTGCACACGCAGTGATTAGAAGTGGGGTCCACGGGGTGTATTTGATAAATCAACTCCGTCCAATGGGTTCTATGTCCATAATATGACTATCCGACCGAACACAACGAATATCTGAATCTTAGGTGGGCCATATCAATGGGATCATGATCTTTAATTATTAATTACCATAGTTCCGATAGTCAGATTAATCCCAATATGAACATCATCGGTTGAAATGGTCATGGAGCCTATTTAAACGAGTCTCAACGGTATATTCTATTACTAGAGTTGGGGTAAGGATGATCAAATAGTGAGTTGAGAATTTGAGTGTCGTGGGCCTGGATCTGACAAATTGGATTCAAAATTTTAAGATGACTCAAGGTCAAGGCCCCCATAGTCCTTATTGCACAATTTTAGTGGTTTAAGGGATTTTCTAAGTGCAACCTAAAGATTTATTTTATAACCCAGTGGTAGGATTAGGGAAGTTAGGTATTAGAGCGATTGACAGGATGTTGTGGATGTGAGGGACTGTGGATCTCGTGATTCAAGCTTCTAATTCTAAGATCGTCGATTAGATTTGCCTGTCTATGAGACTGAAATCCTAAAAAGAGTTTCTCTAACGATGCGATGGTCCATCTTGAATAACAATGAATGGATAGCTTTATATAAGGGTTGGGATTTCTTACAATGGTCATACTTAGGCCAAGTTGTAGGTGAATGTTCACATAAGGTAGGTCGGTACTTATACCACATTAGGTAACATGGTAACACCCGAGTACTCAAAAGTACGGGGAGTTACAATCTACTCCCCATAAAAAAATTCTCATCCTCGAGATTCAATAATGTACATCGCATTTGGCACCATTACAAGTAGTAAAATCACCCGACGGTGCATCTTATCTTGGATCTATTCGTATGTTCAATCACGATTTGAATTCCTAAGATTGTATATCTAATTTTGTTCCATCGCTCATCACCATCACGATTTCCAATGGTATTTATTAGGATTATGAGTTCGTTTAGGTGACGATTAATGATAGTTTCCTGCCATTTAAGTACAATGTGATTTTCTATCTTCAGTGTTCGAGCTATTACGAACGGATGGTTGTAATAGGTTTGAGCTTGATACATCGGTCCTCTGCTTGTGCAGAGCAGTGGATTTACCAGCATCATTTTCTAATCCTTGTAATTTTTTATCTTTTGCTTGATCAGGGCATTGAGATCATTGCAATTTTCTAGGATATAGAATTTGGATCAAACCGTATATGCTTTACATAAAATATGATTCCATTAGCTCGTGGTCCCAATTATTCTAGACACTAGGAATATCATGAAATTTTCTATTTTTATAATAAGAGTACTTGGAATCTAGGTGAAACAGTCTCAAATGACCGACACATTTTTACTACACACTCTGAACACCTAATGTACTACTTGAAATTTCAGTATTCAAGTTTCTACTTGGAAATTCTAGTTCATTTTTCTAATTTCACCTAGGTTTTCAAATCTAGTCCTAATATCCTCAGTCCAGGGTTAGAAGTTTACCCAAAACTCGATAATTTCTCCTCTAGTCAATTATAAGTGCTGGAATTTATAAGGTATGTTGTCTCTAACTAAAGAGACATATTAGGCGAGTTCGGATTGTGGTTCGTAGTATCATTCTTCAAAGTTTAGGGAGTGTTTGAGTTGATGTAATGTGTTTATGGTGGTAAAGAATTTCCTAACTTTCATTTCACTTGATGAGTGTTGTGGCAATGTTAATTCCAACCAAGGAAAATAATAATAATAATGATAAAATTTAATCTTATATCACTAAAGATGTTATTTAGAAGTTAGGTTTAAGGAATGTTCTCTTTTGATCTCCTACGCATCACAACGTTTATTTGTTCACACGTGGTACCTAAATTTAGTTTCTAGGATTCAATTAACTAAATCTAGAGGTTTCAAAGGAGCCTGAATTTTTGCGTCTCCATGTCCAAAAATTTTCCTTAATTCCAAGGGAGTTCTAAATAAATTCAAATGGCTTTCTTAACAATTTTCTAAGGAGACCTAGTGTTTGGTTTCTGAGTTCAAACAACTAGTAGTTCATAATGGGAATCTAAATTTAATTTCTACGTTTAAACAACCAAACTCAAACTTTCCTACGGGGTATAAAGTTTTACGTCTCTATGTTCACAAATCTCATAATTCCTAAGTAATTTCCACCAAGTTTGAATGTCTATCCTAATGATTTCAAGGGAACCTAAGTTTGGTTATCTACATCCTCAGACTTTCTAAATTCTAAGGGAATTCCACACACATCCAAATGGTTAAATAATCTCAAATGGGACCTAAGTTTAGGTCTTTACATTCTCAAAATTTCTCTAAATCTAGGGGAGATTCACCTAAGTTCTAAAATCTAATTCCAACATCCTAAATTAAAACATTTAAGGTGGGTATAAGTTTGTTTCCCCAAAGGCAAAGTTTGTCTAAACTCTCTCTCTCTCTCTGATACAATCTTATAACACCCTGGTTCTCAAAACCCGAGGATAGCCACTCCTCATTGAGAACTCAAGTATTACGTTATAAAGTGGACTAACATACATCTAAATAGCGGAAAATTTCATAACATGGAGTAAGGCAACATTGCATAAACTACTAATATCAAAAGTAACAACACAGGAGTTTAATACAAGTAAAGGAAAGAAAAATGAAATCTCAATGTAGGGGGTTATTATTACAATTCAAACAAAATACAAAATAAGGGTTGGGATTTCTTACAATGAATGGATAGCTTTATATAAGGGTTGGGATTTCTTACAATGGTCATACTTAGGCCAAGTTGTAGGTGAATGTTCACATAAGGTAGGTCGGTACTTATACCACGTTAGGTAACACCCAAGTACTCAAAAGTACGGGGTGTTACAGGAAGACCCTGATAAGTTGGAGGATGTTAGTGCACTCATTTTTACACTATGGTCAATCTTGTGTTATTGGAAAGATAATTTGATTAACTTTCAGATGGGTTTAGAATCATATCATTTGGAGACTATTCGACCTTTCAAAAGTATACCTAAGTGTAACTCATGTTTTCTTTTATTTCCAACATTGTACGATTCCAATAAAGTAGTCATAACTCTTTCGTTATAAGTTTGATCGAAGTAATCTTAGGATCATTAGAAAGATAATTCAACAGATTTTCAAATTGATTTGAAATAATATTATTTAAATAATGTTTAACCTTTCAAAAGTGAGCCCAAAGTCCAGCTCTTAGCAAAAAATCAATGTAATCCTTTTTTTTTAAAGAAAGAAAAACCACTTTCTAAAAGTGGAGTTTTAATATCTCTCCTACCCTTATATCATTTTCTTCTCAAGCATATCCATCGGCATGTAATCTTTATATAAATAAGAACTTATCTTCCAAAAGTTTAGTTTTTGCTATTTCTTTTCTTTCATTCTATTTATTTCTTTGTAAAAGACTTATCTCGATAGAATTTATTTTTTAAAAATAATAATAAATAAATTGGAAGAAGAACTTGTTTTTTTTTTTTTTTTTAAGTGGATAAGAAATTTAAGAAGTTATGTAGAAAATTGAAAAATGTACTAAGTATAAGAGCTTGATAGAGAGTAATGATAAAAGAAGGTGCATATAAAATTGAAATAGGTGTTTATGACATTTTCCTCCAGGAAAAAAAATGTCCAAACATGTAGAAAAATAATGATTTGAAAAACGAAATTATTTCTACACTCCAAATAAAACCATGGGTATATATAGATAAAAAGCCCAAAAGAAAAAATACAAAAATCTGCTTGATCTAGAACATCATGGCCATAGGAAGTTTTCAATGTTAGGAGTTTAATTATAATGTTTCCTATGGTGTGGTCCACTTAAGCTTTGGATATGTTTCAATTTTGGGCTCTTGCCCTAAAATGAGGGGAGAAAATAGGTGGACAATGGAGACATAACACATACATGCCTCTTGACTTACTCATATGCAATTCCCGTAGGGAGACGATTAGGTGTTGCCAACACCTCCTTCTATGGTTGTTTGTTGATGTGTTGGGTGTTGTAAGGCCAAACATTATATATATGTTTTATATTTAGGCTGTTTGTTTATTTTTCCAACTCTTTTTAGGCCATGAACTTTAAAAATTAAAAAAAATTTAAAAAAAAAATAAATGAAATAGATCTAAAGTTAAGTAAATCACAACACACAAAAGAGTTGGACAATGACAATCTCGGTGGAAACTATTTTGATGTACACATTAACATTTATTTATCATTCAACCCGGCGATAAGCTGAAAACGCAAATATCAGCCACATCCAAAACTCTTGTGCTCACCGAGAAGCTGATACAGAACGCATACGTCACGTTACGTTGGCCCACTGTGCTTAACACATCCACACGCCACCGCTGGGAATCACCTGATCTGCATCCCGTCCCATCGAGCTCCTGACATCGACTAACATGCGTCACGTGTGTGGAGTTACGAGAAATGGATTGGCTACTCCCCTTGCCACCAGCCCTGTGGCTGTTTGTTGGTGCTCCGTGGGCTCCACCGTGATATATTTGTTTCATCCATTCTGTTCATCCACTTTTAAATGTCATTATAAGATTTGATCTCAAAAATGAGATGGATATAAATCTCAGGTAGACCACACCACTGGAAATTAATAATGATTGGATATCCACCATTAAAATCCTCCTAAAGCCCAATGCATTGTTTATTTGACATCCAATATGTTGATTAGTTCATACAGGACCAAATGAAGGGAAAAAACAAAGATCATCTTGATCTAAAACTTTTATGGCCCCATAAAGGTTTTTAATTGTCAACACTCATTCGACATTGTTTCATGTAATGTAGTCCACTTGAGATTGGGATATAACTCATTTTTAGTCTCATATTATAAAATGATCTGAAAAAATAGATGAATGGCATGGATAAGAAACATAAATCATGGTGGGCCCATAAAGCACCGACCATCAACCATTGGCCGGTGGCAGGGGGAGTAGCCAATCCATTTCCAGAGTTACCATTGTTAAGTGAGAACATCTCTGGCATAGAGCTAGGCAATCCTGACCTGATCCGGTGGATCTGACCCAATCCGACCAGATCTGACCCGTTCCGAACCAATCCGACGGCTTGGATCGGTGCGGATCGAGTAAGGCAAGATAGATCCGAAAGCTTTTTAAGTCAAGTTCGGATTCATGCCTACCTAGACCGATCCAATTCAGAATTCGATCCAATTGGATCCGATCTGATCTGACCCGACCCGATCCGGAGTGAATAAACCACATGCATTTGCTGGCACCATTTGTGGGACGTAGTTTCTATACGTATTGCATGGGAAAAGGAGAGAAGGATTCGCTGAACATGATGATTATTGCATTACCGCTGGTGTGGAGGTGGCTTCACGACCAGATATGGATCAGCTTAGCTCACTTTCAAATGCCTGAGAGCAAGCACAGGATACTGCAATGGAGTTTTGAATTTGATCAGGTGCACAGGGAAAGCAACCGGACCGCTACTCCCCCTGTCATAGGCTCCATAGCTGGTGGTCGGTGCTCTGTGGGACCCATCATGATGTATGTGTTTCGTCCATTCCATTCATCCATTTTTAAAGATCATGTTATTGCTTGATACCAAAAATGAGAGGAATATAAATCTCAGGTGGACCACACCACATGAAAACGATAGCGGTTGGATATCCACCATTAAAATCCTCCTAGGGTCTACTATACTATTTATTTGAGCTGTTGATTAGGTCATATAGTCCTAGATGAAGAGAAACAACAAAGATCAGCTTGATCCAAAACTTTTATGGCCTTCAAAATGTTTTTAATGGTTGACTCTCATTTAACATTGTTTCCTGTAATGTGGTCCACTTGAGATTTGGATATACCTCATTTTTGGACTCATACTATAAAATGATATGTTAAAATAGATGGACAACATGGATGAAACACATACATCATAGTGAGGCCCACATAGCACCGACCATGTCAAGGGGAGTAGCCAATCCGTTTCCCTCTCTGTGCACCACCATGATGTCTGCCTGACATCTAGCCAGCTACTGTAGGTACATGTCATGAGAAGACGAGCACTGACGCTCCTCAAGCTTTGAGTTGTACGAACGGTTCAAAGGATATCAAAGTTACATGGGCCCCACAGTAATGTATTTATTATATCTACACTGTTCATATATTTTTAGAGATTATTATAGAGCATTATCCAAAAAATGAATAATATCCAAAGATCATCTGAACCACACAACAAATAGCAGAAGAGTATGATTTTCACCGTTAAACAATTCATGTGGTCTACACGATAGTTAGATCTGTCTTATTTTTCGTCTCAAGCCTTAAGACGAGCTCTCCAAATGGATGGACGGTTTGGATATAGCACATACCCCATGATAAGACCCACAGAACTTGCTAACGTCAATAAAGCAAGTCACGGACTTGCATGAAAAGGACGTCGCTGCACTTACGTGCAGTGCACGTCAACACGGTAATACGTCTAGTAAAAGGGTGTATACAGTTCTTTCAGAGCCATGCGGGGCCCACCTTGATGTATATGTTTTATCTAAGCCGTTCATCCATTTTTACATATCATTTTAGGCCTTGAGCATAAAAATGTGGCATATTGAAGGCTGAAGTGGACCACACCACATGAAATAGTTAGATTAGATTCAAACGATCCGAATCGTATCCAACCCGATCTAACTCAGTTTCCTTGATCGAGTCAGACTCGATTCGTGTCAGGCCAACCATCCATCGGGTCGGTCCGAGTCAGATGACCCTGACTCGATCCCGGATCGGATCGAATTTGGGTCAGGATACTGAGAATCGAATCGGATCGAGTTATACCCAATCCGGTCCGATCCGGACCAATGCCCAGCTCTACTCTGGCACGGAAGCGGATTGGCTAGTGTACCTCACACCAGCTATATAGCCGTTATATTGATGTCAACAAGTTCTATGGATTTGATCATGAGGTATGTGTTATATCCAAATCATCTATCCATTTTTCTACCTCGTCATAAGTGTAAATGCTATTCTATCTAGCTCCTATGGTTGTCAAATTTTGTAGTGCCAAAACCTCTTGGAATCTGTATCTTGTGTAGCTTATCTTCATATTCAAGATTAAGCAATTCTTATACAAGTTTAAGTACAACATCAAGTGATAGATCAAGATTTCAAGCTTCAACTACGTCAAGACAATGTGCTTTACTTTGGAACTCAAAGCTCAAGGTGTAATACAAGTCACATGTACTTCAAGTTCAATCTTTAAAGTACTTTAAGTTCAAGTTTTCAAAGTACTTCAAGTTCAAGCTTCAAAGTACTTCAAGATGTCAAGCTTCAAGTACTTCAAGATCAACTATCAACCAAAGCAAATTATGTTTCAATGTTCAATCTTCACCGATGAGGTATGAATGACTCTAGATTGACCATAGGTTAGGTCATATTGATTGCATACTTAAATTAGGTCACTATATAATTTTATAGGCTTTTCCTCGACTAGTCTTATCCTATGTTCGACTAATCCTAGTACTGGCTCAACCAGTCCAAGAATTTTCTCGACCAGTTGAAAGTTTGTTACTAATTTTCAGGATTTTTTGTTGGACCCTTGACTAGTCCTGGAGACTGCTCGACCATTCGAGTAAACAGTGCTCGACCAGTCGAGTAGGTTCGACTCAAAGTCCAGCAATCATTTTTTGTCCCACTCGACCAGTCGAGTGTAGGGTTCGACCAGTCGTGGAACGGTTTTATCTTATCGCGCCCAAAATTTTAAAAGTTTGTTGGTCCTTCGACCAGTCGAACCGACCATTGGGCCAGTCAAGTGAACAGTTTTTTCACTTATAAATAAAACACGATTTTCAGAATTTTTCATTCAATTCAAGCAAAATCAAGACACCACTCTGAGAGATAAGTTTGTAATATTCTTAAGTTATTCAGCGCTCATTTAATACTATCTTTAATTTAGCTTTTTGCATTTGATTTTGAGTTCTTTATTCCAATCTTATTTGAAGAAGGGATTTAAGCTTTCTCCTTTCTTGGAATCAAAATCAAATCAAGCTAGCCCAAAGTGATTTAATCTAAAAATCATTTAGAACCCTTTCATAAATGAGTGTGGACATTGAACATCTACGTTGAACATCTACTTCGAATTGATTCTACCAGGCTTCATCAAAGGAGAATATCCAGATAAGTATATTTACATTTTTTGTAAATCTCTTTTTGGTTTTTAAGGTTGTGCCAGAAAAATTCTCTTTTTGGTTTATCTGAAGTGATCAAGAAAATCTTAGAGTGTGGGGTTTTTTGAATTGTGTAAGCCCACATGAAAGGCACAATTGTGAAGGTTTTAGGTGAACCTTGAAAAACCTATTTCATAATGAACGTCAATATCACGGGGGAGAGGATATTGGGAGTAGAGTAGTTGTGTGGCTGTTTTTCTAAACAGTTGATGTACACACAAGCGAACCACTATATTTTCTGGTGTTGTGGTGGTTGATTGATTGTGCCTTTTTCTTTGCTATTTTTATTCTCCTCTGTATTGGTTTGAGATTTTGATACACAGACCGTTCTAGAAATCAGGTTGTCCTACCATAAGCCATTGGTTTTTGGTGTAAGGTTGTCCTTAGAACAACATCTGTATCAACCTCTCAATACTTGTACATTTGAAATTGTTATTCATTTCCGCTTTGTAGGATTGTTAAGTGCTATCTTTATTTATATTTGTCTAATTCTGCATTAAAATTTTTAATTTGGCATAGTCCTGATGTTGTTCTAGAAATCAAGTTGTCCTACCATAAGCCATTGGTTTTTGGTGTAAGGTTGTCCTTAGAACAACATCTGTATCAACCTCTTAATACTTGTACATTTAAAGTTGTTATTCATTTCCGTTTTGTAGGATTGTTAAGTGCTATCTTTATTTATATTTGTCTAATTCTGCATTAAAAATTTTAATTTGGCATAGTCCTATTAACCCCCCCCCCCCCCCCCCCCCCCCCCCCCCCCCCCCCCCCCCCCCCTAGCTCGGCCTTTTCAATAAGGCTTGAGATGAAAAATAAGACAAATCTACCTATCAAGTGGACCATACTGCAAAAATCAGTGGGGATTGAACGTCTACCATTGAAACCCTTTATGGGGTCACAAAAGTTTTGGATCAATACCAAAAAATTTTCCCTCTTCATTTAGGTATTTTTTTTTTCCCCTTATAAATAGATTAGATGTAAAATAAACGTTACGGTGGGCCCTAAAAATTGTTTAACGGTCAAAATCATTATCTCAGCTGCTATTTATGGTGTGGTCCAAATGATATAATTCGTAGTTTTGATAATGCTTTAAAATGATCTTTAAAAATAAATGAACAGTATAGATATAATAAATACATCACTCTGGAGCCCACGTAACTTTGATCTCCTTTGAACCGTTGGTACAGTTCGGAGCTCCTCGAGGAGCGTCCGTGCTCGCCTTTGCACGACACGTACCTATAGCATCTATGTAGCTGGTGTGAGGTACACTAGCCAATCCGTTTCCCTCTGGCACCAAGCTTAGGCACAAAGGGGCGTGCCTACTACTAGCCGAGCGGCACGTGAGGTAGAGCGTACATGAGATCTACCCCGTCCATCAGGTGGGTCGCTTTATTGTTCACCTGGAACCTAAAATTAAGCCGGTCCAATGTTAAAGTGGGCCGCACTGCAGGGAAGAGTTGGTATGGGACGCCCACCACTAGTTGAGTGTGGGTCCACCATTAGTTTGTCGGCATAATTTTACACTGTTTCCTATAGTGAGACCCACCTGAGTAATAGACTGGTGTGATGTTCAAAGTCAAGATCAAATGTAAGGTGGCGCACCTGACGGACGGTGTGGATCGCATGCACATAAAGTCGTTCGCTCGACAGAAGCGGTAGGCACGTCCCTGCAGGCCTAAACGTGGAAGCAGATTGCGTCCTGTGTTACTCGGCACAGGAAAGCGTACTAAGTAAACTCGGTGGGGCTCACTGTCGTTGTATGTGTCTTATCTACACCGTCCATCCGTTATTTCAGCTCATATTAACATATAGCAAAAAAATTTAAATATATCCAAAATTCAAGTGGACCATACCACAGTAGGGCTGAAAGTCGGCGGGTTCAACCCAACCGAACTGTTGCCAACCTGACATCGGGTTCCGCGGTTTGGATCTACGGATCGGTTCACGGTTCAGTTCAGTTCTACATACCCCAAACCGAGAATCGAACTAATGTAATTGGTTCTTTGATTTTTGGAACCAGAACCGAAACGGATGCACTCTAGAACCGGACCAAACCAGACTGTTTGGTCGATTCCGGTCCGGTTCCACAGTTCTACCGGTTCGATGTGCACCCCTAAAAACTAGGGTCGAACTCAGGTTGAGATCTTGGGTTGGCCAACCCAATCCAAACCCGATCAATGTATAAGTTATTTATAAATTATAATATAGTGCGATAGCATGTGTTGAAGGCACAAAAGATTCTAGTGCCATCGGTTTTCATTGGTTCCCATCATTTCCGATTACTCAATCTAATAAGATAAGCCACATTTCTTTCTCGCAAATCAATTAAGTGCTATACAATATGTCTTTTAAAGGAGTAGTTGTCTTATATTTTAGTTTTTTTGTTTAGAAACAAAAAATGAAGTTATTTATGATAAATAACTACATATATAATTAATAAAATTATAGTTACAAAAAATAAGATGTATATTGAAAATATAATAAACTAATATAATAACGAAAATATTAGCATGTTTTGACTTGACCAAGCCCACTTGGGTTGGACTTGGATTGAGAATTCCTAACTTGAGGTGAGGTTAGGTTGAGGTATAGGAATTTGGGTTAGACTAGAGTTGAGCTCCAACCCAACCAAAGGGACATTCAGCCCTACACCACACTAATGTTAGGGGAAATGACATCCATCATTAAAACCTTCTTAGGGCCCACAATAATATTTATTTGTCATAAGACCAGTTCAGGCACAGATGAAAGAGAAGACACAAATATCAGCTTGATCCGAAACTTTGTCATCCTAATAAGTTTTCAGTACGGTAGCCATTCAATTCAAACTGATTCATGTGTTGTGTGATTCACGTAGCTTTTATGCTTCAATTTTAGGCTCATGCCAATAGACTTTTAAAGCAGAAGGATAGCGTGGATAAGAAACGTACATCGTGATGGATCCGGTAGAATTTAGTCAGTATGATGTAACGTCGTACGCATTCCGCTTTCCATAAACGCAGTCACGCCAGATATTTCCATCGAATAAATGGTGGAGATGCACTCATTAGTCTTTATAACTTGTTGGGTCCCTTGAATTAAACTCTCACGTAAGATCATTCAACACCTGGTTAAGGGTTCGAGTACCTATAGGTGGTAAAATTCTAGTATGGTGTGAGTGTGTGGGGGTGTGTGTGCGTGGTGAAATTCTAGTATGGTGTGAGTGTGTGGGGGTGTGTGTGCGTGGTGAAATTCTAGTATGGTGTGAGTGTGTGGGGGTGTGTGTGCATGTGTAAATAAATTTTAAAAAAATAATAATAAAAAACAAAAAACTCTCACGTAAGATCATTCACCCCACTCATTTCATTGTCGCATCCCATTCACCGTATATGTATGCTGTTGGGGAAAAATAGTACAAGTTTAGAGACTCGGCTATGGAATAGACCAACTCTACTGACACCGCTCAGGATCTCGAGGCAACAAGCTTAACCGAGGCAAGCATATCAAAAGCCTAAAGGAGAGACTTAGCTCGGATTATAAGGAACGAATCTTGACCGAGACTTACAAAGTCCAGAGCCAGAAGGCAGAATCTATGAGATGCACGAAGTTGGCTCGATAAACAAGGCAGTAATATCCAAAGAGGTCAATTAAGGCCCAAAGCTCAGAAGCCAGACGACCGACTATAAAACCGACCCATCTTAAGTCGGTTACAGAGTCGACATTCGGATTAAGAAAGCATACTGATTATGGATCAGTCTCATCTCATCTGACAAAGGGCAAGTAGCTCCACCTTTATAACCAGTCGAGACTCGCTCATTAGTAGAGTCGGCCAGGCCCGATTACAGCAAGGTAGAAACGGTGTAAAATGGAACACCTTCCTGAAAATCCAGTAAAAGATCCTGGATCTCAAAGATCTCGGGATCAGCTGTAGTCCAAAATTGGATTGATACCGAATCTTCAAGATATCAGGAAAAGAATCCTAGCACGATGGAATCCTCCCCTTCCTATAAATATGAAAGACTTCAAAGGTAAAAGGTACGTAAAAACTCTCTCTAGAACCCTTTGACACAATCCTAGTCCTGACTTTCGCATCGGAGGGTCCTCGGCTCTAACCAGGGTCTCCATTGTCTTCTTCCTATGCAGGAAAAGGATTCAAGGTGGGCACACCAGTTTTTTGCATCAACAGTTTGGCGCCATCTATGGGAAGCGAAACAAAAAGTCGTTTTCCTAACTCTATCTCTAAAATCTTCAAGTAAATCTCCAATGGCAATAATAAGGAGAACCATCTAGCACAAGCCTAATGAGGTCGTTGTCACTGGACCACCGGTGACAGAAGGCCCACCGGGTACGAATGGAGCCCAAGGAGCCAAGAACCGACTAAATAACCGACAAGGTTCTGCGGCCCATCCGACAACCTCCGTTTCGACCAAGCACACTCAAAGGAACTGAGGAAACGGACGGTTACATAAGGAAGTCTAGGAACTCAGAACCGACATAAATTACATGAAGCAGATGTTGGAACAGATCCATCGCCAGCAGGTTCGGCTGCCCCAGCAGGGCGATGGTCGGACAGACGCCCCACGACAATTCGTCGATCCTCAGCCCGTCACTCCACGATCTGTTCCTTAGCAAAGACAGCACCAAGGTCCGGCCGAGCCCGTACCCTCGCATGTTTCCGTGACCGCCCCATGCCTGTCATCGATCTTCGACACGAAATAGATCGGAGAAGGCGCAGCAGGCCCCCGATCGAAGGTATGGCTGACAGCGACGAACCCTGGAAAGCACAACTACAATATAAACCACAAAACTACAGGACTTTCGGAAGGAAGTGTGGGAGGAGATTGCAGATATGAAGCACAACCGCAATATAAACCACACAAGGCCCGAGGCAAAGGCATCTCCATTCACGGAAGAGATCATGTAAGCTCGACTATCGGAACGATTCCGCCTTCCTCAAATCACGCCCTTCATTGACAAAACTGATCCAACCGAGCACATCGAATCTTTTCAAACTTATATAGAATTACACGACACCTCGGACGTCGTGATGTGTCGGGCCTTGTCCCTCACTTTAGTCGACATAGCTCGACTTTGGTTCAAACAGTTAAAGCCAAAGTCCATTAGCTCGTTTTCAGAGCTCAGAGATGCTTTCCTCACCAATTTCATTGGTAGGAAGAAAAAGTTAAAGTCATCTGCGCACTTGAATAATATAGTTCAAAAATAGGGAAAGCTGCTGAAAGATTATATCAAGCGCTTTAACTTCGAGTCGCTCCAAGTCCGAAAACCTTCAGACGAAATAGCCATTAACTCGATCATGTAAGGCATCAGAGATATGTCGTTTCTTGCGTCTTTGGACAAGAACCCACCTACCACTCTGGCTGAATTCATGGCTTGGTCGGATAAATGTACGGACGCATAAGAAACTCGAATCTTGCGCGAGGCCGCTCAAAACGCAAAAACCTCGGCCAAAGAGTCAGCAAAAAAGGAAGTCGAATCGGCCAGTGGTACGAAGCGTATGGATGATCAGTCCCACGATGATCGCACGACAAGTAAGCGTCCCAGCAATAAGTTTTCAACTTATACTCCACTCAATAAATCGCGAGAGCAAGTCCTTATGGAAATAAAGAACGAAAGGTTCATAAATTGGCCCGACAAGCTCCGCGGTAACCCTAACCGTCGGAACAAAGACAATTACTGCCACTATCATCGCGATCATGGGCACAATACGAGTGATTGTTTTCACTTAAATAAAAAATTAAGAGGCTTATCCGAGAATGCCATCTCAGAGAGCACGTCGAAAGAACCGGGACGACGGAAGAACACTGAGGTGACAACCGACCTATGGAAGAAATCCGAACCATTGTCGGTGGTCCTCGAGGCAGAGGCAACTCGAACAACACTAAAAAAAATCACACAAGGAGCATCAGTCGGCCTGAGTCCGAGATCCTGATTTTAGCTCGACCTTCAAAAGAGAGAAAAAAGTAAAAGTACTGCATATCGTTTACAGATGAGGATGCTCGGAGTATTCACCATCCACATGATGACGCCTTAGTCGTCACCCTCACTGTAGCAAACCGCAAAGTGTTTCATATCCTCATTGATACAGGATCGTCTGCGGATGTAATATTTACTCAAGCATTCAACAAAATGGTTATCGAACGGTCGACATTATGGCCAGTTCAAACCCCATTGATCGGATTCTGAAGCGGAAAAATTCTTTATGAAGGAGTCATCTCACTGCCACTCACTGCCGAAAATTTTCCGCATCAGGCGACAATTATGGTCGACTTTCTGATAGTTGACCAACCATCAGTCTACAACGCCATCCTCGGTCGACCCTCTCTATGTCTTCTCCAAGATGTCCTGTCGACGTACCACCTCTCCATGAAATGCCCGACCGAGTCGGGAGTAGGAGTCATCAAAGGTGATCAACACGACTGATAGAAGCGACGACCACTTGGCCCAGAAAGGTACGCCATCATCGAAAAAGAGGTCAGCAAACTCTTCAAGGCTAAATTTATCGAGGAGATATATTATCGAGAATGGGTAGCTAACGTCGTACTCGTTAAAAAGTCAACGGGAAGTGGCGAGTCTGTATTGACTATACCGACTTAAACAAAGCCTGCCCAAAGGACAGCTTTCCTCTTCCAAGGATCGATCAGTTGGTGGACAGCATGGCAGGACATGAACTTCTTAGTTTTATGGATGCTTATTCTGAATACAATCAAATTGTAATGCATTAATCAGATAAATCTAAGACTACCTTTATCGCTGACAAAGGTCTTTACTGTTACCATGTGATACCATTTGACCTAAAAAATGCAGGAGTAACCTACCAACGGCTAGTGAACAAAATGTTCGCTCGATAAATCGGACGAACTATGGAAGTGTACATTGACGATATGCTTGTCAAAAGTATACGTGCGGCCGATCATATTGCCGACCTAGAAGAAATGTTCCTTATCCTTCGCAAATATCAGATGAAGTTGAACCCAAACAATGCCCTTTTAGAGTAAGCTCAGAAAAAATTCTCGAGTTCCTAGTTAGTCAGCGAGGGATCGAAGCAAATCCAGAGAAAATAAAGGTATTGCTTGACATAGAATCCTCGAAAACGATTAAAGATATATAAAGACTGACTGGACGAGTAGTCGCACTCAACCGCTTCCTTTCCCAAGCTACCGATAAATGCCTTCTGTTCTTCAAACAACTGAAAGGACAGCAAATGGTAGATTGGACGGAAGAGTGTGAAGCAACGTTCCAGCAGTTGAAGTCATATCTCGGATCTCCTCCTCTCCTATCAAAGCCTGAGCCTGGGGAAGCCTTACTGTTGTATGTAACGGTATTCGACGCAGCCGTAAGCTCGGCCTTAATACGTGAGCATGAAGGGAAGCAATTACCGGTGTATTATGTCAACAAAGCACTACTTCCAGTAGAAATCCGATATCCATCTTTGGAGAAAGTGGCCCTAGTATTAGTTGTGTCTTCACGACGACTTCGGCCATACTTTCAAGCACACACCATCATCATTGTAACTGACCTCCCACTACGTTAGATTCTCCAGAAATCGGAAGCTTTCGGCTACCTAACGAAGTGGGCAATTGAGCTCAGTGAATTTGATATTCAATACAAGTCGAGAGTAGCAATTAAAGGACAGGATGTGGCTGACTTCATAACTAAAGTTACCCGCAAACCGATCCACCTACCGAGCTTGTAAATGAGTCGGTCGATCATCCGATGACTGCAGCTCCTGATATATCGCCCGACCCTCCCCACTGGCAGCTATACGTTGATGGTTCATCCAACTCTAAGGCAAGCGGGGCAGGAGCCGTCCTGAAAACTCCCAATCAAACTTACATGCAATATGCCTTAAGACTTGAATTTCAAGCTTCAAATAATACAGCAAAATACGAAGCCCTGTTATTCGGCCTTCGACTAGTAGCCAGTATGAGCGTCACTCATCTCAATGTATTCAGTGACTCGCAGCTGGTCATCAACTAGGTCACTAGCGTGTATCAAACACGTAAAGAGCAACTGAAAACCTATATGAAGAAAGCCAAAGAATTGATCGACGGTTTTCAACGATGTACCGTCACTCGAACCCCCCGAACAGAAAATGCTAAAGTCGACCTATTGGCGAAACTTGCCTCTGGCGATGAAGACGATGTACTTAGGTCCGTTCCAATTGAGTATGCTGCTAAGCCGAGAAACGGCAACCCACCTACCTCGATCATACACTCGATCGATTTGGAACTTATTTGGCTTAACCCGATCCTCCAATATCCGACAACGGAAAGTTGCCTGAGGAATACGCCGAGGCCCGACGGTTGAAAATCTGAGCCTCCCGATACACCATTTTCAATGGTGTACTATATAAGAAAGGGTTTTTCACTCCTTTTTTACATTGCCTAAGACACAACAAGGCTAACTATGTACTGAGGAAAATTCATGAAGGGATTTGTGAAAATCACTCGGGAAGACGATTGCTCGCACATAAGGTTTTGCGACAAGGGTATTACTGGCCGACCATTCAGCACGATGCTCGCAAGCTTGTTCAAAGTTGCAACAAATGCTAACGATTCGCAGCCATTCCGAGACAACCACCGGAGGAACTGATTCCTATGGCCGGTCTTTGGCCCTTCGCGCAGTGGGGGATCAACATCATCGGACCACTCCATTTGGGGAAAGGTTAGACTAATTTTGTCATTGTTGTGGTGAATTACTTCACCAAGTGGGCCGAAGCCGAGCTGTTAGCCAAGATAACCAAACAAAATATCATAAATTTTGTCTGAAAAAATATCATCTGCCGATTCGAGATACCTCGGACCATTGTTACCGACAACGGGAAGTAGTTCGACAATAAGCGGTACCGAGAGATGTGCGACAATCTCAAAATAAAGAATGTCTACTCGTCTCCCCATTATCCTCAAACGAATGGACAGGTCGAGGCAGTCAACAAGATTATCAAACAGCATATCCGAACTAAACTCGACCGAGCTAAGCGAGCGTGGGCCGAAGAACTTCCTAAAATACTGTGGGCGTACCAAACTACCACTCGAACGGCCACGGGAGAGACTTCTTTCTCCCTTGCGTATGGATCGGAAGTCATCACTCCGGTCAAGATTGGACTACCTTCTACTCGAGTCAGTTTGTTTAACAAATAAGACAACGAAAAACTGCTGGCTCTCAGAATCGACCTCTTGGAAGAACAAAGGGAAAGGGCTCGGCCACGGATGGTAGCTCGACAACAACAAGTAGTTCGGTTCTACAATGCCCAAGTCAAGGTTAGAAGATTCAGAACTGGGGACACGGTCCTCCGAAAAACGTTCCTAAACACAAAGGAAGTTGGTGCAAGCACACTGAGACCCAATTAGGAAGGACCCTATGTTGTCTCGAGCACCATCTGACCTGGAACGTATCGGTCGGAAGATCTAACCAGGCAATTACTCCCTCATCTATGGAATACCGAGCATTTAAAAATCTATTATCCCTAAGTCGGCCGTTGAGCACGTAGTTAAATTGAATTATCAGACGAGCAAAGAATGGAAAATATGTAAACTGAGTCAAATGAATGTTAAAGTCAAAAATATTCATTCATCAGTATGAGTTTTACATCAGATTACATTAGTCCCCATGAAAAGGCCTAGCTATATGTCCTAGAGGGGGGGTGAATAGGACTATGCCAAATAAAACTTATAACAGCAGAATTAAAAAGAATATAATAGCCAAAATAAATCACAATGCAGGAAAGTAAAACAACCTCAAAATTCAGATCTTGAGAGGTTGATACAAATATTGTTCTAAGGACAACCTTACACCAAAAACCAGAGTTTATGGTAGGACAACCTTATTTCTAGAAAGATCTTTGTATCAAATCTTAAACCAAAGAGGAATACAGAAATAAACACAAACTGAACTGAAATAAATTGTAATAAAAAATGTATTGTTCTAGGGATAGCCATACACCATAAAAATGGCAGGGCAACCTTGTTGGAACAACTTTAAAGGAAATTGAATATCAAGCTGATAAAGGAATAGCAGAAAATAAATTCTAAACTATTACAAAATTCTCACAATGCTTGAATTAAATGATTACAACATTCACCACTATACATACATCCCACAAATAGATAATTAAAGATTAGAAGTATAAATCATTCAACCACAACACAAGAGATTATAGTGGTTCGCCTGTGTGTTCACCAACTGTTAAATAATAGCCACATAAAATGCTACTCCACTCCTAATATCCTCACACAAGGGATATTAGCGTTCACTAACAAAATAGGTTTTCACAGGTTCACCCAAAACCTTTACAATTGTGTCTTTGTCTGTGGGCTTACACAATTAAAAAAAACCCCACTTTTGAGTTTTCCTGGCTCTTCTCAGATAACCAATACAATAAGATTTTTCTGGCAAATCTTGAAAGAAACCAAAACAGAAAGGAATTTACAATTAAATGTAAAACACCTGATTATCTCCTTCGTTGTAGCAGCTCGGTAGAACCAAGTCAAAGTAGATGATTGAATGTCTAAGTTCAATGTCCAGTACTCAATTACAATGGTTCTAGTTCTAATAGATTTTAAATTAAACCAAATAGAGCTTGCCTTAATTGATTTTGATTCCAAAGAAAGGGAATAACAATTCCTCTTATCAAATTAGATTGGAATAGCAGAAACAAAATCAATTAAATAAAGCTAAAGAAAGTGAATATTAAATAAACACACTTAGCTTAGATGGAGCACAAAATTATCTCTCAGAAGTTTAACGAAGATTGGCTTGAATGGATTAATTAATTCCGTTTATTCTTCTGAAATTCGTGCTCTATTTATAGGTGAGCAGATTGCGTCTTCGACTGGTCTAGGGAGCTCTTCGACTAGTCGAAGAATTAACAGATATTTGAAAAAATCGGGCGCGATAAACTTTAACCGTTTTACGACTGGTCGAAAGTCTCCTTCGACTGGTCGTAGGTCACCTTCGACTGGTCGAAGAACCTGAATTTCATCGCTAGACTTTGAGTCGAAGACTTTCGACTAGTCAAAGATGCAGTCGACACTATTCCTTCGACTAGTCGAACAGATTCTTGGACTAGTCGAAGCCTAACAGAAAATATCTGAATTTTGTAGCAAACTCACGACTGATCGAGGAATTTCTTAGATTGGTCAAAGAAAAGCTAAGACTAGTTGAAGAAAGCCTAGGACTAGTCGAAGAACAGACCAAACTCATGTAAATTAAACATCTGACTTATGTATCCAAAGTGGCCTACTCCTAAGGTCAACCTAAGGTCAGTCAAACCTCAAACATGAAGTAAGGACATTGAAACATTAGGAACAAGTGACCTTGAAGTTTAAGCTTTGAAGTCTTGATGTAGTTCAATCTTGAAATCTTGATGTAGCTCAACCTTGAAAGTGTCTTGAGTTCTTTACGAACTGCCTTGTACTCTTCTTGAAGTCTTGCATTCTTGAGTCATGTCTTGTGAGCAGTTCTTGCAGTCAAGGTTGATCTTTGTACTTGTGAGCTTTGCTTGTTGTAAGCTTTGCTTGTTCATGAATGTTGATCTTTGAGAGAGCTTCACTTATGCAAGTTATATAACAGTGATTTTGGCACCCCAAATTTGACAACAGATAGGGATATAAACTATACCACTTACACCCCACTTTGGAATTACATTGACAAAGTGACAAGGAAAGATGCAAAAAAGATAGTCAGCCGAGATAAGCAACGTTTCCTCCTCGTTGCAGATGCTCTCGAGTCTGGCTTAAAGCCTAGTGTGCTTGAAGTGAACCACGCTTTACAATCCAAAATTAGCTTCAAGATTCACCAGGAGCTAACTCAGATGGTGGCTCAATTCAGCTGTTGCCGCCACTCGGGGCAACCACTGGTGCCGACTCAGGAGCAGCCTCGGAAGTAACCTCAAGATCAGTCACCGTCGCACCAACAGACCCAGCTGCCTTAGCCTCCGGACCATCAGACCCAGAGCCATTCTCGTCGAATCCCGAGATATCAAGGTCGGGGAAGAACTACTTCATTAGGTCCATGCACTTAATATAGTCATCCTGATACAAGCGATCCCGCTCCTCCAAGCACTCACGGGATTCAAGAAAGGCCTCTACGGCTTGGACCTTGGCATGCGCGAGGGTAGCATTGGTCTCGGTCTTGAGTCAAGCCAACTTCTCTTCAAAGGAGGAACAAGCCTCGCAACTCCGCCGGCTCTCCTCCTGGACCTCTTGCAATTGCGAGGCCAAACGAGCACTCTCGGCCTTGGCTTCCTCGGCGGCCTTCCTGGCAACTCCTAAGTCGCCAGTCAATATGTTGAGCCGAGTCACAACAACAGCCAGTTGTGCTTCCGCCTCCCTAGCTCGTCTCTAAGTGTCGGCCAGATCCGAGCAAGCCCTGAGCGTACAAGGGGCAAATTGTAAAAGGAAGACAGAAGGTCAGCCAAGCCTAAGGAAACTGACAAAGCAAGCGTGAAGTCCAGCTCTTACCTCGAGAAGCAACTTCGCCATATGGGAGAGAGTCTGCCTCGGGGGAGCTTCGAAGAGGGCAGCGAAGTACTTTTCGCTCCCATGGGAGATCGCCCAAGGAAGCATGTCCTTCACGACCCATTGCAAGATCGACATCTCCTGTTGAGTTTTCTCCCCTCCCAAGGGCTCCTCCCTTCCCTGCTCCTCCCTCTATTCCTAAGCCGGCTCTGCAACAGGTCCTGGCTCGGCAGCTCCTCAAAGCTCAGGGACCACCGCATCCACCGCTCCCGCCCCTTCCTCTGAGTCAGGAACTACCAAGGTCGGGATGACCAGGGCGGTTTGCTCCTTAGTCTTCGAGACCGTCTTCAGCCTCTTTGGAGCCCAAGGCTCTAACCTTAGAGGGGCCTTCATTTTAGAAGGCGGACGAAGGAAGGGCCGAGCCTCAACCATTTCTGCATCAGCCGCAAGACGAGTCAAATAAGAATCGAATGGAATAAAGAAGAGCAGCCAGAAAGTACCTGTTAAGGCTGAGTCCAAACCCGATTCGAAAAGACGCTCTGGTTGGAGAAGCCTCTTCCAAGACCGTTGCTCTGGACTCAGCGCCTTCAGATCTTTAATTCGAGCTAAAGAGCAGACTTCGAGACTCGGTCTTCACTCAGGGATATCTGCAAAATACACACAATCAGACTCAAAGACTTAAAAGTATAAAAAGATAGAGAAAAGAGCATGCGCCAAGTCGCCTGCTTGGGAGAATACCCGAGGAATGCGAGAGTCGATGGGCTCAAGCTCGGCAGTCTCCTAGCGACCACACGCCCAGAACCATCTATCTCTCCAATGCTTGTTGGAGGCAGAAGGGTCAGCTATCAAAGGTCCAGCCTTATTCCACCAAGCACACAAAAAGTACTAGCCAGGCTGCTGCGGGTTCGGCCATACTTGGAACAGATAGAGGAACTCGTCAACAGTCAGTGGTGGCTGCTCCATCTCAGCCTACAATACAGCACACCTAAACAAGTTCCTCCACCCATTCGAAACTATCTGCCCATGTGTTATCTGGAGTCGGGAAAGCAAATCCCGAGCTATCCCCTGAAGGGGCAAACGCAAGCCACACTGTAAAGCGACTTGGAAAATCACGACCATCCCAACAGGAGGACGATCGGGCAATTCACTCAGGAGAGGGAGGTGAAGAATGACCGAGTCTGGGACATGGTACTCGGCCCTAATCTTGTCCAGTTTTGCCTCGGTTAAAACCGAGGGAACGGGACCCTTCTGCTTGTCATCAGCCTCCTCTCCCTCGGCTGCCGACTAAGCAACATTTGCCGATTTCCGGGAAGCGACCGACTCACTAACTCCTTCAGCCGTCTCACCCTCTTCCTCCATTTTCTCCTCAGGAGGATTGGGCCTGCCAGGGGCAGTCACCAATGGTGCCCCTCCACGAGATGAACCTGTGGAAACTGGGCGTTCCGCTAAAGGTCCAGTCATCATTTCGGAGTGCTGGAAAGCAACATTGGCATCTACAGTCATCTTCGCCAACAGCGAAGGTGATTCCGAAACATCTCAAAAATGTCTCGCTTCACCTTTGTAACCGGAAGCTCCCTCTCGGGGGCTCAAAGGTCCTCGCATTGTCATCACAATCGAAAGTAAAAGGGAGGGAGAGAGTTAAAAAAAAAACTCATCGGAGGCAGCAGAGTGGCTGAAGAAAAGGCAGAACGTGGGAGCAGAAGTCACAAACAGTGCAAGCAAAAAATGGGAGGAAAATGTGCGCGCGGAAATGGAAGAAGCGCATCCCACTCCCCCTTTTATAGACCTGCCACGTGGCAAGGGCATTTAAGGGGGAGTCGAGTTGACGCCTGCTTTGACTCCCCCTCTCAACATGTGGCGCGCTTCGGACGACACGAGCGCCATTCCCGCCACGTGTCTGGCTCTCATAAGGTGAAAAGACGTCGTAACGGCTTCCCGCTTGTGCGTCCTTAATCAATGAACCTGCGCATGTTCTGGACGATACAGGACGCCTGCAAGCAATAAATGCTCCATCATAAAGTCAGCCCAGCTCAAGCCGACTCAACGACTCTCTACTCCTTAACGTCAACAAAGTTGATGCAAGGAGTAGGGGACTTACTGTTGGGGAAAAATAGTACAAGTCTAGAGACTCGGCTATGGAATGGACCAACTTACTAACACCGCCCGAGATCATGAGGAAACAAGCCTGACTGAGGCAAGCATATCAAAAGCCTGAAGGAGAGACTTATCTCAGATTATAAGGAATGAATCTTGACCGAGACTTACAAAGTCCAGATCCAGAAGGCAAAATCTATAAGATGCATGAAGTTGGCTCGATAAACAAGGCAGTAACACCCAAAGAGGCCGATTAAGGCCCAAAGCTTAGAAGCCACACGACCAACCATAAAACCGACCCCCATCTTAGGTCGGTTATAGAGTCGGCATTCGGATTAAGAAAGCATACTAATTATGGATCAGTCTCATCTCATCCGACAAAGGGCAAGTAGCTCTACCTTTATAACCAGCCGAGACTCGCTCATCAATAGAGTCGGCTAGGCCCGATCCCAGCAAGGTAGAAACGGTGTAAAATGGAACACCTTTCCGAAAATCCAGTAAAAGATCCCCGATCCCGAAGATCTCGGGATCGACTGGAGTCCAAAATTGGATTGACACCGAATCTCCAAGATATCAAGAAAAGAATCCAGTATAAGATGCACGATGGGATCTTCCCCTTCTTATAAATATGAAAAACTTCAAATGTAAAAGGTAGCAAAAACTCTCTCTAGAACCCTTTGACACAATCGTAGTCCTGACTTTGGCATCGGAGGGTCCCCGGCTCTAGCCAGGGTCTTCATTGTCTTCTTCGTGTGCAGGTAAAGGATTCCAGGAGGGCACATCAGTTTTTTGCATCAACATATGCGACAACTGAAATCAAAGGGCCCACTGTCAATCCGGTCCACTAAAATCATAAGGCCCACAGTCAATCCGGTCCGCTAAAATCATAGGGCCCACTGTCAACTTACAATTTACCCAAAAATCACACCGATCATACAATCCTTTGCCATTACAAATTGTGGATATCAAATGAACTGTTACGAATCCAAATTAACCTAACGAATAGAGACTTTCGTTTCATCTCCCAGATTCATTAGATATATGCCACGTGTATGGCCAGGAGAACACCACAGGATAAAAAATGGTTGGTGAACAAAGGACATAGTCTACCGCAAGTTGCACCGCTTACCTAACCTTCCACAGCGTACATCCATTTGCCACCATTTTGATAATGTTGGTGACTCATCCTCCTCTCATGTTATTCATCTATGCCTATCAAGACCATCCAATTTGTGGGGCACATCGAGGATGGACCATATGTCCGAAATCACACTGATCAATAAATCATAGCCAACCGATTTGATAGCTACAAAATGGATGGATAAGAGTAATCTAGCATGTGGTTCAAATTTTTTGAGGCAAAATCATACATTGAGTCATCAATCCGAGCAGTCTGGATTACCATACAACGGGACCTGACTGTGGGTCCCACCTCGATGTATGTGTTCATCCATGCCGTCCATATGTTTTGCCAACTCATTTTAGATTACGGACCTAAAAATGAAGCAGATCTAAATCTCAGGTGGACCATACCATAGGAAAACAGTGGCGATTATAAATTAAAATCCTTTTGTGGGCTACAAAAGTTTTGGATCAAGCTGATATTTTTGTTTCCCCTTCATCAAGGTCCATGTGACCTTATCAACAGGTCAGATGGAAAATAAATATTACGGTGGACCCTAGGAAGTTTTTAATAGCAGCGTCCAATGATCATTGTTTCCTGTGGTGTAGTTAACCTGAGATATAGATCTGCTTCATTTTTTAGGCCCACACCCTAATCAATGATCTGGAAAAATGGATCAACGGTGTGGATATACAACATATACATCAAGGTGGGCCCACAGTCACGACCTGTCCGAGTGAATATGTGCCCCCGTACAACCAAGTGACATGTATTATCGCAGAGTCTCTCCACCATATTTAAAAATTGTTGGTGAACCATCCTAAAAGTCTTGCCCGACTTTCGTGCGAATCATATATTAAAATAGAAAATATAAAGCTGAAAATAAGCGTCCAAGTAACATCGTTCACCAACCATGGATAGATGATTGATGCCAGTCCATGGTCGTATTGTGTAGGAAGAATGCATACCTATACCATTTCACCAACCCCACGTCCACTCGAGAAGAATCATTCCTCTTCTTCCATGCCTACCGCATCCATTGGATTAGGCACACGTGGCGAGTCAAACGAAAGATGGACAGAATATGTACAGATGGGATGTTGGGGTTGGTGAGTGGGCCCCACCAACCAACATAGTTTGGAGGTGCCTCTTTTCTCCTTGCCTTTTCATACAATTACATGTTTGTCCTTCCCTTGTTTTCACTTTACCAATCACCAACCTAATCAGCAGTGCGTCATGTGGGGACCACTGTGTAAGAACTGGACCGGGAGGTTGGATTGCCTGCTGACACTGCCAGGTCACTATTGGATAGTTCTCTGTGGGCCCACCATGGTATATGTGTTTTATCCACATGGTCTATCTATTTTTCTAGATCATTTTAAGGCGTGAGCCTAAAAAGAAGACAGATCTAAATCTCAAGTGGACCATACCACGAGAACACAGTAGGTGATTGAATAATCACTTTGATCCACTTGTAATGAAGTGAAAACACAAATATCACCTTCATCCAAAACTTTTGTAAGCTAGAAGAAGCTTTTAAAGTTGGCATTCATATAGCACTTTTCCTGTTCTGTAGTCCACGTGAGATTCGGATCTGTTTTTCTCTTATTTCTTTCTTTTTAATTTTTAATTTTTTTTATCATGCCCATAAATAATATAGAAATTTGAATGATAGCCACATACCACCTTCCAATAGCTACCGGCTAAGTTTAGCCGATTTCACTCATCAAGTGAGCTAAATGTACACGATGTAAGTGTTTGACTTTGTCAAGACTCGAACCCCAGCCACTTGTTTTAGTGGGACTTGTCCGCAGTCCGGACTCCGAACAACAGACGAACATTTTAAACTTATTTAGAGGGTTTTACACTACTCTAAGCTGACTCGACCGGACTTGGTCTAACCCATCCTATTGGGTGTCACAGGTTAGGATTGAGAGTAAGGGGTGACTCGGTTCAACTCGGCCGAAGATTAAGCTCGGGAGTCATTTTGAGTTGCCGAGTCTAGCAATATCTGTATGCCATGGAGTAGGTTAGAACAGGTTGCTACGATCCACCAGAATATCACCTAACGTTATTATTTCTTTAGATATTTAGTAGAATTCCGTGGTGATTGAATGCACATCATTGAAAATTTTCTTAGGCATGAGCTGGTAAAGTGAATGGACGGTGTGGATAAAAAACATATGGGGCCCATGGAGCTTTTACATTACTACACATTACCACACGTTACCGTGGTGCTGTGTGGTACACTTGATAATCCAAGTCCAATTTCCAGTGGGTAGAACGGTGGCGACTCCTTAATCATGGGACCCACTTATATTTTGGCTGGTTCCTGGTCAACATGGGTATGAATTGGGCCGGCGCCCGTCGTTGGCAAAGCAAAGATACATTTCTCTGCATGTCACCCTAGCATAGAATCAAAATACGGACGGTTCACATCATGATCTAAGATGTAATCCAATGATGAAAACCCATACTTTAGCTGTGATCGGATAGGTCACCGTATCAAAACCCCTATTAACTGGCATTTAAAATGTAACGCGAATTGGAGATACTCTGACACAGTGTGATGGTTGATACTCGGGCATTTGGATATTTTACATGTTGCACACATTAACTCAAATCCAAACGTGTAAACTGTGAGGTGAATTTTACATGCATTATCACTCCATAATTTGATTAAAGGACATTTGTTGGTTGAATTTGGACAGCTCTGAACCGGATTATTATAATCTTGGCTTATCATCTAAATTTCAAATCATACGTGGCAGTCAGCTCTGAAGATTTTCTCATTTGTCTATTATAGAAGGTTTGCTAGAATACATCCCAGGATAAGTGAGGACCTTATCTTTCTAATGTGTAATCTTTAACTGATCCAAACCGTTTATAAGAAAAGTCTCGCTTTTAATGGTGGTAAACAACAAAGAGAAGCTCTTTAATTGGAGTATTTTATTTTTGATAATTTGGCTCTTTTGTTTCGTAAATGAACGGCCACAAAAACTTTTTCCCTCAGTTATCTCGTGTGGGAGCGAATTAGGTGTGGTCCGACCTCACCCACCAAGTGGGACCCACTTTGATGTATGTATAGTATACCCATGCCGTTTGCTGTTTTAGATTATCTTAGGACAGGAGGCTAAAATTGAAGCAGGTCCAAATCTCAGGTGTAACGGACCGTGAGAAACAATGGTGATTGGCTACTCAAAACTTCCCATGGGCTATGAAAGTTTTGAATGAAACTAATATAATGAAGCTAATATATATATATATATATATATATATATATATATATATATATATATATATATATATATATATATATATATTATATATATATATATATATATATATATATGGGAAAGGTACTATGCGCTAGGCCTCATGATAAGCTCCCATGTGTGCGCTCGTGCTCGCGGGTGTTCCAGTGCGAAATAGTCCACGGATTACGAAAGTAAATATTATAATACTCCACAGTTTTTCATTTAAACCAAATTTTCTTCTCTTCCCTTTCCCATGTGGGACTATTCCCAAAACCCACAAAAAAATGTTTTTCAAAACAACTTTTATATATTATATATTATTTATTATTAAAATATATTTTTATTAAAATCAATATTTTTTGCAACAGTGGATGCCTGAAATTCTCAACTAGATGGAGTTGTAACGAAATCTTATATAAATCCAAAATCCTAGCAAAAGAAGCAAACGTGAAAGTTTGTATTGATAGGCAATGATTGACCCATGGGACTTCCAGTTCGATAGGGTGACCCCTCCTATACGGAGTGTACTGGTCTTTGCTCCGTGGTGGGACGTAAGTATAATGTATGCATTTCATCCATAATATCCATCCATTTTTCTAAATTATTTCAAGGCATGAGCTCGAAAATGAGACAGATTCAAATCTCAGGTGGGCCACACCACAAGAAACAGTGGTAATTGAATGACCGTCGAAAACTTCATGGGGCCACAAAAGTTTTGGATTAAGCTGATATTTGTGTTTTCCCTTCGTACAGGTCAGTGTGACCTAATCAACAGGAAATGTGGATGGACAGCGTGGATGACCGAAGATGGAGTTTTCCATCATGGACTGACCACGGTTACATGGCATACCTGATCCGTAGATTCTGGGCCACCCGATCATACGATTCATACGCCCATTTGCAGATGGGGCATAGATCACAAATTACACCAATTGGACGGTGTTACTCATCTAATTTCCTATGTTGAAATTAAGTTGTTGATTGCTTTTAAGCCATCCAATCAGTACCATTTTTCGATCATGTGTGTTGTGCGTTCGAAAGTCAATATGGCGGCTCAATCCAAACCAATCAACTTTGACCCCGGGTGTAGAAATAAGCATATGGTATGATGTGAACATATATGATCAAATTTTGATAAAATCAGTCCCCTACTTAGTCACTTGTTGAATTTTGTAATGATTAGGCAATAATTGGAGGTGAGATTTTTCTTCTGAAAGTGGGTTGCACTCTACATTTTACAATATAATAATAATAATAATAATAATAATAATAATAATAATAATAATAATAATAATAATAATAATAATAAAATAATAATAATACTAAGCTTTTAGTATACTGGTGCAATCAGACAAAAGTTAAAACTCACAATCCATCACTTGGAGCGACTGCAAGTAGAGGTGTACACGAGTCGATCCGAGTCGAACTGGGCTCAACTCGGCCAGGCCCGGTCACCAGCCACATCCAGCCCGAACCCGGCCCGGCCCGATCACCGAGCCAACATGTCCAGCCCGAACCCAGCCTGGTGAGCAATCGAGCGAGTTCAGGCCAGTTTCGAACCTTACAGCAAGTTCATGGGAAGGGCTTTAGCAGGTAATTTGCGTCCCATTACAAGGCCCTCGATCAACGATTTAGATAGTTGAACTATAAACTCCACAAAAAATCTAACTAGTCAAGATATTATAATTCTTTTTTGTATTTGGATGAATCTAAGCCGTTCAAGTTATACGTTTGTGAGGTGGATGAGTCACTGTCACTTCAAATATGGGCGGTGAACTATCCCAGAAGGGTAAAGGGGAAAGGGATGGGTAGTGTTTTGAATATATATATACACACACACACACACACACCACACACACACACACACACACAACACACACACACACACAACACTACTTACCGAGTCGGGCCGAGTAGGGCCAGGTCGAGTTGGGTTTCGGGCCGGGTCGGGCCGAACTGGGACCTATCCGAACTCGACCCGAACTCAGTTCCGGCTGAAGAAGAAAATGGCTCGTCTCGACCCGAACTTAGTTCCAGGTCAGGACAAGTTGAGCTTTTTCAGGCCGAGTCGAGCGAGTTAACCGGGCTAGCCTGGTTCGTGTACAGCCCTAACTACAAGAATACATCTCTCTTGAAACTGCTTGATATTGGATAAAGATCAAGTCCAGCTTGTGACCGTAGACTTGGATTATAATTACGAATTACTTTTACTGAATTATTGTTACTCTTAAGATAGATGGAGATCAAGTAAATTGATATATTTGATTTAGTTTGATTAGTGTGAAATGCTTTGTTCTGTTGATTTCTTCTGTTATTTATAAATTTCTCCCGCAACTATCCCTTATATGTTTTCTCTTCTTTAATTTGTCGGTTATAACCATTAAAGAGTCACCATCTAAATAATTTTCTATGTGTGTTCCTCTTTCAACTATTCCTCTTCTCTCGACCGAGTTCTTTCTATCTTTTTTATCATATTTTGCCTCTTAGTTGCACTTGAAACTTTTACTTATCTCAACCACAATACATTGTTGATTACACTTGTCCTCAATTGAAGTATAGCGCCAAATCAGTGTCAGCTATGATTCCATAAAAATCGTAGTATTTCTCTCAGAAAATCTTTTCATACACCTCCTACCCTTTGTGTAATGCCACATGTCATTCCCTTATTGTCTCTATTCCGATTGGTCATAAATTGGGTACAACATTGCCCCTCGCGTCGCCTCGCCTTTGAAACAAGGGTGACTGTGATGTTGCTTCGTTACCCTATGCAATTAGTTCTTTTCCACGTGTCGGCCCCCTATTGACCAAATGTGACGAGATGATAACCAAATGGCAGTTTGTTCTTTGCTACCCCTGCAACACATCACACCTAGTCACATCACTCGAGGGGTCATGATTACCTCCTCATTTATGTGTGCAATTTCGATCGATATATATGTTGTTTTTAAATATTTCCCTCTTTTTCATCTCTCATTGCTCGCATTTCTTCCATTTTCTTATCAAAACCTTCTAAGTACTTCATGGCCACCTCCTTGTCTTCTGTTTCTATGATTGCATCTAAAAAAAAAAAAACAAAAAAAAAAAAAAAATTGTTCAAGGAATTATAAAAAACTTGTCCCCTATGTTATGGACGAAATCTTGTTTGAAGTCTCTATTTTTGACAATAGGACTTTCTGCACACTTAGGTCAACCTTCAATACTTGATCCCAACTTGAATCACTAAGTCAATTATTCCCTACACATGTTAATGAAACCCTTCTCCTTCAATCGATTCTCCTAGATCTTTCTACTGCTCTCAAATCCCTAAGGGCCTGACCGAAACCTCTAAACGGATGGGAAGAATGGTATAACCGTGTATCTAAGCATTATAGCGATATATAGAAATCGATTGGTATTGATAAATGTATCAAAATTTTCCTCAGTGACTATCTAGCTTACCTGTCTTTGATGGTTGTTGCATCAACTTTCTAGAGCCGATTGACAAACACTTTCCACTTTGGCTATGGCCTTATGAGTCCAACAATTAGGTATGTCTGTGCCCTTACTCATCTTCTTCCCTTCGGCATAGCAGTCTACCCGAACTTTGCTGTTAAGGACGAACATTTCCTCATCTACCCAAAGAGGCAGGGTAGATCGTGTTCTAACTTTTGGATTTTCCTTATGCACTCATTACCCTTACATTGACCTTACTTCAAATCAATCACCATTTAGGTAGAGACCATTTCTGCTACTCCTGTTTTTTATATCTTATTTTCCTACTAACTTTTGTTTCGTTATTAGTATAATAATGAGGGAACTCACGGCTATAGAGAAAGTCGTTTCCTCACATCCTCCGTTAATAGAACTAGACAAAGTCCTGGTCACTCATTCCGCAGTTTTCATAGCTGACCCGACAACTCCAACTCTAGTAATCGATAGCTCTGGCTTTAAAGAGACCATAAGTGAAGCCCCTCGGCTAGAAAGTCAACCACATGATGTAATAATAATATATGAGCCTAAAGATTCCTTTAATCTCTTTATTCATTTCATGCGTCCATTGGTCACCCAAGATCAAAGTTAAGAAGTCACAGAGCCTGCGGCCTCGGAAGAGAATGATGCGCCTCCTATGCCGGTTCAAACCTCTCAACCTAGCATGCCTTGCACAACTCCTACTTTGGTTGATCAGGATCTGCAGTTGATTGTTGTGATTGAACTACTTACTGAAACTGAAAAGGCCGAGCTCTAAGTCCTAGAGGGGGAGAGAGTGAATAGGACTATGCCAAATAAAAATAAATGCGGAATACGAAGATAGATAGCACAATTAAGTAACAACCTCAAATGCACTAGTCTTGAGAGGTTGATACAAACTGAGTTCTAAGGACAACCTTTCACTAAAAACCAAGGTTTATGGTAGGACAACCTGATGTCTAGAACATTGGTAAGTATCAAAAACTCAAACTGAGAATGAGGCGAAGGAAATAAACTAAATTATTATAACATTCACCACAAGCGCATAAAGAAAATTACAACATTCAGCACCACATATACATCACAACCATCATCCAAACTCCGAGAATTATAGTGGTTCGTGTGTGTACACCAACTGTTCGCAAACAGCCACACAACTACTCCACTCTAAATATCCACACCCATGAGATAATGGCTTTGACTAAGAAATAAGGTTTTCCAAGGTTCACCTTAAAACCTTCACAATTATGTTTTTCAAATGGGCTTACACAATCACAAAAACCCCACAATGAGATTTTCCGGGCTGAATCTCACAAACTAAAAAAATACGAAAAATGAAATTGTACTTATCTGAAGATTCTTCTTTCGATGTACCCCGGTAGAACTAATTCGATGTACATGTAGATGGTCAATGTCCAATCTCACAAATGAAAGGATTCTAAGTCTGAATGATTTTTAAATTAAATCAACCTGGGGCTAACTTGATTTGATTTTGATCTCAAAAGGGTAAATCAAAATTTTCTTTTTAATATAATAAAATTGAATAAAGAGATCTCAAAATCAAATACAAAAAGCTATAAAAGAATTTAAAATGAATTAGTAATAGCTTCACAATTGCATGGACTTATCTCTCAGAGTGATGGCTTGTTTAGGCTTGGAATTGAAGAATAATTCTGAGAAATGTCCTCTATTTATAGGCAGATATTTTGTTCCCTCGACTGGTATAAGATTCGGTTCGACTGTCGAAACACTAACCAATTTTCAAAAATTCTGGCGCGATACGATAAACCCGTTACTTGACTGGTCGAGTGACCTACTCGACTGGTCGAGTAATGCACTCGACTGGTCGAGTGGGATCAGAAAAGCTTGCTGGATTTTGAGTCAATTATTGTTCACTCAACTGGTTGAGCACTATGCACGACTGGTCGAGAGTCCAACAGAAAATCTGAAAAATCTTCAACAAAACTTGGACTGGTCAAAAAAATCCCTGGACTAGTCGAGTCAGTGCCTGGACTAGTCGAATAAAGGCTAGGACTATTCGAAGAAAAGCCTATAAACTTATACAATGACCCAAATTTAATATGCAATTAACATGACCTAACCTATGGTCAATCTAGGGTCATTCATACATTAAATGTGAGTTTGTAACATATCTTGAAGTACGTGAAGCTTGACCTTGTAGTCTTAAACTTGAGCATGAGCAAGGGCTTGTGTTCTTGAGACATAAGGTGGTGATCATAAACTTTAACTTGAGCTTTGAATTTCTATTCTTGTACTTGAGCTTGTGTTCAATATTTGGCAATGTTCTTCAACTTGAAAATGTAGAAGAGTTGACGATGGTGATCTTTAACTTTCCATCTTATCATAACAAGATACTGACTCCAAGTGCTTTGCCACAACAAAATTTGACAATACCGAGTGCTGAAATTACAACCTAGCACTTACAATCTCCTCCTTTGTCAAATTTGTGACAAAACCGACTAAAGAATCATGCACCCGTTTATACACATCGCAAGGCAATGTTACTACTACTCCCCCTCAATCCATTACTCCCCCATAATTCAAGCGAGGTGATTTGTAGAGTACCTGTACATATCCAAACAAAAATATACACAAAAAATATGCATTTCTATATACATTCCATACACGTGTCTTTACAACCCACATCCAACAATCATCATAAACCACTCATATACATTCCAATCACATTCCTACCCCTTTTTATCACAATATGACAAAGAAAAGTAACTGAAACTCATAGATGATTGAAGTAAAAATGTAAGAGAAGAGTATGAGTTAAGAGAGTTACTATTAATAGAATAACATCATGTCCAAGCATCAACCAGAGTAGCAAATAAAAACATGTCCAAGGATCATCTAAGAAAACGTAAAGTTTAAGATTTTAATACATGCTCAACATAAATAAAAACACTAGTCAAAACTAGAAGAAGATGGTGGAGGAATAGATGGGTCAATTTGATGTAACCCCTTGTTAATGCGATGAAGGTATTCACGCATAATTTGATTGTGGTCTCAATGTTGTTGTACAACTATTAGTTGTTGTTTCAAACCAACTTGATATTGCTCCTCATCATAAGGTTGATTCCTGAGCAAAAGTTGCCCTTTAGACATCCCTTGATTCCTGACCTTAGGGATTAAATTCATATTCTCACGCTCAAGACACCTCAAATCCATAGGTGGTAGTGAATTTCGTACGTCTTGCACTGAAACAGGGATAGGAACAAGTAGTGTTTCTCCATGGAGGAAGAACCTATAACACTAGCTGTGTCGGGGGTATTGGTAATTGATTCCCAATAGAACTGGTGTCGACCTGTTGCTGAGGTGCAACAGGTGCCCTTTCGGCAAACATATTCATCAAATGAATCATACTGTTAACAAGGCTGACCATCCACCTATTAAAGGCTTTTGTCTGAACTTGTGACTGTTTAGCCTAAAGATATGATAATTCTGCGATATGTTGAATTTTTCTTTAAACTTTAACTATCCCTACCGACATAATCTCAAGATATTCAAACCAAGATACGGATGCCCTATCTAGGCTTGGTGGTGGTTGAATAGGCACCAGATTGCGTGGTAGATTCAATTGCTCAAGTACCTATTATACCTGTAACTCTTCCTCTTGAGTAAAAACAACTTGTTCGTTAGGTACAAAAATATTAGCAGTCGTGAAAGCATTACGACTACCCATTTGACTCATGCTTTCATACTATTAATGTACTGGTAAGTATATCTATAATTAGAGTCCTACCGATCATGCCAAAAATTGTTATTACTCAGTTTGTTTTCTATCACGTGTGGTGTGTGCAGGCATGCCAAAAACGATATGATGGCTTGATTCAAACCAATTAACTTTGACCCTAAGCACCGAAATAAACAAAACATTCGTGTGTTTTTTGGGACGTGGTTGTTGTTGTTTTAAGTGTATTGCAGATACTATAGCGCAAATGTTTGAATGCTTGCATTGTTGGGTTTTACCCAAAACAAAACTAAAACTTTTGTGATAAGCACCGAATAAGTTGGTGCACTTACACTCATCAAACGTAGATGACCAGAATCTGAGAAAATCGATTGCCTACTCAGCTACTTACAGAATTTTGTAATGATCAGGAGATAATTGGAGGGTGAGGTCCTTCCTTCCAAAGTGGGTTAGTCTTTGCCTTTCATAGGAAAAGACTTTTTAGTACACTAGTGTAATCAGACAAAAAAAAAAAAAAAAAAACTCACAATCAATCGCTATGAGCGATTGGAAGAATGTATCTCTTGAAAGGACTGCTTAATATTAGATAAAGATTGAGTCTAACGTATAAGCGTAGACTTGGATTACAAGTACGAATTACTTTTATTGGATTATCGCTACTCTTGGGATAAAGTAAGATAACGTAAATTAATAAATTGATTTGGTTTGATTGGTGTGAGAAGCCTTTTTCTATTAATTATTCTATTATTTATATATTTCTGGTATAGCTATCTCTTATACATTTCTTTTCTTTAATTTGCTGATTATAACTTCTAAAGAATCACCATATAGATTCTTCTTTTATGTGCATTTTTTTAATTATTCATTTTCTGCCTACTAAACTCCATTATGCATTCTTGGTCATATTTTGCCCGTCAGTACTTTAAGCTTTAACTTATCTCAACCGCAATATCTTATTGATTATGTAGTGTCATCACATGAACGGTAGCCCCAAGTCAGCACCAGCTAAGATATGGTAAAATTTGTATTAATATATCTATTGGAAAAGATCTTCATACAGCTCCTGCTACTCTTGTAATGCCATATGTCTTTCCTTTTTTGACTCTATTCCGATCAGTCGAATATTGGGTACAACGACCCTCAAATGATATAGTAAAATGGTGGACGGAATGAACATAACTCGTTCATCTTGGTGGTCCAGTAAACTCCCTGCGTGGACCGAGTCCGCAGAGGCGGGACGGACGCAATAGGCTTCCAAAATACTGTTAATCTTGGAAGCCAACTGCGTGAATCGTACCACCGCCAGGTGCTTTACGAGGTCTACCATGAGTTAAGGGTTTCATCCAAACTGTCCATCTTTATTTTTTCAAATTATTTTAAGTAATGGACCCAAAAATGAGGCAGATCAAAGGCTCAAGTGGACCACACAAAAGGAGTGAAATGGCCATCGTTAAAATCTTTTTCCAAGCCGCCGAAGTTTTGATCAAGCCAATATTTGTATTTTATCTTCATCAAGGTCTATGTGACTTTATCAACAGGTTGGATGGAAAATACATCACGGTGGGCCCTAGAAAGGTTTCAACAGCCACGTCAAATTCCCGCAGCTTCCTTTGGTGTGGTCCCCTTGAGCCTTGGATCTGCCTTATTTTTAGGATCATATGGTAAAATGATCTGAACAAATTGATGGACGGCATGGATAAAACCCATGCATCAAGGTGCGTCTCACGGAGCCCTGCCTGGACCGAGTCCGTCGGGGCCGCCCAGGACGCTATTCGCTCCCGTCCATCTCAAGCGTGCAGTTACCCGTTGGCAGTCGTGTCCCTTTTAAAAAGAGATCATTTTCCGTCTGTCGCGATGTATATTCCACAGTGTATCTCCACCCTCTGGGGCCCAAGTTTTGATATTTTCGTATGATTTGAACCGTCCATATTCCTTTCAGTACCGTAAAGAAGCTATTTCCCATAATTAAACTTTAATGAGTATCCCATCCTTTGAATTTTAGTGTTGAATAAGGGCCATTGAAAATTTTATTTTGACTGTTCCATATTAGTCTACAAATATTAATGGTTACAATCATTCATTCAGAATAATTTCCTATCTAGTATTTCATAGATGCGAAAACATGGACGGTTCAGATCATAGGACACTCAGCATGTGGCCTCAATGGTTGGCGACACACGCGGGATTCTGAGTTGGCATAAATAACGATTCCAGTAATAAAACCCCCCACAGAACCGAATCTACTGCAGGTCACGCCAATCGTGTTTGGTGGCCTGGTCAGCGTCTTAGACGGTGGTAAATGGATCCCTCAGCACAGCTTGTGGGGTCCACCTACCACGGTCACGCTCTTTAACAGGCTCACCAACTCGGAGACGGATTGGCTACTCCCCCTGACACCAGCCCCGTGGCTGATGGTCGGTGCTCTGTGGGCTCCACCATGATGTATATGCTTCATCCATTCCGTTCATCCATTTTTGCGGATCATTTTAGTAATTGACATAAAAAATGATAGGGATATAAATCTTAGGTGGACCACACCACAGGAAAACAATAACGATTGAATATCCACCATTAAAGTCCTCCTAAGGTCCGCTGTACTATTTATTTGACATCCAATATTTTGATTAGGTCATAAAGACCCAGATGAAGGGAAAAATAAATATCAGCTTGATCCAAAACTTTTATGGACCCCAAAACGTTTTTAATGGTCAACATTCATTCGACACTGTTTCTTGTAATGTGGTCCACTTGAGATTGAGATATATCTCCATTTTTTTTTAATATGTTAAAATGATCTATAAAAATAGATGGACGGCATGGATGAAACACATATATTATGGTGGGCCCACAGAGCACCGACCACCAGCCAATGGCCGGTGGCGGGGGGAGTAGCCAATCCGTTTCCCACCAACTCCCGCCCGACCAGCCGCTGGCCCCACACATCATGTCATCGTAGAAATTTCCCAAGTGCTCTACCCACCCATTTGCTTCTATAAATGCCCTCCTTTTCCTCTTCCAATCTCAGCGCAGAAAAGAGATTTCGAGTCGAGTTTCAAAGAAGATAAAGAAAAGAAAAGAGCAATGGCAACCAACGGTGCGAATGCTGAGCAGAAAACCCAAGAAGGAGAACAGAAGAATCAGATATTCCGGCATCAGGAAGTGGGCCACAAGAGCCTCTTGCAGAGCGATGACCTTTATCAGGTATCTCTTTCCATCCATCCATCTACGTGGTCAATAATAAAGGAACTGTGGGGTCCTTTTCCATTCATCTATGACGTTCTTTCCTCAATTTCTAGGCCCAGGAAATAAAAATCATTCAAACCCACAACTCAGGTGGGCCACACCAAGGCCAACAATGGGGATAGGATGCCAAACATAGGTCGGTGTGTGGGGTATTTTTCATCAAACTCGTTAATCAGGTGTGGATCAAGTGAAGATACAAAAATCATCCAGAAACAAAACTCGTACAGGCCATACCACACGAACTTAAGAGATTTCAGGAGCAATTTTACATTGTTCCCCTTGCTCATAGGAGATTTTTATCTGTTTGACCTCTTGTATGAACCGTTCAAATAATGTTTCCCACCTGATGGACGGAGTTGATTTACATATACAATATGGTGGCCCCCACAGAAATTGGGTGCTTAACGCCCAGCTCCATGAAACAGATGTAGTAGACGATTCTGCTCCCATTATCTTGCATGGAAAATCTTCTTACATCTTTCTCTATCTTCTTACATCTCTCAGTATATATTGGAGACGAGCGTCTACCCTCGAGAGCCAGAGTCCATGAAAGAACTTCGCGATCTGACCGCCAAGCATCCATGGTAAGAAAGAGCTAGCTTTTCTCTGTCACAAGGGGTAACTTGAGACGTAGGCCATTCATCTAGTGGGATCCACCGTGAAGATGATGATATTGCATTCACCAGGTGGACCATGGGTCCCATGTGATGAACAGCCTGGATCCTACAAGCCCTTTTATCACCTTACCATGACTCGAAAATGAAACGTGCTTGATTCATGGATTGCTGGAAACGCAGGAATATCATGACCACTTCAGCTGATGAAGGGCAATTCTTGAACATGCTACTCAAGCTCATCAACGCCAAGAACACGATGGAGATCGGTGTCTACACCGGATATTCTCTCCTCGCCACCGCCCTCGCTTTGCCAGACGACGGGAAGGTAGTAATCCCTAATTTCCATTTGAAAAGTGCACATCGATTCCTTGATGAGTGGACTGACCTGATTTAGATTTTAATGATGGTTTTTATTTCAGATCTTGGCTATGGACATCAACCGCGAGAACTACGAACTCGGCCTACCCGTTATCCAAAAGGCTGGAGTAGCCCACAAGATCGAATTCCGTGAGGGCCCCGCACTTCCGGTTCTTGATCAAATGCTTGAGGATGTAAGATATCAAACCTTATATTAAAATTCTCTAAAACCATAATTCAAAATTCAAAATACTTACCGTTAATCTCTATATCTTGCAGAAGAAATACCACGGATCATATGATTTCATATTCGTCGATGCAGACAAGGACAATTATCTGAATTACCATAAGCGCCTGATCGATCTGGTGAAAGTGGGTGGTGTGATTGGTTACGATAATACCCTGTGGAATGGATCGGTGGTGGCCCCACCAGATGCTCCTCTTCGCAAGTACGTGAGGTATTACAGGGACTTTGTTTTGGAGCTGAACAAGGCGTTGGCTGCTGATCCAAGGATCGAGATCTGTCAGCTCCCTGTTGGTGATGGCATCACACTATGCAGGCGCCTCAATTGATTTATTTTTTTAAAATTGGAATTAAAGTTCCATTGATCTATATCCAATGGCTGTGATTGTCTTCTTTTACCTTATTTTCTTTTGATTTTCTGTTACATTCTTCTTTGATAGTATGTACGCATGTGTGTATCAGAGAGAATGTTGATATCATGAATATGAGAAACTGAGAAGCTATGATTATGTGAAGGAAAAATAATCAAGCATTTATAAGATGTTATGTCAACGCTGTGATTCTTTCCAAGTGGGACCCATTGTTGGATGATCCTCGTGTTGATCTGATGGGCTATAACGGACGCGGATTGCGTCCTACCCCCGCCAGGGCTCTGTGGGGCCCACCGTGATGTAATTATTTTATCCACACCGTTAATCGTTTTTATACGATTATTTTAAAGTAGTATACAAAAAATGAAGCAGTTAAACAGATCCAGTGGACCACATCAAAGGAAGATGCTGTGATAATGACACCCACCGTTGAAACATTTCTAAGGGCCAGCGTTATGTTTTTTTACCACCCAACCTATTAATAAGGTCATGCAGACTTGGATGAAGTGAAAACACAAATTTCATCTTGATCCGACACTTCTCCAGCTCCTAGGAAGTTTTTAATGGTGGAAGTTTAATCCACAATTTGTGGTCCACTTAAGCCCTGAACCTATCTCAAGTTTTGGGTCTTATCTTAAAATAATTATATAAAAATAATTAATGGTGTGGATAAAATAATTACATCACGGTGGGCCTCACAGAGCCCTGCCTGGACGGATGTAGGACACAATCCGCGTCCGGGCTATAACATGGATGTTTCGTGACGGGAAGACCTCCATGAGCTACGGACGCGGATTAGATACTTACAGGTTGAGTAGCCAGACTCGTTGCTGAAGTGACGTTACCAATTTCTGTAGGGCCCAATAAGATGTATGTGTTGTATTTATACTGTCCATTCATTTGGAGATATCATTTTAAATATCATTTTGGGGCATGAGACAAAGAATGAGTCAGATACAAAGCTCTAGTGGACCCCACCAAAAAAATAGTGGAGAGAGTGACGCCCACCATTAAAAATTTGTAATGTCACAAAAATTTTCGATCAAGCTGAAATTTGTTTATTCCCTTCTCTCATGTCTGTCATAACTTATAAACACGTTGGATCTCAAATAAACATTATAGTGGACCTTAGGAAGGCTTCAACGGTTGACATCTCTCTCCCCACTGTTTTATGTGGTGGGGTCCACTCCAGATTTGGATCTGACTCATTCTTTGTCTCATGCCTTAAAATGATCTATCCAAATGTATGGACGGTGTAGATACAACATATACATCATAATGAGCCCCACAGAACTTGGTGACGTCACTTCAGTAGCCAGTCTGGCTACACAACCTGTCAGTATCTAATCGGCGTCTACCTTAGTCTTGATCGATTGATTCCAGTTCTGTCAACGGTCTATATTCATAGGAAGAGGAGAAGTGCATGCTCACGCGCATGGACGCAGATTTCCGGCGAAGTTCCTGCGCAAGGATGCATAGAGGGGCCCACTGAAATGTATGTGAGAAATCAATTCCGTCCATCTGCTCTGAGAGATCATTTTAGTGAGGCAAAAAATGAAGTGGAAAATTGGGGAAAGAAATTTCTACCGTTGAAACCTTCCTGGGCTACACCTTGATGTTTATATGCTATCCAAACCGTTTATAAGGTCATTCCCAATGTGATGAAGTGATAAAACTATAAATATAGCCTGATACAAAACTTTTATGGCTATAGGAATGGTTCAACGGTGCTAGCTAAATTTCTACTATTTCCTCGTGTGGCCCACTTAAGTTTTTGATACATCTAATTTTTTTCACACTTGCTAAAATGACCTCGAAAAACGGATGGACAGGGTGGATTTCTCACATACATCTAGGTGGGCCCACTCAGCATCTTTGGCAGGAACTTCCTGCCTAAAGCTTTCGCAGGAAATCCGCGTCCCTCGCGCATACAAGGGGCTGGAACGCACTAGACACGGATTGGATCCACCGTGATGTATGGTTTTTATGCACACTATCCATCCATTTTTCCATATCAGTTGAGGGTAGAAGCACAATGAGGCAGATCCAAGCCTCAAATGGACCACCAGCACACGAAGCAGCGGTGATAATGACACCACCGTTGAAACCTTCTAGTGCCCACCGTGAATTTTATTTTCCATCCAACCGTTTCATAAGGTCACATGGACCTGGATGAAAGGAAACTTCATCCAAAACTTCTGTTGCTTCCAAGAAGTTTTCGACCGTGGGCATTCAATCACAAAGGTTTCCTCCATCTAAGCCTTGAATCTGCCTCATTTTTTAAGTTTATTCCCTAAAATGATATGTACAAAATGGAAGGACGGTGTGGATATATAAATCCCGTAAATCGCAGTGGCCCCTCAGATACCTACCTGTGCCGTGCTTGGGACAAGCGGGAAGCAGATTGGCTGGTCCACCACACCAGCTATGTAGCTGTAGAGGTGGGCATCGAGTGAGTCGGAGCGGACTCGGCCTAACTCAACCAGGTCCGAAGTTTTTAAAACCTTACCCAAATTCGATCAGATCCGATACCGAGTCTGGGTCCAATTACTCTATCAAAACCGTTGTACTGTTATCCTTACCCGAACTGAGTCTGACTCGGTCTAAAAAAACGAGTCGGATCGGGTTATATAAGCTTCAGATCCAATATTCTTGGCATTAAAAGTTTCAATGGTAAACGTTCAATCCCACTGCTTTTTGCAGTGTGGTCCACTAGATCTTTAGATCTATCTTATTTTTCAGGTCAAGCCTTAAGACGAGCCTGCCGAGTGGATGGACGGTTTAGATTTAATAAATACCTCATGATAGGACCCACAAAACTTGCTGATGCCAACAGGCCAAAAACATGCTACTCGTACGTAGTACACTTGCCGATCCGCGTCCCAAGGATTTTCTTTGGGACGTGGATTTTATGTTATGTGGGCCACAGTAATATTTGTAAGAAATCCATACCGTTCATCAGTTTTGAAGGCTCATTTTAGGACATGATATCAAAAAAAATAGGTGGATCCAAAGTTCAAGTGTGCTGGACGAGAGAGAAAACAGAGAAAGGTAGTCATTAAATCTATACTGTTTCCTCTCATAGGGGCCACTTGAGTCTTGGATTATACTTCATTTTTGAAAGCATGTATTAAAATGAGCTCCCAAAACGAATGGACGGTGTGGATTTATCACAAACATCAAGGTGGGACCCACCTAACATCCCAAGCAAGGAAGTGATAGGCTCCCACGTAGTCAGGGAGCTCTGCTCGAGGAACCTCGAGATGTGTATTGGTACTCCGCATAACATTATTTAAATGATGGTAAGTTAGTGCTCTGTGGGCCCCACCATGATGTATTTACTTCATCCATGTCGTCCATCTAATTTTCTATATCATTTTATGGTATTAAAAAAAAAAAAAAAGAGAGATATATCCCCATCTCAAGTGGACAACATTACAGAAAACAATGGTAAACAATATATGTGCGGGTCGAATCGAATCGGATCGAATCGAATCGGATCGGATTACGGATCGGGTCGGTCCGGGTTGACCATTGATCCGAAATCGATCCGATTAATGGTCGGATCTTGCTGGCCCACCTCGATCAGACCCGATCATGGCCTTCGGTTAGGATCTGTTCGGGGCGGATCGGGTCGGATCCGCCGGATCGATCCCTTTCTGCCCAGCTCTATGTAGCTGTGTATTGACGTCAGCAAATTTCGTGGGCCTCATCATAAGGTATGTTTTATATCCAAATCGTATATCCATTTGACGAGATCGTATTAAGGCTTGAACTGAAAACTAAGACCGATATAAAGATCAATTGGACCACACTTAAAAAAGCAGTGGGGGATTGAACGTCTACCATTGAAACCCTTTTGTGATAACAGAAGTTTCGGATAAATATAAAATTTGTTTAACCTCTTCAACCTTATTAATAGATTTAATCGAAAATAAACGTTATCACGGGTCTACAAATTTTTTAACAGTGAAAATCATTATCCTCCCTGCTATTTTTGGTGTGGTCCATAAAAGCTTTAAATATGATTTATTTTTTGTGTATTACTCTAAAATGATCTCGAAAAATGGATGAACAGTGTGAATATAATAAATACATCATTTTGGGCCATGTAACTTTGATCTCCTTTGAACCGTTCGTACAACTCGGAGCTGGAGGAGCGTCGGCGCTCGTCTTCGCACGACACGTATCTACACCAGCTATATAGCTGGTGTGTGGTAGACTAGCCAATCCGCTTCCGGACAAGCGGGGGTAGTGGCCAATCCGCGTCCAAGCGCACTTTTTAGTGGACTCGCATACTCGAGAATGTCGTCGCGTCGTCTTTAACAAGAGATTTGCCAGAAGCCTACTATACATCCCAGCGTAATGAATCTTATACGTTGATACATTATCCCTTAGATCCTGCTAATTTTTAATGATCAAAACTGTTCATTTCATGGGATTCATAATGGATGGAGTATGAATTATAAATCTCCAAGATAGAACTATTTCTAAGCTTTGATCGTACAAGCATTAAAAGTACCGAGTCGAATGATCAAAGTGTTTGCGTATTCAAAATAACAGATTTTAACTCTTTTTTTTTTTTGTTTTTTTTTCGTTTTTTTTTTAAATTTTTGTTTTTTAACTCTAAATCAAAATGTGGTCATCATATAAACAGTTTGGATCGTTGAAATATGACCAACATCCAAAGGATAAAAAGTCCAGACATATCGTTGTAGCAACGTGTCTCGATGTATCCTAGCAAATCTCTTTTTCAGGAGAGCGTGCACGCATCCTCTCCGTGTGTAACATCCCAAGTGGCGGAGACGTATCGGCTACGCAGCCTGCCACTAGCCAATGTCTAGCTGTCGGTGCTCTGTGGGCCCCACCATAATGTTTGTGTTTCATCCATGCCGTCCACCCATTCTTCCGGATCATTTTATAGTATGAGCCAAAAAAATGAGGTTGGTCCAAATCTCAAATGGACCGCACAGTGTTGATTGAACTCACACCATTAAAAACTTCATGGGGCCACAAAAGTTTTGGATCAAGCTGATATATATATTTTTTCCCTTCATCCAAGTCTTTATGACCTGATCAACAGGTTAGATGCCAAATAAACATTACATTGGGCCCTATAAGTTTTTTAATGGTGCACATTCAATCACTACTGTTTTCCCATGGTGTGGTCCACTTTAGATTTATATATAACTCATTTTTTGGATCAAGCCCTAAAATTATCTTTCAAAATGGATGGATGGTGATGATAAAACACATAAATCATGGTGGGTCCACATAGCACCGATCACTAGCCATCTGGGTGATGGCAATCACTAGCCAAACCGCGTCCCCAAATGGCCTTCACTAAGCTGAGATGGATATACGCAAAATTCGGTAGGGTTCGCTCATAAGGCGGGCGACAGGCTTGCATCGAATGGGGTGCGGACAAGTTTTTAAAAACCGTCCATTATTTCTTTATTACGTGTGGACAACCTGATGAGTGGATCATAGGGTATATTTTTGTTATGTTCATCTATGCTGTATCTCCACCTTATGCAACAGTCGGATATTCCACATGCTAGCGAAGTTTGCACGTGTGATGTGTGTAAATTCGCGTAAGTCTGGAGCCATTGTATCGTATCAGGATTCAGAACCGAATAAAATTAGGCAAACGTGCGGCTGAAAATCCTCCATTCAAATAAGTTTTGCAGATTGAAGACGAGAAACGGGGACGCGGTTTGGCCAGTGACGCTGCCACTAGCAATGTGGCTATTAAATTAATCGGTGCCATGTGGACCACCTCATGATGTATGCGCGTTACCCTCCCGTCCATTCATCTTTCCCATCATTACAGGACTTTTATCCCTTTTTTTTTTTTCCTTCCTACGAGAGCGGATCAGAAATGGGCACGTGTGTTGTTATTACTTCAATACGGGTCACGTGATTAGTGCTAAAATAGGCAGATATCATAAATTAACTTTATACTACGGAGATCTAGTAAGATTTTTCTATTCATACACTTACATAATGTTGCTTAAGATCATTGCGCCATTATCAGATAGTGGGGTTCATCATCTGAAAATGGGCCACATGCATGTCTTTTGTACGAATGGACTTTTATAGTCGGATGCAGAAAACAACTATAGAACACCTCTCTGAGAAGAGAACTTTGCTTGATACTCGAATTGAATCCACGTATGAGTATAGACTTGAATTACAGCTAAAGTTAACAGCTACTTGATTACTACTATAAATTACACTAAGAAATGTAAATTATAGATAAAGGTAAATATTACACTAAAGAAAGTAAATAATAGATAATTGAAAGATAAATTTGATTTTGGTTTGGTTTGGTTAATTTGATTGGTATGAAACAATTTCTTCTACCAACTACATTATTTATAACATTAGAGTGATCATCTGAATGCTTCCCATGTTCTGACGATTATTATAACTATTATAACTATTTTAACACTACTTGCTTCCTTTGCTTCTAAGCATGCCATTTGTCTTAATAATTACTTCAGCACGGCTATTTTTGTTCAACCACTTTCTCTTAGTGGATAATATGGCCCTACTCAATAGACACCAATTGTTTTACCACAAAATCCTCTCCAAATATTTCTAAAATTCTTCAAATACACTACACAACTTTCTCCTAATTACATGCAACCTTTTCTGATTGGATCTTATAGGAATTGACAAAAATTAGGAATGAACATTGTCCCTCACGTTGCTTTGTCTTTGGAAAAAAAAGAAGGTGAAAGCGATGTATGACTCCTCATAAATGCGGTTGTTTTTTAAACCATGTAGCGATGCTTCACTTGCCATATCTAATCAAGATAATTCCGAACGACAATTTTGATTTTCCTTTTTTGAATAAAGAACTATTCCCATGGCGATGCGTGTATAAGCTTCGTACTGAACAAGAAAATAATGATACCCTAATTAATGCACTAGATTTCATCTAATATATACCTTATTTCAAAACATTCTACCACTTCTAACGCTTTCTTCCCTACTTCATCTCCAAAACCCAAGTTAACTCTCTCGTTCTTGGAATTGTCACTTTCTCGTCTTCTGTTTCTCTAATCTTCCAACAAGACAATTTGATAAATGTTGTAAACGGCCTCTCCGAGAAGTTTACCAACGAAATTATATTCAAATCACCAATCAAAGACTACCATTGCCTAGGATCGACTTTCCTTCTTGAAGTCGAACCTGATGAAATCTGCTCATTGGATCTCTTCTTCCCGAACTGTCCTGGCAAAACCATGCTAATCCAATCTGAATCAATTCTAAAACCCTCCAATGCTCTAAAAAAATCTATGATCCTGGTCAAAACCCTTGCTAGGATGGAACGATTGGTTCGATCGCATCATTACCCAGCATGAAACTTCTTAGAGAGAATTCAACATTTATGAATGCATCAAATTGTCACTGTTCGACTATGCATCGAATCCTCCTCTTCTTACTGCGACGTCAATATTTTGGAGCCTATCCACTAACACATTCTTTTTCGGATGCGGTCCAATGAGTTGAACAAATTTGGACATCTCTACTCTTACCCAACTTCTTCCTTTGGACAAGGCAATCTTCCCAGGGTTCGTTCAGAAGGAATAAAGATATTTCACCAATAAGGTCGGGAAAGCCTATTCTCACTTCATGCAAACGTACCGTAAACACAAATGGCAAGTATAATATAAAGAACACACAACCTTCTTGTTGCTCTGGATCGCCATCATTTACTCTATGTGAATGCACTTCTGATCACCAATGAGTACGTTCAACTGGCTGAGGCACTTTCATAGGGTCAAAAACTTTCCCTTACGCCTTTTGTACTCTGTTTATGAATTAGCAAAGGTCTATTTCTTAGTGGATGACCACTATAGCTTCTCCAGATGTGGATATACGAATACTTCCACTCTAGTCTTGTACATTCTCTTATCCCTTTCAATATCATCTATACCTCTTAAGCTCACCACATTATTCATTATCCTTAGGTAAACCGTACATTCTCTGTATATATGGACTCCTTATTTTTTCCTCTCAATAAAGGTTGTCACGCCCCAAACCCGAAAATCGGATTCACAGGAATCCCAATCGCCTAATATGGTGCCGACAGCCTCCGTAGTACCCCATTCTCGACTCTCAGCACTCATATACCAGGTTCCGATCCTGGGATCCTACAAGGAGGATTTTTTTTTCCAACGTACATTTATCTCACAAGAAGCATAACCACAAGTTTACCCAAATCACAAAAGCAACATCGTCACCACATATCTACTAATATAAACATTTGAGTACAATACCGAAAGGGAAATACATATGTCAAAATAAACTCAAAGCTCCAAAAGTCAGCTAAATGCTCCAATCTCCACGTTGCGGCAACCTAACATCACCTGCACGCATCTATCGTGCATAAGCTTATAGAAAGCTTAGAGGGTGGTGAAAGTGTGTGCCCAAGGTAAGTGCTAAGTAAGTAATATCAGAGAAATCAAAGTAAGCTGAAAATGCTGACAAGCTCATAAATTATACAATATCAGAGTAATGCGTAAATATACTGATAGGCCCATAAGTACCATCAACCTTATTCAAGCTATGCGATGTAGAAATATAATAAAAACAATATCATATACTAATGAAGTAATGTAGATCAGCTATGTAATGCGGAGACAACAAACCAAATATCAGATGCCGATGATGCAATGCAACATGCAAATTCTGATGAGTCCACGAATACCGTCAGTCGTATCCAGGCCGTATAAATGCATGAACAAGGTAACCTAAAATGCCATATGCTGCGGATGTAATGTGATACGCAGTGCGAATGAAATGACCATGCTTGAGTGTGACGTCGGGATGATAGTATGTAGTATCGCAGGCTATGCGGTCTACCACAAAGGACTTCTATTTAAACCAGTCACATACCTAGATTTGGATAGTCAGACCCAATGTGGTAAACTCCTGATCTCAGGTTAGTCGCGCGCCCCAACTGAAATCCTGGCCATTGCGAAGGTACAGGTAACAAATAGTTGTGCACCACCTGTCCGAGTGGATAGTGAATGAATGAATGAATGAGTATGCAACTCCTGCTCAAAAGTCTACGTATCAGCACAGTTCATCTTTGAGATCATCACCGGGGTTTAGTACACTCCAAATGGCACTGCTGCTATCCCAGCCGCACAGTCAAAGTGAACGTAAGAAACCTCACTATCCGCTTGGCCAATAGTTTGTCAATACCTATTCGGCACGTTGATAGCGGACCCATTCACGAGCTGGTCAAACTCAGCCTAATAATGCCCCTTACGCTCGGGCGGGTAAGGCCACACCCCCTCCCAACCGACCACGACACAGTGGGAGACGCGGCCTCCTAGTATTCGGCACTCGGGCGCTCATGTATCCACTCGGTCTCAATGTTGGGGCATCCTCTGGTACCAAGAGGGTTTAGGGATTTTCACCCAGGGCCATTTATGGCAGCCCGATGCTAGAACATATTTCCGGTGTCTCATCTGACCATCCACGATATGCCTGTGGAGGCTACGGCCTTGATATCGCTAAGGCGTATAGTAATCTCAACACACAATGTAAGATGCATGAGTAATACGATCCAGTCATGCATCCATACTACGCATACCATGCGCTCATGTAAAATAATCTCTGCCTATCAGGGAGTCTCATAATAATCTGCCCAATGACATATGCGATGGTCAACCACATCTCATAACAAACATTCAGATGATGCATATGGGCGTATATCAAGATGCTATGCAGTCACATACTCATAATCGGTATCAATAATTGGCATCGACAATCGACCTCGACAATGTGGACATTTAACCAACATTGCCCACATGACATGACCCTCATAGAGCCTAACATACAATGGACCCATGGCCCCACACAAGGGCCAAATATACAACACCATGAGCCTCACTCAAGAGCTTAATACACATCACGATGGGCCTTTCACATGGGCCTAATATACATCACAATGGTCTTCATCGCCTGGCCCTCAAATGCACCACAATGGGCCTCATCACATAGACCTCATATTCATCACATTAGGCCTTAAACACGGGTTGAATACACATCACAATGGGCCTTAACTACGGGTCACATATACATCATATGGGTCTCGACAATCGGACTCGACAATTGAAATTGGCCTCGATACTCGGCCTCGACAATTAGAGTCGGCCTCGATACTTGGCTTCGACAATCGGAATCGATCGATAATCGAAACCGGCAAATCGGTCATGTTAATCGGAATCGTAAATCGGCCACGACAATCGTGATCGATCAATAATCAGAATCGGCAAATCGGTCACAACAATCGAGATAGATCGATAATGAGAATCGGCAAATCGGTCACGACAATCGGAACCGATCAATAATTAGAATCGGCAAATCGGTTACGTCGATCGAAATTGGCAATCGGTCACGACAATCGAAATCGATCGATAATCAAAATCGGCAAATTGGTCACTTCAATCAGAATCGACATTCGGCCACGACAATCGGGATCGATTGATAATCAGAATAAGCAAATCGGTCACGTCGATCGGAATCGACAATCGGTCATGACAATCGGAATCGATCGATAATCAGAATCGGCATATCATTCACGTCAATCGGAATCGATCGGTAATCAGAATCGGCAAATTGGTCACGTCGATCAAAATTGGCAATCGGTCACGACAATCGGAATCGATCAATACTCAGAATCGACAAATCAGTCACGTCAATTAGAATCGGCATTCGGCCACGACAATCGGGATCAATCGATAATCAGAATCAGCAAATCGGTCACGTCGATTGGAATCGGCAATCGGTCATGACAATCAGAATCGATCGATAATCAGAATCGGCAAATCGGTCACGTCAATCGGAATCGATCGGTAATCAGAATCGGCAAATCGGTCACGTCGATCGAAAATCGGCAATTGGTCATGACAGTTGAAATCGATTGATAATTAGAATAAAAAAATCGGTCATGTCAATCAGAATCGGCATTCAACGACGGCAATCAGGATCGATCGATAATCAGAATCAGCAAATCGGTTACGTCGATCGGAATCAGCAATCGGTCACGACAATCGGAATCGATCGATAATCAGAATCGACAAATCGGTCATGTCAATCGGAATCGGCAATTGGTCACGACAATCGGAATTGGTCGATAATCAGAATCGGCAAATCGGTCACGTCAATCAGAATCGGCAATCGGTCATGATAATCGGAATCGGCAATCGGTCATGATAATCGGCCTCGATCGCTAATCGGCAATCGGGCACAACAATCGGAATCGATCGATAATTAGAATCAACAAATCAGTCACGTCAATCAGAATCGACAATCGGTCATGATAATCGGAATCGGCAATCGGTCATGATAATCGACCTCGATCGCTAATTGGCAATTGGCCACGACAATCGGAATCGATCGATAATTAGAATCGGTAAATCAGTCACGTTAATCAGAATCGGCAATCGGTCATGATAATCGGAATCCGCAATCGGTCATGATAATCAGCCTCAATCGCTAATCGGCAATCGGCCACGACAATCGGAATAGATCGATAATCAGAATCGGTAAATCGGTCATGTCAATCGGAATCGGCAATTGGTCATGATAATCGGAATCGATAATCGGCCGAACAAGGCCTAAGGAAAGGTCACAATGTGGACATTAAACCATCATTACCCAACAATGTGGACATTTAACCATCGTTGCTCTCAAGGCATGACCCGCCATAATCCTCATTACATACATCATGTAGTAATCACACATCGCAATGGACCTCATATACATCACATTCGGCCTCATACAAAGGCCCTGCATATGTCTCATTGGGCCTCACTCGTGGCTCTTATATCCATCACATTGGGCCTCAACTCATGGGTCATCAAATACATCAAGTGGATCGCATCCACGGGCTACAACAATGGGCCTCATATACATCAAGTGGACCGCATCCACGAGCAGCACCAATGGGCCTCATATACACAATAGGTAGGCCCTGCTCATGGGCATCAACTACGTAACATGTGGGCCTTGCACATGGGCAAAAAAATAATACAAACAGGTGGGTCCCGCATATGGGCCAAAAATACATCATGATGGGCCCTCGTAGCAGGTGGGCCCTGTACAGCCAACAGCTGGGTCTACACCTCCCAAATGGGCTCCACCAGATGAATATGGACAGCATGAGTGTAAATTGCACAGCAGGTGGGCCACTTTGGACAGTCAGCCCAGCTGCATGCTGGACCTGTTGGGTGCACAAACAAGTGGGCGCCCTGGATATACAAAACATACATACAAGGTAGAGTTCCCACGGCCCATTCCAAATGGACGGCGTGGAATACGAAACATACATCAAGGTAAGGCCGTACATGGCCGATGGAGGGCGTGGATACCACATATAAGGTGGGCCCCACCAGCAAAATGGATGTGCAGTTGGGATATAACTCGTACCACATGATGGGTCCACATAGTTAGGCGACAGCCATACAGCAGCTATATAGCTGCTGTAGGTACACCGTCCATTCAGCTCCCATCAAAGGTAGGTCCCACCATAATATATTATAATATATAAGTCATCATTATTATTATATTCATCCAGAACGTCTGTACTCCCAAAAGAATTTCAACGGTGGACGTTCAATCTCTAAGCAGTGTGGTCCACCTGATAGATTTGCATCATTTGGGATGGACGGTACGGATGAAAGGTGGGTCCCGCCCGTCCAGAACAGACGGACGGCTGTAAATAAAACACATATATAATGGTGGGTCCCACCGTCCTACCCAATGGACGGTGGACCAGATATACATCAGGTGGCTGGCTCCCACGTGTCCACATGTGGACAGTGCACACACCAGGGTGAGTCCCACCGTCCAGATGGACGGTGAGGATATAACACATAATCGGTGGGCCCCACACGTGTGGGGGCAATGCACCGTACATGGGGCCCACCGTCCACGGTTGGACAGGGTGAATAAAACACATACATCTGGGCTCCACCATTCCACGTGAACGGTGTGGATGAGACGCTTACATCGTGTGGTCCACGTGGTGGCCCGCCAGATGTTTGAATCTGCTTCATTTGAATGGTGTCCACGCACCAGACGTGCCCAACAGGTAGGGCATGATCTTGACTGACGGTGTAGATTTAGAACACATACATCATACATGGGATCCACAGAACTTGCTGACCTCACAGCAACTGCCAGATGCTGTGGGTCCCACAGAACTTGCTGGCATCTCCAGCAGCTGCCGGGCCCCTCAGAACTCGCTGACGTCAGTAGCTATATACCTGGTGGGCCCACATAGATGAACGGTCTGGATGATTAGACCTCACCTTTGCCGTAGACCAACCAATCCGATTCCAATCCAGGTAGTCCCTCCATGTGGGATGGGTCCCCACCGTCCAAGCAATGGACGGTGTGGATCCAATCCATTCATCAAGGTGTGCCATACATCAAAAGAGGAAGAGAGGGAGAGAGAGGGAAACGGATTGAGGAGGGGCCCGCCACTATGGACCCCTCAATACAATGCATACATCATGATGGGTCTCACTATATGCGGGCCCTCAAATCATCAAAATCTCACAAATTAAATCATAAAATACACCCACCTTAGGATCTTCTTCTTCCTTCTTCCACCAACACGTTGTAGAGCTTCAAGGGAACAAGATTCAACGGTTGAGATCAATTTTAGAGGTTGGAATTGGGTGATAGGAAGGTGGGCCACACATGGCTTCTCCATGGAAGCCATGGACGATTCTTCTCTTGGGGTTGGTTGGGAGAATGAGAGAGAGAGAGAGAGAGAGAGAGAGAGAGAGAGAGAGAGAGATGATGGGAGATGAGCGATGGGAGAGAGGGATGGTGAGTGATGGGTAAGTGTACTTAGTTGTAAGAGAGTGTTGACTTTAGGGGAGGGGTGGTTGTACTTGGGGATCGGGTGTGAGGTAATGAGAGTACTTTAATTGATTGATGTGACATTTCGTAGAGATTCTCTCGGAATTGCAATGTGCGGTATTTTTCTCGAACTGGATGCGGGCCCACATCTCCTGGCCTGGGTATCGCCTCGGCCCGCGAGATGCGGCGTCAGAACCGCGGCGACAGCGCGGTCGCAAAGGTACAGGTGTCGGGTCGAGCCGACTCTAGAAAATGGGATACGACTCAGGGTTGCATGCAACTGCCAATTACAGATCGCGAGTCGCCGAAATTCGACTGGGAGAACCACGGAAGCCTACGGAACAGTACGGGCTAGGATATGGGCCTTAGAAAGGTAAATGTTACCAAACTTTTACCCCTTTCTACCTCAAAGAATTCGTCCCAGCTGGATCACAGGCAATTTTGAAGAAACTGATGAACAAATAACCAAACTGATGCTTCGAGCTTAGGAAAGTTACCTTATATGCAAGGATCTTCCCTACGAAGGTACTATAGATACTGACAAAAATGTGAATGAAGGTATCGATCTGTATTATCCAAATTTGCCTGCTTGACAATTTAGCCTCATCCAATGTCTTCCTTATCCCTTCACCCAGAAGACTTGCAATCAACCTCCTTATTCTCGATCAATCATCGATCAAATCAAAATCTATTGTTCCCTTCATTCTACTTTCCAATCGGCCATCATGTCTTTTGAGTTGCCCAAATTTCTAAATCGTCCCCAGGCGATGGACATCTTTTTTAAATGGTATGGGGGCATTATAAACAGTTATTCACCACCTCTGTTGGACTCATCACCACTCACCTTTATTCCTTAATGGACCTAGAAGGAAAAAGAAGAATTGCACCCCAATTGGCCACAACTTCTAGTCGATGGATAATTAGGTCAAGAGATATATCGGCTGAAATAACTACAACCCTAACAACTCTAGCAATCGAGACAGTTCCAAAACCAAAATGTAAAAAAGTTCTAGTGAAGGGGTCTGTTCCTCAGCAAATTCCATCTCAATCTTCTACATATGATCCCATGAGGATTGTGTTATGACAACCCCAAGTGCAGGGCTTCGATGTAGTAATAACTCGGTGAGACTCAGGTCATACCCACATGGACTTGTTATTTGTACGATTTCTGAAATAGATTAGAACTAGAACTAGAATCTAAACTAACAGATAAAATACGGATTAAGGAATAATTGTGAAGAAACTATATAAAATAAATTACTAGAGTACTAATGATCCACTTATAGTCATCTTAATATTATTCTACTTGATTCAAATAGATCACACAAGTGGAATCGAAGTCCTAATATATCCAGTTGGATAATAGAGCAGTTAAAATACTATTCATTCATCAAAATAGATTTTGAACTTTCATTGAATTGGTTCCCTCTTAAAGAATTAGTGAATTGATAGTAGTTTATTCAAAGAATCTATCATGCCCGGAGTCAATGATAGATCAATGAATTCTACTGATCAAAACCTCATAGGTAAGAAAACATTTATAATCTTCATAAGCATCCAATATGGTCAGAGTCAACAATGGATCAAAATAAACTAGAATTACTTTTTCATTCAAGTCAAAATAATGAAATTTTCAATATAAAAACCAAATAGCTTGAATCAAAGTAAAATAAACATCAAAACCAACTACAAGCTTCACCTCTTAGCTCTAGCTAAGAGATTATCCAACCATAGACATAATTGAACTAAAACTCTGAAAGAAAAATATAAAAATTAAATAGAACCAAAGGATTGAAGAGGAGGGAGGACTCCTTGAAACTCTACAACTCCTTACTTTACTCTTTCTACCCTAATTTGTATGTAGAAACTCATAAAACATCCCTTTAAATAGGCTTGATTCGCACTGACTTTAAAACCACTCAAAATTTATACAACTATCATAGCTTCGGTGGCATCGAAGTCCCATTAAAGAGTCTGAGTGAAATTGTGAAACTTTCCAGCAACAAACTTTCAAAATTGCATATTTTTTCGATGGCATTGAGCCTCCTTCGATGGGATTAAGCCTCCTTCGATGGCATCGGACATCACCTCGATGGAATCGAATAATGCTCCAATATGTCCAGCAACAAATTCGATTTTTCTTTGTTTTTGCAATGGGACTGAAGTGGCTTCGATGGCGTCGAACTCTCACTTTGATGTCATCGAATTTGTCATTGTACGTCTATGGCTGAGAGGACAAGCTCCTTCTGCCTCTCATTGCTGTGGCTAGATAGTGGGGACTTATGCCCCTAGTCATCGATTGATGATGCTGGTGTAAGCAATGTATGCAAGGCATACCCCGGGTTGAGTGATGCTAGGATGGGCAAGTTGTGCCCCTAGTTGATTGAAGCTGAGACATGCAGGGTGTGCCTCTGGTTGATTATTAGAGTGGGGAGGTTGCCCCCTTAGTTGATTTATGCTGAGACAGGCAAGGTGTGCCCATGGTTGATTGTTGGAGGGGGGAGGTTGTCCCCTTGATTGATTGATAGTGTGACGACTCGACTGACTGAAAATGTCCCTTGTGTATTTAGGGGCATAGACACTACAAGAAATTCCACTTTTAGCGATGGAAATTTTCGTCGCTAAAAGTCAAATTTTCGTAGCTAAAAAGTTTTAGCGATGAAAATTGTCGTCGCTAAATTCGTCGCTAAAAGACCGAAGCAGAAGGGTTTTATTGGCGAAAAATTTGAATTGTCGCAAAAGGTAAGCTTTTTAGCGATGAAAATTTTCGTCGCTAAAAAAACTTTACAAGACTTTTAGTAGCGAAAATTTTCGTTGCTAAAAATATTCGTCCACTTTTAGCAATGAAAATTTTTGTCGCCAAAAAAACCTCACAAGACTTTTAGCAGCGAAAAGTTTCGTTGCTAAAAATATTGGTTCCACTTTTAGCAACGAAAATATTCGTCGCTAAAAAAACCTCACAAGACTTTTAGCAGCGAAAATTTTCGCTGCTAAAAATATTGGTTCTACTTTTAGCGACGAAAATATTCATTGCTAAAAAAAACTTTTCAAAACTTTTCGCTGCTAAAAATATTCGTTCACTTACCGACGAAAATATTCGTCGCTAAAAATACTTCTGAAGACTTTTAGCAGCGAAAATTTTCATCGCTAAAAATATTGGTTCCACTTTTAGCGACGAAAGTATTCGTCACTACAGAAACTTCTCAAGACTATTTAGCATCGAAAATTTTCGCTGCTAAAAATATTCGTTCCAAACTTCTCAACACTTTTAGCAGCGAAAATTTTCGTTGCTAAAAAAAAATGTGGCGACGAAAATGTTCGTCGCTAAACATAATTACACATCATTTACAAAACTTTTAGCTACGAAAATTTTCACCAAATATATTTGCAGAACTTTTAACAATGAAAATTTTCGTCGTTAAAAAACATTTATAAAACTTTTAGCATAAAATTCCAGCATAAAATTCTGCACAAAATTCCTAATATTCCAGCATAAAACAATATTCCTTTAAAAAAAAAAATATTCCAGCATAAAAAAAAAATATTCTAGCATAAAAGGCAGAGGGAGGAGCAACATAAAAGTCGCCTTAAAAAAAAAAATATTCCAGCATAAAATTTTGCACAAAATTCCTAATATACACCTGATAAAAATATATTTCATCATATTCATCCTGATATACACTCATATATTTCATCATATTCACATTCACATCCATCTAAACCCAACTAGTAAATCCATCCAAACATAAACTACATTCATCCAAACACAAACCATCTTATCCACATCACATTCATTCACGATAAATACATATAAACTTAACATCATAAACAAATATACAAAAAATCACAAAGATGAAGGCGGAGGTGGTGGGGCATCGGTGGGTAAGCGTGCAGTGAAAGCGTGAAACATTTTCGTCATCCGTCGTTCATGCTCCACCCGCATCTCCTCCATCCTCCTCTCCTGCTCCTCCCTCTGCCTCACCATCTCCTCCTCCATCCTCCTTTGCCTCGCCAGCTGATCCTCCATCCTCCTCTCCTGCTTCTCCCTCTGCCTCGCCAGCTCCTCTATCCTCCTCTTCTGCTCCTCCCTCTGCCTCGCCAGCTAATCCATCATCTTCCTCTCCTGCTCCTCCCTCTGCCTTTCCAACTAATCTTTGATGTCATCCACGACGACCCGTAGCTGCTGAACCTCTCTCTCTGCGGTATTAGCTCGGCGTACGGCGCTCTCGCCAACGACGATGGATCGGCTGGAGGCAGCTCTAGCGGGTGCCATGAGCTTGGCACCATGGTCAAGCCCACGCACATATCCAGAACTAGTGCCAAGCACCTGACTCAGGATCTCTGGCTCACTCCGCTGAGTACCATCGGGATTGGACTGATTGCGTAAGGTGTCCATTTCCTCTTGTAATGAAAACATATGAATTTTCATAATAAATGACATTATTATATTTTAATGCATTTAAATTTTACAATGTAAGGATTTTTACCCAAATCTCGCTGGCTTTAGGATGTTAAGTGAGTCCCTCTGTACAAGTCTACTGGTCCGGACTTCTGGCCAGTGACGAAATCTAGCTGTAAGGCCCACCCCCACAGCACATGATATTGTCCGCTTTGCCGAAGCTCACGGCTTTAAAACGCGTCATGTCTGTTAAGGGAGAAACCCAACATATAACCACCACAACTCCAGACAACTCTTCCGATGTGGGACAAGTTACGCTGCAGTCAACTGCAACAGTAGCTCGCCCAGCACAGTAGCCTGCCAGCCACACAGTAGCCTGCCAGCCGCACTTGGGGGCCCGCCCACATGTGTGCCCGCCCACGTGTACCCGCCCACATGAAACAGTGACCGGGGCGTCACACTCGCTGCGCAATCGAAAGGACAATAGAGTTAATATAAATGCATGGAAAGAATATATAAACATAATAATTACCAGTACTTTCTTACCATGTCTTGATGAAGTCGTACAAATGACTTTGAACCAGCTACGTGGTTCACTTCTAACTTTTCCCTATTGTCTGAATTTATTTTGCTCCTATTCTGAACACATTATTCATAACACATTGTTATTAATTGCAAATTTAATTATTACGTTAAGATATCGTAAATATATAAATATTACATAAAAAGAATCAGACGAAAATCTATCGCAGAGTATCCGCCAGTCCCCATTGGTCACGTGCGGCGGTGCGGACTGTACGGCCTCCTCGTGGCTTGTGCACCGCTTGTACTGCCGGTGTAACTTACCGATGTAATCCTTGAACTGCTCCTTCATCATGTTGTCGACGGCATGAGAGATTTGTGGAACACTCAAATCCAAGTCAAATTTATCCTGCAGCTTCATAAATAATAGATTAAGGTAATAAACTTATTTAGAAAATAACTTAGCCGTAAATGAACTTGTATAAAATAAATTTTAATTTACTAAAATTTACCTGAAGGTGCTGACGGATGAGCTGTCGCACATCATCTGTCACGTCTCCCCAACGGGGGTGGTTGGGGGGATCAGAGATCGGCATAAGACACCGACCTCCGACGTAAATAAGATGGCATTGTTCCCAACATGTCTAAGGCAGTCCTGTGAAAACTCTACCGTCACCCTATCCTCACGCATAAGTCGCTCTAAAAGCAACCCACACATGGATCCACGTCCTCATCGGCTGGTCGACGACGCTGTTACAAAAGAAATATGTAAGTCTAAACATAAACAGAAATCATTAAAAGAAATATATGTCTAGACTTACATGCAATGCTCGGTGTATGCACGACTGAGGGATCAGACGCCTACGATGCAACATGTGAGGGCGATGCTGACTCCGTCGCATTACGGGTAGAATGGGTAGATCCAGTGCCCGAACGACATACTCTCTCACTTGGTGCCATCACTGAATATGTGCGAGCTACGAACTTATAAATTTAAATAATGTTAATACAAGTGAAATATACTAAAACATTATACAAGTAGTGTTGACGGTACAATGCATTTGTGCTTATGCCTAGAGAGATTATTAAAATATGATTAGACCATTACACTGTAATGCAAGCAGAATATAATAAAACTATAAACTTTAATCTATAACCCTTGGAAATTCCATTACACATTGTCATTCTATATTAAATACACATATTCGTTGTAATACGAAACAACTTTGAGGTAAACTATCCGAAGTACTCCCTGCGTAAGTTATCGTATGCTTCAGAAGTATACGTCATGTTCTCTGAAGCACTCGACATTTTTATAACTAACATGCCAGTCACAATAGGAGAAATCTGGTCTCTCGGGACTCCATTCAGATGTGCAAGTGACAGGGTCGCATCTTCCATATCTCGTTTCCCGCGGTTATATATCTCCATCAACTCCGGAATTTATTTGAGATGGTATAATCTTTCCTCTAAGTCGTCGTCGATATATTCCACTCTACACTCATCGACCAGACTGGGTATCAATATGGCCCTACCAGAAGAAGATAGGGCTGAAATGTCCATTTACAACAACTGATGAAGTATGTTGCGTGCTTCTGCTACGCTCCGGTTTGAGGAGGACATGATCAGAAATTGACTCAACTATAAATGTGGATTATAAACAAGTCAATAAAAGGAATTAATCATGACTTGTAATTTTCACGTATACATGGAATACATAAATTATTCGAATTAAAAAATGACATGTAAATCATGTGTACATTTAATAATCGTCGTCTGTATCACTATCGCTTAGGGTTATTTCTTCTTCGCCATCACTATCGTTGATCAATATTTCCTCCTCATCGTCTGCAACGTTGTCATCAATGAAACCGCTATCATCTCTAATAATGTCTTGTATTATAAGGCATCAACATGATTAGGTGGCACATCATCTCTGTTTAATTGCACCACATCAATATCAACACTTGAATCAATCCCTGTATCCCTAGATGGCATGTCTTCTTGATATGTGTGTTCAACCCTAGACGTGTTATTTCCCCCCTCCTCGCTATCTTCAACTTCTGGTATGGGAACGTCAAATACGTTCCTAAGCTTTATTTTCTGCACCACGTGCCAAGAGCCGCCTAATTTTGTGTCAGCGAGGTAAAATACTTGTTCGGCTTGACTGGCGAGGACAAATGGGTCGTCCTTAAACCACTTCTGAGATAAATTTACGCTCGTAAAGTAGTTGTCAGTCTGTATTCCCAACTTCTTATTTCCAATGTCCCATTAATCACATCTAAATAAGTACACCCGCTTTCTCATACAATAACTCAGCTCAATAATATCCGTAAAAATTTCATAAAAGTCAATTTCATCCCCCTCATTTGTTCCCTTCACAACCACCCCACTATTTTGTATGGTCCTGCACTTCTCACGTTCTTTAGTGTGGAACCGAATCCCGTTTACAATACAACCTGTATATCTAGATACACGTCTATCAGGGCCACACGCCAGTGATATAGTGCATCAGACGCATCAGCAGAGTTGCTCGTGCGCAACGTCGTCATCTATTATCATGTACAAAATATAATTGTTTAGGGATTTTCTTAGGTTGAAATAATGTGGAATACAATGAAAATTCTAAGTGTAGTGAGATACAATGTGAAATCTTACACGTTTGGCGAACACTTCTAGAAACTGATCCTGATGTGTGACGCCCCATCACTGTTGTCACATGTGGACGGGTGCACAGGTGGGCGGGCCCCAAGGTGGCTGACAGGCTACTGTGTGGCTGACAGGTTACTATGCACACAGTGAAGGTGAAACTTTGTCCCACATCGGAAGTGTGGTCTGAAGTTGTGGTGGTTATATGTGGAGTTGCCACCCTATACTGTATGAGGCCTTTTGGGGTAACCCCGAGAACAAAACCGTGCGAGCTGTGCCCAGAGCGGACAATATCATACAGTGTGGGCGTGGGGCTGTTACAAAGATTAGTAGGGTCACCATAGTGTTGATGATGCATCTTGGGGGCGAGGTTGCAATTAGAGAACACTATCTTCATCCTTTTGTAGATTGATTGAGCCTTGACATATATACTTGATGATGTTTCCTCTTCCCTTATTTGTTTTGTGAATTTTGAGGATGAAATTTTTATTTGGTGGGGAGAGATGTAAGACCCGTATCCTAGCCGTACCGTTCCGTAAACTTCTGCGGTCTTTCCAGTCGAATTTCGACGACCCACAACGCGTAGATAGCATTGGCGTATGCTCTTGAGTCATATCCTGTAAACCCGAGCCTACTCAAACTGAGACTTATGTCATTGCGACCGCGCCGTCGCCGCTGTTCCAACAACGCGTCTTGTGTGTCAATGTGATGCTCAGATTATGAGATCCGGCCCGTGCATTATCTCGGCCTTTGATCGCTTAATCATGGGACCCACCTATCCCTGTTGTTGTACTTCCCTAGAAACATAATTACATGATGTCACCCTAGGGGTGACATCACCCTACCCTACCCCTAGCCCTAACTCCTTACAAGCAACCACCCCTTCCCTTTTCCCCATGAGTCAACCCTAGCATTTATGGCCTTACATGAATTAATTACTCTCTCTCTCTCTCTCTTCATTTTCTCCCATAGCAAGAGAGAAGCTAAAAACATCCATGACAGCCCTCCCATTTCTAGCCACATTCACCTTAGATCCCCTCCAATCCAACCATTAGAAGCTCATCTCCACCGTTGAAGGGGCATCATTAGAGCTTTGGAATACTAAAGAGGAAAAAAACGGAAGGTGGGTGCAACTTTAGGGTAGATTTCTCCATTTTTATGAGGTGGGTGCTTCTCTCTCTCTTTCCCTTTCTTTTATGATGAGTGGCCCACCTGATGATGCATGTAATAAACTTACCGTCCATCCAGTGGGATCAACCCACCTTGCTACTCTTTCATTTGAAGGGACCAGATGATGGGGGAGCGCAAGCCTTTGGTGGACCCTAACGAAGCCAGATGGGCTAGCCATCCGTTGTCCAGACTGTCCAGCAATGTCTGGACATTGTTGGAATTAAAAAAAAAAAAAAATCAGCTTAATTGAAAGCTTTGGGCTGAATCACTCTTACAAGCCCCATCTTGATGTATGTTTTTAATCCAAGCCGTCCATCCCCTTTCCTACCTCATTTTAGGCATTGAACCGAAAAATGAAGTCAATCCGAGGTTCTGATGGGCCATAGCATAGCAAATGGTGGTTTTCACCATTGAAATCTTCTCTGATATTTCTATGCACCGAAAAATACTCAATATTGGGCTTGTTTGGCTTGTCTTGAGCCATGGGACGCAATGACTGGGTTGGATTCACTTGAAGCGGGCCCCGCGTAGGAAAAACCTCGGGAATTCTAGATTTTCAAAAAAATAATAATAAAAAAAAAACACAGTAGCTTTGCTGCTGCTGCTGACAGAGAGAGGGGCGCGCAGGCATCCTGCGCTGGCGGGCGGACGACCAGGGACCCACGGTCCTAGCTGTGGGCCCCACCATGATGTGCATTCTTCATCCACGCCGTTCATGTGGTGGGCCCCTTCTTGCAGTGGGCCCCCTCCAAAGCTCAAGTGGATCTGACGCTCAGGTGGCCCGCATCATAGGAAACAGTGTTGATTGAACGTCCACCCTTGAACCCCTTTGGTCACCACAGAAGTTTCGGAATCAATATGAAATTTCTTTTTACTCTTCATCCAGGTATGCGTGACCTTGTGAATGGGTTGGATGGCATAGAAACATTATGGTGGGCCCCACATGGGACCCACGGTGATGTATGTATTTCATTCGCACCGTCCAGGCGGACGGTGGAACCCACTGTCATGTATGTGTTTTATCCCACCGTCCACAGCGTGGGATGGTGGAACCCACCATGGTGCATGTGTTTTGTCCCCACTGTCCACATCACTGGACGATGGGACCCTAATGATGTATGTGTCCCTCCATGTTGTCCATTTGTTTGATGGTGGGACCCACTGCCATATGACGATAGCAAGTGCTGTGGGTCCCACTACTAAATAATATATTATATTATATATTATATATTATATATTATATACTATATAATATATGCATGGTGGTGGGCCCTACGTAGTACCCACCTTTGCCTTCCTAAGTGCAGCCAGCTGCCTGTGCAACAGCCATCTAGCTGCTCCTTTGTTGGCAACAGGCCTCACATTGATGTATATCGACACCGTCCACTATTTGAACATGTGGGCAGATTGTTCACCTTGATGTATTTTTTTTGTAGTCCATCCGTGAGGCCCATTTGATGTATTTTGTGGCCCAATCGAGAGGCCCACTTTGATATACATGAGACTCATCATGGTGTATCTTTGACCCATGAACGGGGCCCACCTGTTGTGTGTTTTGAGGCCCAGGTGCAGGGCCCACCTGTTATGCATTTGAAGCTCGTGTGATGAGGCCCATTGTGATGTATTAGGGCCCATGGGTTGAGGCCCATTGTGATATATTTCCGGCCCATTTGGTGAAGCCCATTGTAGTGTATTTAGGGCCCATAGGTTAAGGCCCATTGTGATGTATTAGGGCCCATGGGTTGAAACCCATTGTGATGTATTGGGGCCCGTGAGTTGAGGCCCATTGTAATGTATTTGGAACCCGTGAGCAGAGCCCAACTCATATGTTCCATCCTAACCGTCCAGGTCATATAGGGCCAACCTCGATGTATGTTTTATTCACAACGTCCGTGGGATGTGTGACCCACTAGATGTATGCATTCTATATCCACACTAACCATCTGGTGGGGCCCATCTGCTGCATGTGCAGGGCCTACCTATTGTGCATTTGTGCGGCCCATTGATGCAACCCACTTGATCTGTATGAGCCCCATTAGTGCAAATCATTTATGCATGGCCCGTTATGATATGTTAGAGGCCCATGGTTGAGGCCCATTAGGATGTGTTTATGGCCCATTTGGTAAGGCCCACCGAGATGTATTTTCTACTCATGGGTCGAGGCCCATTGTGACATATTCCCGGCCCGTATGTCGTGGCCCATTGTGATATGTTTCCAGCCTAGTTATCGAGGCCCAACTTGATGTGTATAAGACCCATTAGTGCGGCTCATTGATGCGGCCCACTTGTTGAATATGAGGCCCATTAGTGCGGCCCATTGATGCAACCCACTTTATGTGTAGGAGGCCCATTAGTGTGGCCCATTGATGCAACCCACTTGATGTTTATGATGCCCATTAGTGTAGCCCATTGATGCGTCCCACTTGATGTGTAGGTGGCCCATTAGTGCGGCCCATTGATGCAACCCACTTGATGTGCATGAGGCCCATTAATGCGGCCCATTGATGTAACCCACTTGATGTGTGTGAGGCCCATTAGTGCGACCCATTGCTATATATTGAGTTCCATGGGTCGTAGCCCATTATGGTGTATTTATGGCCAGGTGGTAAGGCCCATGCAATGTATTATGACCCTCTACGATGTATATTAGGCCTTTGTGTGAAGCCATGGGCCCACTATATATTTGGCTTTATGTGGGCCATTCCTTGGGAGTAATGATGGTTAAATGTCGACATTGTTGGGTAGTGATGGTTAGATTCTACATTGTGACTTTTCCTTAGGCCTGATAAGGCCCATCCTCACCATTCTCTAGTGGGTTAACCCAAACAAATGGGCCCCATTGATATTGCTTGGTCCATCATCGGTCGTCCACATATGGACCCCGCCTTGCGACCGAGACCGATTATCGTGACCGATTATCGAGACCTATATGATGTATATGTGACCCGTAGTGAGGTGTATTCGGCCTGTGTGATGTATATGCAGCCCTTGTTTAAGGCCTAATGTGAGAAAAAGGAGGTCTATGTGATGAGGCCCATTGTGATTTATTTGTGGCCTATGGGCAAGGCCCATTGTGATATGTATTCGGCCCATGATGCATGACCCATTTGATGTATTCAAGACCCATGTGCAGGGCCCACATGTCATGTATTTGAGGCCCATGGGCAAGGCCCATTATGGTGTATTCATGGCCCATGGGCAAGGCCCATTGTGATGTATTCATGGCCTTTGGGCAAGGCCCGTTGTGATATGTATTAGGCCCATGACCAGGGTCCACCTGTTGTGTATATGTGGCCCTTGAGTAAGGCCCATCGTGTTGTATATTAGGCCTTTGTGTGAGGCCGTGGGCCCATTATATGTTTGACTCTATGTGGGCCATTCCTTGGGGGCAATGTTGGTTAAATGTCCACATTTTCAAGGTCGATCGTTGATACCGATTATGAGTATGTGACACCATAGCATCATGATACATGCCCACACGCATCATCTACATGTTTGTTATGAGATGTGATTGACCATTGCATATGTCATTAGGCAGGATGATATGAGACTCCGTGATAGGCGGAGGTTATCTCACATGAGCGCACGGCATGCGCAGGATTGATGCATGACTGGATTGTATGACTCATGCATCTTGCATTATGATTACTGTATGCCCTAGATACATTAGGGCCGTAGCCTCCACAGGCATATCGTGGATGGCTAGACAGGGCACCGAAAATTTATTCTAGCATCGGGTTGCCATAGATGGCCCTGGGTGAAAATCCCTAAACTCTTGGTACTAGAGGACGCCCCAACGTCGAGATCGAGTGGATACATGAGCACTTGAGTGCCGAATACCAAGAGGCCACGTCTCCCATTGTGTCGTGGTCGGTTGGGAGGGGGTGTGGCCTTATCCGCCCGAGCGGAGGGGGCATTGCTAGGCTGAGTCTGATTAGCTCGAGAAATGGGTCCGCTATCGACGTGTTGAATAGGTATTGACAGACTATTGGCCAGGCGGATAGTGAGGTTTCTTACGCTCACTTGAACTGTGTGGATGGGAGAGTGGCAGTGCCATTTGGAGTGTACTAAACTCCGATGATGATCCCAGAGATGAACAGTACTGATATGTGGACTTATTGAGCAGGAGTTGCATACTCATTCATTCATTCATTCACTATCCACTCGGGCTGGTGGTGCACAACTATTTGTTACGTGTACCTTCGCAATGGCCAGGATTTCGGTTGGGGTGCACAACTAACTTGAGATCAGGAGTTTACCACATTGAGTCTGACTATCCAAATTTAGGTATGAGACTGGTTTGGATAGAAGTCCCTTGTGATGGACCCCATAGCATGCGATAATAAGTACTATCATCCCGACTTCACACTCCAGCATGGTCATTCCATTCGCACCGCATATTGCATTACATTCGCGGCATATGACATTTTGGGTTACCTGTGTTTCTGCATCTATATGGTTTAGATACAACATCTGATATTTGACTCTTTATGTAACATCCCGAAAAATCGGGGGTCGAGCATAACTCAACACCCGAGTTCCAGAACATCACTTATGCAACATTGATAATGATGATTAAATGTTATCTGCATTAGTGTATTGAACATGAGTGAGATTAAGCCAAAACAGCATATCATACTCCAGAGACAGTTAAATTGCAAGCGGAAGACTGTGATAGATATATATATAAAATATATAAAAACTGTGGTGAGTCTCTAGAGTGTGATAACATTACCAGGTTAAATAATTACAAGTATAGTTCCAAAATATACCAAATGTGTAAGTGTAATGGCTTCTATCCCAAGTACCATAGCCCAGTCAATACAATACCAGGTCTTCATAAACCTGACAGAGAACTACATGTAGGAAAACTCCTCCTCCACATCACAATAGTCCGACTCTGCTTCATAAGCATCGCCATCACCTGAAACTCAACAAATCTGGTTGGTGTGTACAACACCGTCTCGTAACGTGGGAGTGAGTGATCAACTCAGTGGAAAAATAAAGCATAGGTTAACATGTTAACAATTCAGTCAAGTAATAATGATAAAGCAGTAAAATTAAACACTCCTAACTACTCTTATTAATGCAAGTATGAATGTAGTCATGATGTATGCCCTCACCACACCCTCCCTCGTTCGACACCATCTTACGTTCGCGGCATGCTTTCATCCCTCAGTGCTCCACATCTTCCAGGCACATGCAATGCATGATGAGCATGATTACCGAGTATTTATTAGTCCATTTCAAACAGCAGGATTGGGAAACTAAGGTACCTCCCTTGTATCATTCCCAAACATGATCCATTCTAGGGTCGTCAGTCCTAGTTAATCTCAGACGATGGTGTAATTTTTAGGTCATTGCAAAGGCTACCAGGGCTATTACGCACAAAGGTTACACCACTCCCCCATCACCTCTTTAACGATTCATCACTATACAGAAGCAGGCCTAGTTTCATACTCTATACACTGCGGCAAAACTCGTCGCCTCACCACAATTCAGAGTATGCTCGAGGTCACTACAAAGGGCCGTCAGGGCTATTGCTCGCATTCGTTGCACCACTCCCCCATCACCTTATCAATGTAGGCCGACAGCACGAATATAGTGTCCCATACCACCATAATCGGCTCGCGAGTCTAGTTGCTCACTGGTCACTACGGGGAGGCACGTGGCCCCAGCGTAGGCCGACAGCTCGACCACGGTGTGCCATACCACCATGCCCGGCTCATGAGTCTTAGCAGATCGAGGTACCATGGTTAAAAGAGATTTCACTGGTAAGTTTGGTACCCTAGGTTTAAGCAGTGGTGACCAAACATGGTGAGCATACATTAGACAGATCGGGTTACTTGACGAGCTCGGCTAGCTCGAGCGCACAACAAGTTGAACGATATGAAGCGCATAAGTACTTCGTGTGGCCAACCACTATCGCCAACTGAAGTACGACTCGGGTTCGTCGAACACATCTCACGTGACAAATGAAACTTAGCCACGAATTCAATCCCGTTACCGATTGCCTGGACTATAATCATAGCCCCAATCACATTCAATTGCAGATAGTTAAAGCAGTAATGAATCGAGATTCAAATCATACAACTAAAGTCTGATATTATCCGTCTAGGGCTTCCAGGGCTGTTGCACGCACTCGTTGCTCCACTCCCCCATCACCCATGACGGATCATACAACGTAAACATGAATTTAAACATATGCATTATATAGATAAAATCATACAATCAATTGAGCATGTTATGAAGTACAACATAAGCATGGTTTGTACATATTCAATTTCTAATCACACAGATATCTAAAGAAATCATACACATAGTTAAAGAAGTTGAGAATCATATCTCAACACCCTTAAACATTACAATTTACTAATTACTACCCATTCAGACATTTCAACAAACACTTTAAAATACATACATCAACATACCTGACATATGTTGATCACATAGGCATTAGGCCAAATCCTTTCAGTAGGGAGTTGCCCCAATCATAACACGCGTACACCCACGACGGATAGTCATGAGAAGCAAGAATCCAAGTTCCATATTCATTCAGTCATTTCCACAAACACTTGGGCCACACATTTTAGCATATATAATGTATATTGGCTGTGGCGTGATTTAGGGCAAATCCTTTCGTCAAAGGGGTATCACCAATACAACAATCATGAATCGATGACAATTAGTCATGGCGAGCACGAATGAGAATTCTATACTCATTCAGTCATTTTCACAAACACTTAGCATACACTATTTCAACATACATGATGTATGTTAGCAAAACATGTATTAGGGCTAACCTTTCGCCAAGCAAGTATTTTATCCATATATAGTATATTCATACAACAAATAATCATGACAAACACATCTCCAAAATTTATACGTATACTGTACTTTCTAGAATACACAATTTCGACATACATAGTGTATATAAGCAAAACATGTATTAGGGCGAGTCCTTTCGCCAAACAAGTAATTTATCCATATATAATATATTCATACAACAAATAATCATGTCAAACACATTTCTAAAATTTATACGTATACCATACTTTCTAAAAATACCTAGAGTATGTAGAATTCCATATTTTTCATCTTTAATCGAAACGGAAAACAGACAGCACTTTGTACATGTTCAATTGCATGCAGATCATGAATCTATCATTATCTGACATTAAAAGCATTGAAAACCATAACCTATACACCTAAAGTCCACACCTTTCGTTGTAGAATCGTAACGAAGTCGATAGGTTTGCTAAGCTTTCATATACGGCAGTTTGGTAACCTATAGAACGAAATAGGTTAGCTATTTCATAACCTACAACCTATACAATCCCAAAAAAGATTAGGGATAGGGTTTCTTACCTAGAAACGGAGCTGGAATCGCCGGGAAAGTGATTAGAATGGAGTGGTGAAGCTCGTACAGCGGCAGGGAAGAGTGGCAGGGAGGTTCTCCCACTGCTCCCACAGTTTTCTCTCTTTTCTCTCTTCTCTCTCTAGGGTTTCTCTCAAATTCGTATGGCTGCAATGAGAGAGGGTTTAAGGTCCTTATATAGCCTAAAAACTCACTGAAATAGACTCCAGGTCAAAGTATACTTAGGTTATAACCAAAGTGAGCTAGTTTCAGCTCAACGGAGGACTTCTGCGGGCCTCCTTGAGTCAAAGGTCGAACTTAAGCTCACTGACACCGGATCTACATTTAGTTAAGTTTTCATTTCGGTCGGGATTCCAGATCGCAAATGGCGGACCAGTTTCAGTTCAACGGTCAGCGGATCTCGATCGGAGATTCCGAGTACATGTAAATGTGTATGAAATTTCTCCTGATCCGAGGGTGTAATTTGGTCTGATTCTGACGGTCTGGTTGCTTAAAACTGATCCGCAAGCAACACGTGCCAGATTACTATTCAAGATATTTATTTTGTAAAGAAAACAAGTGTTTTCACACTCTCTCGCTCCGGACTCAAGCGAACAGCCGTGGGACACTGTCTGGATTTGATTTCCGTGATGGTTGTCAAGCCCAGCGAGGCGGTCCTAAGTCCTTAACTTCGTGTTAATCGGACTTCCGACGTGCGGTCCAGATCTGATACGGAGTTTCGAGATGCTCCCGAGAGCAGCTGGGTAATGAGATTGATCCTAGATTTTAGGGTAACCTAGCGTCAATGATTCTACAAGTTTTTGATCTTGCAGATCATTTTTAAAGTGATTGGTGCTAATTTCACAGGTACTCTAGTTTCACACTAGCTAATTCTCGCCTAATTTCTAAAGGATTTAGTCCTGTAAGATTTCTGTCTGAGGTGGTACCTGGGCCTTTGTAGTTTGTATATAAAGTGATCCAAGTTATACTACTTAGCTAGTTTAGGATAATGTCTAGGATGTAAGTGCTTAGAAAAATTGAAAGAACAAGGTAGTGAAGGGTGGGATTTGTAAAGAAAATGGTTTGAAAAGGGATTTGAGGCTTTAATCGAGTGTTTGAGAAGTTAACCCGGTGTTAGGATTGACTCATCGCCTAAGGACGTCTAATTCCAGGTTGGAAAAAATCCGGGCTGTTACACTTTATGACCCTCATTTGTATAGTTGATCTGTATTGCGTATTCTGATATTGTTCATCATTTGTATAGTTGATCTGTATCGCGCATTCTGATATTGCTTGACTCATGGACTTGTCAGTATTTTCGCTTACTCTGATAACATATGATTCATGACCTTGCGCCTATCTCGACATTGTATGATTATGACATTGCGTTGAATACTTGACACTTACCTTGTGCACACACTTACACCACCCTCTAAGCTTTCTATAAGCTTATGCATGATAGATGCGTGCAGGTGATGTTAGTTGCAGCAGTGTTGAGCTTGGAGCATGCAGCGGTCTTCTGGATCTTAATTTTTGATTTATGTATTTCCATTTCAGCATTGTACTCAAATGATTATATTAGTGGATATATGATGATGATGTTGCCTTTATGATTTGGGTATACTTGTGGTTATGCTTATTACGAGATAAATGTACAAAAAAAAAAAGAAATCCTCCTTGTAGGATCCCAGGATCGGAATCTGGCGTATGAACGCAAGGAACCGAGAATGGGGTACTACGAAGGCTGTCGGCATCGGATTCGACGATCGGGATTCCTGTGAATCCGATCTCCGGGTTTGGGGCGTGACAGTGGGCCCACCGTGATGTGTGCATGACATCCAATCCATTTTCATGTGCACCCTTTTGTTATCCCAAGTGTCCAGAAATCAGGCTGATCCAAAAATCAGGTGGGCCACAATTTGAAATCATGTTTTGTTGAGATGTGGAGTCACATCTGGGCAGCGCCACTCGACCAGTCGAGTGGGCTGCTCGACCGGTTGAGGGACCTACTCGATCGGTCAAGGGCTGGCTCGACTCAAAGTCCAACGAGCTATGATTTTTTGGGTCCGAGGTGCTTGACCGGTCGAGGCCCTTGCCTACCAGTCGAGCAGCCTGCTCGACTAGTCGAGGTTACGCAGATTCGTTTCTGAATTTTGCACGGACTGCCGATTTTTGAGTCGGTTTTCATAGAGGTGCGAAAGGGAAGTTGCCTAAACTATAAATAGGGGTCCCTAGGGCTTTTCTAGGGTTATGGGAGTTATTTTAAAGTGTACGCAAAGGGTTTTTTCTTTATGTCTAAGGGAAAAGGTTAGTATATTGCTTGTAATCTCGTTTCCTTCATAGTGAAAGTTTGCACCCATGGTTTTTTACCCTTGTTTGGGGTTTTTCCACATATATCTTGTCTTGTGGTTTGTTTGGAATGCTTTGATTATTCTTCTAGTTTATACTTCTTCTTGTTTATCGTTTGTGAGTGAGACCGGAGATTGGATCCGGTTCCCTGCTTTGTTGGCGTGCTGCGTAACAACTGGTATCAGAGCTATTGGTTTAGTTCTATTGGGAGTGATGACGGAAGAAGGGAAGACTAGAATTGAGAAGTTTGATGGTTCAAACTTTGCCTTCTGAAAGATGCAGATGGAGGATTATCTGTATCAGAAGGACCTCTATATTCCTTTAGGAGGAAAAGAGAAGAAACCAGAGAAGATGACAGATGATGAATGATTTTTATTGGATCAGAAGGCTTTAGGAATGGTCCGACTCTCTTTGTCTAAGAGCGTCACCTTCAATATATCCAAGGTGAAAATTACAAAAGAATTAATGGAAGCCCTAGTGACGATGTATGAAAAACCCTCAGCGTCCAACAAGGTTTATCTCATGAAACAACTATTCAACATGAAGATGTCAAATGGTGGGAGCGTGACTAAACATCTAAACGAGTTCAATACAGTCACGAGCCACTTGGAATCCGTTGACATTATTTTTGAGGACGAGGTCATGGCATTATTGATCTTATCCAGTTTGCAGACAGTTGAGATGGTTTGGTGATTGCTGTGAGCAATTCTTCATGGTCGATAAAGCTGAAATTTGATGATGTAGCCGGTCTAATTCTCAGTGAAGAATCTAGAAGAAAGACATCAGGAGTTTCAAGGGATTCAGGGAATGCTCTAAACGTTAAAGGAAGAGGAAGATTGCTGAACAAATGAGGCAATAAACATGGACGTTCTAAGTTGAGGAAGAAGTCCAAGGGACTGAAAGACAAAGACGGGTGTTGGCATTGCGGTAAGAAGGGGCACATAAAACGTGATTGCAGGGTGCTTAAGAAACAAGAATGAAGTTCTCAAGGCGGGAATGATATAGTGAATTTATCTGAGGAGAGTGACATAGAGGCGTTGATCTTATCTCTTGATGCGAGGAATGAGTCTTGGGTTATAGACTCGGGTGCTTCGTTTTATGCCACTTCATGTAAGGAAGTTTTGCGTGATTATGTATCAGGTGACTTTGGGAGAGTCTATCTGGGTGAAGATGAGTCGTACAGTATTGTTGGAAAGAGAGACATTCATATAAATCAGACAGACGGAATGACTTTGAAATTGAAGGATGTCAGACATATACCGAGTTTGAAACGGAACTTGAACTCAGTGGGGCAGTTGACCGATACCGGATATGTGACGACCTTCACTAGTGATTCCTGAAAGATCACAAAAGGTGCCTTGGTGATATCTTGAGGCAAAAAGGAAGTACTTTGTACGTGACTTCAAGATCATATAGTTCACTCGCAGTCGCATCAACTGGAGTGAATGGGCAGTTATGGCATCAGAGGTTGGGACATATAAGTGAGAAGGGGATGAAAGTGCTATTGTTAAAAGGGAAGCTACCAGGGCTGAAGTCTTTTGACTTGGAATTCTGCGAGGACTGTGTATATGGCAAGCAGAAGAGGGTAAGTTTCAAGAAGACAAGACATGCTCCAAAGACGTATCTGTTAGAGTTTGTACACACTGATGTGTGGGGACCGGCACAGGTATCATCTCTTGGTGGTTCACGTTATTTTGTTTCCTTTATTGATGATGCTAGTAGAAAACTGTGGGATTATTTCTTAAAGCACAAATCTAATGTATTTGATGTATTTAAGAAGTGGAAAGTAATGGTAGAAAATGAGACAGATAAAACAATAATGGGGGAGAGTACCGTAATAAGAATTTTGAGGAGTATTGTGCAGCAAATGGAATCAAACATCAGAAAACGATTCCAGGGACACTGCAGTAAAACGGTGTGATTGAGCGTATTAACAGGACCATCCTTGAGAGTGCTAGGAGCATGAGACTACATGCAAGGTTACCCAAGACATTTTGGGCAGATGCTGTGAATACTGCCGCATATCTCATCAATAGAAGTCCCTCAGCACCATTGGATGGTGGGCTACAAGAAGAAACGTGGACCGGGAAAGAAGTGAACCTTGCATATCTCAGAGTGTTCTGTTGCACTTCATATGTTCACATTGATGCAGAGCATAGAAACAAGTTAGATGCGATGTCTAGGAGGTGAACATTTATAGGTTACGGGCAACATGATTTTAGCTACAGGTTTTGGGATACAGAAAATAGGAAAATCATAAGAAGCAAAGATGAAGTCTTCAATGAAAAAATGATGCATAAGGACAGTGTGCAGGAAAATAAGGTCGAGGAGAAAGAATTCGTAGAGTTGGACGAGTTACCGGACACGGGTGTTACAGCGACACAGGATGATCATGCACAGGAGCATTATGAGGCAGAGCCACGGACACCTGCTGTGAGGAGGTCTACTCGGGAGAGGAGACCCACGGTCTGATACTCACCCTCCTTACATTATCTACTGCTGACAGATAATGGTGAACCAGAGTGTTTTGAAGAGGCATTACAGTCATATAAACGGGTTAAGTGAGAGAAGGCCATGGATGATAAGATGGACTCTCTTGAGTCTAATCGTACATGAGAGCTAGTCACTCTACCCAAGGGTAAGAAAGATCTTCATAACAAGTGGGTTTACAGACTGAAGGAGGAGCAAGATGGTTCAAAGTGATACAAGGCCAGATTGGTTGTGAAAGGGTTTCAATAAAAGGCAGGTATCGATTTCACTGAAATATTTTCACCGGTAGTGAAAACGTCTACGAATTGCATGGTCTTGAGTATAGTGGCTACATAAGACTTACATCTAGAGCAGCTAGATGTTAAGATAGCCTTTCTTCAGGGGGACCTTGAAGAAGAGATATACTAAAAAGACCAAGCTATATGTCCTAGAGGGGGGGGGGGGGGGGGGGGGTGGGTGAATAGGACTGTGCCAAATTAAAACTTTAACAGCAGAATAAAATAAAAGATATAGCCAAATCAATAAATCAATTCTATATGCTGAATTAAAAGCAACCTCAATAAACAGGTAATGAGAGGTTGATACTAATTCAGTTCTAAGGACAACCTTACACCATAAAAACCAAGGGTTTATGGCAGGACAACCTTATTCCTAGAACGTCCTTTGTATCAAAAATTCAAACCGAAGAGGAATAAATAAATAGCAGAGAATTGAAATAACTTGCAGGAATTTAAACCTAAATTATTACAACATTCCCCACTGTGCTTGAAATGTAAAAATTACAACATTCACATCCACGCATACATTCCACAATTCTGAATGATAAAGAATAGGAAAATAAAAGAACATTCAAATCACAAAACACACTGATATATAGTGGTTCGCCTGTGTGCTCACCAACTGTTAAATGACAGCCACACAGCTTGCTACTCCACTCCTAATATCCTCACACAGGGGATATTAGCATTCACTACGAAACAGGTTTTACAGGTTCACCTAAAACCTTCACAATTGTGTCTTTTTAACTTGGGCTTACACAATCCAAAAACCCACACTTTTTGAGTTTTCTAGCTCTCCTCAGATAACCAACACAATGAGATTTTTCTAGCGAATCTCAAACAAAAACCAAAAGACTAGAAATTTTACAGAATTGTAAAATACCTGGATTTCTCCTTTTGTATCAGCCCGGTAGAACCAATCAGAGTAGATGTTCAAATCAACGTTTAATGTCCAATACTCACTTAAGAAATGGTTCTAGGTTCTAATTGATTTTAAATTAAACCAAATTGGGCGTAGCTCTATTTGATTTTAATTCCAATGAAGAAGGAATACAACAATTCCTCTTTTTCAAATAAGATTGGAATTTAGGAATAAAATCAAATAAGAAAAGCTAACAAGAAGAATATTAAATATGAACAAATTAGCTTAAAATGAACACAACTTATCTCAGAGTGGGGGCTCGACTTTTTTCAAATTAATCAATATAAACTCTGAAATTCGTGCTCAATTTATAGAAGCAAAGATCGTGTCTACGACTGGTCTTAGGAACCTTCACTGGTCATAACACTAACGGCATTTTGAAATTTTAAGCGCGATCTAAAAAATTAGTTCTACGACCGGTCGTGGGGACCCTTCGACTGGTCGTAGACTACCTACAACTGGTCGAGGCAAACCCAGGACTGGTCGTAGGAAACCAGATTTGGTTGCTGGAGTTTGAGTCGTAGTTCTAGGACTGGTCAAAGGACGAGTCATGACACCCCTACGACCGGTCGAACAATCTCCAGGACTGGTCGAAGAATAACCAAAAAATTTTGAAAATCTTCAACAACTTAGGACTGGTCGTGGAATTTTCTTGGACTGGTCGAACAAGGTCTAGGACTAGTCTTAGAACAGACCAACTTCATGTATAAAGATTTATCATGACTTATGTATCCAAAATGACCTACCCTAAGGTCAAACTAAGGTTTATCATACCTGGAACATGAAGTGTGAACATTAAACATCATTCTTTCAGATGATAGTTAACCTTTGAAGACTGAGATCTCTACTTGATGCAGCTTGAGATTGAGATCTTCTACATCCTGAATATAAGCTTCAACTTGAGTTGTACTTGAGTCTTGAAATGTACTTGAGTCTTGAATAAACACTCTTCTTATTGATGTAGACTTGAACATTGATGCATACAGAAGAGTACACAGAACATAACTTTGCATTTCTTGAAGTCGAGCACCGTACATGTCTTGAACCATTGTGATGTCGTCTTGAATTACATATATACCAACATACAAACACAAGACACATAGATAGAAGTTGTGGCACACACAAGAAGTTTTGGCACCACAAAATTTGACAATCAAAGGAGCATGAGACCGTAACACTTACAATCTCCCCCTTTGTCAAATTCGTGACAAAACATACTTCTATACTATAAGAGAAGCACAAAATGCATATTAACGAATCATGCACCAGTTGTCATTAAGTCGCACAAACTCATTATATACTACTCCCCCTGAGTAGCAACAGATATCACATATGCACATATCACATGTCCAAAAATTACTCATTATCCATAAGCAACCTTTCATCTCCAAAAGCTAAAACCTTCTCCCCCTTTTTGTCACAATATGACAAAGGAAGCATCAAAGAGACGGATAAGTAATGGAGAAATAGATGAAGTAACTTGACAATGTATAAGTAAGTAAACATTCACAATCTAGCTACTTGAATGAGTAAAAAGTCAGCAAACCAAATAAAGTGCACAATCCACCACAAGTAAGAGAGTTATTATAGGCCAAGAATGAAAATACTTAATCAGATTCTGAAGAAGGAGCAGGAATGGTAGGATCAAGATTATGCATTCCTTTGTTCAAGTGCCTAAGATATTTGCGCATATATTTAAACTGAAGATCATAAGCAATATTCATATTCTCTACCTTCTCTTCTGAAGCATGAAGACGAGCATTAAAATTAGAAGGCTCAAAATCAGGATCATTTCTAGAGTTTGATTCAAGTTCATATATCATCCATATTGATATGTGGACAATGTGTCTTCTTATAAAAAAAATAAAAGAAGACAAATATCCATATGTGCTTAAGGAAAAGACATGAAGAAGAGTACGAAATCCAAAGAGAGATATACAATTATTATAGACCCAAAAGAGATGAAATATCTAAGCAATATCAAGTAAACATGCTAAAATACAAATTATTACAATTTATACAGATAAAGCATGCATCACAAGATCAATGGATTTTAGGCTCTCGCTTAGTCAATGTCCAACTTTCATAAGCTAGTGCGTCAATTACGTTGACCGGCTCAATTTGGGAATTGAAGCAAAAGTAATTGCAGACATTTTTCAATTGTCTTCTGGTTTGAACACCAGAAAGAGGGTTACCAAATATTTGATTAGAAGGATGGACTTTTACTAACCTTGAATCAGTAGAATATGATGTAGAAGATGGTTCACTTTGAAGTTCAGTGTCAATTTGACTGGATGAAGAGTTTGGTTTATCAAATATAAAGACTTCATCATCTACTGAACTAGAGATAGGTGTATTCAGGTGATCATCTATAACCACATTAATTGATTCTTGAATCACACCAGTCCTCCTATTAAGAACCCGATACGCTCGACTGTTCAAAGCATATCCTAAAAAGATCCCTTCATCACTTTTTGTGTCAAACTTTCCCGAATTTTCACGGTCACGCAAAATATAGCACTTGCTACTAAAAACTCGAAAGTATTTGACAGTAGGCTTTTTATCGAACCACATTTCATAAGTGGTTTTATTATTAGATTTACATATATAAACCCGATTAATAACATAACAGTCAGTATTCAATGCTTCAGCCCAAATATTTTTAGGGAGCTTCATATTATTCAACATTACAGTTCCCATTTCTTGAAGCACTCTATTTTTCCTTTCCACAATTCCATTCTGTTGAGGAGTTTTGGATGCAAAGAATTCATGCAATATTCCCTGATCATTACATAATTTCTCAAAACTGCTATTCTCGAACTCAGATCCATGATCACTATGGATCTTACAAACTTGAGAACCTTTTTCAGTTTGGATCTGTTTGAGAATCCTTTTAACTTCATCAAGGGTTTCTGATTTATCCCTTAAGAAGGCTACCTAAGTGAATCTAGAAAAATCATCCACGATTACTAAGATGTATTTTCTGCCACCTCGACTCTCCGTCCTGATAGGTCCTATAAGATCCACATGGAGAAGCTCGAGTGGTCTTGATGTGGCATTGGAGTTTACCTTTTTGTGAGAGCTCCTTGTTTGCTTGCCATACTGGCATTCACCACATATCTTGTCTATATTTTGTAATTTAGGTAGACCTCTTATTAGTTCTCCCTTGCTCAATCTGTATAAATTACGGTAGTGTACATGTCCAAGGCGTTTATGCCATAATTCTGTTTCATCGGTATGGACAATGTAGCACGATTGATTAGATGGGCTACCATCGCTTATAATATAACAGTTTTCAGAAGTCCTGCGACCAGTTAATATTACAGAACCCTTTTTGTTCAAGATTTCACAACCTTTATTAGAAAATTTCACACTATGATTGTTATTGCATATTTGAGATATGCTTAACAAGTTGTGTTTTAGCCCCTCAACATATAAAACATTCTTAAATAAAGGAAGGTTATAGAGTTGAACCGTACCTTGGCCAATAATCTTGCAATTGCTACAATCACCAAATGTGACTGACCCATCAGTCATATCTTTAAGATCGGTGAATAAAGCTTTGTCGCTTGTCATATGCCTTGAGCATCCACTGTCTAAGTACCACTTCGAATGACTTGTAGCTTTGAAAGCAGTGTGGGCAACCAAGCAAGTAACTTTCGGAACCCATTTCATTACTGTTTTGGGTTTAGGAGTATAATTGGTCTTCTTGTATTTGTAATTGATGTACGAGTGACCCACTGAATTAGATTTTAAGAGCTCCTTAAGCAAATCAACTATTTTTTCAGCTAAAGGGTTTTGGTTTTAATTTTTGTAATTGATATGGTTACCTCTGATTTTGAAAGATTGAAAGGTTTAACATTTTTATAAAACTTTTGGCTTGAACTTTTCTCTTTTGAGTTAGAGGATTCTCCTTTTACAAAATTGGGAGGAGTATTCTTCTGTTTAGGAGGAATATTTTTGTCGTAGCCCAAACCGGATCGGTTGCCACATTTTCTTGATCCAGTTAAAAGTTTTTCTAATTTTGTATCACCTTAGGCATACCTCCATGTATCCATTAAACTCAAAAGTGAAGAGACTTCAAGTTTAACTTTATCATTTTCAGATGTCAGATTTTTAATAAGGGTGGTTTTGAAATCAAGATCACATTTGCATTTTTCAAAACAATCTGAAAGATGAGATTTTTCAAAAACAAGAGACTCAAATCTTTCTCTAAGTCCTGAAAATCTTTCTTTTTGAAGTTTTAGTTTTACGGCAATTTTACAACTTTCCTTGTATAGGGCATTATAAGCATCTTGAAGATCTTCTTCATTATCATGATCACTATTCAGATTTTCTTCACTGGTGGAATCATCATGATTTGAAAAAGTGAACTTGGCTAGAGTCATAAGGGCCTTAACTTCATTGCCCGACTCGGTTTCAGAATCTTCTGATTCAGAAGAGGCTTCAGTGCCAGAAGATTCATCCCAAGTAGCCAACATTCCTTTCTTTTTAGGTTTGTCCTTTTTAGGACACTTGTTTGCTAGATGCCCATATTCTTGACAGTTGTAACATTGACTATCTTTCAAAGATTTCCAAGATTTAGATCCAGATTTAGATCTTTTCTTATCATTAGCTTTTTGAAAATCAACCCTCTTTTTACTTTTGAAAATCTTGTAAAACTTTTTCGCTAATAGAGCCATATCGTCTTCGGAAATTTCAAAATCAAAATTTTCTTGAGAAATACATTTGGAAGACTTAAGGGCTATTGATTTACCTTTAGGAGCTTTAAAAGTTAACTTGTAGGTTTATAAAGACCCAACCAACTCTTCTACCCTCATATTGTCCGTATCACGAAGTTCCTGGATCGCGGTTACCTTAGAATTGAACCGTTCAGGTAGTGAGCGTAGTATCTTTGCACACACTTTACTTTCTAGGATTTTATCACCAAGACCCCACATAGAGTTTACAATGTCATTTAATATAGTGTAGAAGTCCATAAACATTTCATTTTCCTCCATATGAATTTCTTCAAATTTGGTTGTGAGGAGTTGGACTTTAGATTTTTTGACAATTGAAGTACCCTCGTGTGTCATTTCTAATATATCCCACACTTGCTTTGCAGTATCACAAGATATGATTCTTTTGAACTCATCCGGTGATAATGCGCAAGTGATTGCATTTATTGCTTTTGCATTGACACTACTATCACTTTTCTGAAGTGTGGACCAAGAAGTATAAGGTGTTATTCTCATTGGTTTTGATCCATTGATACCAGTTACTTCAATGGTAGGAGGGCTTCATTAAGTCACTGTGGCAAGCCACACACTTTCATCCATGGATTTAAGGAAAATCCTCATCCTGGCTTTCCAATAGGCATAGTTAGAGCCATCAAAGGGTGGAGGCCTAGTGACTGAAAGGCTATCAAAATTTGACATCTTATATATAACTTAGATCGTTAGCTTAGGAAATGAATTAAAAAATAAAGCAAATAAAACAAGCTATTAGGCTTTGATACCACTTGAAAAGGCTAAGCTATATGTCCTGGGGGGGGGGGGGGTGTGAATAAGACTGTGCCAAATTAAAACTTTAACAGCGGAATAAAACAAAAGATATAGCCAAATGAATAAATCAATTCTATATGCTGAATTAAAAGCAACCTCAATAAATCGGTAATAAGAGGTTGGTACTAATTCAGTTCTAAGGACAACCTTACACTATAAAAACCAAGGGTTTATGGCAGGACAACCTTATTCCTAGAACGTCCTTTGTATCAAAAATTCAAACCGAAGAGGAATAATAAATAGCAGAGAATTGAAATAACTTGCAGGAATTTAAACCTAAATTATTACAACATTCCCCACTGTGCTTGAAATGTAAAAATTACAACATTCACATCCACGCATACATTCCACAATTCTGAATGATAAAGAATAGGAAAATAAAAGAGCATTCAAATCACAAAACACACCGATATATAGTGGTTCGCCTGTGTGTTCACCAACTATTAAACAACAGCCACACAACTTGCTACTCCACTCCTAATATCCTCACACAGGGGATATTAGTGTTCACTATGAAACAGGTTTTACAGGTTCACCTAAAACCTTCACAATTGTGACTTTTTAACTTGGGCTTACACAATCCAAAAACTTACACTTTCTGAGTTTTCTGGCTCTCCTCAGATAACCAATACAATGAGATTTTTCTGGCGAATCTCAAACAAAAATCAAAAGAATAGAAATTTTACAAAATTGTAAAATACTTGGATTTCTCCTTTTGTAGCAGCCCGATAGAACCAATCAGAGTAGATGTTCAAATCAACGTTCAATGTCCAATACTCACTTAAGAAATGGTTCTAGGTTCTAATTGATTTAAAATTAAACCAAATTGGGCGTAGCTTTATTTGATTTTAATTCCAATGAAGAAGGAATACAACAATTCCTCTTTTTCAAATAAGAATGGAATTTAGGAATAAAATCAAATAAGAAAAGCTAACAAAAAGAATATTAAATATGAACAAATTAGCTTAAAATGAACACAACTTATCTTAGAGTGGAGGCTTGGCTTTTCTCAAATTAATCGATATAAAACTCTAAAATTCGTGCTTAATTTATAAAAGTAAAGATCGTGTCTACGATTGGTCTTAGGAACCTTCGACTGGTCGTAGCATTAACGACATTTTGAAATTTTAAGCGCGATGTAAAAAATCAGTTCTACGACTGGTCGTGGGGACCCTTCGACTGGTCGTAGACCACCTACGACTGGTCGAGGTAGACCCAGGACTGGTCGTAGGAAACCAGATTTGGTTGCTGGAGTTTGAGTCGTAGTTCTAGGACTGGTCGAAGGACGAGTCGTGACACCCCTACGACCGGTCGAACAATCTCCAGGACTGGTCGAGGAATAACTAAAAAATTCTGAAAATCTTTAACAACTTAGGACTGGTCTTGAAATTTTCTTGGACTGGTCGAACCAGGTCTAGGACTGGTCGAACAAGGTCTAGGACTAGTCTTAGAACAGACCAACTTCATGTATAAAGATTTATCATGACTTATGTATCCAAAATGACCTACCCTAAGGTCAAACTAAGGTTTATCATACCTGGAACATGAAGTATGAACATTGGACATCATTCTTTCAGATGATAGTTAACCTTTGAAGCTTGAGATCTCTACTTGATGCAGCTTGAGATTGAGATCTTCTACAGTATGAATATAAGCTTTAACTTGAGTTGTACTTGAGTCTTGAAATGTACTTGAGTCTTGAATAAACACTCTTCTTATTAATGTAGACTTGAACATTGATGCATACAGAAGAGTACATAGTACATAACTTTGCATTTCTTGAAGTCGAGCACCATACATGTCTTGAACCATTGTGAAGTCATCTTGAATCACATATATATCAACATACAAACACAAGACACACAGATAGAAGTTGTGGCACTGACAAGAAGTTTTGGCACCACAAAATTTGACAATCAAAGGAGCATGAGACCATAACACTTACATATACATGCATCAGCCGACAGGATACATGACACTAGAAAAGGAGAACAAGGTGTGTAGACTGAAGAAGAGTCTATATGGCCTGAAGCAGGCCTCGAGGCAGTGGTACAAGAAGTTCGACAGTTTCATGTCGGGAAACAGTTTTAGGAGATGTCATGTAGACCACTGTTGCTATTTGAAGAAGTTTGATACGTCGTACATCATCATTCTTCTGTACTTTGATAATATGCTTGTGGCCGGTTTAAGCATGAAGGACATCTCAGATCTCAAAAGACAACTGTTTAGAGAATTTGCCATGAAGGATTTAGGAGCTGCAAAATAAATCCTAGGCATGAGGATATAGCGTGACAGGGAAAATAAGAAACTGGTTGTCACAGGCAGATTATATAGCCAAGGTACTTGATCGATTCAATATGGGAGGTGCTAAGTCGGTTAACACTCCATTAGCCAACCAATTCAAGCTTTTTAAGGAGCAAGGTGCAAAGACGCAAGAGGAACGAGACTACATGGCTAAAGTTCCATACTCGTCAGCTATTGGGAGTCTCATGTATGCTATGGTGAGCACGAGGCCAGATATTGCTCAAGCAGTGGGAGTTGTTAGCAGGTTCATGAATAACCCCGGGAAGGAACATTGGGAAGCTGTGAAGTGGATCCTCAGATACCTGGTAGGTACTGTGGATATAAGGCTGTGCTATGGTGGATCGGAAATCAAGCTACAAGGCTACGTAGATTCAGATTTGGCAGGAGATATCGACAACAGAAGAAGCACTACAGGTTATGTCTTTACTCTGGGTAGTGCTGCAGTTAGTTGGGTCTCTCAGTTATAGAACATAATATCTATCAGTATGACGGAAGAAAAATATGTTGCAGCTACAGAAGCGTGCAAGGAGATGGTGTGGATGCAAGGTTTTATGGAAGAGTTGGGTAAGAAGCAAGCAGTTTGCAAGCTATACAGTAACAGTCAGAGTGCAATACACTTGGCTAAGAATTCAACCTTTCATTTAAGGACCAAGCATATTGACATCAGATATCACTTTATACGTTCGTTACTGGAAGATGGATCGATTACTCTGGAGAAGATTCATACAAGTGAGAATCCTGCGGATATGCTGACCAAGGCGGTCACACGGGAGAAGATGAAGCTCTGTTCAGCTTTGATTGGTCTTCAGGCTTGAAGACGGGGAGGTGGTGTACTCCGGATGTAGAAGATGAATGTTTATGGCGATGTGTCTCCAAGTGGGAGATTGTTGAGATGTGGAGTCACATCTGGGTAGCGCCACTCAACCAGTCGAGTGGGTTGCTCGACTGGTCGAGGGGTCCACTCGACCGGACTAGGGCTGGCTCGACTCCACATCTGGGCAGCGCCACTCGACTAGTCGAGGGGCCCACTTGATCGGTCGAGGGCCGATTCGACTCAAAGTCCAGTGAGCTATGATTTTTTGGGTCCGCGGTGCTCGACAGGTAGAGGCCCTTGCCGACCAGTCGAGGGTCCGCTCGACCGGTCGAACAACTTGTTCGACCAGTCAAGGTTATGTAGATTCGTTTCCGGATTTTGCATGGACTGCGGATTTTTGAGTTGATTTTCGTGGAGGTGTGAAAGAGAAGTTACCTAAACTATAAGTAGGATTCCCTATGGCTTTTCTAGGGTTATGGGAGTTATTCTAAAGTGTGGGCAAAGAGTTTTCTCTATACATCCAAGGGAAAAGGTTAGTATATTGCTTGTAATATCATTTTTTTTATAGTGGAAGTTTGCACCTGTGGTTTTTTACCCTTGTTTGGGGTTATTCCATGTATATTTTGTCTTGTGGTTTGTTTGGAATGCTTTGATTCTTCTTCTAGTTTATATTTCTTACTGTTTATTGTTTGTGGGTGAGACTGGAGATTGGATCTCGGTTCACTGTGTTGTTGGCATGCTGCGCAACATGTTTATGAGCTCTAAATCATGCGGTGACGCCTGCCTGAGTCTTGGAATGGCCTGGCTTTTTGGGGAGACATTTTATGAATAGATTAGATGGCATATGGAAAAAACACAGTAAACTCCACTAGTGAGCATCTCCAAGGGTCCCATTGTCTGTCATATTATTTAATTCATCTTTGGCTTTTGTTTTCTTGATGCTTTAAATATCTTCAAGGAATAGATATTAAGTTTCAGATCACTAGCTTAGACCTCTTGTTCTTCACCTGGAGCATCTTAGACCGTTGACAGAGCGTAATTGCATCCTTCGTACTGTTCATTCGTTTCTTCATATAAAGGATGTTATCTTAGGAAATAGTAGTGTGGGTGGTAATGGGTCTTGTTATTTGGATAGTAGCTGAGGCTACCCAAGGTGTCATGAACCCACACAACATGATTTCAATAGTAGCTTACTGATCTATCGGATTGTGTTTTGTTTTCGGATATAGCAGTTCTTCATTGCTCTCTTTATCATCTCACGCTGCATGATGTAGTAGCTTTCCCAAGGTGTAACAAACTTTCACTGCATGATATGAATGTAGTAGCTTAGCAACCTACTTAGGTAGGTTTTGTTGTTGGATCTAGCAATTATACATTGCTTTTTTTTATCATCCTCTGGTCTGAATTTTTAGAGTTTTTTTCCGGAAGGAATATTCAAATCTGGAAAAATGTGTATTTCATATGATCATTCCAATTCGAACAAATGTTTAAGAATGGGTGAAATCTGATTGTTAAGATTGCCTACTCACTATGGTCTCTTATGATGCTCCATCCACGGTTTGGTCTTTTGTGAGGACGGTGTTGATTAGTGCATTTATGTTGCATGTGGTAGATGGGTTGCTGCACATGGGTGGAAGCAAAGGATATATCACGTGGACTCTTTTAACTGTTGTTTTCATCATCTCACGGCATTCTTTATTTTGCTATAGGGCTAGTTTTGGATATACATCCTAATCTCGTTTTATCTTTATAGAATAGCCATTGTGCTTTATGTGTAGGGTTGCCTAGCTAGAATGGAAACTCATTAGCTGGGGACCTGTTTACTTGCTCTTTTTCTGTCCAAATCTCAAGTGATGTAAGTAACTCATTAGGTCGAGATAGTGTTATGTAACAAATTTCTATCAATCATTATGTTTAGTTTGCCAGATGAAAATTTAGTTCTCTCATACCTTCAATAGCTCCTGCTACTTCACTTTCTTGTGCTATACAAGAGAAAGAGTGTTAAACCCTTTGCTATGGGTCAAATCTAATGATATTTAAATTGGGTAGATAGATTCAAATTACGTGATAGTCTATGTGTGAACGGTGGAGATTCTATGATTAATCAGGCTCATGCTTTTTATATGGTGTTCTTCTTTAGCGTCACTCTTGATTTTGTTACCTGTTGTGTATAAAGTAGTGAATGTTTGAACCTGCTTCACTTACATGAAGATAGCAGTTGAGCGGAGTTTTACTAGGCGGCGTAGGACGACACTAGTTGCAGCTTCATGCCTTTACATTGCTTGCCGGTTAGCACTGACCCTTAGATGGCTTTCTTTCTTTTGTAGTACTATTCTTTTTTTCTTTTTTTTTTCTCCGAAAAAAAAAGGAAGAAAAGAAAAAAAAAAAAGGAAGAGAAGAAAACGATGTTATCATGCTGCTCTACAAGTTTAGTAAAAGGTTTATTGAGATTAGACTTCAAAGTGCTTTTGCACTGGTTAGCCTGATGAACAGTACACTCCCAGTTGACCACCCAAAACTAAAAGTGGTTATTTCTATAAGGATATTCACTGTGGTATTTATCCATTGGTTTGCTGGTAAACATTAAGTTTGGCTGATGAACAAAATCAAAGAGCATTTGGTTTTTTCAATACATGTTTATCTTGATTTTGCATTTATGCTATGGTTCTTCTATGATAACTATGAACTGAGTTGCAAGATTTAAAATTGGTGCATTGGGTATCATATTGATCAGCACCAATACGACCCTAACTTGCCCCGTATTGAGCTGTTTTGGGCTGGTATAGTTGTATCAGTCGTGGACAATACAGGTATGTACTAGATGATATTGTTGTTGATAGATGTCTTAAATTTGTAAAATTGGCAGTCTGTCGATGAAAGGTTCGATGCCATCGAGTAGGTTTCGATGACATCAAGGTCCGCTCGATGCATCGAGTATTTTCCGAATTTCCCTTGTTGGTTGCTCGACATATTGGTGCCATTTTTCGATGACATCGAAGAGTGTTTGATGACATTGAAGATGTGTTCAATGCCATCGAAGCTGGGTTGAGCAATCAAAGGTTTTTGGAAAATCCATGTTTTGCTGCTGGATAGTTTTTTGCAATTGTTCGATGACATCGAAGGGCGTTTGATTCATTGAACGATTTCGTGTAGAATTTTGAGGATCCACCAGATTTGCGAAATTTGTTTTCGATTTCATTTGGGATTCTTTCCAAAGCTATATATAAGGGTGTAAACGGGATTGAGAGGTATTTTAAGGGTTTTAAATCATCCTAGGGTTTCAAAGGGGTGTAGCAAGGGTGAGATTTGAGGTTATTTAAATTGGGTAAGCATTCTTTCTTTGTAATTTCTGCTTTCATGGTGATCATTTGTCGTTTCGTGTCGTGGTTTTTTTTCTTTTTCTTTCTAAAAAGGGTTTTTCCACGTTAAAATCCCTGTGTTCTCTGTGTTTGCTTGGTTCTATTAGATAACTATCCTAGATTCATCTTCGTGCTTCCGTGATCCCCCAACAAGTGATAACAGAGTTAACGTTGGGGTGTAATGACGCAGGGGAGGACGTTAGCACTGTCTTCCTCAAGAGGTAAACTATTCTGAATCCACGAAACTTCTCTAGATTCCTCACAAAGACTCCTCGAATCCACGAGGAAAGAACAATGAAAGTACAAAACAAATTCTATAAAATTTGAAATTGATTGATGAATGTAATAAACGAGTTCACAACCCTTTAAATAGGGATACCATGCAATGGGAGAGAAATCAAAATCAAACTATAACTAAAACTCCTAGAATTCACAACTTACTATAAATAGTAAACTTACTATTTATAGACGGTCGTGATGTCTGCTAGTGCGCAAGGTTTTCGACCAAAAATACTAAGTGTCCTATTTGGCTTCACCAAGTTGTTTTCCTAATTATTCTAAGAAATTTTCATGTTGGGCACAACTCCTAAAGCCCAACGGCTTAAGGGTTATAATCAAACTAAAACTTACTATTTATAATAAAAATGGAATTAAATTAGGGAAATGACCGTCGCTCTAGTGGTATTTCACAAATCTGGCTTGCATGACCTAGTGTAGTGGATTAGGTGGCTAAAGTAGATCGTTCTACCCCAAAATCATAAATTTTACGTTCGATAACTCATTTCGAATTGCGAGATATGCTCGATTTAAGGTCTGACGGTCCGGATCGATCACTTCTGTCATCGACCAGGCCTTTTCTGATCCATCTTGGTCATGAAACTGTCCGCGACACTCTCTACATCAGTCCCCTCCACTTCAAAAGAACTTGTCCTTGAGTTCTCGTCCTGCTCTTGTTCATGATACTCGGTCAGGTCCACGTCGTTGAAAGTCCCTAAGATCGCTATGTCATCTGGAAGATCAATAATGTAAGCATTGTCATTGATCATTCGGATGATTGGTACTGGTCCAATCTTCTTATTCTGGCATTGATACCTATGGGTATCGAGGAGCTAAAAATGATGGGTAATGTGGTTGATGTCAGGGGCAGGTGTGAGTTTGAGGCAAGATGCCTAATTCTACCAAGGGGTTTTGTCGCGGTCCAGACTTATCCTATTTAATGATGTCTGGCTTAACAGGCAGGCTATCTTTCTACGTTCATAAGCACAATATGTATGCCGACATGGCATGCGATTTGGGACCTAATTCCTAACTAATTGTTGCCCATTTGGGTAATTCCTTGGGGCCTACAAGAAAATCTCTATTGGCTATATGTTCTTAACACTTCTCGAAGACGAAGTTATAAACTTTTAGTTGTAAGTGGTCGGGCTAACACGGAAGGAATGTTGTGTAGTGGGTCTGAGTCGGATACATGGACCTCCTGTCTAGCCAGGACAGAAAATTGTCGTATCAGTTCTTAATCCTAGTTGATCCCGACCTTCTGCTTGATCAGAGCATAGGGTTCATTGGTCACTACCAGGATTGAGAATTCTACTCAGACCACGAGTACCTCGCTTATATGTAGTTTCTCTACTCCGTGTTCCCGATTGTACTAAGTCCTTGAGAAGGCGATTCTAAAGGGTGTATAGATTTGACCTATTATTAAATCCAAGGGATATATAAGTTTTCTCTAAGCGTGAATAGTTACTAATCAAACAAGCCTCCTAAGAGTCGTTAAATAAGCCTATGAGTACCGAGGGGATTCAACAAAGGAACGGGGTCTCGTTCCAACCTAATAAAGTCAACTAACTAAGTCTATCACTCAATTATCTTAACATTTTTAGTCGTTTACATTTCTTAGTCTAATCAGCAGCTTAGGCTCAACTTATGAGTAGCGGTAATCCACTAGTTGTAATCTAAAGTCTATGCTTATACACCAGATGATTTTATACCCTTTCTAATAAAAGAAATTATTTTATCGCCTAGGGTCAAAGTTGTCTGATTGGAATTGGGTTGCCTGAACTCGAATTTAACTACGCACAAGCATTTCACACATGTTTATACTAGCTAAGAAGATTCTGGGGTTTACATTATTAATTTGTTGGATTTCCTATACGGTCAGGTTTGTCGAAAACTAGGAGTACCGCCCTAGGTCCAAAACTCTAAGGGTTATTAAATGGGATTGCACTGCTAATCCTACCTCGGGATTGGGAGTGGCTTGTTTGGTAGAAGGGTGGGAGGGGATTAAAATTAATGGTATAGGCTTTGGAAAATGAGCCTTGTGTGGGAAAGTGTGAGATGAGATTTTCAAACCCCAAGATGATGAATTTCTAAGTGTAATTTGAAAGAAAATCCCGGGATATACTTTTCATTGCTAACATTCCAAACATGGCATTGGAAAACATGAAATACACCCAATCTAGGGACAATACTTTACACATACATTTATTATTACTTTTACAATTCAATCCACCTTACCCACCTAACGCAGTTGGCCGAACGGGCCCTAAAGGGAGAAAAGGGGCTGGAGTTTTTGGTTCTCCACAGATTTGGTTCTCATCAGGGGTTGTAGAGGCCCAAAGAACAGGGATTGTAAAGGAAAGTGGAGAGATGGGTTGGGTAGAGAGGTTACACGTTTTTGAGCTCCAAATGAGGGGTGTAGGAGCTCAAATGAGAGAGAATGATGAGGGTAGGAGGATAGGTAGGGTTGTAAACGATGGAGTGATGTATGGTTGGACAGGAAACAACGAAATGGGTGATTGAAGTGGAGGTTTGAGAGAGAAAACAGCAAGAATAGGAGGAAAAGAGAGATTGGAGGGGCGTTTGAGAGAGAGGGGGGCAAAACGACGTGAAATAGGGGTCCCCCCACAATTTCGCACGCACTACATGTGTGTAGAGGTCGGGCCGACCATGACCAGGCCCGGCCCAACTTGAGTAGCCCACCTGACCGCGGTGACCGCGGTTCCGCCACGGTCCGCTTTTACCGGCGTGCTGCGGCCGCAGTTGGGTGATGTTCTCCACCCTCCCAATGTGCCAAATGCACCCTGGGTCCACTTGGTTCACCCCCGGATTGACGCGTGTGGCCCCCCGACTCCGTTTCGAGTCATTTCGGGTCAAATCGGACGTATCTTGCAATCCGGAATGAGTTATCTGACGTAAAATATATGAATTTGGGGTAGAACGAGCTAATGAAGCCAACCAACCCTGCTATGCTGGGTTGCGCAGCCCGAAATTGTGAGAAAACCCTCTGATTGACGGTCATTTTCCCGCTTCAATTTCGTTTTGCTAAAAATAGTAGTTTTAGTTTAATTACTCTTCATCGGTAGAGCTTTAGGAGTTACGCCCATCATGCAAAGGACTTAGAATAATTAGAAGAACGGTTTGGTGAAGCCAAATAGGACACTTATTATTTTCGGCCGAAAACCTTGCGCAATAGTAGACATCACGACCTTATAGTAAGTCGCAAATTCTAGGAGTTTTAGTTGTAGTTTGTTTCTGATTTCCTTCCCATTACTTGGTATCCCTATTTAAAGGGTTGTGAACTCATTTTTAAGCATTCATTAATCAATTTCGAATGTATTAGAATTTATTTATATTGTCTGCTTTCTTTCCTTATGGATTCGGGAAGTCTTTGTGAGGAGTCCAGAGAAGCTCCGAGGATTCGGAGTAGTTATCATCATCACTCTTATCCCGTATTCTACCAATTTTCAACGGTTGGGGTGAGGTGGATTGTAATCTAGAATCATCTATAGGCGGTCTAGGAATGTTTTAAGGTCGACCTGTGCGACCATGGTTGAATACGGACTCGATTTCGGTGTTCGACTTTAGTGAACTTCGCCGATTGGCGAAATCGGAATACCTATGACTGTTTCTATGTTTCGTCGCTCCCTCCTAAGTCAGAGTGCGTCAGTGTGCGTCGTGTGACCATAACCCAAGTCCGGTTTAATCCAAATCATGCTCTGATACGATCTTGTAACGCCCTGAAAATCGGGGGTCGAGCATAAACTCAACTCCCGAGTTCCAGAACATCACTTATGTAACAAAATGAATGATGATTGAATGTTGACTGTATTCATGCATTGAACATGAGTGAGATTAAGCCAAAACAGCATATCATACTCCAGAGACAGTTAAATTTGCAAGCGGAAGACTGTGATAGATAGATAAAATATATAAACAATGATGAGTCTCCAGAGTGTGATAACATTACCAGGTTAAATAATTACAAGTACAGTTCTAAAATATACCAAATGTGAGGAAGTGTAATGTCTTCTATCCCAAGTACCGTAGCCCCGTCAATACAATACCAGGTCTTCATAGACCTGTCAGAGATTACATGTAGGAGAACTCCTCCTCAACATCATAGTAGTAGTTCGGCTCTTCTTCATAAGCATCGCCAACACCTGAAACTCAACAAATCTGGTTGGTGTTGCAAACACCGTCCCGTAACGTGGGAGTGAGTGATCAACTCGGTGGAACAATAAAGCATAGGTTAACATGTTATCAATTTAGTCAAGTAGTAATGATAAAGCAGTACAGCCAAACAATTTTTAACTATTCTTATTTAATGCAAGTATGAAATGACATGATGTTGTATGCCCTTGCCAAACCACCCTCATGCGACATCATCTTACGTTCGCGAATGCATACCTCCCTCAGTGCTCCACATCTACTAGGCACATGCGGTGCGATGATGAGCATGATTACCGAATTATTATTAGTCCATTTCAAACAGTAGTATTGGGAAACTAAGGTACCTCCCTTGTATCATTCCCAAACATGATCCATTCTAGGGTCGTCAGTCCTAGTTTATCTCATACGATATTATGGTTTGAGAGGCATAGCGAAGGCATCACAAAGGGCTCGTCACCCGTCAGCACGGATACAGATCTCACCGTATGCGGCTCAATTGCTGGCCGTCAACTCGAATACAGGTCTCACCGTACTCGGCTCAATCGCTGGCCGTCAGCTCGAATACAGGTCTCACCGTACTCGGCTCAACTCATACTCTAGTTGCTGTGAAGGGCTCGTCGCCAATCACAGACCTCAGAGTATACTCGAAGATACTACAGAGGACTCGTCGCCCGTCAGCACGAGTACAGGTCTCACCGTACTCGGCTCTCGCCGTAAGTATCGACAGCTCGAATACAGTGTCCCATACCACCGTATTCGGCTCACGAGTTTGGTTGCTCAATGGTCACTACGGGGAGGCACGTAACCCCAGCGTAGGCCGACAGCTCGACCACGGTGTCCCATACCACCATGTCCGGCTCATGAGTCTTAGCGGATCGAGGTACCATGGTTAAAAGGGATTTCACTGGTAAGTTTGGTACCCTAGGTTCAAGCAGTAGCGTCCAAACATGGTGAACATACATAAGACAGATCGGGTTACTTGACGAGCTCGGCTAGCTCGAGCACACAACAAGTTGAACGACATGAAGTGCATAAGCACTTCGCGTGGCCAACCACTATCGTCAACCGAAGTACGACTCGGGTTCGTCGAACAGATCTCACGTGGCAAATGAATCACAGCCACGAATTCAATTCTGGTACCGATTGTCTGGACTATAATCATAGCCCCAAACACAATCAATTGCAGATAGATAAAGCAGTAATGGATCAAGATTCAACTCATACAATCAAGGTCTGGTATTATCCGTTTAGGGCTACCAGGGCTGTTGCACGCACTCGTTGCTCCACTCCCCCAACACCCATGACGGATCATACAACGTAAATATGAATTTAAACATATGCATTACATAGATAAAATCATAAAGGCAGTTGAGCATGTTATGAAGCATAACACAAGCATGAGTTTGTACATAATCAATTCCTAATCATACAGCTATTCAAGGAAATCATACACATAGTTAAAGGAGTTGAGAATCATATCTCAACACCCTTATACATTACAATTTACTAATTACTACTCATTTAGACATTTCAACCAACATTTTAGAATACATACATCAACATACATGACATATGTTGTTCACATAGGCATTAGGCCAAATCCTTTTACTAGGGAGTTGCCCCAATCATAACACGCATACACCCATGACGGATAGTCATGGGAAGTAGGAATCTAAGTTTCATATTCATTTGAACATTTTCACAAACACTTGGGCTACACATTTCAACATATATAGTGTATATTGGCCGTGGCGTGATTTAGGGCAAATCCTTTCGTCAAATGGGTATCGCCAATACAACAATCATGAATCCATGACACTTAGTCATGGCGAGCACGAATGAGAATTCTATACTCATTCAGTCATTTTCACAAACACTTAGAATACACTATTACAACATACATGGTGTATGTTAGCAAAACATGTATTAGGGCTATCCTTTAGCCAAGCGAGTATTTTATCCATGTATAATATATTACTATAACAAATAATCATGATAAATACATCTCCAAAATTTATACGTATACAGTATTTTCTAAAATACGCAATTTCAACATACATAGTGTATATAAGTAAAACATGTATTTAGGCGAATCCTTTTGCCCCATAAGTATTTTATCCATATATTGTATATCCATATAACAAATAAACATGTCAAACACATTTTCAAAAAATATACGTATACCGTACTTTCTACAAATACCTAAGTATGTAGAATTCCATATTTTTCATCTTTAATCGAAACGGAAAACAGACAGCACTTTGTACATGTGCAATTGCATGCAGATCATGAATCTATCATTATCTGACATTGAAAGCGTTGAAAACCATAACCTATACACCTAAAGTCCGCACCTTTTGTCGTAGAATCGTAACGAAGTCGATAGGTTTGCTAAGCTTCCGTATTCGGCAGTTTGGCAACCTATAGAACGAAATAGGTTAGCTATTTCACAACCTACAAGTGCCTAAACCCCAAAACAGATTAGGGTTAGAGTTTCTTACTTAGAAATGACATCGGAATCGCCGGGAAAGCGATTAGAATGAAGTGGTGGAACTCGTATAGCGGCAGGGAAGAGTGGCAGGGAGATTCTCCCACTGCTCCCACACTTTGTCTCTCTTTTCTCTCTCTCAATCTCAAATTCGTATGGCTGCCATGAGAGAGGGTTTAAGGTCCTTATATAGCCTAAAAATTCACCGAAATAGACTTATGTTCAAGGTATACTTACATTATAATCAAATCGGCATTGTTTCAGCTCAAAAGAGGGTTTCTGGCTGGCCTCCTTGAGCCAAAGGTCGGACTTAAGCTCACTAACGCTGGATCTACGTTCCATTAAGTTTTCGTTTCAGTGGAATTTCCAGATCACGCGTGGCGGACCAGTTTCAGTTCAACGGTCAGCGGATCTCGATCGGAGATTCCGAGTACATGTAAATGTGTATGAAATTTCTCCTGATCCGAGGGTGTAATTTGGTCTGATTCTGACGGTCTGGTTGCTTAATACTGATCCGCAAGCGAGTGGTGCCAGATTACTATTCAAGATATTTTATTTTGAATTAATTTCACATTTCTCACACTTTTCACTCCGAGCTCAAGCGAATAGCGCTGGGACACTATCTGGATTTGATTTCCGAGATGGTTGTCAAGCCCAGCGAGGCGGTCCTAGTTCCTTAACTTCGTGTTAATCGGACTTTCGACGTGCGGTCCAGATCCGATACGGAGTTTCGAGATGCTCCCGAGAGCAATCGGGTAATGAGATTGATCCTAGATTTTAGGGTAACCTAGCTTTAATGATTCTGCAAGTTTTGGGTCTTGCAGATCGTATTTAAAGCGATTGGTGCTAATTTCACAGGTACTCTAGTTTAGCACTAGCTAATTCTCGCCTAATTTCTAAAGGATTTAGTCCTGTATGATTTCTGTCTGAGGTGGTACCTGGGCCTTTGTAGTTTGTATATAAAGTGATCCAAGTTATACTACTTAGCTAGTTTAGGATAGTGTTTAGGATGAAAGTGCTTAGAAAAATTGAAAGAACAAGGTAGTGAAGGGTGAGATTTGTGAAGGAAATGGGTTCAGAAGTGACTTTAGACTGTGGGGTTCAATTCTGACGAATTAATAAGGTGTTAGGAGCAACCCATTGCCTAAGGACGTCTAATCCCAGGTTGGCAAAAATCCGGGATGTTACAGATTTTCGACCAGAACGTACAACAAATTGAAGAATAAAAAGATTGGACCGGTACCAATCATCCGAAAGATCAATGACAACGCTTATGTTGTTGATCTTCCAGATGATATGGCGATCTCACGGACTTTCAATGTCGCGGACTTGACCGAGTATCATGAACCAGCGCATAATGATAACTTGAGGACGAGTTCTTTTGAAGTGGAGGAGACTGATGTAGAGCGGGTTGCGGACAATTACATGGCAAAGATGGATCAAAAAAGGCCCGGTCGGCGACAGAAGTGATCTGGACCATCAGACCTTCAATCAGGCGTATCTCGCAATCCGGGATGAGTTAGCCGACGTAAAATATATGATTTTGGGGTAGAATGAGCTACTTTAGCCAACCAACCCTGCTATGCCAGGTTGTGATGCTCGGATTTGCGAGAAACCCCTGATTCGACGGTCGTTTCCCCGTTTCAATTTCGTTTTTACTATAAATAGTAAGTTTTAATTTGACTATAACTCTTCATCCGTCGGGCTTTAGGGGTTGCGCCCAACGTGAAAAGAGCTTAGAATAATTAGGGGAACGGTTTGGTGAAGCCAAATAGGACACTTACTATTTTTGGCCGAAAACCTTGCGCACTAGTAGACATCACGACCGTCTATAAATAGTAAGTTTACTATTTATAGTAAGTCGCGAATTCTAGGAGTTTTAGTTGTAGTTTGATTATGATTTCTTTTCCATTGCTTAGTACCCTTATTTAAAGGGTTGTGAACTCGTTTTTATGCATTCATTAATCTATTTCGAATTTATTATAATTTATTTCTATTTTCTGCTCTCTTTTCTCGTGGATTCGAGAAAGTCTTTGTGAGGAGTCCAAAGAAATTCCGTGGATTCGGAATAGTTATCCTCTCGAGGAAGATGGTGCTCAACCTCATGTCCTCCCCTGCGTCAAAAAGTGTCAAAGTTCTTCCTTTTCACTCACATTTTTAGTGTCCCCAATCACTCTGAGCAGTTTCTTTTATTGCCTTATATTATTTTACATATACTGTAATATTATATCTTCCTTCCCTTCTAAGCAATAATCTAAAGCTGGAATCTCATGAAACTCAAATCCCATAAAGTAGAGAACATATGGTTGTATGGGCAAAGACGATTCCCTGAAACCTTTATTCTTTGCAATTGATGCCCTTAATCCAAATTTATGGTAATAGACCACACACGAAGTCATTAAAATCTAAACCATTCATCTTAACCTTTTGATTGTTATGGTCCTAAATTGTCTAATCCCTGTAAATTCCGAGATTTTGGTTAGTGACGACTTCAAAACACATCACACATTCCACATCATACAGAAACACACCATTGTACCTAGCGGCAACTTGTCTCCATATATAGAATGATATTTCTTTTTCACCTTCATCTTGGTGAGATTCATCTTGATGAATCTTAGGATGGCTTCAATGATGAGTGTTCTTGTTCCCAGTTTTTTCTTTGGTGTGACTCACTTGAGTTTTTGACATGTCTGATTTTTAGGCTAAAGCTCCAACATGACCTGATGTAATTGATGAACTAAGTTGGGAAGGGGAAGCGTACTGACTAAACTCTGTGGGGTCCACCGTAATTTACATATTTTATCTAGTCCGTCCATCCATTTTAAAAGATAATTTTATATCTTGAGCCCAAAAATGAAATGTATCCAAATATCAAGTGGACCTCATCACGGAAACCATGTGAATTGAAATTCTACCATTGAAAATTTCTTGGGGCCCACAGAAGTTTTGTATCAATCTGATATTTGTACTTTCCCTTCATCCATGTCTGTGTGATCTTATGAACAAGTTGGATGACAAATAAACATCACTGTGGACCCTAGAAAGATTTCAACCATGGAAGTCATTATTCCCACCATTTCCTTTGGTGTGGTCTACTTGAGCGTTGGGCATACTTCTATCTTAGACTCAACCACTATAATGACCTGAAAAATGGATGGACGGCGTGGATAACCCACATATATTCATAGTAGGCTCAACTGAGTTTACTCAGTGCGATAAACTCAGTACACAATCCTATTTCAACTAAGTAGATGTCCCATAGACATCATGGTGGGCGACACAACTTTTTTTTTTTACCTCCAAGCTCCCAGTAGAAATCCCCTTACTGCTCTTATCGTACTGAATAAACTCTGTTGGGCCACTGTGATTGCATGTGGTTTATCCCTGCCGTCCATCCATATTTCTAGATCATTTTAGGGTTGCATAGACATCATGGTGAGCCACACAACTTTGTTTTTCCTCCAAGCTCCCAATAGAAATCCCCTTACTGCTCTTATCATACCGAATAAACTCTGTTGAGCCACCGTGATTGCACGTGGTTTATCCATACCGTCCATCCATATTTTCAAATCATTTTAGGAGTTGATCCCAAGATTGAAGCACGACCGGCGCTTAAGTGGATCATACCACAGGAAACAATGGAAGTATTGATTTTCCTGGTTGAAACTTTTCTAATGCCTCCAGTGAGGTTTATTTGTCATCCAACCTGTTCATAAGATCAACAGACATGGATGAAGTGAAAAAACAAATATCAGCTTGATCTAAATCTTTTGTGGGCCCAAGAACTTTTCAACGGTAGACGTTCAATTCACACTGTTTCCATTGGTGTGGTCCACTTGAGATTTTGATATGCTTTATTTTCGGGATAACGCCTTAAAATTATCAGGAAAAAATGGATGGACGGAGTGGATAAAATGCATGAATTACGGTGGCCCCAAAGATTTTACTCAGTACGCAATCCGTTTCCCTCCCAATAAAGCTCAGGTCGGATGAAGCTACGAGGCTTTTCCCGGACATGTGGCGTAATGGAAGCGCAAATCGTCGTAGCATCTTTCTTGTCCCACCACGAGTAAACATTCTCTATTTAAGTTGGGTTAGAGATTCGAACGATCCGATTGATTATACATTTGAGCCATATGTACCTTTTACAAGCTGCCATCATTTTTTAAATGGTGCAAAACAAGCATTAGAGTCAATTGAAAGTCAACCAGCATGTGATGCTCTGCTAGGCCAAAGGTACCGGCCTTGACGGACAAGTAAAGGCAAGCTTTTTGTTTTTTAGTTGAACCGCAGGCTTTTTTTGGGTTCTCAAAACCGAAACTCGGTTTTCGGGATGATATGGTAAAGCTCAGGAACCTTTATGTGGCAGGGCCTTCTCCGTACAGGCTATCTGGGAAAAGGTGATATATGAATTACGACACTAACAAACTGGCACCAGCAAAGAGGATTTATGTTTTAAAAATACAATCCATTAGAATATTTATCCACTATTATTGTTGTTGTTGTTGGATGGGTTGGATGTCGCATGAATTTAACAGGTGGAAAGTTATTACCTGGGTGGACTTTTAAACCGGTTGGACTTAGAACTTCTCTATTATTATTATTATTTTTTTTTTTTGGGCTTATCCATCCTGCTGGGTAATTGTTAACTGTTTTAGTCTTCCACCGTTGCATTAACAACTACAGATTAGATGGATAAGACTTATAAGAGTGGATTCTGCAAACAATCTATGACCCTTTGTATGGGAGGGCCTCATTTGCAAATCACCTTGTAGAGAGCGTATTAGGTGCAACCCTGATTGTGGGGCCCACCTTGATATATCTGTAATATATCTACGCTGTCCATCCATTTTCCCAGCTCATTTACGGCATGAGCCTAAAAGTGAAGTAAATATAAATCTCAGGTGGATCAAGGTACAAGAAACATGGGTAATCGACTATGCCCACCATTAAAAACTTCCTAACACCCAAAATGTTTATTTGCCATCCAACCTGTTGATAATGTTACAGAGAAGAGATCGGGATGTGAAGGGAAAATAGAAATATCAACTTGATCCAAAACTTTTGTGGCCCACGAGAAGTTTTTAATGGTCAATTACAATTGTTTTCTGTAGTGTGTATTCCACCTGAGATTTGGATTTGCTTCATTTTTGGTCTAATGCCCTAAAATAATCAAGAAAAATGAATCCATGGAGTGGATATATTAGACATACGTCAAGGTGGTCCCCATGGTTGGGGCCACACCATGTTGGGAGAGAACAAGGCTGCACCTAATCCACTCCACACCTTGCATGCCATGTCAACATACTGCAATATTATTGTTTGTATCAAAATTTGGCAGATGAGATCCACAGCACATATTATGACACATGGCATATACAGCATGTCTAGCTTGCCCACCAAATATCTAAAAAGTAAATAAAATCTTTGAATGTCACGTCTGCCAAACAATCTTTGGATAAGGATGAATAGTTGTCATGGACGCGTTAGCATTGAAGCACATTCCCGAGGTAAGCCATAATAGAGAGAAGGGCCCAACTGGTTACATGCAAAGGTGCCACGTGAGCCATCAGTTATCCTCAATCTTTAGTAGGAGAAGCTATAAATAGCAAGAGCAAACACGAAGATGAGATCCTCAATCATCAATCCAAGCACAAACCCCTTGCCAGCGCAATGATGATGATTATATTGACGTAGCATCTTAGCTTGGTTCATCCACCGCTCATCAACCATGATCCATTAGGTTAGGAATAGCATGAGTTCGTCCCTACGACCATGCCGAACTGACTCATAGTTTTAATCCATAGTTGTAATTCCCTTCCATTTATGCCTATGCTCATAGGCTGGGCCGACATTAGACATTGTAATCCTTGGTATTGCCATCACCCCACTCACCAGCATGCTATTGCTGCTCTCAATCAGAGTTGGCAATCCCACCATGGTGTTAAGAGACTATAACTGATCACATTTGGAATTTGCATCCATCTTCATCCACATCCGCCCATACGACTATTGCACATTCTCAAGTCCTTGATTGACAAGGCAAAAGGAGCACATTAGAAGGGGAGCTCCAGCCTCCGCAAATCATCTAATTAAAAATAAGCACAAGATTATTGACTGAATAGACGATGGTCGACTAACCCAACGTTGCTCTATCTCTACACTAGGGGTCAACGGTGATTATAGTTTGGATTGGACCCACATCGGTCCTGGCATGCCCGTGCACAACAAGATAAGTACATGCGTGGCTAGAAACCACACCAACACTGTTTGTGGCAAGCCCGGTGGGACAAGAGTGCAATTGTTAATTGAATATTACGACAACATGAGTAGGCAATTTACTTAAGGCGATGGGAACATTGAAGAACGGGACCTCAATCAGGCACCCGATGCATCTCAGATGCAAGCCGATTCAGAGGTCCCGAATATTCCACTTTCGATCATCCCGGAAGTAGCATCATCGAACCAAAATAACTCCGCAAATGTTAATGGAGTTTTATGAAGTATCAACATTAGCCTAAGGAAAGTAACTGAACATGAAAGAACGCAAGCTGAATATTCCAGGGCTCAATGTGAATTTTCTAGGGATAAAATGGGGGCTATTAATAGGTTAATGACGTTCCTTCAAAACAGGCTGGCCAATTTTCACCGATATAACGTGAAAATACCTCAATTCGGCAATATTTCTCCGGAGCCATCAATTTTTCGTCTATATAATGTCTAGCCAGACCCTGGTCTGGTGAGACAAAATATGCTACTACCGGTAGGCATTAGAAGGAATGGACGAAATGGTCATCTCAATGGCCTAAATGAAAATGATTACAATGTGTCTGTTGTAGGACAACATATGTTGAATAATGAAATACCTAGGGAATAGGTTCCACCTGCCCAAGGTGTATAACCTCAAGTGGTTAATCAAGGACTTCGGAATCTAAGAGGAGTCACTTTGTTACCAACTGGCCAGGGTGAATTGATTAACTTGATTAACAAGGTAACTGCCCAACTTCATGGTCGTCATACCAATCGTCTTGTTTATCATAGGTTGTATCCTAACTGGGTTGATAGGTATGCCGAGGTACCGAGAGGCACTAAGATTCTAGAATTTTCGTTATTCTCTGGAGATAGGCCAATATATGGTAAAACACATTGGTCGTTTTATTGTGGAATGCGATGAAATCTCAACAAATGAGTATGTAAAGCTAAAGCTATTTGCGAGTTCATTAACAGACATCGCATTCACGTGGTATATTAATTTTCTAGCGAATTCAATACAGTCCTAGCAAGATATGGAGGAAACTAAAGGAAACTATGGTCATGAGCCCATAAATGAGGCCAATCAAACCCTCAAGCGGGCCACACCAAAGGAAACCAAGGTGATTGAATGTCTACCCTTCAAAAACTTCCTAAGGCCTATTGTAATGTTTACTTTCCATCCAACTTGATTTAGAGAGCCCCACCTTGTTGGGCTGACCCCATTGCCAACATGGTAGGGGCAAGGGACCTACTAGATTTTGGAGCAAGTTAAGAACGGTGGTGGTTGTATACCAACCATTGCAGCCTTACTAAAATAGCCTTGATGAATGTATTTTATCCATACCATGCATATGTCTGATGTATCATTTTAGTATACAAATCATATGATGGGCCAATTCAAGTCTCAAATGGGCCACGCCACATGGACCCTTGCATTTCTAGAGGGGCCCACTAATCGAATCCCACTCTCTATATTTCAGGTCATTCAAGGTCGAACATCAAATGATATGCTTGATAACATGTTGGTATACTTAGCCTGATAGGTCGATACCGATGATATGCTTCGTGTAATGGATACTATGCCCATTCATCTACCCATACGCATCATCTATACGCATGTCTTGGAATAATTATTGATCATAGCATACGCCTTTTCGGCTTGAGGTACTTGAGGGACCTGTATGAAATAGGGTCGCCCTGCATGATCGCACGATACACACAAGATTGATGCATGACTTAGATAGTGTGATTCATGCATTGTGCATCATGTGTGACACGTTGCTTCTACTCCTTAATAACACTAGGGAGGTAGTCCTGCAGTCTTGTTGTGGCTAGCGAATGATTTTATGGACACTGGAAATTATTGAGGTTACAGGGCGTCACAGGCATCCCTGGTGAAGTCCTTAAACCCTGTGGTACCTATAGGATGCTCCAATGTCTACATCAAGTGAATTTATGAGTGCATAATGGCTAGATATCAGTAGATCGCATCTCTCACTGTGTTGGAGTCGGTTAGAATGGGGTTTGACCTTACCCACCCAGGTGTAGAGGGTTATATGCTAGGTTTAGTTTGACCAGCTCATGAAATGGGTTCGCTATCGACGGACCAGGTGGTTTTCTGTGTACTACTAACGAGGAAGATAGTGAGGTCTTTTACACTCACTTGGTCTTGCATGTGATGTGCAGCAACCAGTGTCGGAAATGTACTGGACCTCAGTGTTGATCCAATTAAGAATTATCCTGATATGTGGACTAGTGAAAGATTGGCATGTTGGATTGAATCATTACATATGATATATGGCCATGTGGGCTCTTGCATCGCAATGCCTGGGTATGGTTGATAGTATTTATGGATTTGCCAGTTTAGCCATCCATCATTTCCACTTACTTTGAAATTGTATGCTTGGCACATGCATTGCGCACACATGCATGCACTCTCTAAGATTCTTAGTAAGCTTACTCATGTTGTTTACATGCAGGTTATGCTAGACTGCAGCAGCATTGAGGTAGGAGAATGTACCTGATCTGTTGGACTTTTGTTATATCATATATTTCCCTTTCAGCATTGTACTCGAACTAATATTATAGTGGAAATGTGATAATATTTTAGTTTTGGTACACTTGGCAGGGAATGTTCTGGGTTTCTTAGTTCCTTGGACAGGCATTGAGGTGGACCGAAATAAAACTTAGGCTATTATTGGAGCCCAACTCCAATAAAAAAAAAAAAAAGAATTACAAAAAATTCTTAAACAAGTGAATTATTATGTGGATTTATCTCAAATTCACCAAGGAAGACTAACATTTTTCTCCACTGATTGTTGAGACACAAATATTGCATATGTATCCTCTCATACGCATTATTTCCCCATGCATTCAAGTGTTAAATTAAGCTAATAACATATGTTTTCTACATGAAAGGTGATTTCGAAATTAAAGAGGAATATATGCTTAAACAGACAATTGAAAGCCCAAACTCATGAAATGTGAAGAATTAAAGAGTTGAGGACTCTAAGATGAAGATTTCAAGTCATAAAGATCTAAGAAAACCAAGTTCCAAAGATAGAGAAAAGTCTAAAAAATCAAACGGTCAAATAATAAAAATATAGATAGTGCAGTGCAATCAAAGTCAGATTCGGTTCAATCGAAAGTGCCAAAAACAATACATCAACAAATGGTGGATTTAGAGAGTAATTTAGCTTGATCAAAGGGCTATTTAGTCCGACCGAAGTAGCATTTGGTGAGACCGAAAGGTGTTTGACCCGACTGAAAGGAGACGGTTTAGAGACTTTTTAGAGGAATTTGGTTGCGATCAAAGAAATTTTCAGTTGGCTTTGGTGCGACTTCAGTCCAACCAAAGGTGCTCATTGGTGAGACCGAAGCATAACAAAAGTACATAATTTAGAACCCGATACATAATCAGTGTGGAATTTTCCTATTTAAGGTGTTTTAGGCCATTCTAAGGACGAATTAGGGCTTGGGAGAGAGAGTAAGGGGTGGATGAGCTTCTACGGAGCTTCCTTATTCTTCAATCTTTCGGTTCTAGTTTATTTTTCATGTTTTTCTTTTATTCTATGATGTTAGCCATGTTGGGCTAATCTCTTAGCTAAGGCTAAGGGATGAAGCTTATACTTAATTACAATATTTAGTTTATTTGATTCAACAACAACTGTTTGAATGATGATATTATATTGAATTAGTTTGAACTTCCTTTTTAAAAGTCTTTAAGTTGTTTATTTCCTTGATTCATTGTGAACTATAGTTAAATTGGATGTTTTGATTGAGCAATTGCTTAGCTTGATTAAAGAATGAATCAATCTATACAATTCCTTAATTTATTGTAGACCTTTAGCATAATAGACAACTGGATTCCCTGTGATTGAAATTCAAATGCTTCATGAGAGGATCATTCAATTGAATTCATATTTTGTTAGTATTTATGATTGGAATTGGTTAATAGAATTTTTTTACTCATTGGATAGGATAGAATTTCGATTCTAATTGAGTTATAAGAGTTGAACAATGAATTAGGTATTGTGATTGCTATAAATACATTCCTGGATCCTCGATATTTTATTATTATTATTTAAAGCCTTCTATATAACCGGAGTAATCCAAAACCTTTTCAATTCCATAAATCTTAGTTTTAATTGTGTTCTCAACCCAATTCCCTGTGGATCGATCTCGATCTCACTGAGTTAAAACTACATCGTAGCCCTATACTCAAGGCGTCATCCTTTTGGATCGATCAAGTTTTTAGAGTCATTGCCGAGGATTTGCACTGAGAATACGTAGATATAGATTAGGTTTTTATTTTCTAATTCTAACATAAGGTTTTAAGGTTTAATTTTGGAAGTTCTAGTTAGATTGTTTTTATAAAAAAAATTTCTTTTCGCAGGAATACTAACATTGTTTCTGTTTTGTAGCATCTTATAATCCCAATTCTTCTAAACTAGTAACTTCATTCCTCTCTTCTTCTAATTTCTTCTAGTTTATTCTATTTGCTTTAGAATTTTTAATTTTTTTTTAGGATTTTATCTTTTAGGTTTAGGCTTAGAATTAGGGTTTTCTCATGTTCATGCCTGAGTGGAAACAAGATTACTTTAATCAACTTCTAAGAAACGGGATATTAGTTAAAGGGTTGTCATATTACTATGTTAGTAAATGCCCTATGTCTCGAAAATTAATTGAAACTACGATTGAGAACCGACTAGTTTATGAGAAAAATAAGATTTATGATGTTCTACTGGTTATGATGATGCGTGATTATTATATGGGTGATTATGCATATCAACCACCATTGAGTACACTCACATATAATACGTACAATCTTAATTGGAGGAATCATCATAATTTTAATTGGAGATATGGACCAACCATGGATGTAAACAACTATCCCCTTGAGCCCTCTACTTCTATTCCCCCACCAATGAAGACCATTGAGGATACATTGCAAGCGTTTATACAAGAAAATTACAAATTAATAAAAGCATCTCGCAGGCCATACAAGAGTTGACAATGTCAATTGAGACAATTAAGTCACACCTCATTTGGAAGGAAGGGACTTTTCTACTCCGACCTCGACCTAACCTAAAAGCACAATGTGAGGTGAGAGAACTCAATTCTCCCAACTTGTTGAGAATACTGAATCTAAGGATCACAATGTGATTAGTAAAGTTTGACATGATGATGAGCCGGAGTGTGTTTATGAGCCTATAGTCTAGTTTCCCCAAAGGTTGATCTCATCTAAGGCCTCAATAAATAATCAAAATATATAGGATATTTTCAAACATGGTGATGTTGATATAATCCACCAACATGACATGTTTGATTCTATTGTGGAGAATGAGTCTCTTTTAACTACATGTTTCAATTCTCTAGAAGTTTATACGACACACTTTAAAATTTCAAATAATGATATAATTAAGGAAATAGTGAATGCCTTGTAAGACTCTACCATGGTAGTTACCACTGACCGGAGGAAACTATGTTTTGAAAGGCTTCCTTCCACCAATGTTGAATGTTTACAATTAAGGGTGGAAGAGTTGGGATTTGACCCGAAGACTGAAACTTTAGATTTCATCAAGATTACGCCGGCTAAAGATAATATTTTTGATGTTCAATTATTTGTAAACTCTTATTCATCATGGTGTACTAACACTGAAAATTTTTCTACCACATGTGAATTTTATACAATTTGGATATCTCAAAATATTGATTGAAGATTTTTTTATGATGTTGATAAATTTCTCTGGATGTACATGCTCCAAGATATCAAAGCCTATTGCAAAATGGGCATTTGGATAATCTTATTGAGAAGGTTGTTGAGAAATTTATTGAGATATTGGACAGAAGAGAAAATCATCTATCAGAATGAGTAATTTTTTCATTTGTTTTCCTAAATTAGAAGTTTAATGGCTTTTTTTAGGATTAGTTTATTTTGTTAGTTTAGTTTTAGTTGTTGAAGCACCAACTAAGAAGAAGTTCACACTAGCACTTATATATTTGTCGTCTCTCAGGTACTTTCTATCCTACTTATAATTTGATTATTCTCATATTTCTCTTATTGCATTATATTTTTACATTGAGGACAATGTATCATTTAGGTTGGGGGTAGGGTTTCCCTGGAAAATTCTTCATTATGCTGAATTTTAAGATTTTTGGGATAATTTTTGTGAAAATTCTTTTTAGATGAATTTTTTGAGAATTCAAATGATTTTTGAAATAGTTTGAATATAGAAATGCACGTGGTTTTGAGAACTTTTAAAGCCTATGATCTAGTTATTTGGTAGATTTTAATTTTTGAGTTCATTCTATTAATTTTAAGTCAAAAATTATAAACATTGATTGAGTCATGAATTTTCACAATCTAGATTTAAATTACATTATTAAGATGAAATTTAATACTATAATGTGATTTGATGACTATTAAGAGTGCTAAGAACCAAGTCTGGGAAACTTGTCCATTATGTTCAAGTTAAATAATAATAATAAAATCCAGTTAAAAACAGTAAGCATCGAAAAGGGCTACCTATTGAAAAAAATTATGAAAAATAAAGAGAAATAAATTTAAAAGAAAAGAAGAAAAAATAATAGAGTGATAGCCATCAATGGAAATTTTAAAAACTGGAAAAGTACATTGAACCATAAGGTAAGTTTTAGTTTAGTACTTTGGTTGATATGACATCTCTTAATGATTACGAGTGTTGCATTATGGTGGATAACTAAACCTTTGGTGATAATAAGTTAGATCTCATTATGCACCATGAAACTCAATGTTAGGAAATTTTTAACTGAATGATTAAGGATTTTAACTCAATTTGGTAATATACTAAGTAATAAATCTAGGTCGTTAATGGTTTTCAGAATTCTAAGAATGAAATATTGCATATCTATCCTCTCATATGCATTGTTTTCCCATGCATTTAAGTGTTAAATTGAGCTAATAACATATGTTTTTTACATGTGAGGTGATTTCAAAACCAAAGAGGAATATGTGCTTAAATGGACAATTTAAAGCTCAAACTCATGAAGTGTGAAGAATTGAAGAGTGGAGGACTCTAGGATGAAGATTTCAAGCCATAAAGATCCAAGAAAACCAAGTTCTTAAGATGGAGAAAATTTTGGAAAATCAAACAGTCAAATAACAGAAATAACAAACTGTTCGATGTAACTGAAGTCAAGTTCAGTTTAACCGAAAGTGTCAAAAACAGTCCAGCAACAAATGATGGATTTCAATTCTAATTTAGCTTGACCAAAGGTCTATTCAATCTGACCAAAGCAGTGTTCAGTGTGACTGAAAGGGGTTTGGCCTAACTGAAAGGAGATAGAGAGTTCAGAGACTTTTTAGAGAAATTTGGCTCCAACCGAAGGAATGTTCGGTTGGCTTCGATGCGACATTAGTCCAACCGAAGATGCTTGTTGGTCCGACCAAAGCATAAAAAGAGTGTACAATTTTGATGTCGGTTCAAAGTCAGTGTAGAATTCTCTTATTTAAGGAGGTGTTTTAAGTCATTCTAAGGATGAATTGGGGCTTGAGAGAGAGAGAGAGAGAGAGAGAGAGAGAGAGAGAGAGAGAAGAGGGGTGACAGAGCTTCTATGGAGTCTTTCTTCTTCTTCAATCTTCCAGTTGTAGTTTATTTTTCATGTTTTTCTTTTGTTCTAAGATGTTAGCCATGCTGGGATAATCTCTTAGTTAAGGTTAAGGGATGAAGCTTGTAATTAATTATAATATTTAGTTTATTTGATTCAACAATAACTGTTTGAATGATGATATTAAATTAAATTGGTTTGAATTTACTTTGTAAAAGTTTTCAGTTGTTTCTTTCTTTGATTCATTGTGAACTCTAGTTACTTCTGATGTTTTGATTGAGAATTGCTTAGCTTGATTAGAGAAGGAACCAATTTGTACAATTCCTTGATCTATTATAGACCTTGGGCACAATAGACAGTTGGATCCCCTGCGATTGAAATCCTAGTGCTTCATGAGAGCATCGTTCAATTCAATTCATGTTTTGTTAGTGTTTATGATTGGAATTGGTTTAATAGAATTATTTTCTAATTGGATAAGATAGAATTTCGATTCTTATTGAGTTATAAGAGTTGGATCAATGAATTAGATATTGTGATTGTTATAAGTAGATTTATGGATCCTTAATATTTTATTATTATTGTTTTAATCCATCCACATCACTGGAATAATCCAAAACTTTTTTAATATCATAAATCTAAGTTCTAATTGTGTTTTCAACCTACCTCCCTGTGCATTGATCTCGATTTCACCAAGTTAAAACTACATCGTAACATTATACTTGGGGTTGTCATCCTTTTAGATCGATCACTGATCAAGATGAAAGTAGGGGAAACCTTTATTTGGGAAGAGTGTCATTAGCAAGCTTTCAAAAAATTAAAAGAATATTTGACAAAGCTGCCAGTTCTAACTCCACCACAAAGAGATAGATCCCTTCAGCTATATATAGCGACAATTGAAAAATCAATTAAAGCAATGCTGGTACAGGATAACGATGATTGGAAAGAGCAGGTCATGTACTATTAAAGTAAATGGCTAAATGATGTCGAAATTAGATATTCACCAATTGAAAAGTTATGCTTATCTTTGTATTTTTTGGTTGTTAAATTACAAAATTACTTCATGTTTAATATTGTTCATGTAATATCCTCAACCGATCTTATCAAGTATATATTAACTCGATCCTACTAAGGGCCGAATTGGTAAATGGATATTGGCATTGTCTAAATTTAATTTCAACTACGTATCTCAAAAGGCCATGAAAGGTTAGATCAGTCGATTTCTTGACCAATCACCTAGCCAAAGATATGAGTCAGGATTCCTAAAAAGTTGTCAGTATATGCCATGCTAGCCTTTCCATTCTAAAACTAATATTTAATGGTTAAAAAACATACCAGTCGGCGGGCATTGGAATCATCATCATAACTCCTACTGATAAAAGGCAGAAGCTAGCATTCCAATTGGAATTCAAATGCATAAATAATCAAGCCGAATATGAAGCCCTAATTCTTGGCTTCGATTTGCTACATGAGGTCAAAGTCCAAAGGGTTGAGATTTATGTGATTCTTAATTGGTCATTAACCAATTTAACAAAACTTATAAATGCACAAGCAAAAATCTTCTTTCGTACATTACGATAGCTTAGAAGCTACTTCAATATTTTGGAGAGGTAACAGTAACTTTCATTCCGAGAGGGGAGAATACTGATACCAACACAATAACACAGTTGGCTTCTAGCTTAAGACTCCTTGAAGTGGTAGTAAAAAGGGTGGTTACTATTCAAAAGTTAGCATTACCGTCAATAAACAAATGAGAGCGTTGGGTAATGGTTTATGTCACACCCCAAACTCGGAAACCGAGCTCACAAAATTTCTGATCGCCGAATCCGGTGCCGACAGCCTCCGCAATAACCCATTCTCAGCTACCAACATCCATATACCAGGTTCCGATCTTGGGATCATACAAGGAAGATTTTCAATATAAATTTGTTTTGTAATAAGCATAACTCACGAACAATAACAAGAACATCATCACAAAATTCACTATGTTGAGTATATTGTACACTTGGCCCAACTATATTTTTTTAGCCTATGGGCTGCCCAAAGAGGCCCACCATGTTGGATGTGCTAGACATAGCCTACCTCAGCATTTTTCTGGGCTTTGGGTTGCCCCATGTGGCCCACCTTGATGTATGTGGGCTATGGGCTGACCCAAGAGGCCCAATATTGAAGTATGAGATAATATGAGTGAAGCCCATTTATTTTCTAGCATTATGAGGGCTATGGACTGTTTCATTAGGCCCTTGTGTGAGGCCCATTGTGATGTATCTTAGGCCCTTGTGTGAGTCTCATTATGAAGTATATTAGGCCCTTGTGTGAGGCCCATTGTGATGTATACAAGGCCCTTGTGTGAGGCCATGGGTCACACTGTAAGACTCTATCCTAGCCCGTACCGTTCCATAGGCTTTCGTGGTCCTCCCGATCAAATTTCGGCGACCCGCGATCTGTTATCGGCGTTTGCGCTTGATCCTGAGTCGTATCCCGTATTCCAGAGTCGGCTCAACCTGAGATTTGTACCCTAGAGACCGCGTCGTCGCCGTGTATTTCGTGCCGAGGCGATACCCAAGCCAGGAGATGTTGGCCCGCATTCAGTTCGAGGAAAAACGCCGCGCAGTTACAAAACCTAAGAGAAAGCTTTCAAATCAATCTCATCAATCACATCTCATGTCAAGTACACATCACCTCACACCCCATCCCCAAGCAACCCCAAAGTCAACTTTCTCTTACAACCAAGTACACCCATCACTCACCCATCACTCACCCCATCCATCACTCATCCCTCTCTCTCCAACAACCTCTCTCTCTCTCTCTCTCATTTTTCCCAAGCAACCCAACGTCCAAACACTTTCCATGGGAGAGAGCTAGTGTGGCCCACCTTCTTACCACCTAATCCCACCATCCAAAGTCCACCTCGACCGTTGAATCGCACCCCTTAGAGCTCTATATCACATTGGCGGAAGAAGGAAGAGAAGATCAAAGGTGGGTAATCTTGTATTTGTCTTTTTATGATTTAAAGACCCACATTGGTGGGACCCATCTTGATGTATGCATTGTATAGGGAGGGCCCATAGTGGTGGGGTCCCTCCCCTTCTCACCGATCTCTCTTTCTCTCTATCTCTCTCTCTTTCCCTTATGTTGTGGACATCACGTGATGTGTGTATCCTAGATCCATGCCGACCACCCGTGGGGCCCACCTAACTGACATCCAGTAGGTAGCTAGACAGTCCAGTATTGCTGGTACTGTCCAGCAGCCCTGGATGGATGGAAAACATAAATATCAGCTTAATTCAAAGTTGAGGTGGGCCACATGTGTGGACCCACCTCTGATGTATGTATTTTGTACACCATCCACACCATCCACGTAGGGACGGTGGGGCCCTAAGGTGTGTGTGTATGGCCATCCGAGGGACGTGACCCCCCTCCCACAATGATATATGTATTGTATTCCCACACTGCCCATCCTCTTGCAATATGTGGGACCCACCCCACACGTACTGCACGTGTGAGGGTGGGGCCCACCTTAATGTACCTATTTTAAATCCACAACATCCGTCCAGTGTCTAGAGGGTCTGGACACTGGGTTCTTCCTAATATTATATTATATTATATTATATTATAGTATATTATATTATATTATATTATATATATGCATATACATTTGTGATGGGCCCCATGTGGGACCCACCTGCTGGACGAATTGGATGGTGTACCTCAAGCCTGCTATATAGCTGGTGAATTGACGTCACCAAGTTTTGTGGTCCCCATGAGGTATGTGCCTCATCTATGCCATCTAGATCGAGGACCCCACCTTGATATACGTGTTTCATCAGCACCGTCCGTTTGGACGGTTCCATGTGCAGTCCCCCCATGATGCAGCTGCACCGTCTGACCACCCACCATGATGCAGGTGTTGTATCTACACCGTCCAACCATTTTGAGAGATAATTTTAGGGCTTGAGATTAAAAATAAGACAGATCTAATTATCAAGTGGACCACACTGCAGAAACAGTGGCATTAAACGTCTACCACTGAAACCCCTTTGTTTACAAAAGTTTTGGACCAATACGATATTTGTTTTTCCTCCTAGTTCAGGTCCTTGTGACCTTATGAACAGACTGGATGGGAAATGAACGTTATGGTGGGCCCATTGAGGTTTTGACAGTGGAAAATCATTATCTCCACCATTATTTATGGTATTGTAACGTCCCGGAAAAATTCGTACAAAGACCCGAGTACCACCTCAGGCAGAAATCACTCAGGACCAAATCCTTTAGAAATTAGACAAAATTAACTAAGTGTTAAACTAGATTAGATGTGAAATTCGCTTGAACCACTTTAAATACGAACTGCAAGACCCAATACTTGCATAATCATCGACGCTACATTACCCTATAATCTAGGATCAATCTCATTACCCAGTTGATCTCGGGAGCATCACGAAACTCCGTATCGGACCTGGATTGCAAGTCGAAAGTCCGATTACCGCAAAACTAAACGATTATGACCGCCTTGCTGGGCTTGACAACCATCTCGAAAATCAAGGTCTGACTGTGTCCAGAAACACACAACTTAAGCCTGAAACAAAGTGTGTGAGAAATGCGAATACCTTTAGAAATTGAACTCAGATTTAAGTAAACTGAGACGTGTCACTTGCGGGCCAAATATAAGGATTCAGACCATCAGAATCTGACCCAAATACACCCTCAGATCAAGAGAAATTTTCCACACATGTCAGTGCACTTGTGGCCCTAATCGAGTACCGGTGACCGTTGAACTAAAACTGGTCCGCCATGGTCGATCTGTAAATCCGATCAGACCGAAAACTTAACTCGACCTAGATCCAATACCAGGGAGCTTAAGTCCAACCGCACGCAGAAGGGGGGCCTCTAGAAGTGCTCCGTTGAGCCGAAATAGATGGGTTTTGGCTATAACCTAAGTATACCATGACCCTAGGGCTATTCCAGTCAGTTTTGGGCCTATATAAGGGCTTAAACCCTCTCTCTCTCATTCCATACGAATTTAAAAAACCTAGGAGAGAGAAGAGAGCAAAGAAAGAAGGAGAGAGAGAAAGTGAGAGAGAAAGTGGGAGAGAGTTCCTGGGATTCGATCTCATCACTCCACGGGCTTAGCTACCACATCTGCATCGATATTCTGGCGATTCCGACTCCGTCCGTAGGTAAGAAAACCTAACCCTAATCTGTTTTAGGGTTTCCAATAGTGTAAGTGATGAAATAGCTAACCTATTTCATGTTACAGGTGACCGTTGTGCCGTAAACAAAGGCTTAATGTCTAAACTGAGTTCGTTACGAGTCTACCGACGAAAGGTGCGGACTATAAACATTTAGGTTATGGTTTTCAAGGTTTTCAATGTTGGTTAATGATTTATTACTGATGAGGGTGCCATTTCACATGCTAAATGCGATGCCTGTTTCACATTACAGATATATGACCTATGTTGAATATAGTGTATTCCATGTGTTTGTTGATATGACTGAATGAGTACAGAATTTGGATTCGTGCATGCCATGATTATTCGTCGTGAATATATGGCCGTTATGCTTGTGACAACTCCTTGGTTAAAGGATTTGTCCTAATTCCTATTATCGCCAACATACGTTACGTATGTTGTAGTGTGTAGTCTAAGTGTTTGTGAAAATGTCTGAATGAATATGGAATTTGAATCTGTGCTTGCCATGATTATTAACTATGAATATATGTTGGTTGTGTATGTAGCAACTCCTTTGTAAAAGGGCTTGCCAGGATCTACGTTATAACTAGTCTAATACATGTATGTTGAAATGTGTAGCCTAAGTGTTTGATAAAATACCTGAATGAGAAAATGCTCGTTTAAATGTATGTAATGAGGGTGTTGAGATGACATTCTCAATTCCCTTATCTATGGTTACAGTTTCCTTTATGTGATCTATCTTACTACTTTGCGATTTATGGATGAAATGCCTATGTGTGGTTACATGTGTAGCATGTATATGTTGAAATGCTCAAATGAAATTTAGATTTAGATTTGGTTGTCACATGTTGTCATTGATTTTCACTTATGAATGTTATCATTTGAAGTGTAATTGGGACTACTACGTAGTCCAGGCAATCAGTAACAATTCCTGGTTAAGTGGATGCAATAGTCTCTCCACATTGGACATGTTCGATGAAACCGAGGCGTACGGTGATCGTCGACAGTGGTACTTTGTCGGCTAATTCAGCGTACGCTCATACCAGTCGAACTTATCTAATAAACCAATTGGCCTATTGTGTGTTTACCATGTATGGACGCTCCTGCTTGAATCTAAGGTACCAACTTACCAGTGAAAAGCCCATTTAACCATGATACCTCGATCCGCTAAGACTCATGAGCCGGACATGGTGGTATGGGACACCGTGGTCGAGCTGTCGGCCTACGCTGGGGCGACGAGCCTCCCCGTAGTGTCCAGTGAGCAATCCAAACTCGTGAGCCGAATACGGTGGTATGGGACACTGTATTCGAGCTGTTGGCCTACACTAATCAGGTGACGAGTCCTTTGTAGTGACCTCGAGTATGAAATAGGCCTACCCCGGTGTAACCTGGCAGTGGTCCCCAGTCGGGTTGGCGACAAGCCTTCAAAAATAGACTGTCAGTTGGTAGGGCGTTGGTGGTAGTGCCCTGAACTTGCCTATCGTATGTGATTAACTAGGATTGACGACCCTAAAGGGATCATTGTTTGGGTTAATGATATAAAGAGCGGTACCTTAGCTTCCCAATTCTGTTGTATGAAAAGGACTAATAAGAACTTGGTAATCATGTTCATGCACCGCACTGCATGTGTCGTTTGGCGTTGAGTAGAGAGCACTGAGGAAGTGACTGACATGCGCGACCGTTAAATGAAGATCGCAGAGGGAGTGCAGGCGAGGGTATGCATCATTTAAACATACCATTCCTGTATTAATCAGAGTACTTATGGATGTTTGATTGTATTGTTTTATCATTATTGCTTGACTGAATTGATAACATGTTAACCTTTGCTTTATTGTTCCACTGAGTTGATCACTCACTCCCACGTTACGGGACAGTGTTGTACACACCAACCAGACCCTGTCTTAGTTGGAGGTGGAGGTGATGCCTACGAGGCGGAGCCAGGCTATGAGGATGACGAGGAGGCATTCTCTTTCATGCAGTTTTCAGGCCAGTTCATGTGAGCCGTGGCCTGATCGACGGGGACTTCGGGGATGTTGATTAGATGTCATTACACTTTATTTTGTACTTTTGGAACACCCTTGTATATTCGTTTTGTTCATTTTTGGAGTATACATGTATACATTTAACCTGGTAACATGTTCACACTCTGGAGACTTACAACAGTTTATACACTTTATATATCTATCACAGTTCTTCCGCTTGCGTAATTTAACTGTCTCTGGAGTATGATATGTTGTTTTGGTGTAATCTCACTCATGTTTAATGCACTAACATGGACAACATTTAATCATCATTATCTATGTTGCATAAATGATGCATTGGAACTCGGGAGTGGAGCTTATGCTCAACCCCCGATTTTCAGAGCGTTATAGGTATGGTCCAGATGACCTTTTAATATGATTCATTTTTTTTGGATAATGCTCTAAATTGATCCCTAAAGATGGATGAATGGTATAGTTGGTATGGCCCATTTGATGTATTTGGGGTCCATTTGATGTAATTGGGGCCCATTTTGTGAGGCCCGATGTGATGTACTTGGGGCTCATTTGATAAGTCCCAATGTGATATATGAGGCCCTTGTTAGAGGCCCAACTTGTTGTATTTGCGGAGGTCCATCATGATATATTTTTTGCCCATGTAAAAGGGCCCACCTTGATATATTTGTAGCCCATCCATGAGGCTCATTGGTGATGCCCATTAATGCGGCCCATTGTGATGTGTATAGACCCATGTCATGCGGCCCAATTTGAGTAATTGAGGCCCACATGATGCGGCTCGATTTGTTGTATTGGAGGCCTGTTGATTCGGCCCACTTGATATATATATGATGGCCCATTGGGGCGGCCCATTGATGTGGCTCACTTGATGTATATGATGGCCCATGGGTGCGGCCCATTGTGATGTACTGAGGCCCATGGGTCGTAGCCCATTGAGATGTATTCCAGGCCCATATGTCGTGGCCCATTGTGACATATTTTCGGCCAATGCGAGGTGGCCCATTATGATGTATTTGAGGGCCATGTGCAGGGCCCACTTGTTATGTATTTGTGGCCCAGTTGATAAGGCTCATTGTGATGTATTTGTGGCCCGTATGACGAGACCCGATGTGGTGTAAATGTGGCCCTTGAGTGAGGCCCAATGCGATGAATGTGCGGACCGATGTAATGTGTGATTTCACTACAATGTATGTAATGATATTTATGTGGGCCACTACTTGGGAGCGATGTTGGCTAAATGTCCACATTGATAGGCAATGATGGCTAAATGTCCACATTGTGACCTTCCCTTGGGCCCATTGTGAGGCCCATTCTTGTTATGGGTAGGCTGTCTAAGCCCATCCTTGATATGAGGAGAGTACACCATCATCTTATAACATGCTTAGTATAGCTTCACGATCCATGCCCATGCGCATCATATGTATGCTTCATATGAGGAGTGATTGATCATAGCACATGCCATTAGGCAGATTATCATGGGACTCCCTGATAGGCAGAGTTGCCCCACATGAGCACGCTGTACGTGCAAGTTCGATGCATGACTGGATGATATGACTCATGCATCTCGCATTTTGTAATATGACCACCATACGCCCTAGGACATCAGGGTCGTAGCCTCCACAGGCATATCGTGATTGACAAGATGGGACATCAGAAATCTATTCTATATGGGATGCTATAAATATCCCTGAGATAAATTCCCTAAACCCTCTTGGTTCCAGAGATTGCTCCAACGTCTAGACCGAGTGGATGCATAAGCGCATGAGGAGGTTGCTTCTCCCACTATGTCGTGGTCAGTTGGAAGGGGGTGCAACCTTACCTGCCCGAGAGGAGGGGGCAAAGCTAGGCTGAGTTTGACCAGCTCAAGGAATGGTTCCGCAATCGACTAGCTGGGCCCGATATTGGCAGGCGGATAGTGAGGTCTCTTACACTCACCTTGTTCCGCGCGATGGGCGATAATCTGGTTTAGAGTTTACTAAACCCCGGTGATTTCCCAGAGAGGAACCATACTAATATGTAGACTTATTGAGTAAGAGTTGCATACTCATTCATTCATTCATTCACTATCCGCTCTAGCTGGTGGTGCGCAACTATTTGTTACGTGTACCTTCACAATAGCGAGGATTTCAGTTGGAGTGCGCGACTAACCTGAGATCAGGAGTTTACCACAATATGTCTGACTATCCAAATTTAGGTATGGGACTGATTTGGATAGAATTCCCTTGTGATGACCCCATAGCCTGCGATATTACGCACTATCATCCCGACTTCACTCCAGCTTGGTCATTTCATTCGCACTGCATATTGCATTGCATCTGCGTCATTTAGCATTTTGGGTTGCCATGTTTCTGCATATTATATGGCCTAGATATAGCTGATGGTATTCGTGGACTTAGCAAGATTTGCATATTGCTTTGCATCCTTAGTATATGATATTGGCTTATTACGTTTTTGCATTGCATAGCCTCGATATAACTCTTGCATCGTATGCCTTGGTATGGCTAATAGCATTCATGGATTTACCAATATGTTTCCACTTACTCTGATATCATATGATTCATGATCTTGACAATATTTCCAACATTGTATGATTATGGCGTTGTATTTGTGTGCTTGGTACTTACCTTGTGCACACACTTTCACCACCCTCTAAGCTTTCTATAAGCTTATGCACAATAGATGCGTGCAGGTAGCGTTAGGTTGAGGTAGCGTGGAGCTTGGAGCATGCAGCGTCTTCTGGAGCTTTGATTTTTATCATATGTATTTCCCTTTCAGTATTGTATTCAAATGTTTATATTAGTGGATATGTGATGATGATGTTGCCTTTGTGATTTGGGATACTTGTGGTTATGCTTCTTATGAGACAAAACGTACATTGGAAAAATCCTCCTTGTAGGATCCCAGGATCGGAATCTGGCGTATGGGTGCTGGGAGCCAAGAATGGGGTACTGCGAAGGCTATCGGCACTGGATTTAGCAATCGAAAATTTTGTGAGCCCGATTTCTGGGTTTGGGGCATGACACCCACTATATGTTTGGGTCTATGTGGGTCACTCCTTGGGAGTAATGTTGGTTGAATGTCCACATTGTATGGGCAATGATGGTTAAATGTCCACATTGTGACCTTCTCTTAGTGTAAAACCCCACATTTTTAATACACGGGTGTTACTGATAAACACTGTGTTACTAATAAACACTTTCAACATAATGATGAGCCTAGGTTCAAACCAAAACTAATACAAGGGATAGGCCAACGAGTTGAAACTACCTGTCAACACCCAATACTCAACACCAGAGTCTCCTGAGAAGGCCAGGACCCCCCTTTTTTACCGTTAATATTTAAACTTGGAGAGATATGTCCCTCAGATTTCCCGAAAAACTCAAATGATACTCCAATCACAACATGGGGACTGTCCAAGGCATTGGATTGTCCGGATCAATGGCACGAGTACTCTGAGGGGACCACCAAGGGGAATGGACGGTATGGATTTCCCTCAGACATCACGATGGGGTCCACATGAGGTGTGTGTGCACCTCACATAGTTGTGCACGATGTGCACTGGATGACCAGCATGGTCAACCGGGTGCTGACCCAACGGGTAGCAAGAAAAGAGAGTTTTCTCTCCCATTTTTCACCCACCGTCGAGTAGGACCGGACGGTGCCATTTGCAGCGGATTGTGGCCCACCTATGGTCACCATCGGTGGGATCCGGACTGTTGATCGGACTTGTATGGTCCAAATGACTAGGCCCACGATGGTTGGCCAATCCGATATAATCGTGCATAAGCGCAGGCAAGGGATGGTAGAGGAACGTTCGCTATGAACATATTGTGGCCGACTCCAAGCCGTCCTCCAGCTTATCTAAACCAATCATTCAACAGGGAAGGCCTGAACCCACGACGTCCGAAGGACTCCATGCACACGCACAGGTGCTTGTGCAACGATAGCCACGGACGGATGGCTACCTTCCCTTGGAAATAAGGCCATTGTGGAACCCTCCACGTCAGCGATTTGCGTCCCAAGCTCTCCTTCAATCCTATCCGCCCCTGGGAATAGAAATCTACGCCTTTCATCCATTGCCAGAATTAGCCAGCCAACTGCCTGTTACGTCGGTTGGCATGGGAGACAAATCTAGTTTGGGAAATGGCAGTTGGCTTAATTCAGGCCTTCCGCCAGGCTACGTGGAGCAATCTCCACCGCTCCCTTTAGGGCAGCAACAAATGGCAGTGGAGAGATTCCCTTCTCGTGAGAAAATCGCATGAGGCAGAAGATCTTGCGTGAAGTGGTGAAACGCAAACGAAGGGCCCGAAAAATTGGCCCCACCGTGATCAAAGGTCACATCTGATTTGTTCAAACGGATCAGATCACATGAAAACACCGTCAATGATGATTTGCCATGATCGGCCATGTCATCTTCCCCATCGGGCCAAAAACCCACCATCACAGAATGGGTCCCACAATGGATAGAAAGTTGCTTTTCTTGTGGGTCACAACACCAGGAACCCATCCCCAATAACAGATGGATTCCATGCATGCGAAAAATGCGAGATAAACATGTGAATCCGGCCATTGAATCATGACCGTTGGATGAGGAGTTCACACGTGCTTAGTTCAATAAAAACCGACCGTTGGCCTTGGGATTCGGACCACAAGCTCACTGAGAAAGAAAGAGAGTGAGAGGAGCTGAGTTCTGAGTTGGGTATTGAGCCAGGTGTCGTACTGCACCGAGTCGAACCATTCGAGTCGGGTCAGTGCAGCCCGTAAGTACCTTACATCAGGAGAGAAAAATTAGAGAAAAGCATAGAGGGACTGAGAGAGAAAAAGAGAGAGAGATATAGGGAGGTTGAAGAAGGAGAGCGAGAAAACCAGGCACCCACACTGCACCAACTCAACCCAACTAGCTAGGATCGAGTTAGGTCAGTTCAGGTTCAGGGAACTCCATTCCCATGAAGAAGAAAGAGCTCAGGCAACCCTGAGTACACCACCTCCATTTGTCGGTTTGATTCCAGATAAGGTTAGGCCGATTGGCTCTCTTAATGAAGGCCACTGCTGGCCGTTATTTTGCTGAGTTCCAGCTGAAATAGCGGTGAAGACCGCTTGAGTAGAGGCTGTATTATGCCAATGTGTCCTAGAGGGGGGTGAATAAGACTTTTTAAAGATTTATGAGTTATTTAAAAATCCTATCACTCTAATCCTATCATGTATGCATTTTTCAGGATTACTCAAAAGTAACTCTACCGGCTTTCAAGCCAAGTAGAGGATCCAATCACAAACTAACAGGATATAGTAATATGCAACTTAGTCTATGTTGGATGTGACTGTGTGTGTGTGTGTGACATGTGATCAGATATATAAATAGATTGTCATGAATCACACATAGAGAAAGCAATCACAAACACAGTTATTTTATAGTGGTTCGACGATAAGTCTACTTCACTCCCGGTTGTCACACTCAACCCTTAAGTGTACCGGATTTCACTAAGGAGGTTTCCCAGGGTTTACCTCAAACCTAAGGTTTTAAATCAGGTTCACCTTCAACCTTTACAGAGGTTTTACGCGGTTCACCTCAAACCCAGAGTTTTGCTGGTTCACTCCTAACCAGATGTTTATGCTCTCCATAGAGCAAGGGTCCACACAACGCACTCGGATTTTAGATCACACAGGTCAAGAACCTACATAAGGACCTAACAGTTTATGCCCTACACAAGAGCAATGGTCCACACAGCCCACCCGGATTTTAGACCACACAGGTCAAGGACCTACACAAAGACCTAACAGTTTATGACATACACAAGAGCAAGGGTCCACCCTGTGCACCCACTACGTACACTCCTGCCGGAGGCCTCCTTGAGGACTTCAAAGGGTGAGAACCACTTAAGGCCAAGACCTAGAAAGGAATGTTCACAAGTGTCCTCTGGACTCTACATAATTACAGATAAGTTGATGAGTCCCGTTAAGCACAACGTCAAAGATCTCCTCCTCCTTGTTGACGAAGAGTCTTCAGCTCCCTTGATCCGCAACGCAAGATGATATACCGATGCTCGGCTTCGGGTTGGGTCAAGGGTGAGATGGAATCCTACTCTCTAAAGATTTTCCTATAAGGAAGATAGAGTGGTTCCTCTCTTATGCATTCAAGGCATCCCAGCTTAATGATTTGCCATTAAGGTGGTAGCTGAAGGATCTTTGAATGCAGAAGTTCGTTCCCCAATCCACTCTATTTAATATCAATGGTAAGGGTGGATTGGAGGATGAACTCCCTAGAGAGAAAGGCCTCAAGTATAAGATGTAAGTTGAAACACACAAAAGCTCTCTCTTTTCTCTCTTACAGCAACCAAGAACAAGTCCTCTATATAGGCAAGAGGTTCCAACGGATATAAAATGGTCACATTTATGACAGAGTTCGATATCATCAAGCAGGTTCGATATCATCGAGCGTATACTCTCGATAACATCGATGGTCTGCTCGATGACTCGGACTCAATGTCATACGCTTTTGAAACTCCTTACCAATAGGTCGATGAATCGAAACAGTTGTCGATGTCATCGGATTTCGAACTCTGATTCCATCGATGACTGGATCGATCCCTCGACACATGAAAAATGAGAGAGACTTGACTTTGAAAATATTTCAGGTTTTAAAGAATGATCGGGGGAACCGTCGAGGTCATCAGAATTTGAATGCCGATGATATCGAGATCAGAGTCGAGGCATTGATAATTCCAGCAGATTTATCTTTGAACTTGCTGGACAGATTATGGCTTAGTTCGATGCAATCGATCTGGTGTCGATATCATCAATATTTGAATATTGATTAAATCGAAGGGCCCCCGATCATAGTAAAAAAAAACATCCTGATATATCTACTGTGAGAAGAGCGCGCCCACCATCGATATCATCGATAGACCTCCGATCTTATCGATATTTGAATTCAGATCATATCGGGAGGTCATCTATATATCGAAGATTTTTAAGATTTTCATTAAAAAACAAGGGCGCCAGAAATCTACCTGTCGATCTTATCAAGCCACTCTCGATGGTCTCGAGATTTGAATATCGATGGTATCGATATGAGTATCGATACATTGATAATTCGTCCAGATATATTGTGCAGTTGCTTGACATATTGGTCCTCTTATCGATAATATCATTAAGGTATCGAGGACATCGACAAAATAGGTCGATCATATCGAGGGTGCTTCGATAAAATCGACAAGGCGAGAAAAACTTAGAGATTTTCCTATTTTGTAAAAAGTTTTCTCACCACAAAAACCCTAAGATGTCTATCTTGTTTTAAGGGTTTAAATCACCTGGTGTTTTGGGACATGGGATGTGAGGCTATGATTTACCTATTGTGAGCTTCCACACATCCGGTCGAGGCAGACGCTTGAATTGTTCTTCCTATCGATCTCTGTAGCCAGTCTGACTCATCACACACGTAACTTGACAAACCAGGGCACAAGTAGGTGCACTTTCAATCTCCCCCTTTGTCAATTATGTGACAAAATACCCCAAACACCCTAGAACACTTCTAGACACACCCTAAATTGTGTGTACATGCATTTACACAATTTTACAATTTTTCTACCCAATGTACACATCCTAGAAGTATCCGCTCCCCCTTACTTCAAAACTCCCCCTTTCTTGCAACTGCTCCCTCTAACACCTGGATAAACATAGATAGATACACAATTTTCCACTCGGAGTGGTTTGAATTGTTCTCCCCCTTTTTGTCAGTCATTGGCAAAGGTATAGCAAGTGATATTGACTAATGTTTAAAATACTTGAGAGAACATGCATACAAGATACAGATGAGTAATGATCAAAAAATTATAAGAAGTCATCTGTGGTCAGAACAAGAGTATGCATATCAGTTTAAGGAATGCAGTGATAACAGTAAATCAATTTAGCATTAAACACATCATATGCATTCCATCAGACAAATTAGGGGAACACATATACCAGATTGGCAGAAAAGATGAGAAATATATCCAGCCACATTCAACAAAATATTCGAAAAATATACTGTCCAAGATTGGCAGTAGCAAAACATCCATCTCCACAATACTATCCAGAGACTGAGTCCTCTTTACTCAGAGATTTATATATATATATATATATATATATATATATAAAATAGTAGTAATGCATCACACCTATGCATGAGCGAAGAGCTTTCAGTGAGAATCCAGGTCTGTGATGCATTGGACATTCTGTAGACAGTCAACAGCCTCTAGAATGTTGGCAGTTCATTCAGAATTTTCTGTGTATCATTTTGCAGAGTTGCCAGCACGATTTTGATCTTCAGAAGACGGACTTCACACTTATCTAGCTGTTTCATCATGTGGGATTGTCTATCAAGCAGATCTTGTATAGCATTTCGATTGATGACAACCTGAGTGTTTACGCAAGAGACGGAGCTACGTACTGAATATCCTTTGTCTAAGCTTGAATTGGTTTCTTCACGAGGCGTACTGGCCATGATATGGCAGATGTTTTCTTGATTAAACCAGATACGCGGGTGTGGAGGATTGTTGGTAGGAGTTTGCCCAAAGTGTTGTGATAGCTTTGTCACAAGGTATGGGAATGGAAATTCTCCACCAAGATTCATGATATTCCCCCATCCAATCAGTTCTAAGAGATTGATGATCCCAAAAAGTGTAATGCTCTTCTTCAGAACTAACCATTCTGCCACAAGGTTCAAGATTATATGTGAAGATGAGCCAGTCTCTCTATTCTTTCCTTTCATGCTCTTCATTGAAGGTTGTTGTGGAAGAACCAAATGTTTAGACATTTTCAATGAAGATCAGAAGAAGTTTAACCATCTCGATGATTCAGCTTCTCGAGAGATCGTCGATGGTATCGAGTTTCGGTCGATGAAATCGAAATGTTTACTCAATAGATGTCTCTAAGGTGAATGTTTTCAATTTTCAGCATTTAGACAAATTTTCATGTATACTATTAGTATATCTATGTATCAGCAGTATACACAGCAAAATTTTGTACAATCAATGCACACATCAAAATTACAAACATTTGAATGTTTATATACAAAAGATGAGGGGAGGAACCTCAGATATATCATTTAGAGTTCAGCAAAAAAATGCATCATTTCAGCAAATATCCAGATCTCGATGCATAATCTAGACATGTTCCTTCATTCTTAATGCTCCTCTATATCATTCCTCTCTATTCTTTTAATAATGTAGCAGTGGTTGTCTGTGCGATGACCCTTAATTACTGATTTTCCTGATTGATCTAGGATATCACATTCTTCTTTATTGAACATGACCACATGCCCATTATCACAAATTTGAGAGATGCTTAAAAGATTATGCTTCAATCCTTTTATGTAGTAAGCATTCTCATTTTTGAATGATTCAATTCCGCTTATGGTTCCTTGTCCAATCACTTTAGTGGTGGTACCATCTCCATACGTGATTATCCCTTTTTGAAGATCCGTATATTCTGAGAGAAGGGATTTGTCACCTGTGACTTGTCTTAAGCAACCGCTATCTAGGTACCATCTAGCATTATTACCTGTTAAATGATCTGAGTGTATAACAAGGCATTTTTTCTTCTCTTTGATTATCCATTTTGTGATAGGATTCTTACTTGTGGCAGATCTGTTTTTCTTATCTGATTCAACCACCTGATTCACTGAGTCTTTCTTCCTGTCAGATAGTTTGAGTGGTAATGGTTGTATATATCTTTTGCTCAACACATCCTTTGAATCCCCACTTGTTTGATAAGCCGGATTTTTGCCTTTGTTGCTACTGGAAATATCAGAGTTTCCATGTGTTCCATATCCAGTTCTTGTTCTAGCTTTTTCATAGCCCAAACCATTTTTGTTGTTTCCAGATTTTCCCATACCCAATAGTTTTTCTAACCTCTCACCACTCTGGGAAAAGTTACAGTTTAGTTGGGCTATTTTCCAGGATTCTTCTAATCCATTTTGAAGTGTATAATTTTTCTTCTGAAGAATCAAGTTTTCCTCATTTAACCCTTTAACTTGTTTCTTTAATTTTTCCGACTCAGATTTCTAGTAAATGTTGGTTCTTTCAAGTTTATCATTATCTGAGTGATATTGCTGCAAATCAGTAATTAGATGAGTATTAATATTTGAAGCTTTATCCAAATCTAATTGCAGCAACTCCTTTTTGGTCTCAATTATACCAAGTCTTTTGACAATGTTAACGCTATGATATAGAGTTGATTATAAGCGTCTTGTAGTTCATCTTTTTCTTCTTCTTTTTCTTCCCTTGTTTCCTCATTATCGGATGGAAATGATTCAATGACTTGTTGTTCTTCCTCGTTTTCAGATTCAGTGGGAATGATTGGAGCAATGGAGACCATGAGAATTTTCAGTGATTTCTGATCTCCATCGCTGTCCGAGTCACTAGATTCTGAATTTGACTCTTCAGTATCATCCCATGTGGCGGCCATCGCCTTGCCCTTAGTTTTTCTGTTTGAGCATTCAGTTGACAGGTGTTCATACTCATGACAGGCATAGCATTGAGGTTCATTGGTTTTCTAACCAAATTTGCCTGTAGAAGGTTTATAATTCACCTTTCTTCCCTTGGATGGACGGCCACGGTTCTTCTGAAAGAACCTTCTGAATCTTTGTGCCAGCAAGGCCACTTCCTTATCTTCATCTTCCTTTTCACTCCCACTGTCCTCATGAATTGTTTTCTTAGAAGTTTTTAGGACAGTGTTTTTGGATTTTTGGGGTTGAGTGAAGTGTAGTTCAAAGGTTTGTAGGGAACCTACTAGTTCTTCTACTTTCATTTCATTTATGTTCCTACATTCCTCAATTGTTGTTACCTTAGGATTAAATCGTTGCGGTAATGATCTCAAGATTTTTCTACAGATTTTAGGAACCGGAACCTTTTCTCCCAATCCACCCATGGAGTTGCAAATCATATTTAGCTTTGTGAAAAACTCCATAAATGTTTCATGCTCTTTCATTCTGAGATTTTTGAATTGTGAAGTCAGGAGTTGTAGTTTGGACCTCTTCACAGTACTTGTGCCTTCATGGGTTGTTTCCAGTAGATCTCATGCTTCTTTAGATGTCCCACACATGCTTATTTGATTGAAAATATCTTGGGACACAGCACAGTAGATGGCATTCATAGCATTAGCTTCAGAAGTCTGTTTATCTTTATCAGACGTCGTCCACATCTCTTTGGATTTGGGTTTTGTGGTAGTTGTGCCACTATCTAGTACAACTTGATCTGTTGGTGGCACATATCCATTTTCAACTATCTCCTAAATGTCATGATCCAAAGATCTCCGAAAGTAGTGCATCCTGGCCTTCCAGTATGCATAATTTAAGCCGTCAAATACTGGAGGCCTGGTGACTGATGAGCCCTCTCCTTTGGCCATATTCCCAACTTCAGTCAAGATCACTCTCTACGCAGTGAAGCCCTTAAATAGAGACCCGCTCTGATACCAATTGAAATAGCGGTGAAGACCGCTTGAGTAGAAGTTGGATTATGCTAATGTGTCCTAGAGGGGGGTGAATAGGACTTTTTAAAGATTTATGAGTTATTTAAAAATCTTATCACTCTAATCTTATCATGTATGCATTTTTCAGGATTACTCAAAAGTAACTCTACCGGCTTCCAAGCCAAGTAGAGGATCCAATCACAAACTAATCAGGATATAGCAATATGCAACTTAGTCTATGTTGGATGTGACTCTGTGTGTGTGTGTGTGACATGTGATCAAATATATAAATAGATTGTCATGAATCACACATAGAGAAAGCAATCACAAACACAGTTATTTTATAGTGGTTCGACGATAAGTCTACTCCACTCCCGGCTATCGCACTCAACCCATTAAGTGTACCGGATTTCACTAAAGAGGTTTCCCAGGGTTCACCTCAAACCTAAGGTTTTAAATCAGGTTCACCTTCAACCTTTACAGAGGTTTTACGCGGTTCACCTCAAACCCAGAGTTTTGCTGGTTCACTCCTAACCAGATGTTTATGCTCTCCATAGAGCAAGGGTCCACACAATACACCCAGATTTTAGACCACACAGGTCAAAGGACCTACACAAGGACCTAACAGTTTATGCCTTACACAAGAGCAAGGGTTCACACAGCGCACCTGGATTTTAGACCACACAAGTCAAGGACCTACACAAGGACCTAACAGTTTTTGCCCTACACAAGAGCAAGGGTCCACCCTGTGCACCCACTACGTACACTCCCGCCGGAGGCCTCCTTGAGGACTTCAAAGGGTGAGAACCACTTAAGACCAAGACCTAGAAAGGAATGATCACAAGTGTCCTCTAGACTCTAGATACTTACAGATAAGTTGATGAGTCCCATTAAGCACAACGCCAAAGATCTCCTCCTCCTTGTTGACGAAGAGTCTTCAGCTCCCTTGATCCGCAACGCAAGATGATATACCGATGCTCGGCTTCGGGTTGGGTCAAGGGTGAGATGAAATCCTACTCTCTAAAGATTTTCCTATAAGGAAGATAGAGTGGTTCCTCTCTTATGCATTCAAGGCATCCCAGCTTAATGATTTACCATTAAGGTGGTAGCTGAAGGATCCTTGAATGCGAAAGTTCATTCCCCAATCCACTCTATTTAATATCAATGGTAAGGGTGGATTGGAGGATGAACTCCCTAGAGAGAAAAGCTTTAGGTATAAGATGTAAGTTGAAACACACAAAAGCTCTCTCTTTTCTCTCTTACAGCAACAAAGAACAAGTCCTCTATATATAGGCAAGAGGTTCCAACGGATATAAAACGGTCACATTTATGACAGAGTTCGATATCATCGAGCAGGTTCGATATCATCGAGCGTATACTCTCGATAGGATCTATGGTCTGCTCGATGACTCGGACTCGATGTCATACGCTTTTGAAACTCCTTGCCAATAGGTCGATGAATCGAAACAGTTGTCGATGTCATCGGATTTCGAACTCCGATTCCATCGATGACTGGATCGATCCCTCGACACATGAAAAATGAGAGAGACTTGACTTTGAAAATATTTCAGGTTTTTAAGAATGATCGGGGGAACCGTTGAGGTCATCGGAATGTGAATGTCGATGATATCGAGATCAGAGTCGAGGCATTGATAATTCCAGCAGATTTATCTTTGAACTTGCTGGACAAATTATGGCTTAGTTCGATGCAATCGATTTGGTGTCGATATCATCGATATTTGAATATCGATTAAATCGAAGGGCCCCCGATCATAGTAAAAAAAATATCTTGAAATATCTACTATAAGAATAGGCGCCAACCATCGATATCATCGATGGACCTCCGATCTTATCGATATTTAAATTCAGATCATATCGGGAGGTCATCGATATATCGAAGATTTTTGAGATTTTCATTAAAAAACAGGGGCGTCGGAAATCTTCCTGTCGATCTTATCGCGCCACTCTCGATGGTCTCGAGATTTGAATATCGATGGTATCGATATGAGTATCGATACATCGATAATTCGTCCAGATATATTGTGCAGTTGCTGGACATATTGGTCCTCTTATCGATAATATCATTAAGGTATCGAGGACATCGACAGAACAGGTCGATCATATCGAGGGTGCTTCGATAAAATCGACAAGGCGAGAAAAACTTAGAGATTTTCCTATTTTGCAAAAAGTTTTCTCACCACAAAAACCCTAAGATGTCTATCTTGTTTTAAGGGTTTTAATCACCTAGTATTTTGGGACATGGGATGTGAGGCTATGATTTACCTATTGTGAGCTTCCACACATCCGGTCGAGGCAGATGCTTGAATTGTTCTTCCTATCGATCTTTGTAGCCAGTCTGACTCACCAACACGTAACTTGACAAACCAGGGCACAAGTAGGTGCACTTTCACCAGCCACCTGACCGAGCCATTTCTAGGGCCGAAAACTGTCTCTGATCAGGGCTAAGATCAGCCCCTGGTTAGGGCCAAAAATGTCCGAGAGCAGCCCCTTTGATGGGCTAAGCTGTTGAGCTAAATGGCGGTCCTTCTGCTGGACTAGAAACTGGGCTCTAAGACCGTTTAAGATGGGCCTCATCATGCATTGCAGTGGGCCAGAATCAGTTATAGGTCGTTGACTAAACTACGGTGCTCGATCTCGTCTTTTGGGGAAACCTTGGGATTCTAATATTGTCTCTAAATTCCATCGCTCCCTTTCCTAAGTCAGAGTGCATCAGTGTGCGTCATGTTAGCCTATTACCCTAGGTCCAGTTTAATCCAATTCATTCTCTGATACCAAACTGTAACACCCCAAATCTTGAGGGTCGAACAAAGCTCTACTCCCGAGATTCAGAACATCACTTATGCATTATGGATGATGATGTTCAGATTTTATTCATGTTCATGAGTTAAGCATGCATGGGATTATAGTAGATAACACATCATACTCTGGATTTAATTAAGTTAAGCAAAATGCGGAATTCTAAACAAGTCTGTATCAGTATGCAGATGTTTCATAAGATTTCTTCCAGAGTATGAGTATGTCACCAGGTTCAATATATACATATACCATTCCAAAATAAGCAAAATGTATGTGTCCAACTAAGCCCAGATATCCCTGTGGTCCCTACGTATTAGTGCATATCCTAGAGCAGCCTATCCGAGAGTTGGAAGTAGGAGAATTCTTCTCCTCTTCCTCATCCAAGAAGTCCTGCTCCATTACATAAACTTCATCTGCACCTGCATCTACCTTAAAGTCTGGTTGGTGTTTTAAAACACCGTCCCAGAGTGGGAGTGAGTGATCAACTCAGTGGTTCTATAAGGCAAAAGTTACACATGTTATCAAGTCAATCAAAGCAGTAATGATAAAGCAATCATAACAATCATTTCCTAACTATGCTTGTTAATGCAAGAATGGGGTGCAAGTAATGATGCATGCCCTCACCAATCAATGCTCCCTCACACGCGACTTCGACCACCTATTTCTCATATAACAATTCTTCCTCCACTATGTGACTCTAGCACCTGTTTGGCACATCCTAACTAATGCAGTGTGATGCATGGTCATATTAGCCAAGTAATTAATTAAGCTTATTCATACATCAAGTTTGGGAAGCTAGGGTACCACCCTTTATATCATTGACCCAAATCAAACATTTGGCATCAGACAACCATAGTGGTCCTACTCCTATGTCTTGGATCCATCTAGGTTCGTCACTCCTAGTTAATCACATACGATAGGCAAGTTGAAGGTTCGTCACTCCTAGTTAAACACATATAATAGGCAAGTTACAAGAAGTTATACTCGCGGTCACTACAAGGAGGCTCGTCACCCCCGCGTAGGCCGACAGTATGAACACGGTGTCCCATACCACCATGCCCGGCTCACGAGTTTTAGTTGCTCATTGGTCACTACGGGGAGGCTCGTCACCCCAACGTAAGCCAACAGCACGAACACGGTGTCCCATACAACCATGCCCGGCTCATGAGTCTTAGTGGATCGTGGTACCATCATTAAAGTGGATCTTTGCATTGGTGAGGGGTACCTTAAATTCAAGCAATCGCATCCATACATAGTAAATACACAATAGGTCAATCGGTTCATTAGGCAAGCTCGATTGGTATAGACGCATGGTGACTTAATCGGCATGGAGGGCGTATGCACCCCTTGTGGCCTAGCCACTGTCGACAATCGTCATACGACTCATGTTCATCGAGTTTACCCAAGGTGGCAAGACTAATTCGGCCACCCAAACAAGGACTTTTACCGATTGTCGGGGCCACGTTTGTAGCCTCAATCCTACTCAAATGCAGCTAACAAACACATGTGATATTCATCTCAGCATTCAACAAACAATCCAAGTGGATTTCTCATTTGGGCATTTCATCAAATACATAGATTATGTTACCAAACACTTGCATTTTATCAATTAATTACATAGAGGAAAATATGATTACATAAAGGAAAATATACATAGGTAATAAAGAATCCTATCTTAATACTCATAGTAAATACAAATCATCAACAGTTTCTCATTTAGACAATTTATCAAACACATAGACTACGTTAGTTACAACACATGTTTTATCAATTCTTTAAACTGAGAATTCCATATGCATATTATAATGATGAATCCTAGATTAGTAATCATGGCAAGCACTAATCATTTTCAATTTCTTATTTAAACATTTCAACAAACACATAGGATGCATCATTTACTCATCACAGTTCATAGGTGTATATCATAAAGAAATCGACGTGTAAGACAATACGGTAGCAATCAAAGCACGCATAACTCATTAGCTAATGTGAAAGCACTGATAAACCATAACCTAAGCATTTATAGTCTGCACCTTTCGTTAGGTTGCTTGACTTGGACTCGGTCCAAATCCTACGTTTCCAAAATGAAACGTCGGGCACCTAAATGATGAAGTTGATTAGCTAGGTTAATGAAACCCTATCCGAGAGTTCTAAATCGATATTAGGGTTGGTATTTCTTACTCGAAAGGTGATTAGGTGCGTGGAGTCGTGGGGGAAGATTCCTGCAGTAATCTCCCAAAACTCTTCTTCTCTCTTCCCTCTTTTCTCCTCTCTCTCCCTCTAGGGTTTTGTAAAATTCATATATGGGAGAGGGGGTGTCAAATGAGAGCTTTTTATAGGCCCAGTTGTGATGCAAATGGCCCCAGGGCCACCTTATACATGGTTTATACCCCGTGGGCGTCTGTTTCTGACGAACAGGGCTCATAGGGAGGCCCACGGCTCATTTACGTCATAGGGTACACTCCCTGACAATGGATCTATGTTAAGACACGATTTCAATGCGATCGGATAAGCCGATCGACCGTGGAGAACCTGTGTCAGATCAACGGTCATACGTGTTTAATCAGGGCCACGGTTATACAGATATGTGCATGGAAATTTCCTTTCCCCATGGGTGAAGTTTGGTCACAAACTAACAGTCCAAATTCTTAAATTTCGCGTGAGAGTGAATGGCCTAATTCACTTACGTTTTAGTTTGTTTTCTAAAGGTATTCGCGTTTCTCACGCTCTTAACTCACGGCTCAAGTTGGGCATTTCTGGACACTATCTGGGCTTGATTCCCGCGATGGTTGTCAAGTCCAACAGGACATACATAGTCATATAGTTTCGCGGTCATCGGACCCCCAACGTGCAGTCTGGGTCCGATACAGAGTTTCAAAGTACTCCTGAGAACGACAGGCCCTTGGGATTTCTCCTAGGTTTTCAGGTGGCATTGAGCGAGCAAAAATTTTGATTCTAGGCCTTCTCAAATGTGAAAATGGTGGCCCGAGCTTAATCCACCAATTACTTAGCTAAATTCTATTTAAGTGATATAACCGGACACGGTCCTTGGGTTATTCTACCTAAGGTTGTACTCGGGTCTTTGTACGGATTTTTTCGAGACGTTACACCTACCCCCACTAACTCTCTCTCTCTCTCTCTCTCTCTCTCTCTCTCTCTCTCTCTCTCTCTCCTTCATCTCTCTCTTTCCCTCTTTCATTCTCCCATTTTTCCATTGTTGCAAGTGCTTGGATATCCCAATCTATCCCAAAATCCAACCCCTTGCATGCTCTTATACCCCCTCATCAAACCATCCAAAGTCCATCTCAACCATTGAAGCATCTTCCTTGGCCCACTAGGATCCCATCGATGGAAGAAGGAGCTTGAGATTTGAAGGTGGGTGCTCTCTAGAGTTATATCTTACTCTCTTCCCGAGATCTCTTTCTTTTCTTTACATGGGGACTTGAAGGACCCACCAATCCATGGTGGAGATCCGCCATGATCCCCTAGATGTGGCCTTTGACACATCTTGTTGCATGCATGAGCCATGGTGGGACCATTCTCCATGGACCCCACCATTATGTTTTTACTTCAATCCATAACTTTTAAGGGTCATTTAGACCCCTGATTTGCATGGTGGGGATGGTATCCCCACCTCAGATTTTTTTACGTTATGTTGGGCTCATGCATGCATGGGACCCATATGTGATTGTATGGTGTAGATCATGTGAGGGACTCATAGTGGTGGAGTCTCTCTCTCTCTCTCTCTCTCTCTCTCTCTCTCTCTCTCTCTCTCTCTCTCTCTCTCTCTCTCTCTCTCTCTCTCTCCATCTCCTATTTTTATTGATGATCATGGCCCATCTGATGTGCTCAACACATCTAGATCGTCCAACAGGGTGGGACACCCCAGCTGTCCAATTTTCTAGATGCAGGCCGACCCACCTTGCTACCCTATCTTGCATGCAAAGGTTTGATGCATGTAGACCTTGGTCTGAGTGTGTAGGGCCCATCTATGTGGTCCAATCTTGATGTACATGGTGTTATATATTTTATTTTTTTCCAACAAGCTTTTGGCCTGGAATTGAACAGCAACATGTTGCTGTCCAGATTTTTCTCCAGGCCCATTTGATGTTTGTAGAGGGTTTTGCTTTGATTTTACCTAGAATTTATGTGTTGGGATGATGCATATGGACCCCACGTGATGTGTGTATTCTATATCCATGTCGTCTACATGATGGGGCCCACCTTGCTGCCCGTCCAGCGGCAGGACCACTGCTTGCCCATATGGACAAGCCCAGGTGGAGAGAAAACATAAATATCAGCTTTATTCAAAGCTGGTGGGTCCCACACGTGTGGACCCACCTCTAACGTATGCGTTTCACCCATGCTGTCCACCGTCCACTGTTGGACGGTGGGACCATGTGATATATATGTTTTATATCCTACTCGTCCATCCACTTGGTCGAATGTGTGACCCACCCCACACGTGCTGCACGTGTGGGGGTGGGGCCCACATTGATGTATGTATTCTATATTCACACCGTCCATCTCTGGACGGTGCTATGTGGGGCCAACCATGATGTATGGGTCTTATCCACGCTGTCTAACCTCTGGACGGTGGGACCCACCTCAATGTATGTGCTGTATATTCACACCGTCCCTCCTTGGATGGTGATGTGTGGGCCCACCATGTTGTACATGTTATATCCACGTTGTCCAACCCCTGGACGCGATACCCATTTGATGCATGTTTTATCCTCAGTCGTCTAGCCCTTGAACATCCAGATTGACTGGACTGCTGCTGACCCAAAAGTCCAGCAGCAGGCCCACCTCCTTGTATGATATACACCACCATATTGAACAGAATTTGGGCCCCTTTGATGTCCCACCTTTCATCTAATTATATAAGGGCCAGATTGCCCAGATTTTCTAGATGTTTAATGTGCCAAATGGGCTGAATATCTAGCCTTAGAATTCCTATAGTGAGGTGTTATCCATCCATTCTGGTGAACTATATGGGCTAATTTGTAAATCACTATGTTGAGTATATTGTACACCTGGCCCAGCTATATTTTTGGAGGGCTAAATATCTAGCCTTAGAATTTCTATAGTGAGGTGTTATCCATCCATTATGGTGGACTATATGGGCTAATTTGTAAACCACTATGTTGAGTATATTGTACACTTGGCCCAAAGAGGCCCACCATTTTGGATGTGCTAGACATAGCCTACCTCAGCATTTTTTTGGGCTTTGGACTGCCCCATGTGGCCCACCTTGATGTATGTGGGCTATGGGCTGACCCAAGAGGCCTAATATTGAAGTATGAGATAATATGAGTGAAGCCCATTTATTTTCCAGCCATTATGAGGGTTATGGGTTGTTTCATTAGGCCCTTGTGTGAGGCCCATTGTGATGTATATTAGGCCCTTGTGTGAGGCCCATTGTGATGTATACAAGGCCCTTATGTGAGGCCATGGGCCCCACTATATGTATGGCTCTATGTGGGTCACTCCTTGGCAACAATGTTGGTTGAATGTCCATATTGTATGGTCAATGATGGTTAAATATCTATACTGTGACCTTCCCTTAGTCCCATTGTTAGGCCCATTCTCATCCTTCTCTAAGTGGGTTGACCCAAATCATTGGGGCCCATTGATATTTACATGATCCATCTATTCATATTGGGTTAACATAAAATGTTGGGCCCCCATTGGTTGTTAGTAGGATTATTTAAATCTTGGAGTCCATCTAGGACTTATTTGGGCCCCCTAGGGAATTTAGTGGGTTATATGATAGTATGGAGAAAGAAGCTCGTTTCAGATCCTTAGGAATATAGGTAGGCCACCTAGGCCCAACCTTGATATGAGGAGAGTATATCATTACCGTAGATGGTAGGATCTACAATGTAAGATTTGGTATATCCACAATTGAGGACCGATCTTTATGTTATGGTTTAGATCTGTTGTCCTTCTATGAATTCTGCCTTGTGTATAGGCTGATTATCGATGCTGACTATTAGTATGTGATAGCATAACATCATGATACATGCCCATATGCATCATCTGCATGCTTTTTACGAGGAGTAACTGATCATAGCATTATGTCATTAGGTAGGTTGTTTAAGGGCTCCCTGATAGGCAGAGTTGTCTCACATGAGCGCACAGTATGCGTAGGATTGATGCATGACTAGATTGTATTACTCATATACCTTACATTGTGTGTTATGATTACTTATGCCCTAGCGACATCAGGGTTGTAGCCTCCACAGGTATAGCATGGATGGCAGGATTAGACACCAAAAATACTTGTTAAAGCATAAGGGTGCCATAAATGTCCCATGGTGAAAGTCCCCAAACCCTTATAGTACCATGGAGGATGCTCCAATGTCTAGACCAAGTGGATGAATGAGCGCATAAGGGCCGAATACCAGGAGGCCGTGTCTCCCACTGTGTCATAGTCGATTGGAAAGGGGTGTAACCTTACCTGCTCGAAGAGAATGGGGTTATTGCTAGGTTGAGTATGACCAGCTTGTAAATGGGTCGGCTATCGACGTGCCGGATAGATGTTGGTAGACTATTGGTCAGGCGGATAGTGAGATCTCTTCCACTTGCATAGTTGTGCATCCAATGTGGGGCGGCAATCTAGTGTATTGTGTACTAGACCCCAGTGATATTCCAAAGATAAACTGTATTGATATAAGGATTCAGATGAGATTTTATATGCTTGAGTTGCATCTCAAATATGACATTGGCCACGTAGGCCTTGCATCGCATGGCCTTGGTATGGCCGATAGTATTCACGCCTTGTATCGCATAGCCTTGGTAGGTTAAAGTATTCATGGACTTACTAGCATTTCCGCATTACTTTGATATTGCATACTTGCATTTCTACCTTGCGCACACACTTTCACCACCCTCTAAGCTTTCTATAAGTTTATGTACGATTGATGCGTGCAGGTGACGCTAAGACATAGCTAAGCAGGAGTAGGAGCGCACAACTGAGCTTTTGGAGTTCTGATATTATCATTGTATTTCCCTTATGCATTGTACTTAAAGTTTTTTATCATAGTGGATTTTGTGATGATGTTCTTGTTATTGTTCGTGGGTTATGCATACGGTTATGCTTATTACGAAATAAATTTATATTGAAAATCCTCCTTGTAGGATCCTAGGATCGGAACCTGGTATATGGGTGCTGGGAGCCGAGAATGGGGTACTACGGAGGCTGTTGGCGATCGAAAATTTTGTGAGCCCAATTTCTGAGTTTGGGGCGTGACAGTTTATAACTCAAATCCTTACCTGAAAGACTGACACTTACTGATATTCAATACTTTACAAACCAAACTTTGAAAGTGGATCAGAAGGTTAAACAAATGGCTCATAACTATGACATGATAAATGATGAATTATTTCAAAAAACCTACGACGGTTTATTATTAAAATGTTCATCTATGGGGTAAGCATCGAAAGTAAAGGGTGAAGCCCATGAAGGCATATGCGGAGCACATCAAGCTGGAAGAAATTTTAAGGCAATGATTCGACAATATAGTTATTATTGGAAAAAAAAACAATAGACTGGTGTGTAAGATACGATTAGGGATGCGGACCTTATCAATAGCATGGCCCTGTGCAACATGTTCCAGCCATAGAATTGCACCCGATCATAAAGCCATGGCCTTTCCAAGGGTGTACATGGACTTTATAAATGATAACCTAACTTGTCGAATTTAGCCCCATCAATGTGCCGATCTTGAGTTGCCTCTTCAAAGGTCTCCCGTGCTTGAATCCGCTCCTCAATTGCTCCCCTGATCATGATGTTGATGTGTTACCAATGCTTCAGTTCCACGATCAAACACCTTTCATGCAATACTTCAATGTGGTGACCAAGTGATGGAAGGTCGGGTGAATCTTCTACAACTGATGGAAGGTTGTAATTCCTATGGGATTCACCTAGATGGGTCCTTTATGACTTAGACAAATAGTATACCAATATAGTTGGGTCTAATCTCTAAAGAATGATGGAGTTCAAAGCTCATCTTCAAGGTGGAGGTTGGAATCCTCATTAGAGTGTTAATCTTAATGAAGATAACTTAGAACTCATTAGTTTAGATGCTTAGAATGAGGGAAATGGAAATGGAATCACTTAGGCTTCTATTGTACAAAAAACCCATCCAAATATCTAAGAACTGAATGTCCTTTTATAAGAAACCGATTTGCAACAGCTAGTTAATGACTCTTTCGATGGGATTGAAGGACCTTCAATGGGATCGAACGGTGTGTCGATGCCATTGAAAAATTCTAAGAACTTCTTTTATGGTTGTTGGACTCATTCTTTAATATGATTGAGTGGTCCTTCGATTGGATTGAGTCCCATCGATAGCCTATTGATGAGGTCGAGGACCAATTGAAAACTGCTATTTAGGGCATATGATTTCATAGTAGCTTTTTACCTCTTATAACTTTACTAATCATGTTTTAATTAATCTTCCAAGGATAAGGGATGATCGACAAAGTTTACCCATAGGGTGTTGAGTGTCAAATATTGCGTATTATCCCCCATTTATTACTTGGTTTTATAAACATAATAATGCTTAATGTTCTATTTTAATCATGTTTATGTTGCAAGGTGAATTTAAGAGCTTAGATTGAAAAGGGTGCTAAAAGCATGGATTTGATGCTTAAGAATCACCAAGGCAAGGGATGAATCTTAGGAGATCAAGATTGAAGAATTCACATGCCAAAGATCCAAGAAAACCAAGTGAGGAATGAAGAGAATTAAAGATTAGAAGTGAAGAAAAGGAATCCTGAAATCATCCTAAAAAAAGCATATTTTGAAACTCTAGGTCATTTTGTGAAATTGTGCAGAGTGAAGTCTATTTTGAGAAATTACGCAGAGTGAAGTCTATTTTAACAAACTGCGTAAATTTGAGGCGGTTTCTAGAGTTTTTCAATTAGGTGCAAAAATTAGAGTTACACAACTATAAATAGAACTCCCTACGATGTTCTTAAGCATCTTCTAGGGTTTAAGGAGTGGGGTAAAAGGGTGAAGAAGCTGTCGCCAAGAGTTTTTCTTCTTCTTCTTTAGTTGTTTTCATGTCTTTCTTAGGAGACTTTGGTCCAATCATGTCTATAGTTAGCTAAACCTCTTAGCTAGGGCTAAGAGGTGAAGCTTGTAGCATGATGGGATGTTTCTATTGCTTTGATTCATGTTTATGTTGAACTCCATGGATTCTAATTTGATATTTAAGGAATACTTTCAGTTTTTAATGGTTTATTGTGACTCAAATTACAGTAGATTTACAATAGCTTTGAGTATCTTCTTTTCCTGATTTGAGATTGTGAAATTAGTAAGTCCTATTGTTCATCATCGTCCCTTAGGCATGGTAGGGTGATGGAATCCTTCCTAATCATCACAATTCTCCTGCTTTGAGATTATGGGATTGGTAAATCCTGTTGTTTGCCATTATCTCCTGGGAATGGTTTGGTGATGGAATCCCTGCCAAGTATCATAGTTCTCCTTCATTGAGAATTAGGTCAATGGAAGTTCAGATTTTGTTTTATTGATATATTTTTCAATTGGATAGGATAGGACTCCAATTCTAATTGTGTTACTTGAATCAAGCAAGAGGGCTCCCTGATCACTACAAGTGGATCCTTGGCACCCTAGTTCCCACTTTTAAATTTTTAGTTTTAATTACTCTATTCACAATTACTCTCTCAAATACTTTAGAATTAGTTTCACATCTTCTTCTAGTTCTACTTCTAGTTAATTTCAGAAACGTACAAGTTTCAGTCCCTGTGGATTCGACCTCAGTCTTACCGAGATTATTACTACATCGCGACCCCTACACTTGGGGTTGTGAATAAGTTTTTGGCGCCGTTGCCGAGGATTGACAGTTGCGTTTTCTGAATTTGATTAGTTTTAGAATTAGGTTAAGTTTATGATTTTTCTATTTTCTATTTTTAGGTTAGAGTTTTTTTAGAATTATTTTAGAAACTAACTTAGCTTTCTATTTCTAGGTTTATCAACTTTCCTTTTTTTAAAAAAAAACTAATTTACTTTCTAATTCTAGGATAGAAACTTTCCTAATTTGTTTTTAGCAACTAATTTTTTATTTTTAGAAACTTCCTAATCCGTTTTTAGAAACTAATTTCCTTTCCTTTTTCTATTTTTAGAAACTAACTTTCTTTCTATTTTTAGAAATGTTGAGGGACAAAAAATATTCCATCTTTATATTGCACGAGTTGAAAGCTCTTGCATGAATCCCAGTGTGGTGTACCTTTGGATAAGCGCGCCAGTCTCCATCTCTATTGTGCGTCCCTCCTCTTGGAGAAAGCCTTGTGTGCCATCTGGAATGGAGAAAGTCTTGTTGTGCGACATTCCCTATAGAAGCCTTGTGAAGCGCCGCTTCATGAGGAGAAGAGGTTGTGTGCTCCATATTTTGAATAAAGGAGTAGATGGGCGTTATTTTGAATAAAAGAGTAGATGGGCGTTATTTTGAATAAAGGAGTGGATGGGCGTTGTCTTGTATGAGGGGAGGAAGTGTGGTTCTTGTCTTAAAAAGGGATGTACACCACTATTTAAGGAAAAGTGGTGGTGATCACCACTATGTAAGGAAGGAGGGTGGAAGTTGTATGAAGAAAGAAGTGGTGGTGATCACCACTATATAAGGAAGGGAAGTCTATAAACACCCCTCCTCACTCCTCATTTGGAGAAAGAAGTTGGAGACAAGAAGTAGGGAGAGGAGCTTGTCCGCCCATCCATTGTGCGCAATCTCCTATTGTGCGCAATCTCCTTTTGTGCACAATCATCCATTGTGTGCAATCCCCTCTTGTGTGCCACTTCAAGTGGGCATTTATCTTAAAACTCTCCATTGTGCGCCACTTCAAATGGTTCTTTGTCCTAAGACATGCATCGTGCGCAACTTCAAATAGCCTTTTATCTTAAAGCCAAGTCTTGGGCGCCACTTTGGAAGGAGTTTTGTCTTAAAACCAAGTATTGTACGCCACTTTGGAAGGAGTTTTGTCTTAAAGCCAAGTGTTGTGCGCCCTTTGGAAGGAGTTTTGTCTTAAAGCCAAGTGTTGTGCGCCACTTCCTATGGAGTTTTGTCTTAAGGCCAAGTGTTGTGCGCCACTTCTCAAGGAAGGTGTTGTGCGCCACTTTGTACTCCCTCTTGTCTTAACACCAGGCTTTGTGCGCCACTTTGGAAGGGTCTCTGTCCTAATACCAGGCTTTGTGCACCACTTTTCAAAGAAAGCCTTGTGCACTTGTCCTAATACCATGCATTGTGCGCCACTTCTCAAGAAAATCCTTGTGCGCTTGTCCTAATGCCATGTATTGTGCGCCACTTCTCAAGGAAAGCCTTGTACACTCCATAATACAAGGGTTTGTGCGCTCCATGCTACAAGGGTTTGTGCGCTCCATATTACAAGGGATTGTGCGCTCCATCTTTCAAGGACAGAAGACCTCCACACGTATGGGAAGAAAGAGAAGTGTGGGTAGACAGAAGTTAGAAAGTTTCGAGGAGCTCCCAGAGGAGAAAGAAAAGTAGAAATGTGATGGAAGATCCGCATAATGGAGAAGCCTTTGTCGTTTCCTCAATTATGCATCTGCACAACTCAAGTTCGTGAAGTTTCTAGATTCTCCTAGATTGTGCACCAGTATTCTTGCCCAAAATGCCCCTTTCCTTGATCAAGTGCGCTAGTTGTCAGATTCATAAAGAGAAAGCGAAGGAAATGTGAAGTACAGAGATAGAGCTCCAAGAGAAAGAAGAGTCGGTCCGTACGACTAAAAGGATGAGTAGACTTCAAGTCTGCACAACTTTTTTGTCTTTGCGATGAATACAATACCAAAAGCGTCGAAATGCTGCTGAAATCACCAATAAACTATCTTCTCTTTCATTCATTGTGTTGATTAATTATACTCTGTTTTCAGAATCAAGGGAAATCGAGGATGTAAATGAACTCAGATTGAATAAGATTCTTTGTGATAATTGTTCTCTTATTCTTTCTTTGTTATCATTGAATAATCTCCCAAATCAAATGCATTTGTTTCTTGTCGAAACAAATGGCGACTCTGCTGGGGATCTTTTCAATGATAACTTAGATAATATTCAAAGAACATTTATCACTTTTTGGCATTGTATAGACGCCAAAATGGTGACTCTCAACGGGAACATCCTCCTCTTCATCTCTAAAAACAAAGTACAATTTTATTTAATCGAAATAACTAAGACTCTATTCTGAATAAAGGGTATATCGCAAAGCCTTTTTTTCCGACTAACTTGGCAAGAATTAATAGATCGCTACTACGGAAAGTAGCAAAAAAGGTTAAATCGGTTGTGATCAAGGGAGAACAATGACAGTTAATGTCCAGAGTAGTTTCTGCTTCACCAATAGCGCAGCAAGATGAAGAAGAACGGATGATAGTGACATCTGGAAAACGAAAGGTTCGATCTTCTTTTACAAGAAATACCATCCTACAGAGTATGGTCAACAGGTCTATCATGTGCAATATTACGAGGCGCAATTTTACCTCACTCACTCAGTTCATCCTCCTTGACGGCATCAACAATGCAGTTTTCACTTTCTCCTTCGATATCAGTGCATTTGAAGTGTACAGAAAACAGAAAACTTGCCAGCAATCAGTCTTCACCAGATGAACATGTTGCTGAAGATCCTAATTTTCCAACAGGGACTACCGTGAACAACATTTCTCCCTTAAGGAAAGCCTTCAGATGAGAAGTTAGTGCGATTGAATTAGTCGTTGCTCACCACCAAGAAGAAGAATCAATTAATGAATTCATCAGCCAATAGAGAACCCTGGGGGCATCATGTTCACAACTTGCCAGAATAAAAGAGCAAGTCAAGTTATGAATAGAATGCATAAAACTAGACATAGTGGATGCCTTGCAAGACAATACCTCGGTAGTTGTTACTAACGGAGAGTACCCTCATTCTAAAGTCCCTCCTTCCATAGATCCTAAATTTTTATCATTAAAGGATGAGGAACTAAAAATTGAACCAAGGTTGAAACTTCGGAATGTGTTGAGACTACACCACCTACTGAGAATTTTTTTGAATTTCATTTACATGTAGTCTCTGATTCACAATGTTGTACTACGAAACTTTTTCTATCACAGGTGAATCATATATACTTTGGACACCTCAGGAGCTTAAAAGGAAACTTTATGCTGAGGTCCATAAATTTCTCTGGACATTCATGCTCCTGGGCATCCAAGCGTATTGCAAAAAGGGCTTTTGGATGATCTTGTTGAGAAACCTACTGAGGAATTTATGAAGATACTGGCCGGAGGAGGAAGCTTGCAGCATGACTGAGTAGCTTTCTCCTGTTTTCCTTGTTAGGTTTACTGCTTTCCGCTATTTAGGATAGTTTTATTTTCGCTGTTTGGGATAGTTTGCTTATCGTCTGTCTAAGTCTTTGGTGCTAACCCATCTTCATACTGAGATCATTAGAAAAACCTCAAAATTTCTTCTTCAGGTATTATCTTTCCACCACTTCCCTTTTCTTTTCATTGCCTCTTTTGCATTACATACTTATTTCTTTTACATTGAGGACAATGTAGATTTTAGGTTGGGAATGGGGGATTAGGTAAACTAATTAGTGTTTTCTCGGTTTCGAGCAATTTATAAAAAAAAAAATTTGATGTTTCAACTTGAAATCTGTTTGGGAAACCATGAATTGTGTACTTAAGAATGCTTTGAGTATGATAAGATAGAGATTGAATTTTAGATTATTGGAGATTGATTAACTAAGTAATTTATCACCTAAGTTCTTGCGCTTAATTGATTAAGAGGAAATTTGAATATCATGTTAAATCTAAATTACAAGACACATTCAAACTATTTCTGTAAACAATACTAGAACCTCTGATTGTTAGCATGTAAATCATTGATAGATATTGAGAATTGAGTCTAGAGAATTTTATCCACCTCAAAATATGAAAAGAATTAGTTAAAAAATAGTGAGATCGACTAAAAGGTCATGTATGGTAAAAAGACTGGAAAAGAATGGAAAAAGTCTCTGAAAAGAATGTAAAGTCTGGAAAAAAAAGTGTATAAAAAGTGACCATCGATAAAAAAGAAGGAGAAGGGGATAAGTTCGGAATTAGTACTTGAATTTTTAAACTATTCTTGATATGATGAACATGGCTAACATTATGAAATAATAGTATTCTTTATGGAAGTAAGTTGATTTTCACTGAGCACATTGAAAAACTTGATATGGGAACTATGCTCTGACTTATAGATTAAGAACTTATTTGATTGATTGCTTATATGATTCGGCTCTAAGTTTTTAAAATACTACTTTCATGTCTCGAGTCTACTGATTCATACTTGATTACACAAAAGATTGTCTTCTGAAAAAGGTTTGAATATTGAGCATTGAAGTTCATTTTTCGGATACTTTGCTCGGGACTAGCAAAATACTGGTCGAGGATTGTGTTGAGGGTCAAATATTGCATATTATCCCCCATTTATTACTTGGTTTTATGAACATGATAATGCTTAATGTTCTATTTTAATCATATTTGTGTTGCAAGGTGAATTTAAGAGCTTGGATTGAAAAGGGTGCTAAAAGCATGGATTTGATGCTCAAGAATCACCAACCCAAGGGATGGATCTTAGGAGATCAAGATTGAAGAATTCACATGCCAAAGATCCAAGAAAACCAAGTGAGGAATGAAAAGAATCAAAGATTTGAAGTGAAGAAAAGGAATCCTGAAATTATCCTGAAAAAAGCATATTCTGAAACTCTAGGTCATTTTGTGAAATTGCGGAGAGTGATGTCTATTTTTGGAAACTACGCAGAATGAAGTCTATTTTAGCAAACTGTGTAAATTTGATGCGGTTTCTAGAGTTTTCCAACTAGGTGCGAAAGTCGGAGTTCCACAACTATAAATAGGACTCCCTAGAATGTTCTTAGGCATCTTCTAGGGTTTAAGGAGTGGAGTAAAAGGATGGGGAAGCCTTCGCTATGAGTTTTTCTTTTTCTTCCTTTGTTGTTTTCATATTTTTCTTAAGTGACTTTGGTCCAATCATGTCTATAGTTAGCTAAACCTCTTAGCTAGGGTTAAGAGGTGAAGCTTGTAGCATGATGGGATGTTTCTATTGCTTTGATTCATGTTTATGTTGAACTCCATGGATTCTAATTTGATATTTAAGGAATACTTTCAGTTTTTAATGGTTTATTGTGACTCAAATTACAGTAGATTTGTAATAGCTTTGAGTATCTTCTTTTCCTGATTTGAGATTGTGAAATTAGTAAGTCCTATTGTTCATCATCGTCCCTTGGGCATGGTGGGGTGATGGAATCCTTCCTAATCATCACAATTCTCCTGCTTTGAGATTATGGGATTGGTAAATCCTGTTGTTTGCCATTATCTCCTGGGCATGGTTTGGTGATGGAATCCCTGCCAAGTATCATAGTTCTCCTTCATTGAGAATTAGGTCAATGGAAGTTCAGATTTTGTTTTATTGATATATTTTCCAATTGGATAGGATAGGACTCCAATTCTAATTGTTTTACTTGAATCAAGCAAGAGGGCTCCCTGATCACTACAAGTGGATCCTTGGCACCTTAGTTCCCACTTTTAAATTCTTAGTTTTAATTACTCTATTCACAATTACTCTCTCAAATACTTTAGAATTAGTTTCACATCTTCTTCTAGTTCTACTTCTAGTTAATTTCAGAAACGTACAAGTTTCAGTCCCTGTGGATTCGACCTCAGTCTTACCGAGATTATTACTACATCGCGACCCTACACTTGGGTTAACGCGGCTTGGACCATTGGTTGGCCCTGGGTCTATGTAGTGCCACAACCCCCACTAGCTTATAGAAAGAAATTGGATAAAATGCAAGGGGTAGTTTGATCAGGTCATGCATATGCATAGCGTTTGATCTTTCCTAGTCTGTGGTAGATACAATATACTCCCTGCTTGAAAAGTATGCATGACCTATGTACTTTTCTTGTTTGGAGCTTATACAACAACAATCACCTTGAATTGCAAGATGATGAATCTCCCTTTTCGGTCATTGCTTAATGGAGATTAGGTGGGATTCAAGTCTTCTAGAGGCTAGCTATCTGACTTCGCCTAACTGGCATGTGTTGAAGTGGTTCCACTGCCCACCAAGGCTAGAGGTTTCCTCATGGACAACCCATATGAGAAAATGTAGATCTCCAGACATCGATATGGCAAATCCAGTGTCACCAGTGATTTCCAGGTCGACAAGTTCTTCCTCGTTAGGAGTGGACCATGGAAACAAACCCTTCAACGAGGCAAGTAGGCAATAACGTTATCTTTACATTAGTTTACTGGCACAAACTAGCCATACTCTATATTTTATAATTTGTTTGTAATGCACCAGTCGTACCACTTTTGAACAAATGAAATCAACTTTTCACTTTTTTGAATAGCTTATTCATGTGTGGCTTGTGTTTTTCGCCTAATGAATCCGATACTTATCTTTTAGTAAGTACTATCAATCGATCGTGATCTATTCGGGTTAGTTAAGTTTCTCTAAATGCACGTTTGTTCTAAGACTCTTCAAAATCAATCCTCCTATCCATATCATAGGGAGAAATCATCTAGACCATTTTTTAATTAAACCATTTATGTGGGAAACTTGAATTCGTTTGGGATTCAAAAATTGGATAAGCATAACGATGGTTAATTATGGGCAACCACTCCCACCACGATCATGTCTTGGTAACCGTCAGTAGTGGGTGATCTACTACCCATTACTCTCAAAACTCTTACACTATAAATATTGTCCTCAATAATTAGCTTCCTCTGCAACTCCTGCTAATCCACTGCCATTGCTTGATTACGTCTCATAATGTCTTCTTCCCAAGGTGACTCCTCTGATTTTGAATACATTCTGGACGCACCATCGGGCATCATGCAGGCGAACTCTCTTCTGACCACTCTATTGTCCATGGACTTGAATGACGTATCTATCTCAAGTAATGTTTTTGATATCCCTCCCTTAATTAAAGACTTAAAAAACTTAGTTGCTAGTAACCCTGACTAGTAGAAAATTATAAATACCCTAAACTAGATTTACAATCTCTCTTAGGAGTATGATGTAGCTTATAGGGACGTTGAGTATTATTACAAGCTCATCTATGAGTATGAGTTGCACTAGGCAGAGGTTGATTGATTGCCTAAAGCATACGAGCGAGCTGTTACCTTCATTGCTCTTTAGCGCCACTAGTATTGCCTAGGGAAGAGCCGAGTAAAGGCCTACTGGATCTATCAAGAAGTGTTCGATGAGGAACTTCTATCTGATGGGGAAATCTTGGTTGTTGAGGATGCTCTGGGCACTAGGTGCGATCCCCTTTCTCTTAGCAACAATCTGGCTATTCACTAAATGGTTGTTAAACATAGTAAAGAATTGCTCAATGAGGCCGAGAGAACTGCACTTGATTTAAGGCGGAGAATCGATGTTGTACTGAACTCCATTAGGCGGGGCCTTCAGGAATATAAGAACAGGTTGGTAACTAAGCATACCAACGATGAAGCCATGGCCGTGGTTGTCAAAGAATACACTGCCCCGCAGACTACACGAGCTCGCATGGACAATGACCCTGCGCTAGCCTTTGAATGATCATGTAGCACCCCTGTCATCCATCGTATAAAAAGACCTTACTTATATTAGTTTTATGTTTGGCCTTTGATGTCCAAAACTTTATGTTTACATTCGCTTCACAGTGGATGGTTTAGGCCATGTGTTCAACCAAACTAGTTATCTACAGACCGTGAACATTCTCAGTTGTATATCGGCCTAAGCTTAAGTACTAATAGTTGTTTGATAACTCTAATATTATGTTGTGGATACTGGCATATGCATTAACTGTCTTGCAAGTTGAAATCATTTCTCATTTTCATTTAAAGGTAGTAAAGGCCCTTCGAGAAGTTAACCGTTAGTTGTGCGGCTGTCTTTCGCGGATCCATAACTGTCGACACGAACACATGTCCACGCACTTTGTTTCCTATAAATAGCGTGCTCATCCTTAACTTTCATCCATCTTCCTTCAATCTCTCATCTCACTAGTTGTCGAATCCTTTCCCTTTGCCAATGGCTATTGACACAAGTAGCCTAGTTGGCCTTTTCATCATTGCTCTTTTTTAATTTTGACTTATTGTCTCTATTTCAGGCTAAATGAGAGAGGAGATTGAGCTTCACCTCCTATCTTTAGAACCAATATTGGCTGCTGATGAACTGGTATGAGTATACACATATACTCTATGAAGAATCTAGGAAATTCTTATCGAGTTTGGATGAGCCCAAGATTTTCGTGACACGATAAAACAATGGATTAAAGATGTTCGATTCGGGAAAGACAACATCAGATGGATGGAACTTCAACATGACACCATAAAGGACTCACTTTCCATAGTCAAATAGGTCTTTCGGTATGTCAAATACCATGTCTAGGAGCTTTGGCGATTGAGGAACGAACTAAAGTTCGAGGTCTAGAATAAAGAGAATCCTTCTAATGAACTCAAGGATCGATATCACGAAGTGAAATCTCGACTCCACGAGCTCATATAGAGTTAGAAATTGCATCTGCAAGATGGGTTGAGATGAAGCTTTCCTTTGACTGAAAAAAATACTTTTTAAGGGAAATGCAAGCTTATTTGGACCAATAACATGCCGAGCTACCTCGATGGATGACTTGTAAGCTCAAGATGGAAGATGCTTTGGCTGAATGCATTTCTCAATATGAGGAGCTTCACGATTGGTCAAATTAACTACTTCAACTTTTCTCAATTTTGTTTCTTTTGTTTGTATGTACTTTATGCCATAATGTATAAAGTTATTCTCTTGGCCTTTTATGCCTAAGTATTTTGTCTTTTTGTGGACTTGATTGTATATCTTGGCCGAAATATTTCCCTAGCTTTTTAAGCATTAATCATCCTCCTACATTAAATATTTGTACTAATTGCACCTCATCATTTCCCGTGAGCACTCGAAGAGGCTTCATCTTTGAAAATCCAAATGTCGTCATCTGACCGTTGTCTGTGGTTTTATCACAATGAATGCGGGGTTATCTCCTTGTGAAAATGGGCTTATAAATAACTGCCTTTAGATTTAAACTTTACACTTCAAACTCCTCTAAAAATGACTTTCAAAGTAATTCCTTTAGCTAGAGTCATCTTAGAAGACATCTTCAAATTCAGTCTACAAGATCTACATGAAGCAGTTGTGGTCGATGAAATTCCTTCGCTCCTCGAAGAGCTCCAGCCTTTCGAACTATTCAAGCAGGCTGCACAAGAGCATGTGGACATCTTCCACAAAGTGTAGACCACCCTGATTATAATGAAGCTTGGCATACCTGTCATGCTTCGAATAAATTTCTTAAAAACTGCTAGGCTGCTGGAAGATGGCTCCTCCGACTTCAACAGGCTCGTAATTCTAGGATTTTACCGCAAAAGCTCTCCACACAGAAGTTCAGAAAGTTCAAACTTCTGTTCGTAAGCTCTCTGAACAGCAGCAATGTCTAAGGGATGATGGCCCTGATGTGAAGCTGGGATAAGAGATTACTGCCACAGAGACTCAACTCTAGGTGGCCAGACATAAGAGATTATCAAAAGAGGCATCATTAGTTATTGCCGAAATGTGCCTTGAGAGCACAAGCTACAATCTTTCCAATGCCACGACCTTCTATGACTCACGTTCCTTAGAGATTGTTGTTTGGGAAGACTAAGGAACCGTAGCAGAGAAAATCATAGATGACTACATATATCAGTACCAACAGTTCCGCTATTGGCCATTTTGAGATATACTTTTTGTTTTAACGTTCCTCTTCTTAGCACGGATGACGGGTGTGCGAGCGTGCCAGAATTGGGATTACGATTCCAATTCAAACTGAACAACAATGACCCCGGGCACCAAAGTAGGTAGACACTGGGTATGACCGAGGTCTGAGGAGATCGGTCGCCTATTTGACCACTCGCTCAAAGCATAAATAGATCAGGCAATAGTCAGAGGGTGGGGTTCATCCTTCGATAATAGGTTTCTTCTTGCCTTCCGTACAAAAGGACTTTCTCAATGCATGAAGAGTGAAATGCAAAGTGATAATTAAAAATTTGAAAGCCAAAGAGTGCTCAGATTCTATTTATCGACTTGGTGTTTATGCTACGGATTACACTAAAAAAAGCAAGTAAATTAATGCGATAAGTGAATAATTACCTTAAAGGAAAGGAATTACTTGATAAAAGCCGCGATTACACTATGGAATGTAAATTCGATAGGATAATTGAAAGATAATTGAAGATAATTGATCTATCTGGGTTGGTGTGAGACCTCTATTTCTATTGAACACTTCTTCTATTTATAGCTCTAATCCAACCATTCAGGATACTTCTCACGATCTAACGGTTACCGTAATTCTCTCTGCCCACACTCTACTTCTAGATTCTTCCCACGATATAGCATTTTCTAAATCTTTGACCCTTATTCAGCATTCGTAGTAACTTGACCATTGGTTAACCAATTGATTGGTTAATTAGACTTGGTTGCGCCTCAATGATTACCTGTTGTGTGCAAGGCACATGATGGAAATCTACTGAAATTTGGTCACACATTCTCACTGCAATCTTTTGACTGTTAATCTCATACACGTGTAATCCACACAAATCTGACCGCAACGGGACCCGGTCGAATGGGTACAAACACTTTTTTTTTTTAAATGTTAACTTAGAAAAAGTTGATATATATGTGTGTGTGTGTGTGTTATATATTGTAATTAGAAAAAAAAAATTATTGAATAAATCTGTATTCGTCCTTTTTAACTTTTGGGATTAAATGTTCTAGGTTTGAATGTGTGTGATTCGGCCGGATTTCTTAGTCCAATCCTCTTCCTATTCCTTATGTTCTTTGAACTTATAAGTTTCCCATATGAGGGAACGAACTTCTTCAAATATCGTCCATTGATTGCCTACTTCGCACAATTCCCATGTAAATCCTGTAAGATGTAAACTCCACCTTTTAGTACCTTATGCACGACGTACATGTCTTCCTAATTGGTTATCTGTTTGCCAAGTTCTTCATCTCTCGCACCAATTTTCATAACTACTTTCCATAATAATTATCACTTTGTAAAAGTTTTACCCCTTACTTTCAGGTTGTAGGCCCCTGTAATGTGTTCCTTATGCCATTTTAACGCATCTAGAGCCTTTAAACCAACGTCATCAAGATCTTCCAACTCCTCCATGAGTATATCCTTGTGAATTTCTCGAGAGTCAAATAATTCTAAAATGTGACTCTTAGGGAAGGCACTGTTATTTCTGTAAGGCCCGTATCCTAATCCGTACCATTCCTTAGACTTTCACGATCCTCCTCGTCGAATCCCGGCTACCCGCGACCTGTAGACAGCGTTTGTGCATGACTCTAAGTCGCATCCCATAAATCAGAGTTGACTCGACTCAAAACTTGTACCCTAGCGACCGTGCCATAGCCGCGGTTCCAACGCCGCGCCTTGTGCACCGATGCGATACCTAGGCCAAAAGTTGTGGCTCGCGTACATTTTGAGGAAACGATGCGCATTGCGAATCTCGAGAGAATCTCTACCCACCTATCACATTAATCAATTAAGTATAACCCATCACTCACCCATACCTAGCCCATCCCTCTCTCACCAACAAAGCAAGGCAACCGATACCCCATGCCACCTCATGCCCCCAAAAGTCAAGACCATCCATCCCTCTTATCCCATCCTTCTTACACAACACCATCCTTCTCTCCCATACATCACTCCATCCCATCTCATTCTCTACCATCTCCAAGCAACCAAGAGAGAAAAAGACTAAGGAGAGAAAAGAGAACCCAAGATTAAGGCCCATCTTCCTACCCAAAATCTTTCATCCCAACCCTTCAATCTTTATCATCTTCCATCAAAGAAGAAGCCAAGGAGCTTAACATTCCAATGAACCGAGAAGATTAGCAATCAGTGGGTTTTTTATAGGATTAGATTGTAATTTTAGTGATGGACCAAGTGGGGCCTACCAATTGATGGTATGGATCCTACTTTGGACCCTAGGTGTGGCCGATGACCCACCATGATTCATATGTTCATCCCATGATGGGGCCATTCTCCATGGACCCCATCGTGATGTTTATTTTCCTATTGTAGAAAGGTCATCTAGACCTTGATCTTGTGGGTGGGAAAGGGATTCCCACCGTTGACTTTTATGATTTGAGGGCCCACATGTGGTGGGACCCATTTAATGTATGTTCTATAATCCTAGGAGGACTCATAGTGGCGGAGCCCTCCATCACACGTTCTCTCTCTCTCTCTCTCTCTCTCTCTCTCTCTCTCTCTCTCTCTCTCTCTCTCTCTCTCTCTCTATCCTTATTGATGGCTCACCTTGATGATGTATGTGCCGTACCCACGTTGTCCATTTAACGGACTAACCGTTGTCCAACCGGGACCCACCTTGCTTCCCATTTTCGGGCCGATCTAAACGAAGGGAAAACACAAATATCACCTTGATTTGAGTGGGGTGGCCCACCCGCGTGGACCCCATATGTATGCGTGTAGGACATCCAGGCTGTTCATCATATTATCCAAGCGGTTAGCTGGATTGTCCGTGGGACGCTGCTGGACACCGCTGAACAGCTACAAGGCCACCCACCCTGATGTATGGGTTTTATTCTCACCATCCATCTGAGGACGGTGGAAATCCACCTTGATGGTATGTGTGAGTTCCACACCATCCAGATCATGGGACCACCATGATATGTGTTTTATCCAGGCCGTCCAATAGGCCTGGACATTAGGGAACGCAAATAGCAGCTGGGTCTCCCAGCTGGTGGGCCACCCATGTGGCTCCACCTGATGTATATGTTTTATCTTGCACAGTCCAGTACGCTGGACAGTGGGATCCATTGCTGTGATGTGTGTGGTGTCCACACTGTCCAGCAAAGGACGGTGGGAGCCACATGATGTATGTGTTCTATCCTCATCGTCCATCTGGACAGTGGGATCCACCATGATGTACGTGTTTCATCCATGCCGTCCATTATTTCTGGGCGGTGGAACCCACCACGTGTACGTGGGACCCACCCTGATATATGTATTTCATCCACACCGTCCACTGTCCATCTGTGGGATGGTGGGACCCACCTTTATGTATGTTTAAATCCACGTCGTCCAGTAGCCCGGTCCGGGCGCTGCTAGACAGCAGGGATTAACGCCCACCATTAAAAATTTTCAGGGCCCACTTGTTATATGGCAGGCCCACTTGTTGTATAGCAGGCCCATTTGTTGTTGATATGCGGCCTATTGTGATGTATATGAGGCCCATGAGATGCGGCCCATTGTGATGTATATGAGGCCCATGTGATGAGGCCTATTGTGATGTGTATGAGGCCTATGTGCAGGGCCCATCGTGATGCGTAAGGCCCATCATGATGTGTGGATTTTATGCGCACTATCCATCCATTTATAATGGACTACGGATTGCCTTATGCAGGCCTACCATGATGCATGAGTTATACACCCATTATGGGGCTGCGTTGTGAGGCCCGCCATGTGTGAGGGATGTGTGTACGTTGTCCATCCATCCTTCTAAAGATTTTTAGGGCCGTGGGCCCTGCTGTGATTCTGATTCCAATCCCAAATGGACCGCACCTTAGGATAATGGTGGTTAAATGTCCACGTTGTGAACCTCCCTAGGGCCCATTGTAAGCCACTCCCCACCTTTCTTATTGGGTTAACCCAAATCATTGGGCCCCCATTGGTGTGGGCGATACTCATCCTTCTTTGTTGGACTAACCCAAATCATTGGGCCCCCATTGATGTTAAGAATAAACACCTTCCCTTATTGGGTTATCCCAAATCGTTGGGCCCCCATTGATGATACCCATCTCACCTCATTGGGCTATCCCGAACCGTTGGGCCCCATTGATGTTAGTGCCTTCCACCACATCTTCTAGGAATATCCAAACCTTGAAGCCCACTTTGTGTACTCACCGGGCCTCCATAGGAAAGCCCAGTTTAGTGTATAATTGGGAGGGTGAGGAAGCCCACTTGTTATACATAGTATCACCCTCTTACCTCACCTTGTTGTATACCCATTCAACTCACCCCATGAGGCCCATTCTTGATGTAAGTATGTCATCTAGACCATGCACTATCCGTAGGAGAGTACATCATCATCCCTGGCCATAGATGGAAGAATCTGTGATATCAGATTTGGTATATCCACCGTGTGGTAACTACCCTAATGTATAGGTTAGATCCACCGTCCTTTTAGTGAACCCTGCCTTAGGATATATGATTTAATAGTGCGTTGGGAAGGTTCGGATAGTCTAACATGGGCCGTACCATATAGACTACTTCATGCCTAGTGGGGCGTATCGTTCCGCTCCTACTCTTTGTATGTGATATACCGGTTAAAGCCGGTTATTGTCTGCTACAGCTGATAATCATGCTAGTGTACTTAGTCTAGTAGGACACACTGAAGACATGCTTAACATTACATCATGATACATGCCCATACGCATCATCGTATGCCTATTATGGGAGTGATTGATCATAGTGTATGCTGTTGGGTTGAGATGTTTATGGGACTCCTTGTGAGATGGAGTTGCCCCACATGATTGCGCGGTACGCGCAGGTTTGATGTATGATTGGATGATATGACATCATGCATCTCGCATTTTGTGTGACATGATCGATACACTGAGAGCATGTTTAGTATAATGTCATGACACATGCCCACACACATCATTGATGTGCATGTCGTGAGGAATGATTGATCCTAGCATGTGTCATTGAGTCGAGACATCTAGGGGACTCCTTGTGAGACGGAGTTGTCCCACATGATCGCGCGGTACAGGCAGGTTTGATGCATGACCAGATGATATGATTTATGCATCTTGCATTTTGTGTAACATGATCACCTTACACCCTAGCGACATCAGGGCTGTGGCCTCCACAGGCATATTGTGGATGGCCAGATGGGACATCGGAATGTTTAGTTCTAGCATATGGGCATTTAGTATGTCCTTGGGTGAAAGTCCTTAAACCCCTATGGCCAGGGGATGCTCCAACGTCTAGACTAAGTGGATGCATGAGTGCCCGAGTGCCGAATACTAGTAGGTGGTGTCTCCCACTATGTCGTGGTCGGTTGGAAGGGGGTATTGCCTTACCACCCGAGGGTAGGGGCAAAGTTAGGCTGAGTTTAACCAGCTCGTAAATGGGTCTACTATCGACGAGCCGGGTAGGTATTGGAAGACTACTGGCCAGGCAGGTAATGAGGTCTTTTCCACTCGCTGGGCTGTGTGGCTAGGGAGGTGGCAGCTAGTTTGGAGTGTACTAGACCCCGATGGTGATCCCAGAGATGTATTATACTGAGATGTGGAGTTGCATACTCATCTTTTGACTCATTCATTCACTATCCACTTGGGTTGGTGGTGCGCAACTAAATCATCGTGTACCCTTGCAATGGCCATGATTTGGTTGGGTACGCGACTAACTTTAGATCAGGAGTTTACCACCTTGAGCCTAGCTATCCAAATTTAGGTATGAGATTGGTTTGGATAGAAGTTCCTAGTGATGGACCCCACAGCTTGCTATATCACATACTACCATCCCGACTTCACACTCCAGCTTGGTTATCTCCTTTGCACTGCATATTGCATTCATCCATAGCATATGACGTTTGACTTACTATGTTTCTGCACCACACGGCTTAGATAAGGCTGATGGTATCCATGGAGTCGTTAGGATTTGCATATTGCAACGTCATCTACACCACATTCGACTTGTTATGGCTTCGCATTGTATAGCCGATCTGCATTGTATCCTCAACATATGACATTTGGCTGATTATGTCCTTATACTCGAATGATTATGGACTTGCCAGTTTTTCCTGCTTACTCTGATATTTATATGCTTGGCATGTGTATTGCACACACATACACCACCCTCTAAGCTTCTTGTAAGCTTATGCATGATTGTTGTATGCAGGTGACGTTAGGTCACAGCAGCATTGAGACAAGAGCGTATACTAGAGCTTTGGAGTTCTTGTTTCTTATATGTATTTCCCTTTCAACATTGTACTTGAATGTTTATATTAGTGGATATGTGGTGATGATGTTGTTCTTGTGATTTGGGGTATTCTTATGGTTATGCTTCTTTTTTAAAAAAAAAATCATACTGAAAATCTTCTTTATAGGATCCCAGGATCGGAATATGGTGTATGGGCGTTAGGAGCTGAGAATGGGGTACTACGGAGGTTGTCATCATCGGATTCGACGATTAAGAATTTTGTAAGCCCGGTTCCCAAGTTTGGGGAGTGACAATTTCCATAGGCAACATTACATTGTGACCGTATGTTAAGGAAAATGGGGTCACTTATGTCCCGATCTTTAGGAAATTTCAGTAAGCCCAAAGTGCTTTAGATAACTTCAAATGTCATGCCCTAGGATTGTACTCTATTATCTTTCTAATTATGTTTTTTTTTAGGATTTTATTTGTTTCTTCTGCTTGACCATTAGCCTATGCATAATACAACGATGAATTCAAAATTTTGATTTTATACTCTTTGGCAAAAGCCTTCACTTGAGCAGCATTAAATGTTGTCCCATGGTCCATTGTAAAGGATTCAGGAATCCCAAACGGATGAATGATATGCTCTTGGATGAACTGATGACATTTGTTTGCTTGACCTCTTTCATGGTTTAACCTCCACCCATGTGGTAAAGTAGTTAGTTGCCACGATGATGAACCCATGGCCTTTTGACGATGGACGTCTAATCATTCCAATTAAATCATAGCCTTACATAGGATTGAGTGTTAGAGTTTGATTACTAAACTCGATTAGGTTCTTATTTAGGAACTTGTTTCTTGTTTAGGACCTAAATTAAGTCCTTGTGTAGGCCATCGAACATGGGTGTGTACGTGTTAGTCTCTGTAAAAGCCTATAGCAGGAGTAAACGTAGGACATTGGACTAGGACCGTGGTTCATGGTGAGCCTATAGAAAACCATGTAAGTCTCCGAGGGAGTTGGTCCTTGTGTACGATTGTAAAGGTTAGAGGTGAACCTGATTTAAAATCTCTGATAGTGAAATTTTATACACTCATGTTTGTGTTTGGGATTGTCTTTGAGCACTTATTTAATTATGTTTATGTGATTGATTGATAAATTATATGTATGCATGATTAGATGAATGTTAAGAGTTGATAGTTAGAACATGCCACACATAAATGTACACTATCATATATAGACTAGTTGTTTCATTACCATATCATTTGTAGTCTATGTGATTGGACCCACTAATGTTAAATTGTTTTACTTAGTTTAATTTGTACATTAGTTTAATTTAATCAATTATATTTAAATAGGCATAAATTTTATTTGGTCCTAATCACCCCCTACTAGTACATAACCACCATTCTATAACTCCACCAAGCTTTTGCACATATAGACCGTGGGCCTATTGCCTTACGCAATTTCAAATACCTGCTTTGGACGATCCAGAGGCAATACACCTTTGCTTTTTCTTCTATGCTTTGCCTTGCTAAGGTTGGGATGAAGATCCGCTGGCTAAAAGTGTAGAGCCACTTGTCGAAGGAGTTGTTCTTTTGTAGTTGGATTCGTAGGCAATGCCTTAGAGGATAGAGGAATAGGTGATAATCTTTCAATGACTTCATGAACTGGAAGAAGCTGCCAGTTATCATAATAAGTGGCCCACCATGCTTTGAAAGAATTCATAGATATAAGCTTATCAGGGATTGCAAGCAATTTGAACGACGAAAGGCCTTGATTGTAACGAGTGAGGGTAAAGGCTATTTCACTGAGCGACGTAATGTGACGACGCTTATATGAAGGCCGATTGAGAGAGAGTAGCAACAAGGGAAACACAATAGATTGACCAAAACCAAATTGATGAATGAAAAGATTGGGAGAATAAAATTCCACACCATTCTTCGCATTTTTCCCTCTATTAGTTTCAGTGTCACCAATTGTATATCTCTGGCCATAAGATATCTAGACCAAATCTAACAACGTCTAGCAACCATGTATGAATCGCTTACACCAAAATGCTTATCAATAAACCAAATTAGGCCAATGTGTCTTCCTTTAAAGGGACAAAACGTTTGGTCGTGGTAATCAAAAGGAAGAGTATAGAAAATTTTGAAACTCTCATTAAAAGAAAGGGATTTCACAGACGCAAATACCCAACGCATGTCGTAAGAGTTAAATTGACTCATCGTCTTGGTGATCATTGTTAATGCACTTATTTATACACATATTTGTTAATCACGTGGGTCAATATGTCAGTGAGTCGATTGAACCCTTGGAAGCTGAAGACCAAAGACACATGAAGTTGTGAAGCATCTAGGAATGAAGGAGCATGTAAATTGAGGTGTCTTAATGACCCTAACCTTAAACCCAAAACAACCTAACATTTAGATGATCCGTTCCCAAATAGGTAGACCTTTGTTTGATCATCCTTTAGCCTTAGGAGCTTCATCGAAATATGCTTAGATAGGCTATAGAGGTTTAGAGCTGTTGTAAATTGTATAGCCTAAAAATAGTAGAACTCTAGGTGAGTTTGGTCAATCCTCGACTGATTGAGCGAATCCTTAATTGATCAAACTCAATCGATTGAACTCGCTCAAAAGTGTCTAGCAAGCTAAACATGAAAATATGGAATTACTTCGATCAATCGATTGACATTAGCCGTTATTTGCCCATTTTTCTAGCCATTGCAACTTGTTGGCTATATAAAGGGCATTCAATATTTGTGCTTGATGATGAATTTTAGTGTTTTAGAGACCCTAGTGTATCCCAAGCTTTACAATACCTCCTAGGGTCTATCCCAAAGAGATTAATACTCTCTTCTTAGTGATTCTTGACTCTAATGATCATTCCAAGCTCCACTACATGAATAACTTGATATCAAGCCTTCTCTAAAGTGTAGACATCAATCCCATAGCTAAATCCTAATGTTTATCAACCTCTAGGGTATCCATGTAGGTGAATACCTACTATGAACCAACTAAAACCATTAGTTGTAGGAGATTCAACCCAACTCCCATTACCTTGGTATCCTCATTGGAGCATTAAATGTAAGGTGATTGATCGTGGGAGCTAAAGCATCCGCATCAACAATCAATGGAGCAAATGAGAAGTCAATTCAAGCACATGAGAGTATTAAAGAAGTATCTCAAGAAGACACATCAACGAGGCTAAATTTGACAAGTAAGGTTATCATTTTTAGAGTCCACATATTCCTTCATTGTGTAGGATTGAGTATAGAATTTGTGACCCAAGCTCGCGTAAGTTCTTGTGTAGGATCGAATCGCCACCAATACGGGTGAGTATGTTTGTAAGTCCTTATGTGGGCCTTCGACAAGAGTGTACATTTGTAAAGGTTAAGGGTGAACCTATTGAAAACTCATAAAATAGTGAAATTTAGTACACTCGAGGAGAGTGCATCCTCTAGGAGTGGAATAGGCAATTAGTCAAACCACTATAAATCCTCATGTTTGCAATTGTTAAAGTTTGCAATTCTATTCAGCTTATGTATTTAATTAGTTGAATTATATGAATGCTTTAATTAGATTGTATGTTAGGCACTTAACTTATAAGTACACACAAGATCACTATCTCTAACACATAGATTAGTTGCTTAATTAGTTGCATTAATTGTAGTCTATGAGAATTGGACCATTATGCCTTAATTGCTCATAATTGGTAAATTAGTTGATTAAGCAAAGAATTTTTTAAGTGGTCCTACTCAACCCCTTTAAGACTTGGCCATTATTTTAAGCTCCGCTAAGCTTGCACTTGTCATGGTAGACAATCCACGCAATTTCAATCTCTCCGTTGAGTTATGGGAAATACTCACATAGCCAAAATTGAAGTAGCTATAAAGGACCTCCAATCGAGTGAGGACCTTTAGACGAAAAGCCATGGAGACTATGATACAGATGTGATAGCAAAAAAGGGGCTTAGGGCAGGGCTACTTTATGGCCAGAGACTAAGGCAAACCAGTATACTCTTTTGTAACTGAATCCATCAGAACACATCAAAGGAAGCGAGAGATCCACATTAGAAGGAAGTAACAATGCTCCTAATAAGAGACTTCACCTTCAGTTTTCGCTTCTACAACGATAAAGGGACCACAAGACTTGCAAAGGTTGAAGTGGTTAAAGGTGTTCTCTAAAGGATTTCTGGGATTGTACCCTAGATAAAATTAAAGACCGGTGGGAGGAAGATTGGTCAGAGCACCAACATCCATACTGGTTGGACTCATATGACCACATTTAAAATAGAATGATTTGGTTGTATGACTCCATAAACATACTGCAATGACAAGAAGAGAAGGATTGGGATTTATATTTCAAACAGAGAGATGAATACATTCGATTATGCCAAGGTTATTCAAGAGAGCCTTATATTTTCCCTTTACAAATCTATACCACTTTACCCATCTATCATGACACATCGGCCATCACCTAGGGATTTTTTCATATTCCCAATAGGTCTAATCGGGGGAATCTCGGCTAGTTAGGATAGCTTCTTCCTTATCGGAGGGAAATGAGGGAGAATAGTCTCAAAATTGGGGGTATGCGAAAGAGGAAAAGCATGCCCTAAATAAAAGGTAGAATTGAAATATTCAGATTTTAATTCAAAGATTACCTATGAGCATGTGGATTCATGGAATGGCTTTAACAGTGGAAGAAGAGGAGAATGCGGGACTGTTGAAATGTCGGATGGTTTTGACTTCTTTAGAGACATAACAAGTATTACAAGAAGGTGTTAGGGTTCTTAAAGAATGTAAGCGGGAGGAAAAATGGAGAAGCATAAGATAAATCGCCCCATGTAGGCAAGGCCACATGCATTGCATTAATTGATGCATGATGATGCATCCAAAATTCGAAACAAAAGCTATCACAAAGATACAACAATATCTTTTCCATTGGACGCGTGGCAATGTACTGCAAAAAGAACAAAAAATAGAGACATTTGAAGTTTTGACAAATGAAGCACGCAACACGTGGACAATCATAAATATCATATCACATTTCTCGCCATCCTTTGCTGAATGACAAGAAATGTTAAGGGCAGTCTTTGTACCAAAATCAAGCAGATCAAATCAACGACATAGATTATGTCACGTGGCATGTATAACATGTCCAGCTTGCCCACCAAATATCTAAAAAGCAGACAAAATCTTTAGATGCCACGTCAACCAAACAATCTCTGGATAAGGATGAATAGCTGTTATGGATGAGTCAGCACCGAAGCACGTTCGACTGAGGTAAGCCACGATCGAGAGAAGAGTAACCGCTATTTCCCAACTAGTTCACACAGAGGCACCACATGGACCATCAGTTATCCTCAACCTTCAGCAGGAGATGCTATACATAGCAAGAGCAAACACGGAGACGAGATCATCAATCCTCAATCTAAGCAAAAACACATTGCCACTGGAATGATGATGATTATCTTAACATAAGATCTTAGCTTTTTTCATCCATCGGTCGTTAGCCATGGACTATTAGATTAGGAGTAGCATCAGTCCATCCTTGCGACTACACTGGATCGACTAATAGTTTTATTCCAGTAGTTGTAATTCCCTTTCATATATGTCTGCACGCCGGATCTGAAGGAAGATTGTTAACTCTAGGACCCATCCACCTACCCATCCGCCTACACTCATACATAGGTCGACATTAGTTGTTGTAATCCTTGGTATTCCCAGCGCCCCGTTCACTAGCACATTGTTGCTGCTCTCGGTGAGGGCCGACGATCTTGCCTTAGTGCTAAGAGACTGTAACTGATCACGTTTATAATCCTCATCCATCTCCATCTATCTCCACCCGTTCAATCATATAATTGTTGCACTTCGCAATTCCTTTATTGACAAGACAAAAATAGCTCATTGGAAGGGGAGCCCTAGCCTCCATAAATTGCCTGGTTAAAAATGCGCTCAAGATTGTTAGCAGAATAGATGATGGTAGACCGACCCAGCACCGCTTTATTTCTACGCCAGGGGTCAGCGGTGATCGTGGTTTCGACTGGACTCACATTGGTCCTGGAACATCCGCGCACAATAAGACAAGCACATGTGTCGCCGAAAACCACACCAACAACTATATTACATATCTTGTGGCTCTATCGTCATCCTAGCACAACTGGAGTTCTCATGTAACAAACAGCTTTATGGGAATCATTGTGATGTCTACATGACAACCACTCTATTCATTTGTTGTTTAAGCTCATGTTAGAAACTAAACTAAAAAATGATAGATTCAAAACTCAAATAGGCGTATAACATAAGAAACTATAGAGACAGAGGTCCACAAAAGTTTTGGATCAGGCTAACATGCATGTAAACCTCCCAGGGCCTATAAAGTTCCAGATCAAAATTGACATACATATATTTCTTGGTAACGATCGGAATCATCCTACTCATCGGGTTGATGGAAAATAAAAATAATGGTGGGCCCTAATAAGGTCTCAATCAATGGTGTGTGTTTCCATCCAAACTATTGTCTATGGTGTGGCCCAGTGTTCTAGATCACGTCCTAACTTGGACAGGATGTGATACGGACATTGTGGTGGGCCCACAGCTTTTGGTCACACTGGCGTTGTAGGAAATTGGTGTCCATTCCAGGGAAGTGAATCAAGTGCGCTCCATCCCTCACCAAATATGTTGCTACCCTGAGCGCAGATCCACCTTGATTTATATGTAGAATATCCATGTCGTCCATCCATTTTTTAGGTACGTGCCTAAAAATAAGCATATTCAAATCTTATGTGGCCCACACCACAGAAACAACGTTATAGTCCACCGACCATTAAAAGCTTCTTAAGGCCTGGAATTTCATGGAATAGTCTATTAAGGTGTATACGAAAGCTTGACAGAGCTATAAAATTACGCCTAAGTCTTAAAGAGGGGATGGGGTGATTAAGACCAATTTAAAATTCTACAATTAAAATTTGCCTACTTAAATAATTTACCAATTTAAACAAAGCAAGATAATACAAAGGCTTCCAAGTCAAAGTGGGTCCAATCACATAGACTATAAATGATGTTCCAATTAAGCAACTAGTCTATAAAGGTAGTGAACTTGTGTGTGCTTTGCAAGTTAGGTGCCTAACATAGAATCAAATTCAAGCATTCATATAATCTAACAAATCGACTACATAAGCATGAATAGAATTGTGCTTAAATAACAATCACAAACGCACTCTCCTTGAATGTTCCGGTATTCACTATTGGAGGTTTTAAATCAGGTTCACATCTAACCTATATAAGCATACACTCCCGCTGGAAGAATACATTTCCACCCGTGTCGCTGGCTCCGCAAGAGACTTTAGTTAGTTTTCTATCGACTAACTAACAACTACAAGCGGTCCTAGGTGATACGATCCTATACAAGAACATACGCAAATTTGGGTCACAAAATCTATACTCAATCCTACACAAGGAAAGAGTCTGTGGACTCTTACAATTGATAACTTATTTACCAGATTGAGTCCCTTTTGTAGCCTTGCTTGAGATACTTCTTCAATGCTTACCTATGCATGAATTGGCTTCTCAATTGCTCCCTCAATCATTGATGTCGATGCTTTATCTCCTACGAATGTTCGCCTTGCATGAGATGTGTCAATGAGGTGACCAAGACAATGGAGGTGGTGGAATCCCCTACAACTTATGGGAATATTGTAAACCTAAGAGATTAACCTATATAGGTAATATAGAGAGTTTAGACAAGGATTTGACTATAGGCATAATGTCGAATTTCTAGAAATGTGAGAGTTTATCCAATACTTCGAACATGAGCATAAATTTCTCATTAGTGTGAATAATTACAAGAAAATTGGCATGAAACTCTTTTGAATAGGGTCTAGGATGTGTGGTATGAGTGGGAAAACACCTAACCTCTAATTACATCAAATACCCATCAAAATGCCTAATAACTGAATGCCCATTTTATAGAGTTTGTGTTTTAATGGCTATAAAATGACTAGTTAACGGTTCTGCCGATAGGATCAAAAGGCCCTTGGATGGGATCGAAAGTCATTCGATAGGACAGAACTGTCATTTGATCCCATTGAGAAAATCTAGGAATAATTTTATATGGTTCTTGGAGTATTTCTTCGATCTCATCAAGTTAGTCTTTGATTCCATCAACAAGGTGTTGATGGGATCAAGGACTACTCAAAAACTGTCGTTTTAGATAGATACATTTACAATAGCTTTGAACCTCTTATAGCCTTACTTATCATGTTATAATGTGGCTCCTAGGGCTACGTGATGATCAATCAAGGTTTATCTATAAAAGTTAGGATCATTTAAAGGCAAAGGTTGCTTTGGGTCTAAGGTTAGGGTCCCCAAGAGACCTCATTTACTTGTCCTTCCCTCTTTGATGCTTTATGTCATCTTGTGTCTTTGGTCTTTAGCTTCCGAGGACTCAACCAACTACATAACACAGACTCATGTGATTGGCAATACAGATGCACAAATAAGTGCACCAACAATCTTCCCCTTTGTTAACTACATGACAAAAAATTAACTTATACCTTGTTATGTTCCATACCAATGATAAACTAAAACAACTCAAAAAATATTATATGTCTAATACAATGATTTACAACTCGAATATACAAAGACATGTAACACTACATTGCTTCCCTTCTCGAATATACAAAGACATATAACACTACGTTGCTTCCCTTCAAATGCTCCCCCATCTCGATAAATTTACTGCACACAACAAATAGAACCTTAACTTCTTTTTGTGGGACTTAATCTTTCTTCCCCATTTTCTCAGTATTTGACAAAGAGTTAATTCCATGAACATATCAATAAAAATAGAATATGCAAAACTCTATAAATCATAGATTACTAAAAATCACATACTACACCGAGAATATGGTGCATATATCATTAAAAACATGGAGCATGATTATTATGGTCATTTGAAACATATACTTATTAAAATATCAATGACTAATGATAGTCTAACAATAAACATGTGATACCTAAAATTCAACAACTTTAAAGTTAAACTGCCAAAAAAGAATAAGGCTACAATCATTAAATATACTTATTTAGCATATAATAAGGCTAACATCCTTGGATTTTCCAATTAAGCTTAACAATGAGGCTTAATTCCTCTTATTTAATTATCAAGCCATCGTAGACCTTTTAAAGTCACCTATCCATTTTCACAACTCACTTGAGTGTGAATTTCCTAAGACCCAGACTATGTTCGGGAAGGGGAATCATTTCCTACATGTATCTCCCTTAGGCAAATTTCTAATTGAAGATCTATGTTCGGTATGTGATATAACTATATGAGTCCTACCTCGATTATCATTGCCATTGATTGGCATTTGTTTCACATTTCAATTAAATCGGGCAATTAAGTTCAGTAACACCTTCATTTGATTAGTCATTTTAGAAAGGGTTGGAAACTCTCTTCTTTTCCGGCAATCCTTTAAGGATGTTCTCCATTAGTGTGTTGATTTCTCAATCAAGATATATTTACTAGTTTGGTTTATGACTAGGGTGGATTGGGCCCTTTTAATATCAAACACTTAGATTTTAGGTGCCCAACATTTCCACAAGCATGATACATAATATCAACTCGCTCTCGATCTATTTCTTAAAGTAGACGAGCTCTTTTGAATGACTGGATCAGTCGAGGTTGTAGCAAAGGTATTCCTATTAAGTTCAAATATTCTATTGCACCCAAAAGGTTCACCCATACCAAAAGATTTAGTAATTAGTTTATTTCCTTTGGTCAACTTAGCTTTCGGCTCATTTTTGGATATTGCTTGTAACGCCCTGAAAATATGATGAGAGGTATGAGTTTTAGTTGACTTTTGGGGGTAAGGTGGCATGGGGTATGGGTTGCTTGTCTTTATTGGTAAGAAAGGGATGGGAGAGGCATGTGTTATGTACTTGACTAGCACTTGATTGATTAATGTGAAAGGTGGTAGAGATTCTCTCAGAATTCGCAACGCGTGGTGTTTCCTCAAGATATACGTGGGCCTACAACTCCTGGCCTGGGTATTGCATCGACGTGCGAGACGCGGCGACGACACGGTCGCAATGGTATAAGTCTTGGGTCGAGTCGACTTAGATCTACGAGATGCGACTTAGGGTCGCGCGCAAATGCCAACTACAGGTCACGGGTTGCTGGAATTTGTCGGTGAGGATCGCGGGATTCTAAGGAACAGTACAGTCTAGGATACGGGCCTTACAACGATGGGATCGAAGGTTATTTGATCCCGTCATTCAATCATTCGATCCTATGGAGAAAATTTAGGAATATTTCTATAAGGTTGATGAACAGTTTTTTAGATTTCATCGATCTATTATTCAATTCCATCGAGACCCATCGATAGGCTGTCAATAGAATAGATGACCACTCAAAAACTGTTATTTTGGACAGATAAATTTACAATAGCCTTGCACATCTTATAACGTAACTTATCATGTTTCAATATGACTCTTAAGGTTATATGATGATCAATTAAGTTTTACCTATAAAGGTTATGATCATCTAAAGGATAATGTTGTTTTAAGTATAAGGCTAGAGTCACCAAGGCACCTCATTTACCTGTTCTTCACTCCTTGATGTTCTATGTCTTCTTGTGTCTTCGGTCTTCAGCCTTCGAGGGCTCAACTAACCATATGACACATAGACTCACATGATTGACAAAATGGGTTCACAAATAAGTACACTAATAGGGCCCACCATAATGTTTTTTTGCCATCTAATCTGTTGATAAGGGCACATGGACTTGGATGAAGGGAAAACAAAAATATCATCTCGATTCAAAAGTTTTGTGGCCCACAAGAAGTTTTCGATGGTCAATCACTACGTTTTCGTGTGGTGTGCTCTCACTTGAGATTTATATCTACTTCGTTTTGGGACCATGCACTAAAATGAGCTGGCAAAACAGATGGACGGCATGGATATGCAACACATACATCATGATGGGCCCCATGATTATGGCCTTGCCAAACTTGTCATTATCACGCTCTTAGGGAATCCACGAGGTCAATAGATCCATGACTGTGGGACCCACCATGATGTATGTTCCTTACATCCATGTTGTCCATTTGTTTCACCATATCATTTGAGCTTGTGAGCACATCAACATAGCAGACTCAAGTCTCAGGTGTTTCGCTATATCATTTGAAAAAGGCAACCTCGACCATTCCAACCACCTCTCCTTAAGTGACAATAGATATGGTCGATTCAACAATTTTTAAATCAAAACGCCAAAAGATATCCGCCGTAAACCCTATCCAAGAGGTTACTTTGGTTCATCCTTCACCGACATTAGCATTTCCCTTGGGGGTGTTTGGCGCATGGAATTAGATGGTATTAAGTGGGATGGAACTTTAAATCCCTTAGTTTGAAAATTCACCCCTATTGGTTTATCATAGGTTTCCAACATTGGATCCTGTGCATGGAATAGGGAGGGCTTCCCCCAATTCAACCAAGATTTGCAAAATCCATGGGATTTCCTCCTAAAAGCATAAGCTAGGAAGTTCTTATGCTAGTAAGGGAGGTGGGGCCCACCTTGATATTTGTGAGGAATCCACCCCATCCATCTATTTTACAAGATCATTTTAGGATAAGCGACCAAAAATGAGCTACATTTAAAATTCAAGTGGGCCACACAAGAGAAAACAATGGGGATTGAGTCACCACCATTGAAACATTCATATGGCCACAAAAGTTTTGTATCATGATAAAGTTTTCTGTGTTGTCGGTTCATCCCGACAGGAATGAACTTATAAATGGTTAGGATGACATATAAACATTAAGGTGGAGCTTGGGAAGATTTCAACAGTAGGAAATTCTTTCCCCACTCTTTCCTCTCGTATGACCCACTTGAGTTTTAGATCTGCTTAACTTTTGGTAGCATGTCCTAAAATGATCTCACAAAACGGATGGACGGGGTGGATTACTCACAAACATCAAGGTGGGCCCCACCTTACTTCTCACTGTAGTTTTCAAACACGATTTTGGATATTAGCAATTGTTTTCCATATACAACTAAACACTACATGAATCAAAACATGTATTTAAGCCCTACATCATACATAATCCATACACCAAAGTAAGTAACTCACTCCATGGCATTAAGAGACAATCCACAAATAAATGCATTTATTGCAAAAAAAAAAAAAAAAAGCAATTTCATCCCACTTAAGAGAATTACAGATCTTGAGTGGACCACACCGTGCGAAATAATGGGTGATAGGTATTAAAAACTACACGGGGCCACAAGTTTTAGATTAAGCTAATATTTATATTGTCCTTCATATGGGTCTTTTAGACCTTATAAATAGATTGGATGGCAAATAAATATTCTGGTCGCTCCTCCTGGGAGGTTTTAATAATAGTCATTTAATCACCACTATTTTGCTGTGGTGTGGCGACTTGAAGTTTGGATCTATTATGTCTTTGGGCTGAGACTGTATAATGATTTGGCGAAACAATTGGACCGCATCAAGTTGGGCCCCTCCATAAGCGATCCACGGTCCTCGGTGGATCCGGGGATCCACTGAAGCTGCGTCTCGACCTGACCGAATTCGGACGCGGATTTCCTGCGAAAGACTTTAGCAGGAAGTTCCTGCGCAAGGATTCTAGGTGGGGCCATTGCGATGTTTGTGAGAAATCAAAGCCGTCCATCCATTTTGCGACCTCATTTTAAGTTATTCTACCAAAAATGAGTAGGCTCCAAAACTCAAGTGGGCCATACGAGATGAAACAGTTGGGAAAGGAATGCCTACCATTGAAAACCTTGCTGTTTATATGCCTCATAAGGTCATTTTCACTTAGATAAAGTGAAAAAATCAAAAAAATTATATCGTTAAAAACTTTTATGTACATATAAATATTTCAACGGTGGTCACTAAATCTCCACTGTTTCCTCTCGTGTGGCCCATTCAAGTTTTTAATCCTCCTCGATTTTGGTTCACGTCATAAAATGAGCTAAAAAAACGGATAAAGGGGTTAGATTTCACAAAAACAACTAAGTAGGACCACACAGAATCTTGCGCAGGAACTTCCTGCGAAAGTCTTTCGCAGGAAATCCGCGTCCACCGAATCCTGGCATCCATTCCAGCATGCGTTGTCCCATTGGGTCGACATGAGATGGCCCGCTGATCGGATTCGTCCCTATTGTGGGGATGACTTTCACGTGCAATATGAATTGGAACGTTAAAAGTAATACTTTTAATTGCTGGCATTAAAACCCCAGAATCAAAGGTCAGAAAACGTTCAGGGAAAAATACAGCTATGAAACGCTGCACCGTTTCCTATCAAAACCCTTGAACTGGATCTTCTTCTTCCCTCTCTTCTTCCCCTTTTCATCGACCAGATATTCTAAAACCATCATCATCATCGAGAGAGAGAGAGAGAGATGGGGCTAATTGCAGGGATGATAATGGGGACGATCGTTGGGATTGCTTTGATGGCAGGATGGCGCGAAATGATGAGGTATCGATCCACCAAGCGTGTCGCTAAGGTACTTCGTTTTTTTTTTTTTTTTGGTGATTTTTTCTTCTTCATCTTCGTTGTCTCCGTCACAAGAAGAATTCTGTTCTCTTGCATCATTTATCCGTGCCTGTTCCCTCTTGAAATTTCTCTACCCTCGCGATGGGAATTCCAATTTCTGCATGCCTGCGATCGGCATTGGAAAATTGAAAATGCTCTTGAATTCTCGGCATTGGAAAATTGAAAATGTTCTTGAATTCACTATTGCTAGTAGTGAAGTGAGCCGCGTTTTAGAGTAATGTGGCAATTAAGAACAGTTCAACTATGCCATATTCTTCGGAAGATGATCGGTGGCAAGGTGTGGAAATCCAACCAGAGAAATCAGCACTCGCAGTGGTTTTTGTTGTGTAGGTTCAGCCAATTTTTCTTCTCTTTCCCTTTTTTTTTTTCTTTTGAATGTGGACATCTGACAATGACTTCATTGAAAGAGGAAACATTGCAAGAGATATGTAAAGAAGCGAACGAAAGAGGGAATAAAGTATCACACTAAAATCTGCAATGACCAATCTCTCCTATTTTTATTTTCCATTTTGAATCAGATGATGGTTAGATTACAATCTAAATCGTTATTGTTTGAAGAGTGATTGTCATTAAAAAGGAAAAAAAAAAAAGGAATAAATTACGAAAGAGGAAGGGAGTCTCCTACAAGCAAACTTGAGAGCCAAGAACCCTTCTTAACCAAATCATCGTCAGTTACATCTACATCCCAACTAGCATGAGTGAAGGAAACCATGATGATTCCCTTCATCTCCCCAATTTCCTCTATTCAAAGGGCAAGGCACCAAGGATTTATCTCAAGAATCTGCCCATTTGATGGCATCGGTTGAATCCCCTTCAATGGTTGTTTGGGGAGCATGGAACTCTATAAGCTTCCGCATTTCCTGTCAAAGAGCCTGGACCTCTGCCTCATAGAATATAGCAACAGGGGCTGCAAAGATATTAAGGGGCTGTTTGGATGCACGCCAAGTTCGCGTAATGCACGTGCTGTCACATGCTATGTAGGACTAACTGTATTGTACATTGCTTGTCAAGCTCTTGTGACATGGAGTGTTGGAACATGTGGGAAGCAATGTTTTAAACAGTTTGCATTATGTCGCATGCAATGTCGTCAAATCGCATATGCAATTGCATGCGATCAGCATATGTTGTTCGCATATGCAATCGCACAATCGCATATGCCATGGCATATTTTTTTTCCAAAAAAAAAAAAAAATTCTAAAAATTCTAAAAAAAAGAAAGAGGGAAAAACTCGTCTAATTAGTACACATGATTGGATTGGGTTATTTTACTTATTGGATTGGATATATTTAATTACTTATATTATATTATATAAATTTTAACAAAACAATCATACAAGCTACATTAAAAGATAACTAATTATTATAAACTTCGAACAAATAAATTTTAATGGTAAATGGATAACTTGAAACAACTTACAAGTTATAACTTACAACTTAATTTGCAAAAAGTAAGCACAACTTATAAAATACAAAAAATAAACATATTTGAAATAATTGTAGAGAGATTAGAGTAAGAAAGAAAGAGGTGTAAGAGAGAAAGAGTAAGAGATTTAGAGCTTTGGAGTAAAGAATAGTGAAAATGGAGGGGATATGAGTGCCTAATTATAGGCAAAAGTTCTCCAATTTGAAAAAATAAAAAATAAAAATAAAAATCTTCCGCTCTTGGCTATTGGGAAATATGCGATCGCATATTTATCGCATATAAAAGTATGCCATGGCATACTTGCCAGGATCGCATATGCCATCATGGCATATGCGATTTGATCAACAGTATGCGCATATGTGATCGCATGCGCATATGCTCGCATGCGCATCGCATATGCGCATATGCGATCGCATTTGATAACAATGGTCGCATGTAGCTTATGCCATGTAGAGAAGTTTAGCCTTCATGTTTTGTGGCTCATGAAAATGGCTTAAGTCGTCTGTAGCATATGCTACACTAATTAGTACATGCAGACATTATGCAGTGTACACTACATGCTAATTAGTATACAAATACAATACATGTTATGCAGTGTACACTACACTAGATGGTAATTAGCAGACAGTACACGTTATACAGCCTATGCTACATGCCATGCAGCGTACACTACAAATTATTTTTCACTAAAATATTAAAATCAATAATGTTTTCAATAATTTGTTACATTTTTCCATTTTTAATTAAAAATAGTTAATTTTTAATGATCTTAGTAAAATAATATAATTAACAGTACTAAATTGTGTTTATCCATGTGCCCCCATGTATTTATTTGATGCTGAATTGGTAAACCACTTGTTTATCTATTGTTTGTTCACTAGATTAGTGTGGGAGAGATTTTTTTTTTTTTTTTTTTCCCCGGCTTTCATCGAGGTGGTTTTGGGAAAAAAAGGCAAGGTGTTATGGTGGTTGTCCCTATTGGCTGGTTTGTGGGCTATTTGGGGGGAAAAAACAATCGGTGTTTCTGAGATAAGAGCGGCCTGATATCGGAGGGTTTTACAAGGGCGAAGATGGATCTTATCTAAAAGTCTCTTTCGATTGTATTTCTTTTTCTGGAGTAAGGTTGATATCATTGTAGTGTTCTTCGCCTTTTGGTGTCTTTTAACATATGCTTATTACTTCTAAATCAGTTCTATTGCTATTTCTTTATCTTTATATTTAATCAATTCCTATTATTTTTCCTATTTTTCCAAGTTTAATCTTAATTAAAAATATAGAAGTAGCATATAGCTTATGTTAAACACCATATAGCCTATGCCTTGCGCTTCAGAGGGGTGAGCACTACGCTATACGCTATTTGCTATTTAAAATAGTGGGGGAGTTTGAGATGGTTGGTAACACATGTAGCATTATAGCGCATGTGCACATTGATTGACACATGTGGCACATGTGAGGTGCTTGAATATTGATAGTGCCACATGTAGGTACTTATATGGATGGTCGCACATGTAGAACATTTGACATATGTGATGTATGTGCATGGAACATTATGCTCCGGCATGCACCATGCAAGACTTTTAACATGTATAGTCTATCCAACCTTTGGAGCAAGGATAGATAATTCTTGAGTAATGTTCGTATTTGCTCAACATACTATCCTCATGATTCTTCTTTTTGTGTGCAAAATGGTGCTTGACAAACTGTGTACCTGCTGTCATTGTAGGATATCATGTGCAGTTTGCTTGACAAACTGTGTACCTGCTGCCAATCTTCTACTATGTTATATGAAGTCATTGTGTTTACCTAAGCCTGATAATGTGACTTTCATGCAACATTCTAAAATTGCATTGCGATTCAACTAGCTTCCTTAGGTACTGAAGACTACCACAACATCTTTGTTAAGGAGCTAAGCACAAGAGATGTGGGAGCAATACCAATTGATCGATGATCCAGATATCGTTGGAGTCTTGGAACATGATACATATTCTCCAAGACTTTTGAACTCCCTTTCATGGGTGAGATTGCAAGGTCACCCATGCTACACTGAATTATTCGCGGTCACAACCGCATCACTTCATATTTCTATAACTTCATGAACTAATATCACCAGTCAGGTGATGTGAGCACCCCGAATCGACTATCCAATTTGTCTTATAGTCAATCTTCTCCTTCTTCGACATAGACGCCATATATCCTTCTTATTTGTCATAAACAACTAACATCAACACCCTAACTAGCTGAATGCCTTGCTTCCCAAAACTAGTTGATAACCAACGAACGAGAAATATACTATATTTATGATTCGGAGGAGGGTCTTATCAACGTTGTATCATAGGCTTATAATATCTCATATGAAAATTAATGTAAGGGCGCAATGAGGTAGCGTCTTGATTGATTGATTTATTTCTTTTAGTAAGCGAGTCAAAGTCCCTCTTTTCATTGCTGTTGGCTTGGCTTAGATAATCTTTCCTAGCTTCCCAGTCAGTTCACTAGAGCAGGTGGATCAGAGAATAGTAGATGCCCTCAGCAGGAAAGCTGAACTTGTTGTTTTTAAGGGGGAAGAGCTAGTTGCCATTTGCAGAATACAAGGGACCATTGCTTGAGAGGAGAGGGTTTAGAGAAAGACCCCTTCTTGGTGGCTAGGCTAGTGTAACCAAGGTATTCAAAATTGGTTACGTAACGACCTTTACGTAACAATACTGCTCATAACCATTACGCGTTACAAGGTCAAAACGGCCATAACGGCCATTACAGAAAAAAACAGGCCGTTACGGTCCCATAACAACCCCGTAACGGTCCTGTAATAGTTTTTCAAAAAATAAAAAAACGCTCGTAATGGCCAATACGGGGGCTGTAACAGCCGTTACAGCCCGTATCATAACGGTAACGGTGGTAGCTGTTACGGCCACCACTATCGTTTTGGAACACCTTGAGCGTAATGGGCCAAGTCGGGGGAGCTACTAGGAGGAGGTTTTGGATTGACAAATGGGCTCTTGATCACTAGAGGGAATTGCCTCAACGTGCTTGATAGTTGGAAACTTAAGGAAGTGCCATGCGGCTAGTCACCCATGGAGGACATTGTCTCTTATAGCAGGAGGTTACTACTGGCCAAAGATGGTGGAAGAGAGAGTGAAGGGTATGTGAGAACTTGTTGTCCCCAACTTTACTGGAGGCAAACAACCCCCATGTTATTTAGTGTAGGAGTCTGCATGACACGAGCAAGCAGCAAGCATGGTGCATGGGACCAATTGCATCTTTTTCTTGCCATGCCAGCCACTTCATTCAATCATATGTTCTATTCCGGGACAAGTCTAATTACTTGTTTTTCTTTCTAATATGGGGACTTTATGACTTTCTTTCTTCAAAGGCTGACTTACCTAATGTATATACTTACTCTCTTTCAAGACAGAGGATAGTGCGCTTCTTACAACACCGCTTCTAAGACAAGAAACCACTCTTCTACTTTGAACGTGCAAGAGCTCCACGGTTGCTGGGTAAGGAAAGACAGAAGTTCAACCGATGCTTTTTTTAAAGCAATAAGACAAATCACAGCTGCAAAAATCGTTCCAGTCATCATTACACCTATTTCGGATTTTCCATTGCGGGGTCATAAGACTTTGCAAGTAGGAAAGGCGGGTGCACATCCTCTTGGGGGTGTCCTTCGTGGCAGAGAACTTTTAAACGTTCTCAGACATTCCAGAGTTGGCCTTTAATGGGCTACTCTGGTGCTGAGACAGGAAGAGGAAAACTAGGACTTAGAGAAAATTGGGAAGATCAAGGGCTCAAGAGATGAAAGTGGCATTCATACATGCGATGCATTACATGCATGCAATTATAGGAATCTCAGGGGTTGTAAGAAGAATATGTGCAAAAATGTGTCTTTAATGATTGAAGGGTAGGATCGTAATTGAATAAGGAAGAGACAGAAAAGTCTATTAGAGTAAGATTCCCTCATTGAAATTCATGCTAAATGGTAATTTTGCGCTCCAAATTGGCTATAATGGCATAGGATGCAATTAGAACACGATTAGAGCTCAATTAAAAGCACGTTTCATTACTCGAAATTTGGACAAAGATGACTTAATAGGTGCACTTACAATAGGAGTGGTAAACATAATTCAACATGCAAGGCCCAAATCTTTAAAAAATGACCATTTAATCAAATTGATTTTGCTTCAATATTAGAGTCCATAAAAAAAATACTACATGATTAAAGGAAACGTCATCGAAATCGGGCATCGTGTGATTTAATACAAATCGCACAAACTTTACCAAACGGATGCTGGGTGGTCATACTTTACCCGCTTTTGGGCAAAGGCGATTGAATAATCTATCTCAACCAAGAGTACCAAAATTCCGTTACAATGGACGGTTAAAATTTAACCGCCTTTCACCTGATCTTACAATAAAATATGTGTGGCCCTCATAAATCCTGTGAGGTCCACAATCTGCAATCATCATTCATCACAACCCCCAAGGATCCAATCACGGCTCACACCAAAATTTCATAGTCTTGAATCGTCCCAAAATCATTTCAAACTAATTCAATTTTTAATCAAATAAAAACCGTTGATCATTGATTGAAGTCTCTAATCCAGGCCCGCTTGTTTTTGGGATGTCTACAGTTAGCATGAATTGTGATCACATCCATGCGTATGCAGGATTCTTATGCATTGACGTGGATTGACGTGAAAAAATAAGTTTCAACTGTTGGAAAATGGAGAAAACCTAATTTCCACCATATGAACTCATTTTGGATATGATTGCATTGCCTTTGTCTGACAGTGCATGGTTTAGGCCCCTATAAACATTTGATGTATAGTTGTTTTTTGTAATATTTTGGGTCTTTTTTTTTTTTTTTTTTTTTTTTTTTTTTTTTGTGTTAGCTTGTTAGTACACCCCATTGTTGGTTCACACATCACTGTTAGCCACCCCCACTAGGGAATCGATACCAAGACCTCAGTGTTGAAACAAGGTATCTTTCACTGAAAACATGCATCTTTTAGCATCTCTTGAAATTTCACTGAAAAATTCCACTTTTTTCCCAATGTTTGCCAAATGTTTCCTCGACAACGATACATTCCCTGATGTCTGCGATAGTATTGACAATATCAATACATTTTCTGTATCATAACTCATCAATACATGTAATCATAATGATACTCTAAATACTGGATATCCTGTTTTGACTTGTTGGGGCTAGAGTGAATCTAAGATGACCCCAGTGAATTCCGTTTCTAGATTCTTGTTCCTACTTTTTGGTGGGACAAAAACATCTTCCAAGAGAGAAAGATGCCATATGACTATATGAGTATATTTTGTCATTGTGAGGTTCTTTTTTTGAAGGATTGTGAAGTTCCTTCTGAAACAAAAATTCCAAATATACTATAAATATTCTAAAAGATATAGAAGAGTGGGCAATCCAAACACCAAATAGCTTCCCAAAAGCAAATTTTAAATAGGGCATTGCCTTTTGAATTGCTTTCCATGCTAACCCACTTCCAGAAACTATCTTCCTCTTGCCCAAATCTCCATATAGCCATCTTCCCAACAATGCCTAATTCAGTGTTCTTTATATCAGTGGTATTGGTTGATACCACCTGTGCGATACAATATCTTAAAGTGTTTGCAAAAGTTCCCCATTTCCCATGATATTTCCTATTTATCGCATGATATATTGGCACCCTTTCCTTCATAAAGTTACCCCTCATTGATCGATACATGTTGTGTATCATATGTATTATATTGCATGTATCGAGAGATAACGACGCAATTTGAGGGAAAATTGAAAAAATTAGAAAAAAGAAGCAAACAATAAAAAGCTTTCCTTCTTTTCTCCCATGTGTGATGGAATGGCCTGATTTTCTTGCCACATGATCTACACAGTGGCTGCAATTGTAGAAAGTATGGATCATGCGTGTGGTCTTAGCATGGAGAAGAAAAAAGAGAGCATACATGTGATTCTTTTTCTTTCTTTCTTTCTTCTTCCTTTTGGGTTAGACACTGCAAACATAATATTAATCATCTAATTTATCCATTTGAATTTAGACCACTCACTATATTACTTTAACTATCCACTAGATAGCCATTAATTGGATGGCTAGGGTTGCTTGATCAATGTGATTTTAGAGATATGATGCATCCACGATTTGGCTAACAATTTGGATGACAGGATAGCTGCACATCAATGTCATGTGTTAGGAGGATGATTCACCACCACTGTTAAAATAGTGTTAAACTAACATTGGAGTCTAGCCCATAAGCCCATGCTCTTGTAGGCATTGTTCTGAGTATCCCCGATACATTGATAATATCCCCGATATTATCCATATCTCAAGCTCGACGATCCAGATAATATTGTTAGTATCAGAAATTCCATGTATTGGCGATATATGGCTAAGTATTGCCAATATTTCCGACTGTGTAAATTCCAAGTGTCACTTGTTTCACCATTGTATTGATATCGCCAATATTTTCGACTATGTAAATTCCATGTGCCGCTTGTATCGCCAGTGTATCGGCGATATTTTGATAATATTGCCAATGTATCGACATAGCCAAAAATGTGTTTATTAATTTTCCACTTCAATTATTTTATTTTATTTTTATTTTTATTTTTATTTTTATTTTAATGGGTGCATGGTTGTATGATGAAATGCATGTTTTTTTGTGTGTATATGTATGCATGTATGGTTGGTTGGTTGGATGCGTGTGTGTGAACTCATGCATGGATGGATGGATCATGCATGTGTGTTTCTATGTATGTATGTATGTGCATGCATAGATGGATGGTTGGATGGATGAATCTACAATTTTCCCCATGTTTCTTGAGTCAACAATACATGCTTTTTGGCCCTATTAAAGGGGAACTTATTATTTGATTCCTGAATATGAAAATGTGTTTTTTTTCACTATTATTTGATTCTTAAATATGCAAATACGTTATTTTAACATCGCCTGAAATATCATTTAAAAATTCCACCATTTTCCCCATGTTTAGTGTTCACGCTTTTAGACCCCCATTAAAGATAAACTTATTATGTATGCATCTTTTTTGCAATGATATGATTCCTACATATCCAAATATGCGTATTTTAGCATTTCCTAAAGTTTCATTGAGAAATTCTACCATTTCCTCATGTTTACCCAATATTTTCCTCAGTCAATAATACATTCCCCAATATTTCCAGATTCTTTTTGGCTTAGTAAAATCACACTAATTTGACTTGCACAATCACTGCCACTAGTACGATAGATATGCACTGAATTGTATTGGTTTTTAGGCCTGATCAATATGGCTACTGGCATTGATACAGTGGATATGCAACGATTGTCCTGTTGTATTTCACTCCCTATGCATGTACATGAAATATATGAGATTTGGTCTTTATCATGTTTTGAATTGCAAAAGAGTACATTGAAGGAGGGAAACAACACTTTTCAACTTCAAATAGGATACATGTCATCCCTTCTAAGTTGTTACTCATTTGTCCCAATGTGACGTGTTTGAGGACATGATTTGGTTATTTTTGTCATGCAAATGATTTGGTTATCTTGTGGTTGTGGTTACAATTCTTAATAAAAAGTTTGTGCTAACGATTGTGGCAAATGCTTCAAATCTATTACCCAACTTGATCTCTTGCATTGGTTTTTGATATTCATAAAGCCTGGATTCTTTGTGGAGGTAAGCACTATATCTAAGTGAAAGTTGATTAGGCTACATTCTTGCAGCACACGCGCAAAAAAATAAAAATAAATCTTTATGGGTTTGTCCTAGCTATTTGGTATTTGCTTTATGAATCCTATTTCATGATCATTCCTATCTAAGATCTTACCCTTGGCAAGCAAAAAAAACATTTATATCCTTCTCATCAGCTTGATCTAATACATTTTAGGTCTTCTTCTCATCCTATTTTCAGGCTCTTCAATCCTAATCAAGGTTCCCCTAGGTCTTTAATGATGTGGATAAATCAATCTTGAAACCCCTTTCCTCATCACGCACCACATAACCTCCCTGGCTCTTTCTGTCTTTCTTTCCTTTGTTGGGCTATGCCTCATCAAATTGCTGCTGAAGAAACTCGATATCGGGTTGTGTTTGAGAGAGCAGGTACACTAAAAACTCGACTCTCCAGCTGAGTACTTTATGGCATGCTTTTTCCAGACGTATAAAATCCATATCGAGATTGTTTTTCCTCTCTATACCAACAACAACTTTCTTAGTAAGAGTAGCTTTAGTCATTGATCTCTATGGCATGAGGCCATAACTGTTTTCTGATACCATTACTTCTTGTCTGTCTTTCTTCCACCTCACCTGGAGCTTCATAGTGTGACTCACATTGTTTACTTGTTGGTGCAACTCCTTTATTCTTGTATATCATGATTCTTCTCCTCCCATCATTGGGCCCTTTTTTTCCTAGTAAAATTTCTTGAAAAGACTAGTTGGCAAATGCAATCTGGTTTCACCCAGAATATTCCACACCTCTGTCAGTATGCAATACACATTGAAAGAATTCAAATATTAGTAGACACTTGATTAGGTAGTAATTAGTGAAGACAATGCAGCTTTTGCATTTTGTTTCCAATAATTAGGAGGCAATATTATGTTGTGGTGATAATTACTTATATTTCTTAACTTTTACAGGCGGTTGATATAAAACTTCTAGCGTCACTTAACAGAGATGATTTGAAGAAAATCTGTGGTGACAATTATCCTGAATGGATTTCGTTCCCAGTGTTTGAACAGGTAAATTGTTTCAAGGGATATGACTTGATTTAATATCTCCTCAATTGGTTATGCTTTGATTTACACAATTCTTTGTGCAACAATATCTTGTTGGCTTTTAGAAGAATTTTATCTATTTAAAAGGTACTTTAGTTAGGATAAAAACTAGAAGTATGGGACTTGTTAGGGGCTGTTAGACTACGAATTACATCCATGGAGTACTGTAGAAGTGCAGTGATTACAAATTCCTTTACCTGTCTCCTAAAAACAGGTAACTTGACTGACAATTCTGGTGTTTGGTTTATCATGGTAAAATCGTAATGGTGGCGCTTTTACAGTATATTACTGTTGTAATTCACAATCCAAACAGGCCCTTAATTTCACAGCCTGGGTTTCTACCATGTTAAGACTGCTTACACTTAAACTATTCATTGAGCTGAGAGTGGCATGTTTAAAGGGGGGGCTTGTCTCATGAGATGAATATTTTTCAAAATTTTTTTAGAGCCTGTTTGGATTTGTGGAAAAAAATTTGAGGCAAATGATTTTTTTCGGGAAGTAGTTCCTAGAAAACTGTAAAAAATATAAAGTCATTTCCCTTGTTTGTTTGTCAAAAAGATTTTCCTTTCAATTTTTTTCTTCATTTCCCTAGTTCGAACATGTTATGCTGGTGTAACGGGCCATTCTTTGGTAAGAATGTTGTCTCGAGCTGCTTGAAGATTTTATAAACTCAACAGGCTTGGATTGACTACAAAATTCTTATATTTAATTTTCTAAATATCTAATAACCATAATTCAATATAAATAAGATTATATGAGCATGAATCTAATGATGAGACAATTATATATTTGTATTTATATAACCATTTAACCATAGACAACCATAGTTTAGCTGTGCCTGTATACTTTAAAAAAAGCGGTATAAGTCAGTAAGAATGTTGTTAGAACGGCTTCTGGTTTACCCTTTTATGCAAAATCTAAGTGGATAGTAGGAATTTTCGGCAATGCGGAAGAGGTGGACCCTCTCTTGCAATGCGTAAGAGGTGGCAGAAGAGGCGACGGAAGAAAGGACGAAGGGAAGCAACACGCAAGAGATGACGGAAGCAAAGACGAAAGGAAGTAACTCGCAAGAGGCTGTGAAAGAAAGAACTAAACAACTGGAGCAGGAGGGACAAGATTGGAAACACGTTTCAAGAAGAAAACGGAAACCGAACGTGCATGCACAAAAGGAAAGGAATGTCTCTAGCTACCCAACCCTGTTCGTTAAGGGATTCCCAGAAGGGTGGCTCTGGATCAATTTCTCTAGAGTATTTGGCATGGCTGGAACTGTGATGGACGTGGTGCGGCCCAGAAACACAACCAATGGGACCTATAGGGATTTTGCGTTAGTAAGGATGAGTGCAGAGAAAGAATTAATAAGGGCGATCCAGATTCTTCATGACGAAAGCTTTGGGGGTGTTAAGCTGTTGGTCCAAAGAGCGAGATTTGGACCTGAACTCAGATTTAATAGCAGAGGAGGATCAACACAAGCGAAGAAAATCCCAATGCAGCAAAAACCCATTACTATAGGTAGGAACGTTCAAGGGGTGATATGCTTACCCCATACCAGTGGGACACTGTCCTTTAAGGAGGTGCTTATTCAGTCGAATAGGACATCTACATCAATTGAAGTTTTGCAAGGTAGAGGTGAATGTTGCCGAACAATGGGGTCGGGGAGCGGGGAAGATAACATGAAGGGAGGGGAGGAAATGGTGGTGCAAATTAACCAAGATAGCTTAAAACGATTGAAAAGAGCCCTACAAGTGTCGGTAGTGGCGATAACCAAAGAAGGAACGTCGATCGCTGAAGTCAGGAGCTGGATAGATGAATGTTGCAAAATCCCCCAGAGAAATATACAATATCAAACCCATTGGCTACAATGAACTATGGATTTGGATGAGTCTAGGAGTCAATCCAGATTTACTGATTATGGCAGGAGCACTACATAGAGACGACCCTATTATCAGAATCTAGAGGTGGGACGAATTCTCAGCGTTCGGGATGGAAGATGTGTGGATGGTGATCTGGTCTGTTCCATTGGAGCTCTGGTATGAAGAGAGGATATGGGGGTGATTAGGGCAAGGGTTAAGAGGAAGAAGGGAGGGACTCTTTCGTCCCATATTCAGGTCCTAGCTGACGACAGGAAGCTCTATTTGCCGGTTCAGATGGAGGCCAAGGATGGTCCAATCCCCAGATGGGGCGATCTATGGAGACAAAGAGGGTCTTCTTCTCCATCGGGAGGAGGGGAGCCATGGCTAGGGCTGACGACACACCATTTCTGTGTGGCTCAGGAGCATCGAAACCCAACAACTGTAGTCTTCCGGAAGGAGGCAGGACTGACGTCAGCAGAGGAGGCATGGACAGCGAGGCACGTGGCATCGCTTCTGCAGAAGCTATTGAGTGCTCCGCCTCGATGGGAGTGGTCAAATCCCTTCCGTCCACATGGAAGGAAGATAGCTTGCCGAATCCCCTTCGTATCTTCGTCATTTCAAGAAATATCAACTCTTGTCAGACTTTTGGGGATCTCGGAATATGTGGCTGTTCCGCAGAGCCCGGTGATTCCGAACGAGAGGGTCGGGTTCGGTTAGGTCACTCGAGTAGGTGCGGCTCAGGTGCTCCGAAACCACTTAACTCGCATGCCTTAAATCTCGACCTCTCTTTAAGCGCGGACCCTATCATCGATCGTTGCCTCGTGCCTATCTACGGAGGCTCAAACGCCCCTTATTACAAGATAGTAGAGCCACGTGTTAGGGAGCTTTCTGTTTCGAGCCATCGGATGCCCTGGAAGCTTTCCTCCCCGTGCAAGATATGCTCCCTGTATTGCATGCTCCTGTTCGTGCGGTTACCTATCTATCCTTGAGGATAGATAGTCCCCCCGCACTGCTAGTGAAGGGGGACAATATATCCGATCCTGAGAAGGACTTCCTCTCTTGGTCTTCTGAAGGTGCGGACTCTCCCGACTCATCGTCGCCTCGCTCCTCATCATCCAAAGTCACGATGCCAAATCAAGCTTTATCTATGCTATTCCAGGAAGGCGTCAGAGAAGGAATTATAGAGGTGGAGCCTCTATGGGTCAGAGCGGGAAGTCAATCTTAAGTTGGGGGGGGGGGGGGGGGGGGGGGGGGGGGGGGGAGGGCAAAAATGATCGACATTATTCAAAAAAAGAAATGGATTAGGGATGCTATGGGCCACGTTGGTAGATCCATAGGGGTATCGTTCGAGGATCATCTGGAAGATTACGTTGCTTTATTCCATTGCATTAAGGAACATGGCCGACCAATGCTTACGACAAGAACTCCTAGGAAATATCCCACTAAGACATATAGCAACAGGGAGCTGCAAAGTCTTATCTCAAGCCCAATTTCTAACTAGCGGTCAAAAAAGGTGAGCAAGACTCAAGGACTTCGAGGTAACTCAGTCCCTAAATGAAGATCCTATCTTGGAATGTTAGAGGGGTGGGGTCCAAACAGAAGAGAAGATTCCTCAAAGATATCTGTGGTAGGAGTAAAGCCGACGTTATCTGCCTACAAGAAACCAAGGTTTAAAATTTCAACGACAAGTTACTGGGTACTCTCTAGTCTCTGGAAGGAAAAAAGATGCTAAGTGGGCTGCCCAGGATGCTATTGGAAGTGTGGGAGGAATTCTGGTGGTGTGGAAATCCTCATCCTGGACCCTGGAGAATAGCTGGAGTGGAATTTTTTCAGTTTCGGTAATTCTGAAAGAGACATCCTCAAATCTCTCCTGTCTGATTACTTCCGTTTATAGCCCTAATCAAGAAGACAGAAGAAAGGACTTCCGGGAAGAATTAAATGATACCAAGTAGAAATTCAGTGGCCCCTGGTGCATAAGTGGTGATTTCAACATAACGCATTATGCGGAAGAAAGATCCCATGGTGGTAAGGTCACACTGCTGGCATGCACATCTTCTCACAATGGATTGAAGGTCAGGAACTCGTGGATCTCCCTCTGCTCGGAGCGAGATTTACTTGGTCAAATGGGAGGACAAACCCAACTATGTCCAGATTGGACAGATTTTTGGTATCGACTGACTGGCTTAACCTTTTCCCCCTTCTATCGCAGTCTCTCCTCTCGAATCCTACGTCCGACCACACCCCGACGATACTTACAGAAGGTGATCAAAGCTAGGGCCCGAAGCCGTTCAAATTTGAGATCTCCTGGCTGAAGATAAAAGGTTTTCATCAGTTAATTAAAGAATGGTGGGTAGGATTTAAAGTGGAAGGATATGCAGGTTTCAGACTATGCTGCAAACTGAGACTATTGAAAGATGAGATCAAGAGATGGAAAGCGGCAGAGCTTCATTCAAGGGAGAAGGAAACGAACGCGATCCTTGCCGAGTTGAAAGCGATAGGCATTAAAGCAGAAAATGGCCTGAGGACAGTAGACGACGTTACCAGAAAAGCTTAACTGATTCAAATTTATGCTGGAAGGGTGCTGGAAGATGAAATCTCATGGAGGCAAAGATCATGCAGTAAATGGATCAAAGGATGAGACAAAAATACAAAATTCTTTCACTGTATAGCTAGTGCATGTGCGAGATCCAACAAAATCAGCAGCATAGTGGTGAACGGGACCCACATAGAAGACAAACAGAGCATTTCAGAAGATGCCATTTGATATTTCAAGAATCTGCTTCGGGGAGAAGATTGGAAAAGGCCCAAGCTCGATTATCTCCAGGTAGACAATTTATCTATAAAGGAAGCTAGTGCTCTCGAAGCTCCCTTCTCTTTGGAAGAGGTGAAAGTACGGTGGACGCCCTGGGGGGAGACAAGTCCCCTGGCCCTGATGGGTTTCCTATAATCCTCTTCCAATCTTTCTGGGAAGTATTAAAAGGAGATGTCATGGATTTCATCTACGAATTTTATGATAGAGGGAGGCTATCAAAAGATATTGGGGCCTCTTTTGTAGCGCTGATTCTGAAAATCCCAGGAGCGGAGTCTTTTAAGGAATTTAGGCTGGTTAGTCTTCTCGGCGGTCTGTATAAGATCCTGGCCAAAGTCTTGGTGTCTTGGTTGAAAGGGGTGATGGGTAAAATAATTTTCGACAATCAAAGTGCATTTATCCTGGGAAGACAAATTGTGGGCAGTGCCCTTATTGGGTACGAATGTTTAGATTCGGGCCACAAATCCAGATTGAAGGGCCTTTTATGCAAGTTAGATATAGAAAAAGGTATATAACCATGTAAACTGGGGCTTCCTCCAATATATGCTCCATCGGATGGGTTTCGGACGCAAGCGGAGAAGATGGATGGGGGAATGTGTGGGTTCAGCCTTCTTTTCCATCTTAATTACCAGATCTCCAAAAGGATTTTTCAACAGCTCTAGAGGGCTTCGGCAAGGTGACCGGATGTCCCCCTTTATTTTCTTCATCGTAGGGGAGGCATTTTCTAGAATGCTGTCCAAAGGCTAGGACGAAGGCATCATCAACGGCCTCAGAGTGGAAGGTATAATCCAATTTCTCATATACAGTTTGCGGACGATACATTACTTTTTAGTGAAGCAAATCAGGAAAAAAGTGAGCAACTTGCGAACTACGATCAAATGTTTTGAGGCAGTTTCGAGTCTCAGGGTTAACATGGCAAAATCCAAGATGTTTGGAGTGAATATGGAGGAAGAAGTGGTTATTAAATTTGCAAACTTTTTCAAATGTTCAGCCGACCGCCTCCCGACTACTTTTGTGGGTCTCCCGCTGTGTATTGGAAAGCCCCCAAAGTCGTTATGGGACAGGGTCATCGACAGGTTCAATAAGTACCTAGCTAGATGGAAATGCAGATATTTATCCCTGGGCGGGCGTCTCACCCTTATCAAGGCAGCGTTGTCGAACCTTCCCCTGTATTTCATGTCCCTGTTTAAATGCCTAATGTCGATAATGGCAATCTTAGAAAAGCTAAGACGGGACCTCCTATGGCATGGGAAGGAAGAGAAGAAAAAATCCACCTCGTGGAGTGGAAGGAGGTCTGCAAGTAGACCCAATTTGGAGGGGCAGGAGTTAAAAACCTCAAAAGCATGAACCGGGCACTCTTAGGCATGTGGACTTGGAGGCTTGGGAATGAGAATGGAACTCTTTTGAACACGATAATCAAAAGCAAGTATGGGTGATCTAAAGGAGGCTGGTGGACTAACGACTCTACTTACTATAGAGCTTCGGCCCTTTGGAGAGGGGTGTTATCCATAAAGAAGGATGTCCTTAAAAGTATAAGAATTGATATAGGGAACGACGAATGTACTCGATTTTGGGAAGACATTTGGGTGGGAGAGGTTGCTCTAAAAGATGAATTCCCACGTATTTTCTGCCTCGCCCCAAACCAATCCATATCAGTGGGTGAATGCTATTCCTTTCTAGGAGGTGAGGTTGTGTGGAGCCCAGGTGCAGAAGAAATCTTCAAGACTGGAAGGTGGAAGATATGTAGCGCTACTTAATCGCATTAACAGTAGCAAACTGGATCAATACAGAGCTGACAGACTACTCTGGTGAATTGACAAATTGTGCAAATTCTCGGTCAAATCCTTTTACGATTCTATAGTCAGTAATCCTTCTTCAAGAGGAGGCAGGGACTAATTATGTCTGGAAATACCAAGTCCCGCCCAAGATAGCAGCATTTGGATGGCTAGTAGGCAAGAAGAAGGTCCTCACAGTCGACAATCTGAGAAAAAGGGGTATGTTTATCACGAATGTCTGCCTATGCTGTATGGCAGACGCAGAATCGGTGGATCATCTCTTTATTCATTGTGCTTTTATAAATCAGATCTGGCCAGAAATTTTACATCACTTCAAGATTTCATGGTCCTTTCCAGATTCAACAGGGAGACTCTTAAAGGCCTGGCATAGAGTTAGATTGGGAAAACTCTGAACCATGCTATGGAGAATGGCTCTCATGGCTGTATGGTGGTCCGTCTGGGAAGAAAGGAATGGGAGATGCTTCAGTGGTACTTCAAAGTCGGTGGAGTCCATAGCTTATAGGGTGAGGCAGCTAATTGTGGAGTGGGTGGCTACTGCATTAAAATTAAAGGGTTGTAATTTTCGTTTCATTGGAGCGTAGTTGTATCGCTAACTCAGCGGTTCAGCTCTCTCTGTTTTCTGTAACTCCTTTTTGCGTTTAATAAAGGTTCCGTTATCTCTCTCTAAAAAAAAAAAAAAGGGAAGTCAGTAAGATGTTAATGCATGAAGTATAAAGTGAACTCATAAGTCATAAGTGATAGAGTGATGTCAAAGGACAAACATAAATACAAAGACATTACTCACCAATCATGTCACCACCAGAAATGAAGTTGTGCTGCCTGTGGCTGCTCAATCTCACTGGTGTCAACTCATCATCATCATAGTCATTGGGCATTTGCTGTGTCAAACGTGAATAAGAATAGCTACTAATGCCAGACATCGGCCCACAGTCATAGCTGTAGTTGTACTGGTACTATTCGTAGTGCTGGGACTTTGATTGCGACGACAAAATGTCTTAAGAATTGGATTTGGATATTTATATCCCCCTACATTAGCTTGACATCATATGTCATAACCTTATGAGCTAGGTATAGTATTGTAATTTTGTGGAGGCACTTATGGCCATGGTTTTGAATATCGGTATTAGGGGGCATATTGGCTCAATCGAAAAACGATTCAATGTAGGTGTCGCTGATTGTATTGGCCCGTATGTGACCATATCAGCCTATATCAGTCATTCTTTTTAAGCCAAAGAATGAAGGAAAAAAATACTAAGAAAAGGGGAAACAATGAGATATTCAATTATTTATCATTTTTTTTTTCTATTTTAGACACAAATGTAATGGTGTATCTGACCTTTCTTTGATAAGAACGTTGCATTTTTTTATTTTTAAAGGTGATACTTTTAATGGAGGAGAAAAGAGAGAAACAACAAGGAAAAGAAAACTAAAAAGAAGAAAAAAAAAACTGGAAGCAAAATCAGGCAAAAGAGAGAGCAATAGGGGAAGAAAGAAAAAGAAGCAAAAGCTGCTCCCGAGTAGCCAAAGCCCAACGACAAAAAACTAGAAAAGCAGCTAAGGGATGTTGTTCTTCAGAGAGTTCAGCAGCACACAGCGGAATGGGCCTTGTATTTTCTTAATATCAAAGATTGTAATCTGTTTGCTTTGGGAGGATCCCTTTCTCGCTAACTCAGCGGGTCGATCCTCCCCCTTGTAATCCTTTCTTCTTTAATATATTTTCTGTTCTCTCTATAAAAATAAAATAAATAAAATAAATAAAAAATAAAAAATAAAAGAAGAAGAAAAGGAGCTAAGGGGCCTTAATCTCTGAAAAGGACTAGCACTCTCGAGAACACCCCCGCCGAAGAATGTTGCATATTGGCTTGACCTGTTGAAAATCAACCAGATAATTGAACACAAATCAAACATGATTTGGTGAATTAGGGCCATTTACATTGAAATACAACAAAAAGAAGATTATAACACACGCGTAGACACGCACAAAAAAAGAAGTGGTGGTTTACCCTTTTCCTAAAGTTTCCCATAATCGTCAATCCCACACATCTTTTGTTACAATCCCCCAAAATGGCCTAGATTTAGTCTAACAAGGCTTTTACAAGCTTCCACCATGGTTTAGATGAAAAAAGAAGAGAAAAATTTGAAAAAAATTTCAAACTTGGGCATTTATGGTCGTATGACTCGTATTGGCCCATGTTGGTTGTATCAATCCCATATCAGTGCCAACAGGGCTCCGATATTGTAATGCCCTGAAAATCGGGGGTCGAGTAGGAACTTAACTCCCGAGTTCCAACGCATCACTTATGCAACATATGAAATGATGACTGTATGTTGTCTGTATTAGTGCATGAAACATGAATAAGATTAAGCCCAATCAGCAAAACATAATCCAGGGACAGTTATAATACGCAAGCGGAAGACTGAAATGAATATATATAACTGTATAAACCAGTGTATGTCCTCAACATATGTTTGCATTGCCAGGTCAAGGATTACAAGTGTGGTTCCAAAATATACAAAATGTGTAGTATTCTCTATTCATAATCCCAGAAAGAAGTCCCGCTAGTCAGGCCACGGCTCACAAGAACCTGCCTGAAGTCTGCATATAGGAGAAGGCCTCCTCTTCCTCTTCGAAGTCTGGCTCCGCCTCGTAGGCATCGCCACCACCTGCATCTAAGACAGGGTCTGGTTGGTGTGCGCAACACCGTCCCATAACGTGGGAGTGAGTGATCAACTCAGTGGAACAATAAAGCAAAGGTTAACATGTTATCAATTCAATCAAGCGGTAATGATAAAGCAGTAAATCACACATCCCTAAGTACTCTTATTAATGCAAGTATGGTATGTATGTATGATGCATGCCCTCGCCTATGCTCCCTCAGCAACTCCTTACGATCACGGCATGCCACACTCCCTCAGTGCTTGACCATCAACGCCAAACGCACACGTAATGCGGTGCATGAACGTGATTACCAAGTTCTTTATTAGTTATTTTCATACAACAGGATTGGGAAACTAAGGTACCTCCCTTATATCACTTCCCAAACAAGGATCCATTCCAGGGTCATCAGTCCTAGTAAACTCATACGATGATACAGTTCTAGGTCACTGTAAAGGGCTCGTCGCCTTATCAGTGCAGGCCTAGTTATGCTCTAGTTGCTATGGAAAGGCTCGTTGCCTCACCGCAGTCTCAGATTATGCTCGAGGTCACTACAAAGGGCTCGTCACCTTATCAGTGTAGGCCAACAGCTCGAATACAGTGTTCCATACCACCGTATTCGGCTCACGAGTCTGGGTTGCTCAATGGTCATTACAGGGAAGCTCGTCGCCACAGCGTAGGCCGACAGCTCGACAACGGTGTCCCATACCACCATGTCCGGCTCATGAGTCTTAGCGGATCAAGGTACCAAGGTTAACAGGGATTTCACTGGTGAGTTTGGTACCCTAGGTTCAAGCAGAAGCGACCATACATGGTTAACATACATCGGGCAAATCTGGTTGTTTGACGGCTCAACTAGCACGAGCGCACATCGAGTTGAACGACATGAAGTGCATAAGCACTCCGTGTGGCCTAACCACTGTCGCCAACCGACATACGACTCGGGTTCATCAGGCGCGTCTCATGTGGCGGATCAAGGACAGCCACTCGTTCAAGTCTTATTACCGATTGCCTGGACTATATAATAGCCCCAAACATATTCAATTACATCAATCTAACATATGAGATACTCAAAGCAGTAATGGAACAATGATTCAAAACATACAATCAGTTGAGCATGCTATGAAGTACAATATCAACATGAATTTGAACATATTCAATTCATAACCAAACAGATAGCTGAATATATCATACATGGAGAAAACATACACATCGCTAGAGTAGTTGAAAATCCTATCTCAACACCCAATTAAAGAAGAACTCATAAGTACTTACTCATACAGACATGTTTACATATACTTAGTCTACACCTCACATTATACATGACATATAGTAGTTAGAATACGTATTAGGGCAAGTCCTTTCGTCAAAGGATTGCCGCCTATAGAACAATCACATACCCACGACGATTAGTCGTGGCGTACACTAATGCATAGTTTATACTCACTTAGACAATTTCACAAACACTTAGGCTACAACTTGTACATACACGACGTATGTTAATACAACAGGTATTAGGCTAATCCATTCACCCAGAAGTTGATGCACGTGCATCTAGCATACATAGACAGTAATTAATCATGGCAAGCACAAATCCGTATTTCATACGTATACGGTATTTTCTACAAATACGAGGAATACAGTATATTCAACATAGTTAACGTATATCTGAAAAACGAAACGGACAACACTTTGTACATGTGCAATAGCATCCACGTCAGTAATATATCATTAACTGACATTGAAAGCCTTGAAAACCATAACCTATACGTTTAAAGTCCGCACCTTTCGCCGGTAAACGCGTAACGAATTCAGTTTGTTCACTCACGCTCCGTCTACGGCCCAACGGCAACCTATTTCATGAAATAGGTTAGCTATTTCATTACTTTAACTAATTGAAACCCTAGAACGAATTAGGGTTAGGTTTTCTTACCTAAGAACGGGATTGATATCGCCGGAAAAGCGACACGGTAGTCGTAGTTAAGCACGTAGATAAGTGGGTTTGAATCCCAGGAAGAAACTCCAGCAATCTCTCACACTCTCTCACTTTCCTTCTCTTTTTCTCTCTTCTCTCTCCTAGGTTTAGGAAATTCGTATGAAATGAGAGAGAGAGGGTTTAAGGTCTTTATATAGGCCCAGAACTGATGGGAATGGCCCCAGGGCCATGGTATACTTCAATTATAGCCAAAACCCATCTGTTTCGGCTCAACGGAGCACTTCCGGAGCCCCCTCTTGAGCCAAAGGTCGGACTTAAGCTCACTGACCTTGGATCTAGGTCGAGTTAAGTTTTCGTTCCAGTCGGGTTCCCAGATCACACGTGACGGACCAGTTTCAGTTCTACAGTCACCGAAACTCGATCAGGGTTACAAGTTCACTGCCATGTATGAGAAATTTCTCCTGATCCGAGGGTGTATTAGGGTCAGATTCTGACAATCTGATTGCTTATATTCGGCCCGCAAGTGACGAGTCTCAGATTACTTAAATTTAGATTCATTTCTAAAGAAAACCACGTTTTCTCACACTCTTCGCTCCGGGCTCAAGCGAATAGCCTCGGGACACTATCTGGAGTTTATTTCCGAGATGGTTGTCAAGTCCAGCAAGGCGGTCTTAAATATATAATTTCGTAGTAACCGGACTTTCTACGTGCGGTACGGAGTTTCAATGTGCTCCTGAGAGCAACTGGGTAATGAGATGGATCCTAGATTTTAGGGTAACCTAGCATCAATGATTTTACAAGTTTTGGGTCTTGCAGATCGTATTTAAAGTGGATCGAGCGGATTTCGTAACTAATCGAGTTTAACACTTAGTTAAACTCGTCTAATTTCTAAAGGATTTAGTCCTTAGTGATTTCTGGCTGAGGCGGCACTCAGGTCTCAGTACAGATTTTTCCGAGACGTTACAATCTACCCCCCTTAAAGAAAAATTTCGTCCTCGAAATTAGTACCTTTTCGTACTCGAGAATCTGAGGGTAGTTCTTACAGACCTCGGCTTCTGTCTCCCAAGTAGCCTCTTCTTCAGTATGGTGCATCCACAATACTTTCACAAGTGAAATAACCCTGCTACGTAGTACTTGCTCCTTCCGATCCAGGATACGCGTCGGTCGCAGTACATATGTCGCGTCCTCACTCAACTGCACCTGCTCCCACTTGATGATGTGGGAAGGATCAGGAACGTATTTCTTCAGCATAGATACATGAAATACGTTGTGCACGCCCGCGAGTGGAGTGGGCAAGGCAAGGCGGTATGCCACTGCACCCACTTGATCTAGTATCTGGAACGGACCAATGAACCGCGGCGTAAGCTTCCCCTTCTTTCCAAACCGAAGTACTCCCTTCATAGGGGAAACCCTGAGAAATACATGGTCCCCAACCTCGAACTCCAGCGGTCGCCGCCTCGTATTGACGTAGCTCTTCTGTCTGCTCTGCGCTGTAAGAAGTCGACGCCTGATAATGTCGATCTTCTCTGAGGTCGCCTGTACTAACTCTGGGCCAATCAGACTCTTCTCACCAACCTCTGCCCAACAGTGAGGTGCTCGACAGGGGCGCCCATATAAGGCCTCATAAGGAGCCATGTCAATGCTCGCCTGGAAGCTGTTGTTGTAGGCGAACTCTGCATACGGAAGACAGTCATCCCAACTGTCCTTGAAGTCAAGCACGCAAGCCCGCAACATGTCTTCCAACACCTGGTTTAGCCGTTCCGTCTGCCCGTTTGTCTGTGGATGGAACGCGGTACTGAACTTCAACTTCACACCCATCGCTTCCTGGATACGAGTCCAGAAGATAGACGTGAATCGCGTGTCTCTGTCTGACACGATCTCCAAAGGAACTCCATGCAGACGAATGATCTCCCTGATGTATAGCCTGGCTAACTCGTTTGCAGAATTCGTGACTTTAATCGGGAGGAAGTGAGCCGATTTAGTCAACCGGTCCACGATCACCCAAATAGAGTCATAACCCTTCCTCGTCTTCGGCAGTCCTGAGATAAAATCCATAGAGATGAAATCCCACTTCCATTCTGCTATGGGCATGGGCTGAAGTAGTCCAGGAGGTCTGCAATGCTCAGCCTTGACCTGCTGGCACGTGAGACAACGGGACACATAGTCTGCTATGTGGGCCTTCATGTTGTCCCACCAATACGATCTCCTCATGTCTCGATATATTTTTGTGCTACCAGGATGCATCGCAAGCTTCGAACTATATGTAGCCTCGAGAACCTCCTGTCTTAAGTCATGAAGATTCGGGACGCACAGGCGGCCGCGGTAACGCAAGCCCCCATCCGTACCAACGCTCCACTCAGCATCCTCATCATCGCTAGCCTGCTCTCGAAGTTCAGACAACCGCTCATCGCCCTTCTGGGCCTCGATAATCCTGTCATCAACAAGTGGCCGCACCCGAATGTGCGTGACACTCTCGAATGGTTCCTCCACGGTGAGTTTCTGCTCGAAGTCCCGCACGAACTCCACCATGTGTCATTCCTCAACCATCAGCGGAGCGGCAAATACTATCGCCTTCTTGCAGCTCAATGCGTCTGCCACAAGGTTAGCCTTGCCAGGATGGTAGGAAACCTCGAACTTGAAGTCCTTCAAGGTCTCCATCCATCGGCGCTGCCTCATATTCAAGTCCCGCTGAGTGAATATATAGCGAAGGCTCTTGTGGTCGCAGAAAAGCTCGAACTCCTCTCCGTAGAGGTAACGTCTCCAGAGCTTTAATGCAAATATGACCGCTGCTAACTCGAGGTCGTGCGTAGGGTAATTCTCCTCGTGTTTCCTTAACTGTCTCGAAGCATATGCGATCACCTTGTCCTTCTGCATAAGGACACATCCCAAACCAACTCGAGACGCGTCGGTGTAAATCGTATACTTGACCCCTTACTTTGGCAATACTAGCACAGGGGCGGACGTCAGTCCGTCCTTCAGCTCCTGAAAAGCTGCTTCCGCCTTTTCATTCCAAGCGAACTTTAGATCCTTCCGTGTCAACTGAGACAACGGTCTGGCTATCTTCGAGAAATCCCGAATGAATCGTCGGTAGTACCCTGCCAAACCAAGAAAACTCCTCACTTCAGTAACTAAACCAGGCTGCTTCCAGTCCTGAATCGCGGCTACCTTAGCAAGGTCCACCGCTATCCCTTCCTTGGACACCACATGTCCCAGGAATTTGACTTCCTCCTGCCAGAAGTCGCACTTCTTGTACTGTGCGAACAACTGGTTCTTCCTCAGTGTATCTAAGACTGCTTGTAGGTGTTCCTCGTGCTCTTCCCGACTCTTAGAGTATATCAGGATGTCATCGATAAACACGATGACAAATCGGTACAGAAACGGCCGAAATACCCGGTTCATCAAATCCATGAACACGGCCGGCACGTTCGTAAGACCGAACGACATCACGAGGAACTCGTAATGCCCAAAACTAGTCCTGAAGGCCGTCTTCTGCACGTCCTCATCCCTGACGCGCAACTGATGATACCCTGACTGTAGATCAATCTTCGAGAAGTATCGCGCCCCTTTCAACTGATCAAACAGGTCGTCTATCCTGGGCAAAGGATACTTGTTCTTCACGGTTAATTGGTTCAACCTGCGATAATCAATACATAACCGTAGCGACCCATCCTTCTTCTTGACAAACAACACAGGTGCTCCCCAAGGAGACACTGGGTCGTATGAAGCCCTTCTCTACCAGCCCGTCAATTTGTTTCCTCAGTTCCTCCATCTCACATGGAGGCATCCGATACATGGGTAATGAAATAGGAGTCGCACCAGGCACAAGATCAATAGTAAAATCGATCTCGCGCCGAGGAGGTAATCCAGGGATCGTCCTGAACACATCCTCAAATTCCCGAACTACTGGCATGTTCCCTAACGTCGGCCTATCAACATGCTCAAGTAAAGTAGCATAACATCCAACACGACATGGCCAACTAACCTGCACTGGAAAAGTAAAGACCGTGCCGTCAGGACCGTTGGCTGTCACGATCCGATTATCGCAATCAATCTCTGCCTTCATCTCGGTGAGCCAGTCCATACCGAGGATAATGTCGTAGTGCCATAGTGAGGCGACAATGAGGTCAACGAATACTGTCCTGCTACCGAAGTCTACTGAGCAACCCTCACACGTCCGTGTGACATCCGAAAAAGTCCCCGTAGCAGTAGTGAGTCTCACTCCCTTCGTGGGAGTAGTATGCAAAGCTAGACGCTTAACTGCCGCACATGAAATGATGGAGGTAGTGAACCCAGTGTCTACTAATAAGAAGACAGGAGTACCTTGGACATGTGCAGTAATCTCAAAAGCCATCGGTGCTACGTCTGATACCTCGGGTGCCTCAGCTGCCAGTGAGTGCACCCGAGCCTGCTGTGAACGGTTCGGCTAAGGTACCATAGGCCGTTGAGGCGGCCCGAAGCAAGGTGTAGGGGGCCTGAAGGACGGATGTGCAGGTGCCGACAGTAGGGGTGGTGCTGACAAAACCTGAGGAAGCTGGCGGTTGTTCCACTGAGGAGGCGAAAATCCGCTATCTCTCATCCTGGTAAAACAGTTTATCTCTGTGTGGCCAGCCTTCTTGCAGTAGGCGCACCACAAATCTGGTCGCCTCACTGGAGCAGATGGAGCCGCAAGCCTCGGCGGTGAATATGCTCGCGGCCTCTTGCCGAGGAACAGTTTGCTCGGTAGATCGGGTCGAGGCCTAGGGGGCATAGGTGCTCGTGCACGTGATAACCTATCTCCGTCCTGCTCTGCTGGCAGGGACATGCCCACCAGCTCAGCATAGGTGGATATGTTAGCACAATACATCCTCAAACGTAATTCGGGCCACAGGCCCTCTATAAATCGCCGCATCCTCATCGGTTGGTCAGCAAGTATCAACGGAACATATCAAGCCAACTCCATGAATCTGTTCTCGTACTCTGCCACTGACATCCCTCCCTGTCGGAGGCGCAAAAACTCTCCTTCTCGTTACGGTACGTGAGAGGGAAGCACTTCTCGTGGAAGCGGGCCTCAAATGCCTCCCACGACCACACGTAATCGACAGCGACAGTCCGTAGGACGTTGTCCCACCATAAGCTGGCCTCCTTTTTTAACATAAAGGTGACCAACTCTACCTGCTCCGGCTCTGTACAGTGTAGCATCCTCAGCATCTTGGAGACGCGGTCTAGCCAATATTTGGCCTCCTCGGGTCTGTGAGAACCCGTAAAGGTAGGGGGCCGCAAGCGCTGGAATCGCTCGAGAAGGCCACTAGTACCCAAATTCCCCGTAGGGTATACAGCAGGAGCAGGTAAAGGCACACCCTCATCCTGAGCGGAAGGCCCTACTGTCTCGGTAGGGTGTACAGATGGTGAAGTGGAGTCGCACTCCCACCCTGAGTTAGGGCCCCTGCAATAGTGGCCAAAAGCTGCTACTGCTGATGCTGATGCTGCATCTGCTGCTGCTGGTGTTGCACCTGCTGCTGGTGTATCATCATCAATAACTGCTCTAACTTATCCATAGGTGGGGCTGCCTGAGGCACGTGCTGCGTCGAAGAAGACGCACGGTTCTGCTCACGAACCGGCGGTGTGTAAGGTGGCAGCCCAACTGTAGGACCAGAAGATGGCTGAGACTCAGGCATAGTCTCACGAGTAGAGCCCAAACCGGGGTCCGTATGACCATCACTGCGGGGAGGTGCCTGGGCCATCAAATCAGTAAATGTGAGGCATGCCGTGCTCCGCGTGACCGCAGGTGGCATTCCCTATATGACATAAGGTACAACTTGTGTAAGATGTAGCATAGCAATATACAGCATGCCACACACTTCATAGCAAAAGAAACTGCATGCATTTCATTTACCAAAATCTACCACAATACACAAGGTATAACTTTACATGCATCATGACAAGAAACACATGAGAACTAGTCTATTCAAAGACTTAAACAACAGCACACCATTCACCACATCTACTACTAAATTTCTCAAGGCTAAAACATACAAACTAGAAACAAGCAACAAAGCAACAAAAGGTGACTACATATAGCTAGTCGTCAGAATCGGGTGATGGTGGAGGTGCACCCTTATCCTGTAGGCAACATAGAATGGCCCCCAAGATGCGGGACACTTTACTGAACTTCCGTTTCATGAAGGCCACGTTCTCCTCAAGCTTTTGTCTTGCTTTGGCTCGGGCCTCCTGGATCTCCTGCTTCAAGGCAGCTGGGCCCTCCTCAAGTTGAGCCAAACGGGCTTCTATAGTAGCCCGTTCACCTCCTCGCTCCTGGGTGATAGGAGGAGAGCAACAACTATGGAGGGGGAAATTTCGAATGACGGGTGACGGTGGTGCACGAAAATGAGGGGTGAAGGAGTGAGGGCAATCGTTTTCGGTGAATTTCGCAAATTAGCGAAACTGGGAAACCTACACTTGTTTCTACGTTTCTACGTTCGTTTCGCACCCACCTAGGTCAAAATGCGTCAGCGTACGTTGTGTGACCATAACCCAGGTCCAGTTTAATCCAAATCAAAATCATGCTCTGATACCAACTTGTAACGCCCTGAAAATCGGGGGTCGAGTAGGAACTTAACTCCCGAGTTCCAACGCATCACTTATGCAACATATGAAATGATGACTGTATGTTATCTGTATTAGTGCATGAAACATGAAGATTAAGCCAAATCAGCAAAACATAATCCAGGGACAATTATAATACGCAAGCGGAAGACTGAAATGAATATATATAACTGTATAAACCAGTGTATGTCCCCAACATATGTTTGCATTGCCAGGTCAAGGATTACAAGTGTAGTTCCAATCCAAAATATAAAAAATGTGTAATATTCTCTATTCATAATCCCAGAAAGAAGTCCCGCCAGTCAGGTCACGGCTCACAAGAACCCGCCTGAAGTCTGCATATAGGAGAAGGCCTCCTCGTCCTCCTCGAAGTCTAGCTCCGCCTCGTAGGCATCGCCACCACCTGCATCTAAGACAGGGTCTGGTTAGTGTGCGCAACACTGTCCCGTAACGTGGGAGTGAGTGATCAACTCAGTGGAATAATAAAGCAAAGGTTAACATGTTATCAATTCAATCAAGCGGTAATGATAAAGCAGTAAATTACACATCCCTAAGTACTCTTATTAATGCAAGTATGGTATGTATGTATGATGCATGCCCTCGCCTATGCTCCCTTAGCGACTCCTTACAATCGCGGCATGCCACACTCCCTCAGTGCTTGACCATCAACGCCAAACGTACACGTAATGCGGTGCATGAACGTGATTACCAAATTCTTTATTAGTTATTTTCATACAACAGGATTGGGAAACTAAGGTACCTCCCTTATATCACTTCCCAAACAAGGATCCATTCTAGGGTCATCAGTCCTAGTAAACTCATACGATGATACGGTTCTAGGTCACTGCAAAGGGCTCGTCGCCTTATCAGTGCAGGCCTCTAGTTATACTCTAGTTGCTATGGAAAGGCTCGTTGCCTCACCGCAGTCTCAGATTATGCTCGAGGTCACTACAAAGGGCTCGTCACCTTATCAGTGTAGGCCGACAGCTTGAATACAGTGTCCCATACCACCGTATTCGGCTCACGAGTCTTGGTTGCTCAATGGTCATTACAGGGAAGCTCGTCGCCACAGCGTAGGCCGACAGCTCGACCACGGTGTCCCATACCACCATGTCCGGCTCATGAGTCTTAGCGGATCAAGGTACCAAGGTTAACAGGGATTTCACTGGTGAGTTTGGTACCCTAGGTTCAAGCAGAAGCGACCATACATGGTTAACATACATCGGGCAAATCGGGTTGTTTGACGGCTCGACTAGCACGAGCGCACATCGAGTTGAACGACATGAAGTGCATAAGCACTCCGTGTGGCCTAACCACTGTCGCCAACCGACATACAACTCGGGTTCATCAGGCGCGTCTCATGTGGCGGATCAAGGACAGCCACTCGTTCAAGTCCTATTACCGATTGCCTGGACTATATAATAGCCCCAAACACATTCAATTACATCGATCTAACATATGAGATACTCAAAGCAGTAATGGAACAATGATTCAAAACATACAATCAGTTGGGCATGCTATGAAGTACAATATCAACATGAATTTGAACATATTCAATTCATAACCTGTAACGCCCTGAAAATCGGGGGTCGAGCATGACTCAACTCCCGAGTTCCAAAACATCACTTATGCAACATAAATGAGTATGATTGAATGTTGGCTGTGTTAGTACAATAAACATTAATGAGATTAATCCAAAACAGTAATTCATACTCCAGAACAATTTCAAAAAGGCAAGCGGAAGACTGAAAATGCATATATAATGTATGTAAGGTATAACAACCATCTCAACCTCCAGAGTATGAACACTAACTGAGTATATATATACATGTGTTGTTTCTAAAACAAAATATCAAAATATACAACTGGAAACATCGATCCCGAAGTCCCGCGATCACTGGCCAGCCTATAAGAAGCCACCAGCGTACTGCATGTATGAGTACTCCTCCTGATCATCCTCGAAATCAGGCTCAGTCTCCGTCGACCTGTCTATACCTGCATCTAGGTCCGGGTCTGATGGGTGTCCAGAACACCGTCCCGTAACGTGGGAGTGAGTAGCTAACTTAGTGGAACAATAGAGCATGGGTTAACATGTTATCAATTCAGTCAAGCAGTAATGATAAAGCAATACAAACAAACAATCCTAAATACTCTTATTAATGCAAGTATGAAATGCAGTTATGGGTGCATGCCCTCACCGACGTTCTCCCTCATGCGACACCATCTTACGTCCGCGGCATGCATACATTCCTCAGTGCTCCACATCTTCCAGGCACATGCAGTGCGATGATGAACATGATTACCGAGTTGTTATTAGTCCATTTCAAATAGCAGGATTGGGAAACTAAGGTACCTCCCTTGTATCATTCCCAACATGATCCATTCTAGGGTCGTCAATCCTAGTTATTCTCATACGATATTATAGTTTGAGAAGCGTAGTGAAGGCATCGCAAAGGGCTCGTCACCCGTCAGCGCGGATACAGATCTCACCGTATGCGGCTCAATTGCTGGCCGTCAGCTCGAGTACAGGTCTCACCGTACTCGGCTCAATCACTAGCCGTCAGCTCAAGTACAGGTCTCACCGTACTCGACTCAACTCACACTCTAGTTGCTGTGAAAGACTCGTCGCCAATCACAGACCCTTGGAGTGTACTCGATGATACTACGGAGGACTCGTCGCCCGTCAGCACGAGTACAGATCTCACCGTACTCGGCTCTCGCCGAAGTATCGACAGCTCGAATACAGTGTCCCATACCACCATATTCGGCTCACGAGTTTGGTTGCGCAATGGTCACTACGGGGAGGCACATGGCCCCAGCGTAGGCCGACAGCTCGACCACGGTGTCCCATACCACCATGCCCGGCTCATGCGACTTAGCGGATCTAGGTACCATAGTTAAACGGGGATCGCCACTGGTAAGTTTGGTACCCTAGGTTCAAGCAGTAGCGACCAAACAGGGTGAACACACAAATACACTTCGGTTTAGTTGGCGAGCCTGACTAGCTCGAGCGCACCACAAGTTGAGCGATATGGAGCGCAAAAGCACTCCGTGTGGCCAACCACTATCGCCAACCGAAGTACGACTCGGGTTCGCCAGACACGTCCTTTGTGGCGACACGAATCTCAGCCACAACCGCAAGTCTGGTACTGAATGTTTGGACTATATACATAGTCCCAAACTCAACAGTTTTCATCGATAGCATATGAAGTAAAGCATGATAAACAAGCAATACAAGCATGTTAGTAGGCATGTTATAAAGCATGAAGTAAAACATGAAGTAAAGCATGTTACAAAGCATGTTGTAAAGCATGTAGTAAGGCACTATCCACATAGGGATACCATTACATACACATTACAGGTGAGTGGTTCTAGCGAACCACCGCATGGAGGGAAACCTACTTGTCTCTAAGGGAGTCGGGAATCCCACATCAGCACCTCTCTAAGGCACTAATACATGAACATTTGCGCACACGAGCGTTTACACAATTACTTAGAATACACTATTTCAACATACACGACGTATGTTAACGAAATTTGTGTTAGGGTTGTCCCTTCGCCACGTGAGTATTTTACCCATGTATCACACAATCATACAGCAAATAATCATTACAATTGCATTTCCAAAATCCGCACGTATGCGGTATTTCTAGAATACGCAATTTCAACATACATGACATTTACACATGAACATGTATTTTTGCGATTCCTTTCGCCAAACTAGCATTTTATCCACATATCATAAAATCAAACATTAAATAAACATGTCAAACATTTTCCCAAGAAAAATACGTATACGGTATTTCTACGTATATCTAGAGTATGTGAAATTCCATATTCTACATCGCTAATCGAAACAGGAAACGGAAAGCACTTTGTACATGTGCATTTGCATGCAGATCATGAATCTATCATTATCTGACATTGAAAGCGTTGAAAACCGTAACTTATACACTTAAAGTCTTCACCTCAGCCCTTGGAATTCCAACGAATCAGCAAGTGTATTGGAGCTTCCGTATACGGGAGTTTCCTAGCCTAAAGAGGGCAACCGATTAGCTTTTTCATAACCTACCACTATCCAACCTCAAATCAGACCTAGGGTTAGGGTTTCTTACCTTCAAATGGGATGGACACCCGCCGGAAAACACCTGGAATAAGGCGGTGTAGGCCGTGTGATGAGTGGAAGCAGCAGGAGGAAGATCGGCTAAGAACTCCAAGCCTTTCTCTCTCTTTTCTCTCTCTCTCTCTAAGGGTTTGCTCCCAAATTCGTATGGCTGTGAGAGGGGCTGTTCTAAGCCCCTTTTATAGCCAAAATCATGTCCAAAATAGACTCAGGTTCAAGGGTGGCTGCATATATAGGCAGTTCGCCACTTTCCAAGCTCAAAAGGGATGTTCTGGTAGCCCTCCTTGAGCCAAACGTCAGACTTAAGCTCACCATCTATGGATCTACGTGGGATTACGTTTTCGACTCGATCGGATTCCCAGATCGCACGTGGCGGACCACTTTCAGTTCAACGGTCAGTGGGCCACGATCAGAAATTCTGAGTACATGTAAATGTTCCTGAAATTTTTCTTAATCCGAGGGTGTAATTTGGTCTGATTCCGACGGTCAGGTTGCTTAATACTGACGCGCAACCGAATGATGCCAGATCACTATTCCAGATATTTATTTTGGGATGGAATTTGTGTTTTTCACACTCCCTCGCTCCGGATCGAAAAGAATGGCCGTGGGACATCGGAATCATCTGATTTTTGAGATGATTGTCAAGCCCAGTGGGGCGGTCCTAGATCCTTAAGTTCGTGTTAATCGGACTTCCGATGCACGGTCTAGACCTCATACGAAGTTTCGTTTCAGTCCCGAGAGCAGACGGGTAATGAGTTTGGCTCTAGACTTTAGGGTAACCTAGAGTCACTAATTCTGCAAGTTTTGGGTCTTGCAGATCGTATTTAAAGTGATCCCAACGGATTTCATGGCTAACCGAGTTTAGTACTTAGTTAACTTTGTTATATTTCTAAAGGATTTAATCCTACGTGATTTCTGGTCGAGGTGGTACTCGGCCCAATGTACGGAAATTTACAGGTCGTTACATAACCAAACAGATAGCTGAATATATCATACATGGAGAAAACATACACATCGCTAGAGTAGTTGAAAATCCTATCTCAACACCCAATTAAAGAAGAACTCATAAGTACTTACTCATACAGACATGTTTACATATACTTAGTCTACACCTCACATTATACATGACATATAGTAGTTAGAATACGTATTAGGGCAAGTCCTTTCGTCAAAGGATTGCCGTCTATATAACAATCACATACCCACGACAATTAGTCGTGGCGTACACTAATGCATAGTTTATACTCACTTAGACAATTTCACAAACACTTAGGCTAAAACTTGTACATACACGACGTATGTTAATACAATAGGTATTAGGCTAATCCGTTCACCCAGAAGTTGATACACATGCATCTAGCATACATAGACAGTAATTAATCATGGCAAGCACAAATCCGTATTTCATACGTATAAGGTATTTTCTACAAATACGAGGAATACAGTATATTCAACATAGTTAACGTATATCTGAAAAACGAAACGGACAGCACTTTGTACATGTGCAATAGCATCCACGTCAGTAATATATCATTAACTGACATTGAAAGCCTTGAAAACCATAACCTATACGTTTAAAGTCTGCACCTTTCGCCGGTAAACGCGTAACGAATTCAGTTTGTTCACTCACGCTCCGTCTACGTCCCAACGTCAACCTATTTCATGAAATAGGTTAGCTATTTCATTACTTTAACTAATTGAAACCCTAGAACGGATTAGGGTTAGGTTTTCTTACCTAAGAACGGGATTGGTATCGCCGGAAAAGCGACACAGTAGTCGTAGTTAGGCACGTAGATAAGTGGGTTTGAATCCCAGGAAGAAACTTCAGCAATCCCTCACACTTTTTCTCTCTTTCCTTCTCTTTTTCTCTCTTCTCTCTCCTAGGTTTAGGAAATTCGTATGAAATGAGAGAGAGAGGGGGTTTAAGGTCTTTATATAGGCCCATAACTGATGGGAATGGCCCCAGGGCCATGGTATACTTCAATTATAGCCAAAACCCATCTGTTTCGGCTCAACGGAGCACTTCCAGAGCCCCCCCTTGAGCCAAAGGTCGGACTTAAGCTCACTGACCTTGGATCTAGGTCGAGTTAAGTTTTCGTTCCAGTCGGGTTCCCAGATCACACGTGGCGGACCAGTTTCAGTTCAACGGTCACCGAAACTCGATCAGGGTTATGCCATGTATGAGAAATTTCTCCTGATCCGAGGGTGTATTGGGGTCAGATTCTGACAATCTGATTGCTTATATTCGGCCCGCAAGTGACGAGTCTCAGATTACTTAAATTTAAATTCATTTCTAAAGAAAACCACGTTTTCTCACACCCTTCGCTCCGGGCTCAAGCGAATAGCCTCGGGACACTATCTGGAGTTGATTTCCGAGATGGTTGTCAAGTCCAGCAAGGCGGTCTTAACTATATAATTTCGTAGTAACCGGACTTTCTACGTGCGGTCTAGATCTAATACGGAGTTTCAATGTGCTCCCGAGAGCAACTGGGGAATGAGATGGATCCTAGATTTTAGGGTAACCTAGCGTCAATGATTCTACAAGTTTTGGGTCTTGTAGATCGTATTTAAAGTGGATCGAGCGGATTTCGTAACTAATCTAGTTTAACACTTAGTTGAACTCGTCTAATTTCTAAAGGATTTAGTCCTTAGTGATTTCTGGCTGAGGCGGCACTCGAGTCTCAGTACGGATTTTTCCGAGACGTTACAGATATAAGCTGATATGGCCCACTTTTTTAACTGGGGTCAACACAACCCCATATCATGTATCGTATTGAGCTAATACGCTAGTATTGGTCAATAAGATAGGATACCCACAAAGGTGAATTTGTGAAGAATTGATGTTCAGATCACACAATGCTATATACGAGCCTGCTGAGCATCAATTTGGGCACATCTCAACAATTTGTGAATTTTGCTTCATAATGATGGAAAGAGCCAACATTCAAAATTATCTAGTTCTATTTGGACCTTGTACATATGAAGGGTGGATCATCCATGATCATTTTTAGTTTTGGCAGGTGGAGAGTTTGTGACGTGAGGGTCCTAATTGGGGGGTCGGGTGTAAAACATAGTTCAGGAGATGGGGAGGTGTGAAGCCTCGAGCAGGGATGGTTTCTCATTTGTTTTTTCCTAGAATGCGAAGACATGAAAGGGAACCTACTGGAATTTGTTTCCAATTGTATGAGAGGAGGAGAACTTTAAAAGAGTTGAGAGTGCTGTTTATTTTGTTAGTGTCGAAGAAAGAAAAGGTGGAGATTATGAAGAAAGCATATGATCACCTGAATGGGAAGTTGATACATGAAAAGGCACCTATTAGAGTTTCTTTCCAATGAAAGGGGACTTTCAAAAGAGTTGAGAGTGTTATTTATTACATTAGTGCCTGAGAAAGAAAGGGCGGAGAAAGGAGAAAGCATACAACTACCTGAATGGGAAGTTCCTTGATACATGATATAGATGATGGGTTTTAGGGCTTGTTGGAGAGGATGTATGGCTGAATGTGTGTTGGATCAATGAATCTTTTGACAATGATTAACATAATTCCATGTCTCTTCAATGGTTGGAGGGGTTGAAGGCAATAGGATCAACTCTCCCTTTTGTTGTTTATGATGGGGGTAGAGGTGTTAACTAAAATGCACGAGAAGCCACCTTTGGAGGGTCTCATAAGCAGGTTTATGGTGGGAAGACAAGCCTAATGGTTTTCCATCTCGTAGACTTTGGATGATATGTTTCTCCTTTGTGACGCTAGCATGGCTGAAGAGTTCAATCTGAGGAAGATTATTCAATGCTTCGAAGTAGTCTCAATTAGAAAGTAAATGTCTAGAAGAGTAAAGTTCTGGGTTGTGCAGCTAGAAGGTGTTTGGAATTTGACTGCTGTGTTTGGGTGCAAAGCTAGGAGTTTGCTATTGGCTTTCTCAGTTGTAGTTATATGTGGGCTAACCAATGGTGAGGGTTTGGGACCATATAGAGGAAATGGTCGAGAAGAATCTTTCAGCTATAAATAGTAGATACTTCAATCTAGGAGTTCATGTTACCCTCTTAAGGACAACATTGGCTAATATGTCATCTTAGTGTAACTTACGATTTTTTATAATTACTCCACAAAGAAAATCCTTTCGAAGAGTGAAATCTCAAAGTGTTCTATCAAGCATTATATATGAAAATCAAGGTGCATTCGTTCAAAGAACCGGATGTGGAAAAGTGGACAAACAAACTTAGAATGGTCTACCCTGACTACAGCATGGTTAACCCTGACTACAAAATCTAAAACTGCGAAGGGGCAAGGAACCAAGTGTGGAAAAGTGGACAAAGACAAACTTAGATGCACACTACGGAAAAAGACGATTTTTAAAGGAATACTATTGGGTTCTTCATCCTCTCGTCCAAAGGACATCAAAGCAAAGTCTTCTGCTAAAATGAGAGCCTCTGATGAAACTTTTGGCTATAGTACTCCACACCCAAGGGACAAAACTATTAGTGAGTTACAACAAGTGGCAGCTCTCCAAGCCTCTATCTTTGCTACTGACCAAATAGGAAAGTCAGGTACTTCTGCAACTGCAAATCACGTCTCTCAGACATCCTGGATCATCGATTCAAAGCATATGATCATGTTAAGGGTACGATTCTCTCCGTGGCTGCATTTCGTAAAGGATCCCTTGACCGCTTAGGCATGAAGAATGCTTTTCTCCATGGTGTGAAGAAGTGTGCATTTCTCCCTCCTAGTTTTGTCCATATGAAGTGAAAGGATGATCTGCAGACCAAAGAGAAGCTCTTTGTTGCGTATCAGTCTCCCAAAGCATGGTTCGAGCAGAGCTCCTGTGATCATTTTGTGTTCATAAACCGTGTTGGTACATCCACAACTATCCTTGTTGCAAGCCGTCCATGTGTGATATCTATGGTCCAGCTTGAGAAGTATTGGAGATTGCATATGCTTGTGTAAGGATGTGAGTGTGTTTGTGGTGTATGGGGTTATTATTGTTGGTATGGTGTACAATTTTTGGTGCTCCTATTGGACACAATGTTATTTTTTTATTAGTGTTTTATTAGGGTTTTCAATGGGTTGGTTTTATGTCAGGTCCTATTGTACCTGTATCCGATTTTGAGTTTTTCCAGGTCCTGGTTGTTCTCGAGGACATAGACCTAGATCCGATCAGGCAAAGGTATCAGTTAAGTACATGTCTGACTTTGTGTCTAGGTTTCAAGTTGGGTTCAGGTCAAATTAGAGCATTTGAATGGCCGGGCCCACCAGATCAGTGGATTAGGTTGCACATACATGTGCCACTTTGACATGTGCATGGGGTGTAAAGGGGCTCTCTTACTTGTGTGTGGCTTAGAAAACCTCATTCCGTTGCTACAATGATTAATTTATATTTAATCTTTATAATAGTACTATGAGTCTATGACTAATTGGACCTGATCCGAACCTGACTTTACCAGCCTGATTTTCATCGGGTCTAAGTTGATGGACCTGACAAGAACTTGATTAAACCTGTTTGTAATGGGTCCAAAAAAATAAAATAATCAGACCCGGACCTGTTAAAATTGGATCGGGTCCATCGGGTAACAGTGGATCTGGGTACCTATTGGCAGCCCTAGGTTTTATTAATAAGATGCTCAAGGGGAGAGAACAAATCTCTCTAAAATCTTTTTCTCTTCCTCACCTTTCTCCTTACACCGTTCACTCTATAATGTTATCTAACAGTCACAAATTTGCAAACCAGGTGAACATGTTTCCATATGCATGTTGGGGATTAGTACGTTTAGTAAATTATTATTATTAAGTTTTGTTTTATGTCTTCATTTTATGAATCTTATTTTTCTTGTGTTGGGCTGTTGCAGGTGAAATGGTTGAATAAGCAGCTAAGCAAAATGTGGCCTTTTGTGGCTGATGTAAGATAATCCCTGTGTTTTGCATGATGTCAAAATTGAATTCCATGTTTTTTGTAGCTATTTGCCTAACCTTAAAATTTTCATAGATTCTTCTCAATCTTCATGAGCACACAATCTCTAGGCTTCTCATTCTGAACTTTGGCTTTGTGACCTCTGTATAGTAGGTTGTTGAGATGTGCATTTCCAGAATTAGGGGCTATAGTATTTAATTTTTGATGCAGTTCTTCAAGAATTGTTGTCCTCGCACATAACATGATATGCACATGCAATGGTTGTCAACTTGTCATTGAACATATTTTTGCTTTAGTTCGATCCACCAGATGTTTAATTTCGTATTTGCTCTGTTTATATATAGTATTTTTTGTAACAAATAATTGAATAGTCCAGAATAACCTTCTTTTCTTCCTTCATTTTTCTTTTTCTTAAAGCTTTATTGATTGCTACTGTAGCATTACTTTTTAATAAATTCATTTTTTATTGCCGAAGTTTTTAAACTGCTTCTTCTCGTAAATAAAGTCCTTCAAATTGATCCTCAAATCTGGGACGTTGGCACCAAAATGTTCAAAAGTTAAAGAGACTGTAAGATGACAATGACATGCATATTATATCCATTAAAAAAATGACATGCATTCCGATTGGTAAATGTGCTATGACAAATTATGAGGGAGGGAGGGACTGTTGAATCGCTTCTTAAATTAGTTACCATAGTCTTCATCTCAGGCAGAAAAAATGGTCATTAGGGAATCTGTTGAACTGCTTCTGGAAGATTATCGACCTCTTATATCCATAAAAAAATGACATGCATACTGATTGGTAAATGTGCTATGTCAATTTATGAGAGAGTGCTGCTAATATAGTCATAAATTTATGGTCCCTGCAGTTGCATGTATCATTTTGATACTGGCATGTGAGTAGCTTATGTTCTTTAATTTCTTAAATTAGTTAGCATACTCTTCTTCTCAGGCAGCAACACTGGTCATTCGGGAATCTGTTGAACCACTTCTGGAGGATTATCGACCTCCTGGAATTTCTTCACTAAAGTTCAGCAAACTTTCTCTTGGAAATGTGCCGCCCAAGATTGAAGGTTTGACGTTATTCTTACTCTTTTAGCTGTATGTTTTTGGTCCTGTTCATTATGATGGTTTAGCAGCTCTTGGTTGGAGTTACGGATGAAAATGATGATTGACCATCTTTTCTTTTTTCTTACATCCACATTTCTAGATTTTCTTTTTAGGCTGGGGCAATGTTTTGGGTCCATGAAGGCAATAATTAATGTGGTGGCATGACTTATGGTTTGGTAGGGTGGGAAATATTTTCTTAAGTTGATTATTAAAGCAGAAATACATATTCAAGTGCCTTGTTTGGATCCCTATCAATTTGAAAGGGCCTTGTACAGTGCCTCTTGAGGGATGGGAGGTATGAAATTACAGATGAACCGCTAATTGAAGTATGGAATTACGTCCAAATGTCCTAAAGGGGGGTGAATAGGACTTTTCAAAAATATTTACTTATTAAAAACAAACAATGCCTAACTTAAAGTAATTTACCAATCAGGCTAAGTAAGGCAAAGTAACTCTAAGGCTTCCAAGGCAATAGAGGGTCCATTCACATAGGCTACACATGATTTGCAAGTAAAACAAGTAGCATATAAAGATAGTGTATAAGAGTGTGTGGGATGTGATTCCTATCAATCCTAAATATTCATCTAATTATGCATCGTAACTAATCATTCAAGGTACATAAGCATAATTAAATAAATGCACAAATAGCAATCCTAAACACGATCATATATAGTGGTTCGGCTATGTGCCTACTCCACTCCTGGCGGACGCACTCTCTCGTAGAGTGTACCGGATTTCACTATCCAATGGTTTTAAATCAGGTTAACCATGAACCTTTACAACCTACACAAGGTTAAACTAAGGAGCCTACACAAGGCAACCTTAGGTGCCTACACAAGGTAACAAGTCCTACACAATGACACAACTAGGAGCCTACACAAGGCAATGCCTACTCGTGGCAACAGGTCCTACACAAGGACACTACTTAGGAGCCTACACAAGGCAACCTAACAATTTAGGCCACATAGGCCAAGGTCCTACACAAGAACCTAACGTTTAAGTCCTACACAAGGACAAAAACACGTATTCTCTTGTCGGAGGCATACGAAAGGTCTTAGCGAGTTTGTCAACTCAAACTTTGAATCTCAATCCTACACAAGGAAATGACTTTAGACTCAACGAACTCTATATAATTACAAGTAAGTGAGTGAGCGCTGTTTTAGCACATGTTGTTAAAGATCTTCCTACTAGCGAAGAGTCTTCAGCTCACTTGAACCGCAACTACTTGTAGTTGCTCCAATCGAGGTACCGAGGTTGTTAGGTTTAGGGTTTGGTTGATCTAATCTAGTTAATGATATGCATTTAAGATCTAGAGAAGATTCCCATGAGCAAAGCCTTTAAAGATCCCAGCACAATGATTTGCATTTAAGAAGTGCTGCTGGAAGATCAACAAAGGGTGGAGTTCATTCTTCAATCCAAGTTATTGAATATACCAATAAATGCTTTAGCAATGGATTGAATGATGAACTCTTATTGGAAAGAGGGCTTGAGAGGAAGGGTAACAACTCAGGTAATAACTCTCTCAAAACTCTCTTCAATATTTGCTCTATCTTCCTAAAAACAACCCAAGTGTTTATATAGAGTAAAATCCCAACGGTAAAAAAGCGGGCAGAAATCTATTATCTGTTGATGCCATCGAGAGGTCTTCGATGTCATCGAACCTTCTTCGATTGCATCGACTCTCTGCACTATGATTTTCAAATAAGTGCAAGACAGATTCTGTCCGATGCCATCGATCATCCTTCGATGCCATGGCCCTCCGATGTCATCGAGAGATGGTTCGATGCCATTGGGATTTTCCTTTGAAAATGACACTTGGTTCCTGGACTAAATGAGCCAAATTTCGATGCCATCGAAGATGTCATTGATTGCAGATCGATGCCATTGAGAATAAAATGATGTTCTTATGGAAGCTCACTGGACAGTTTGGTCTGTATTTCGATTCAATCGATAGGCCTTTCGATGCTATCGAATTTTGAATTTCACTGCCATTAATAGAGGTTTCGATGCAATCAAGATATAAGATTTTCCTAGAAAGCTTGCTGGACAAACTGGTCCATATATCAATGCAATCGAACGAGCTTTGATGCTATCAAAGGAGGATCAATTTCATTGAAGATCACTTGAAGTATTTTAAGATTGTTGGAGGTAAGTAGCCCAAGGTTGGCGCAATCGAAGTAGGTTCGATGTCATCGAAACATAAGTTTCGAAGCCATCGAACTTCCTTCGATGCAATCGACAATACCCAGCATATTCAGTTTGTTGTTGGACTATTAGGCTCAGATTTCGATGCTATCGAATATAATTCGATTCCATCAAAAACATCCTCGATTGCACTTCGATGCAATCGACAGGACATGAAGTTTACCTATTTAATTCATCTTTCCACCAACCCTAGAAATAAACTAAACTACGCTTACCAAGGATTGAAAATACAATTTGTGGGTAAGATTAGGTTCTTATAAAAGGGGTCATATACCTTAGGGGTTTGGTTAGGGAAGTGAGGCTTGTTTACCTATGTGAACACTCGAACTTGTTCAAGTTGGCTGAGTCTTTGGTCTTGTTAATCTTCAATTTGGGGCTCACTTGACAGACTGACTCAACACTTACGTATATTGACAAACAAGGGTACTTTCAAGGTAGTGTCTCAATTTCGTTGCTGCATTCGTGGCATACATGATCTAGAATGAAACCATTAATTTGGTAGTTTAAATAGTGAATTGGTCAGCCTGAGAATCAATGTTTGGACATTCCTAGCCATTAAATAGGTGGAATACAAATGGACACTAAAAGCACAGTCAGCAATTGCTCACTTTCTGTGATAAAGGTTTGTTCACTAGGTAGATTAGTCCCATAGGAAGTAGTTTTTATTTCGTGCTCAATCAGTGGAGAAACCTCCAGGATGCTTGATTTTGATCATCATACACTAATACGTGTCATTTGTAAACAATCTGGAGGCACATACTACTTGATGTGCTTCTAGTAGATCAGATCTCCAGTTTAAAAATGCAATCAGAGTATCACCTTGTTCATGATTTTTAGAATAATGAGATAAAGAAGATGACAGAAAATCTCTAAATTATATTGTAGCAAGCTTCTAAAATGGAGCTTTGTTGACTTTCTACTAATATATATATATATATATATATATATATATCCGAATGCTCAGCTGCACGGAACTCGTGCGAACTTTTTGAGAACTCATCATACGTGATGTGAGTCCAAAATCTGAATGCTCCACGTGATGCAGCACCCCATGAAACCTCCAAGGCCCAACTTTTACTTCGATCCAACACTTTGGTGGGCCATGAAAAAAGAAAGCAGTTTCCTCCCTTGATTTGCATCTCTCTTTGCTATGGCCCACCAGAGTTTTAGATCAGGGTGAAAATTGGTCCCTTGGGGTTTCATGGGATTCCGCATCACATGGACCGTTCGGATTAGACGTCCATGACACATGTGCAAAGGTGCGCAGGTGAGCATGTCTCATATATACATACATATATGTTTTTGTATATTACGTGTTTTGTTTATTGGGACAGCTATAGCTTTGAACCTTCTTAACTTCAAGAAAGGAGCAATCTGGAATTCACCGTTGGAACTTTATTGCTAATTAGATGATTCTTCATCATCCATGCTTTTGTTTGGCTCTGAGCATCTTGTCCTTCTTTTTTCCTTTTATAAAATCATCGTTACTATTCACAAAAAAGGAAGAAGTTTCTTTTACATCGATACAAGGGTGCACAAATTTAAACCATGATTCACTTGATGCAGGCATACGTGTTCAGAGCTTTAAGAAAGGTCAAATCACAATGGATATTGACTTCCGATGGGGTGGTAACCCAAGCATCATCCTAGCTGTTGAAGCGCTTGTTGCTTCACTACCCATTCAGGTTCACAAATTGAAGTGCTACTTTTAATAATGCAAATACTACAAAGGCTTTAGTTTTCTTAGAAGCATTGTTGCTGTTGAATATATGTTTACCTGATATTTAGATACTGAATTATGTCAATTTTCAATATTCACAGAAACTATGCCAAGTGTTCTGATTTAGGTATTTTGGCATCTCTCAAATGCGACTAACTGGAAGTTGTCTTGTGGTTGCAGTTGAAGGATCTTCAGGTCTTCACTGTTATACGTGTTATCTTCCAACTTTCTGAAGAGATACCTTGCATTTCGGCTGTTGTTGTAGCTCTCCTTTCTGATGTATGCCAACTGAAATCTTCCTTGACCTGCTTATGTAATTTCAAAAATAATATACATGTCATTGAAATAATCTCTAACTGTGTGTTACTGCCAATTTTTATGGTGTAGAAATTTGTGGAGTAGAGATGAGTAGAGAGGTTCTCTGACCCAATGTTCAATGTAATGATATATCGTCTGATATTATTGATATCACAAGTATATAGGTTTGAGCCTGTGGCTCAGTGGTAGACAGAGTGTGTTTCAACATTGAGGTCAGAGGTTCGAGCCCATACTTACCTATCAAAAAGAAAAAAAAAATTTATTGATATCACAAGTGTGTGATGTTAGAATCCAAGGATATGATCGATATTGACAATAATATTGCAAATAGCAGTCAATAACTCGTTATTTCGATAATGTCGTGGTATATCGGCACAACTCAGGTTATAAAGTTCCAATGTGTCGCTAGGATACTTGCAATGTTCTGGAAGAATCGACCAGTACCAGGGAACATGTGATATTCTTGTAAAAATTAAAAAAAAAAATTCTAAAAAATTAGGGAAATTTTTTGCCATTTTTTTTTTTGGGATTGTGTTTATTGCTGCATTAACAAACTCAAGTTGTTTCACATCAAAACATGAATTTGGTGGAGAAATCGTGGTCCAAGAGTGATATCGAGCCAAAACCCAAAAGGTGAGAAAGATCAAGAAGATCAAGAGCATATTTCCTTTGAGAGAGCACAACTCCAGACTTAGACCGTGCAACTTCAATGCTCAGAAAGTATCGAAGAATCTCAAGATCTTTGATTTCAAATCCAGTTTTGAGGGAAGATTTTATGGCCACCATTCCTTCAGTGTCATCACCGGACAACACAATGTCATCTATGTAGGCAATCAACACCATAATCCCGGTGGGTCGACGACGGATGAATAGAGAGTAATTGACTTGGCTATGAACAAATTCAAAGTTCATAAGAGAATGACTGAATTTATCAAACCAGGCACGTGGGGATTGTTTGAGACCGTAGATGGACTCCTCGAGTCGAGCTGTGACATATGGTGAAACTTTGGGGTTAATCCTTATAGACCTCCTTGACAAGATCACCTGGTAACAATACATTCTTTACATCTAGTTGAAATAGGGGCAAAGACAAGTTGATTGCCAAGGAGATAACCACACCGAATAGAGTTAAGCTTGGCTACAGGTGATAAAATCTCAAAGCAGTCGCAGTCCACTCCATACATTTGAGTATAACCCTTTGTAACTAGTTGTGCCTTATATCTATCAATAAAACCATTTGGAAGATACTTAATAGTATAAACCCATCGACATCTAATTGTTTGTTTTCTTGGAGGTAAGGGAGAGGTAAGGGAACTAACTCGTAGGTATTATTCTTCTACAACTCCTGCATTTCTTCTATCAAAGCCTTAGTCTAGTTAAGGCTACTCATAGCTTCCTTCAAATTATGCGGGGTAACAGAGGAGGATATGGAAGTTGCAAAAGACGGGAAGGTGAAAGATAGTGATAAGAAACAAAATTGCTAATGGGATGCTTTGTGCACGACCGGGGAGGCTTGTATAAGGCAATGGGAAGATCATCAGGAGATGGGGAGCTTATACCTGAACCACTGGCTGAAGTGGATGAAATGATGGGCCACTGATCAATAGAGGATTTAGTTTGTGGATGATACACAAGGATAGGCTTTGAAATAGATGGAGTAGGGGGCTTCATCAAGACAAGAGATATGAAGGGGTATAGAGTTAGATTGCACATGCTCCCCTTAACCAGTAAGAGGATTATGTAAATATTTCCCTTCATCAGCTGATACATTTCTTATAGGTCAGAGGTTCATAACATTTATATCGCTTTTGCGATCGAGAGTTCCCTGAGAAGATGCACTTTATCGCCTGTGGACTCAACTTACCATTACTACTGTCAAGAATTTGAACAAAACATGTACATGCAAAAATCTTTGGGGGTAAATGACACAATTTATTATGGGTATGCAAATGTTCAAAATGCGTGCGATACTATTCGGGATGGAATGCAACTATAAAATACATCAGTAAGCAAGGCATCATCCCAATATCGTTTCCGAAGATTCATAGCAAGTAAGAGAGCATGGATGGCGTCAAGAAGGTGACAATTCTTTCACTCAATGACACCATTTTATTGAGGGGTTCATGGACATGGAGTACGAGATAAAACACCATGGTATTGCAAGAAGGACAAAAAAGCACGCGACATATGCTCGCCCCCATTGTCAGAGTGTAGAATTTTGATAGGACACTGAAATTAGGTAGCCACTTCATTATACAATACCTTCGTCTCTTCTTTTGCCACTTGTCATGCGAGTATCTAAGCTCAGCTGTTTCCCTTCTCGACTATTCTAGTGACGCTCGGCGGCCACTGATACGTTATAATCCCACTTTTCGATGATTCACACCGTACATATTTGCAGAAAAATCCTCTGGTACACCATGCATATCTGTACAGATCACACGTATTTCACTTTGATTGGCCGAAACAGGATACAGTCGAAACGAGTACGAATAATTCCTACTCTGAATCTCTGATGAAGTGAAACACGAAAAACTTAGCCTAATATGAAACTTTGTGGCCATACGGATGTTTCAAATGGTGGTCACTGAATCCCCACTGTTTCCTCTCGTGCGGCCCACTTGAGTTTTGGATCCACTTCATTTTTGGTTGCATGTCCTAAAATGAACTCCCAAAATGGATGGACGGTGTGGATTTATCACAAACATTACAGTAGGCCCCACCTAGCATCCTAGCACAGGAACTTCCTGCGAAAGGCTTTTCACGGGAAATCTGCATCCCGTGCCCAATCCACGCAGAACAACAATGTGGTTGGGACCCCGACTGTGGGCCCCACTATGATGTATGTGTTGTATCCACACCATCCATCCATTTGGAGAGATCATTCTAAGTTATGAGCCAAAGAATGACGCCCATCCAAAGCTCAAGTGGATCCCACCACAGAAAATAGTGGGGACAGTGATGACTACCATTGAAACCTTCCTAGGGCCCACCATGATGTTTATTTGAGATCCAACCTATTCATAAGGTCACACAGACCTGGATGAAGGGAAAAAAATAAATATAAGCTTGATTGAAAACTTCAATGGCCCTTAAGAATTTTTCAACGTTAGACAGTCAATTCACACTGTTAACTGTAGTATGGTCCATCTAAGATTTGGATCTGCTTCATTTTTGGGATTTTGCCCTAAAATGAGCTTTCAAAATGGATGGACGATATGGATGTAAGGCATACAATGGGCCCTACAGTTAGGGATACACTGAGTGAAAACGAGGATCCCCCAAATCGTGCCTGAGTTGGGTTACTCCCCAGTCCACGCTGACGAAGTGGGTGGGACCTTGACCATGGTCTACCACCACGATGTATGTGTTATATCCACACTGTCCAATCATTTGGAGAGATCATTTTAGGGCATGAGCCAAAGAATGAGGTTGATCCTAAGCTCAAGTGGACCCCACCACAGAAAACAGTGGGGACAGTGACTCTCATCGTTGAAATTTAAAACTTTCCTAGGGCCCACCATGATGTTTATTTGAGATGGATGAAGGGAAAACCCAAATATCAACGTGATCGAAAACATATATGGCCCTCAGGAAGTTTTTAATGGTAAGCATTCATTCCCCACTGTTTTCTGTGATGGGTCCATTTGAGCTTTGGATGTGTCTCATGACCTAAATTGATCTCTCCAAACTGATGGACAAAATGGATATAAAATATATACATCAAGGTGGGGCCCATCGTAAGGGACGTACGGTCTTAAATGCAACCGAAGTCGCACCGAATCCACTCCCGTTTAAGGAGGACGCCCGACTCTGTTCGAAAGACGAAACCCACTCATCTTCTTATCCATTAAAGCCACATGCTTGCTGCCAGAAGCCCCTGCGAATATGTTTAATAGGCCAAAAATTTCACCCGGATTTCATCCTTTTTAAAAATCCCTTCCCAAATCCCCTAAACCTCGATATAAATCTGATTTTTTTTAAAGCAATTCTGATGTGGACATCAGGCCCTTCAAAGTTTATCATAGACGAAGGCGGCCGACAAATACATCTTTATGGCTCGATGATGGTTCATGGCACAACTAAATGATGATTTTGAAGATTTGATTACATTCACAACTTAAGGATGATTTTGAAGACCTTACACGTGTCCTTGGATCAATTGAAGGCCCCACCCTGGGAGGACACGTGTAGGATGAGTTAGAAGACTGATCTGTTACATGTGATTTTTATTTTTTATTTATTATTTTTTTTTTTAAGGCTTTGTTCTGCACTTGTTTTTTTTTTTAAAACTTTTGTTATAGGGGTATTTTAGTCATTTCCTTTTAAATCCAAAATTTATAAATAGGGTGCATTCTACCCTAAACGGAAAGATTTTTTTTTTTTTTTTTTTTTTTTTTTTTTTTTTTTTTTTTTTTTTTTTTATGAAAGCTTGGTGCCTCCTTCCCCTCTCTCTGTGGTAAGTTCTTCTCCTCCCCTAATTTCTTTTCTTCTTCTAACTTCTATTTCTAGCCCTCCAACCTTCTTCTCTTTCCACGCCTAGTCTTTTTTTTTTTTTGGTTGCTATTGACCCTGAAAATCTGAGAATTGATCTGAACCCTCTCTCAGATTTTCCAGCCGTCCTTATTCCAGAAATCCTTTGATTTCCTGGGCTAGAGAAGCTGCCTTGATCGTCAGATTAAAACCATGCAAGATTGGGAGGTCCCATCCCTCGCCGAATCCAATCCACGCATGATTTGAATACGGTACCGCAAGATTGTGATGATGGTCTGCAACCATTGCATGTTCCCTTTATTATTATCTTTACTATAATGTGGAATGTGAATATTTTAATTGATTTGCTTAGTTTATTTCCTTGGATCATTTTTGTGCTCACACATGCATTCTAGTTAGACCGTCATTTGGTATCAAAGCTTTAGGTTTTGCATGGTTTTTGTTAGATCGAGTTATCTGAACTTAGGATCGTCCATTTTATCATCTAGGATTGTCTAGATAATTCCAAATCTACATCCCACAAAAATTGCGAACCTGATTTTTCAGATTCACAGTCCTACGAGATATAAATCTGAATTTCTAGATTTGTGTTTTCATTCTAGTTAAATCTGAAAATCTGCGGCATTCATACATCATATAGAAATAGGATCATACATCCATATTGAGGTCTTTTCGAACCTTAAGAGTTTTTGGTGTATGCTCACTAGAAGTGGTAAAGGTTTTGGTCAACACCCTATCATGAGTAACGAGCAATTAAGTGACCACCTCGCTCAATTACTCCAAAAGATAACTACCATAGAGACATCCAACAAAAATATCAAATGGAAATTGATCGTCACCGAGGCTAGACTTGAGCGATTAGAGGCATCCCAAAGGGAGAACCCCACTGCTGGGGGAGATGTGCAGTTGCAGGCAGGTGGTGTTGGTGAGGGGCCAGCCCTAAGACAAACTCCCACCAATGGCGGGCATGTGGGTAGAGAACGGGCATATCAGGACCGCTTTGATCATGATGAGAGGGCCATGAAGAATGTCAAGATCGATGGTTCGAGCTTTGATGGTCGCTTTGACCCCAAGGCATTCATTGATTGGTTAGCTGACATGGACCACTATTTTGAGTGGCATGAGATGTCAGAGAACCAACAAGTGCGGTTTGCCAAAATGAAGCTTGTGGGGTAAGCGACGATGTATTGGACCAATAATGAGCGTAGGATTGAACGGGTGGGAGGAGCTCCCGTTACCCAATGGAGTGAGATGAAAACTATGCTAAGAGAGAAGTACCTCCCTCTCTCTTATCACCAGAAGCTCCTGGAACAATGAGAATCTTTACGCGAAGGATCTATGCCTGTCACGGAATACATCGCAAAAATTGAGGAATTTATGATGCGGTGTGACATCGAGGAAGACCCTCTAGTAATGCTCATGCGTTTCAAGACGGGCCTTCGATCGGATCTTCAGCGTAAGCTTTGGGCTCGTCCCGTGACAGATTTGGACGATTTGTACCAAGTGGTGCAGGAATTAGAGCAGTATCTGAAGACTCCTCTCACAAGACGGTTCGATTCCCGAGACTCTAATGTTATGACTAGTTCTTAGAGAATTAGACCCAACATTGGTAATCAACCCAGGGCGCATGCAAATGTTCCGCCTAGGCCTAGGGATGACAAGGGAAAAGGCGTCCTTAGTGTTGATCCAAGTGGAGGACAGAATGTGCGATGTTACAAATGTGGAAATATTGGCCATTTTGCAACTCAGTGTCCCACTAAGAGCAAAGGAAAAGCCTTGGTTATATGCAGTGTTCGAAATATCGATACTATCGGCCGATATATCGGCCGATATTATCGGTATCGCACCCTTGCGAGACGAAACTCCGCCGATAACACCCGGAAGATACCAAAAAACCAAAACTCCAGATATCGTGCGATATATCGTCGATATCGTACGATATATCGTCGATATCGTGCGATACATCGTCGATACAACCCACCCCGATTTAGATATTGCGGTATTTCCACCTCCATTATTGTCGAAAATCGACAAACAGAGTCACGGACACTCACGGGTGCGTTTGCAAGGGACTCACAAGTCCCACTATAGCCAACAACCCACAGCGATAAAAAGCCGATACCGTGGGTTGCGGAAAATCAAAAATTTTTGAATTAGAAAAAGAGAGAGAGAGAGAGAGAGATCGGAGAATACCTGTAGCAGTGATCAGAGGTGGGCCATTCGACAGGTATTTTCTCGCTATTTTCTTCATTTTTTCTCTTTCTTCGCTGATTGGAGCGTGCCGGTGCGGATTTCTCGGAGATTCGGCGAGAAATCAGGCCGGATTTGAGGAAACGGAACGAGATTACCTCATCTGGAAGCCTCGCTGCGTGAAGGAGAGGGAGATCGCTCGTTGCAGAGAGGGAAAATGAAGAAGATGGGGGCGGGAGGGGTGAAATGGAATCGGATTGCGTACTGTGTAACTTAGTACGCTCTTATCGTACTGAGTAAACTCAGTTGGGCCCACCGTGAAAATAAGTGGTTTATCCACACCGTTCATACATTTTTTCAGCTCATTTAAGGAGTTGAGCCCAAAGTTGAAGCATATCCAACTCTCAAGTGGATCATACGACAGGAAACAGTGGGAATAATGATTTCCACCGTTGAAACCTTCCTAGGCCTTACAATGATTTCTATTTATCATCCAAGCTGTTAATAATATCACAAAGACATGGATGAAGGAAAAAAACAAATATAAGCTTAATACAAAAATTCTGTGACACTCAAGAATTTTGCAATGGTATAAGTTCAATTCACACTGTTTCATGTGGTGTGGTGCATTTGAGCTTTGGATATCCTTCAATTTTGGACCCATGCCATAAAATTATCTAATAAAATAGATGGACGGAGTGGATAAAATACATAGAGCATGGTGAACCCCACAGAGTTTACTCAGTACGCTTAGCATACGCAATCCGATTTCGGGTGAAATGGTGCGGGTGTGATTTGCTGAGCACGCGCCAATCGTACTCAGTAAACTCAGTTGGGGCCTACCTTTAATGTATGTGGTCTATCCACGCCGTCCATCTGTTTTCCCATCTAAATTAAGGGGTCGATCCCAAAACTTTTTGTTAAGGTGTGGCCAAAAATGGTATTTCAACGGTGGATGTTCAATTCAACTGTTTTGTAAGGTGTGGCCCATTTAAACATTGTATATGGTTTATTTTTGGGCTAAAGCCCTGAAATTATCTATTAAAAGGTATGGACGGAGCGGATAAAATACATAAATCGTGGTGGACCTCACATGAGTTCACACAGTACGTTAAGCGTACTGAGTTACTCACTGTACAATCATAAAAAGTGGTCTACGTGTTTTGTGGGTCCCACAGTAATGTGTGTCGTATCCACACCGTTCATTAATTTGGAAATAATTTTTTAGGGCATTACACAAACAATGATGTAGATATAAATCTTTAGTGGACCCCGCCACAGAAAAAAGCGGAGAGAGTGACGTCCACCATTGAAACTCATAGCATTCTTGACGGCCCATCATAATGTTTATTTGTGATCTAATCTATTCATAAGTCCAGAAAGATATGCAATAATGGAAAACACAAATATCATCTTGACCATCCATCTCTTGTAGCCCTCAAGAAATTTTTAACAGTGAACGTCTCTCTCCACTGTTTTCTGTGGTGGGGTCCACTCGAGCTCTGGATCTGACTCACTTTTTGGCTCACGTCCTAAAATGATCTATTCAAATGGATGGACAGTGTGGTAGAAAAAATACATCATGGTGGGACCCACGTAACTTGGTGACGTGACGCACTAGAAGCGGACTGCGTACAGGGAAGCGGATTGCGTACTGAGTAACTCACTACCCTTACGGTACTGAGTAAACTGTGTGGGGTCCACTGTTAGAGGTTTTTTCTATCCACTCCGTTAATCCATGTTAAAAGATAATTTTAGGGCTTGATCCCAAAAACGAAGCAAATTAAAATCTCAAGTGGACCACACCACAGGAAACAGTTTGATTGAACCTCTACCATTAAAAATTTTTTGGAGGCCAAAGAAGTTTTGGATCAAGCTGAAGTTTGTAGTTTCTCTTCATCCATGTCTTTGTGATCTTACGAACAGGTTGGATGACAAATAAAAATGACTTTAGACACTAGGAAGGTTTCAACGGTGGAAATCATTATTCCACACTGTTTCCTATGTAATGGTCCACTTGAGCTTTGTATTTACTTCAATTTTGTGATCAACCCCTAAAATTTTTTGTAAAAATGGATGGACGGTGTGGATAAACCACATAACTTCACAGTGGGCCCAACTGAGTTTACTCAGTACGATAAAAGCTTACTGAGTAACTCAGTACGCGGAGTAACTCACTCCGCTTAGTGTGCTGAGTAAACTCTGTATGGTCCACCATGATTTTTGTATTTTATCTGCTCTGTCCATCTATTTTAATAGATAATTCTAGGGCTTCAACCCAAAAATGAAACATATACAATGTTCAAATGGACCACACCATAGGAAACAGTTGAATTGAACGTCTACCGTTGAAAATTTCTTGGGGGCCACATAAATTTTGGATCAAGTTTCTTCATCCATGTTTGTACGATCTTATGAATAGGTTGGATGGCAAATAAACATCATTGTTGGGCCTAGCAAGGTTTCAACGGTGGATATCATTATCCCTGCTGTTTCCTGTGGTATGGTCCACTTGATCTTTGGATATGATTCAATTTTTGGCTCACAACTAGTCCCACGCAACTCTATGTGGGTCTAGACCACAACTAGTCCCACGCAACTCTATGTGGGTCTAGACCACAACTAGTCCCCATCATTGATATGTATATTTATCAAATTTTACTTCTTCAGTTCTTATTTTGTTTTTCAATGAATTGGTTGTGTTTTCATACATGACTATGATATATTTATAAATATCATGCATTCAATTTAAATATAGTTGCATTAGTTCAGTTAAACATCGCATAACTTAGGACCCTATACAAAGGAAATTTATTATGTGCATCTTTTTTTTTGAGTTATGATTTAAAAGTGTGTATTAAGGGCCTTTTTAACAATCCCCAAAGTTTCATTAAAAAATTCAACCATTTTCCCAATGTTTCCCCATGTTTCCCAAAAAGTGCAATAAACTATGTGATACAAACGATATATCCCGTGCGATAACTGATATGTATCTGTATCCCAAGGGTGCGATACATTGTGCGATACCGATATTTCGAACTCTGGTTATATGCGATTCCCAAGATAATGAGTATGATTAGGGCAACTCTGAAGTCGAAGAATATCAGCCCGTAGGATCATTGAGTGATGAGGATGAGGTGGGTGATGATGCCGCATTAGCAGTTGTCAGGTGTGTGTTAGCCTAGACTAGAAGTAGTGTTGACTAGCGTCGCAACACTATTTTCTACACGATCGCCAAGTGTGGCGAGAAAAATTGTAAGGTGATAGTGGACAGTGGGAGTTGCCAGAATGTAATTTCCACTAGCACCTTAGGCCATCTAATGTTAAAGGCCACCCCTCATCCTGACCCGTACAAAGTCTCATGGGTAGACAAGACTTCCCTTCCTGTCACCCATCAATGTCTTGTACCCATCGAGTTCGGGTCATATAAAGAGTCTCCGTGGTGTGATGTGTTGCCCATGGATGTAGGTCACGTCATCCTAGGCAGATCGTGGCTATTCGATAATGACGACACGATCTACGGCCGTTCTAATGCGTGTACCTTCATGCATAATGGCAAGAAGATCAAAATTAATCCTATGCCACCACAAAACACTGCACAGAAGAAAGGTGAGAAGGCTAGTGAACCTAAAGAAGTGAGGAAATCCACACCCTAGTCTCTCCACATCATTACAACTAAAGAGTTTGAAAGAGAGACTGAGGAGGATTCTACGGTGTATGCCTTAGTGGCTAAAGAGGCTACACTAGAAGTACCAGTAGGGTTACCCCACGAGGTAGCCCCGGTCTTAAGAGTACAGAGATGTATTCCCTAAGGATTTGCCGGATGAGTTGCCACCCATGAGGGACATCCAGCATGCCATTGATCTTGTCCCTGGGTAAACTCTACCAAATCTTCCTCACTATAGGATGAATCCTGCAGAGCATGCAAAATTGAAGAAGCAGGTAGATGAGCTCCTATGAAAGGGTTTCATCCAGGAGAGAATGAGCCTGTATGTCGTACCCGCTTTACTAACACTTAAGAAAGACGACACTTGGCGCATGTGTGTGGACAGTAGAGCCATCAACAAAATCCATGGTCAAGTATATGTTTCCCATACCTAGGCTTGATGACATGTTAGACATGATGGCTAAATCTACCATTTTCTCCAAAATAGATCTCAAGAGAAGGTATCACCAAATCCATATGCGCCCCGGTGATGAATGGAAGACAACTTTCAAGACGAATGATGGGCTATATGAGTGGTTGGTCATGCCTTTTGGCTTGACTAACACACTCAACACTTTCATGTGGGTGATGACCCAGGTCTTGAGACCGTTCATGGGAAAATTCTTAGTGGTGTACTTCGACGATAACTTGATCTATAACTAGGGGTGTTCACGAACCGAGCTAACTCGATTAGCTCGCTCGACTCGACTAAAAAAAGCTCGATTTGACTCGGTTCGAAGCTGAGTTCGAGCCGAATCGAGCTAATGTTTTGATCTTGAAAATGAGTTCGAGCAGGCCCCAGCTCGACTCGACTCAGATCGAATCCAGCTCGAATCTAGCTTGAATCGAACTCGGATCGAACCAGTTCAGTGACTCGGTTACTTTGCCATTGATGTTGCTCACCAACTGTTTGATAAAATGACTTAACGAAATGTGGCTGGTGGCAAGGAAGGTATGTACATGAAACAAATACCCTTTTTCTCTTTGTTTTTCTTGGTTTTTATGTTGCTTAGAAGGTGTTTGATAAAATACCTGTAAAACCATTGCTTCTGTTTGTAAAATAGTGGGATTTTGAAGTTGCAGTTCAGGTGTTTATGGAAATACCTCAATGGCGAACTCGGCTCGATCTTAGCTCGAACTCAGCCCGAGCTGCTGATCGAACTGAGCCGAGCTGGCCAGTCAGGCTCGAGGATCGAGCCGAGTCGAGTTCGAGCTGAGCTCAGCTAGTGGCCGAGCCGAGTCGAGCTGAGGCCAGCTCAACTCAGTTCGACTCGATGTACACCCTTATCTATAACACCACTAGAGAATCACACCTTGAAAATTTGAAGTTGGTCTGTAGCGTCCTTAGCAAGGTGTGTCGTATCCGTTACGATACGGCCGTATCGGCCGATACATAACGGTAACGGCTGACACCGTTACGCGATATGGGGTCGAAACGGCCGTTATGGAATTCTGTGACCGTAACGGCTGTTACGGGCCTTGAAAAAAAAAAAAAAAAAAACTTACCTTTTTCGTTTCTTTTCTTCTTCTTCTTCTTCTTCTTCTTCTTCTTACAATGGGGCTGCGGCGCTGCTGCTGCGGTTGCGGTTATGGCGCTGCTGCGGCAGCCCTCTCTCTCTCTCTCTCTCTCTCTCTCGGTTCGGTCCCCTCTCTCTGCTTTCCATCTTTTCTTTTCATTTCCCTCTCTTTTCTTTTCTTTTTCCAGCAAAACCGAACGGAGCCACGCAGTTTTCTTTTGTTTTTTTTTGTTTTTTTTTTTTGGTATAATCTACAGTGCACGCTGCATAGTGCACACTCACTATTTTATTGCATGCGGTGGGGCCCACCTTGATTTATGTATGGTAAATCCATGTCATTCATAATTTTTCAAGTTCATTTTAAAGCATGATCCTTGAAATGAAGGGATCAAAATCTCAATTGGACCACGCAGTTGGGATTGATTGCCCGCCGTTAAAATCTTCTTAAGGCCCATCTTGTGATCCACCTTGAAATAGCAGTGAAGACCGCTTGAGTAGAAGTTGGAATATGTCAATATGTCCTAGAGAGGGGGGAATAGGATTTTTTAACGATTTATGAGTTATTTAAAATCCTATCACGCTAATCCTATCATGTATTCAATTTTCAGGATTACTCAAATGTAACTCTACTGGCTTTCAAGCCTAGTAGAGGACCCAATCACAAACTAATCAAGATATAGCAATATGCAGTTTAGTCTATGTTGGATGTGACTGTGTGTGTGTGTGTGAGATGTGATCAGGTATATGAATATGAATGCATTGGCATGGATCACACATAGAGAAAAGCAATCACAAACACAGTCATTTTATAATGGTTCGACGATAAGTCTACTCCACTCCCGGCTGTCGCACTCAACCCTTGAGTGTACCGGATTTCACTAAGGAGGTTTCTCAGGGTTCACCTCTAACCTAAGGTTTTAAAACAGGTTCACCTTCAACCTTTACAGAGGTTTTACGCGGTTCACCTCAAACCCAGAGTTTTACTGGTTCACTCCTAACTAGATGTTTATGCTCACCATAGAGCAAGGGTCCACACAACGCACCCAGATTTTAGACCATACAGGTCAAGGACCTACACAAGGACCTAACAGTTTATGCCCTACACAAGAGCAAGGGTCCAACACTATGCACCCACTACGTACACTCCCGCCGGAGGCCCCTCCTTGAGGACTTCAAAGGGTGAGAACCACTTAAGACCAAGACCTAGGAAGGAATGATCACAAGTGTCCTCTGGACTCTGGATACTTACAGATAAGTTGATGAGTCCCGTTAAGCGCAATGCCAAAGATCTCCTCCTCCTTGTTGACGAAGAGTCTTCGGCTCCCTTGATCCGCAACACAAGATGATATACCAATGCTTGGCTTCGGGTTGGGTCAAGGGTGAGATGGAATCCTACTCTCTAAAGATTTTCCTATAAGGAAGATAGAGTGGTTCCTCTCTTATGCATTCAAGGCGTCCCAGTTTAATGATTTGTCATTAAGATGGTAGCTGAAGGATCCTTGAATGCGGAAGTTCATTCCCCAATCCACTCTATTTAATATCAATGGTAAGGGTGGATTGGAGGATGAACTCCCTAGAGAGAGGCTTTAGGTATAAGATGTAAGTTGAAACACACAAAAGCTCTCTCTGTTTTCTCTCTTACAGCAACAAAGAACAAGTCCTCTATATATAGGCAAAAAGTTCCAACGGATATAAAACGGTTATATTTATGACAAAGTTCAATATCATCGAGCAGGTTCGATATCATCGAGCGTATACTCTCGATGGAATCGATGATCTGCTCGATAACTCGGACTTGATGTCATACGCTTTTGAAACTTTTTACCAATAGGTCGATGAATCGAATATATTGTCGATGTCATCAGATTTCGAACTCCGATTCCATCGATGATAAGTTCGATCCATCAACACTTGAAAAATGAGAGAGACTTGACTTTGAGATATTTCAAGTTTTCATGAATGATCGGGGAAACCGTCGAGGTCATCGGAATTTGAATGTTGATGGTATCGAGATCAGAGTCGAGGCATCGATAAATCCAGCTGATTTATCTTTGAACTTGCTGGACTGATTATGGCTTTGTTCGATGCGATCGATCTGGTGTCAATATCATCGATATTTGAATATCGATTAAATCGAAGGGCCCCCGATCATAGTTAAAAACACCCTGAAATAACCGCTGTAAGAAATGCGCGCCCACCATCGATATCATCGATGGACCTCCGATCTTATCGATATTTGATTTTAGATCATATCGGACGGTCATCGATATATCGGAGAATTTTGAGATTTTCATTAAAAAACAGGGGCGCCGGAAATCTGCTTATCGATCTTATCGAGCCACTCCCGATGGTCTCGAGATTTGAATATCGATGATATCGATATGTGTATCGATACATCGATAATTCGTCCAGATATATTGTGAAGTTGCTGGACATATTTAGTGCTTGTATCGATGATATCGATAGGTGTATCGATACATCGATAAATCCTTCCAGATGAGTTTTTAGTTGCTGGACATTTTGGTCCTCTTATCGATCATATCGTTAAGGTAGCGAGGACATCGACAGTGCAGGTCGATCTTATCGAGGGTGCTTCGATAGAATCGACAAGGCGAGAAAAACTTAGAGATTTTCCTATTTCGCCAAAAAGTTTTCTCACCTTAAAAACCCTAAGATGTCTATCTTGTTTTAAGGGTTTTATTCACCTGGTGTTTTGGGTTATGGGATGTGAGGCTATGATTTACCTATGGCGAGCTTCCACACATCCGATTGAGGCAGACACTTGGCTTGATCTTCTTTCGATGTCCTGCAGATTGTCTGACCACCCGTTCACAGTAATTGACAAACAAGGGCACTTATAAGGGCACTTTCACACCTAAGATTTGGATCAGCCTCATTTTTTGGTCCATGCCCTGAAATAAGTGGGCAAAAAGGATGGACCACATGGATATACAACAAATGCCATTTTATATATATTTTATATTTTTTTCTATTTACGCATTAAATATGGACATTTTTTTTTAAATTTTGAATAATCCTTTTTTAATGATTGTTTTGCTGTTTTAATCATACCATGTGATGTGTTAATCATAGTAGAACATGTTAATGTGCATTTTACAGATTTGGAGTGCCATTTTATATATTTTTTTTTATATATTTTTTTCTATTTATGCATTAATTATGGCCTTTTTTAAAAAAAAAAATTGAAAAATCATTTTTTAATGATTTTTTGATGTTTTAATCATGCCATGTGATGTGTTAATCATAGTAGAACATGTTAATGTGCATTTTACAGATTTGGAGTGCCATTTTATATATTTTTTTATATTTTTTTCTATTTACACATTAATTATGGCCCTTTTTTTAAAAAAATTCAAAAAATCATTTTTTAATGATTGTTTTGATGTTTTAATCATGCCATGTGATGCGTTAATCATAGTAGAACATGTTAATGTGCATTTTACAGATTTGGGGTGCCATTTTATATTTTATATTTTATAATTTTTTTTCTATTTACGCATTAATTATGGCCTTTTAAAAAAAAAATTCGAAAAATCATTTTTTAATGATTGTTTTGCTGTTTTAATCATGCCATGTGATGTGTTAATCATAGTAGAACATGTTAATGTGCATTTTATAGATTTGGGGTGCCATTTTATATACTTTTTTTATATTTATGCATGTTCGAGAAATTTCTAAAAAATAATTACAAACACCAAATGTAAGATATTTTCATATTACATTCATTATAATATATTTATCATTGATAGTAGATAGTTAGAAAATTAAATATATGAATTTTGTAGTCAAATTCAGGTTATCTGGTTCATAAATTCATCAGACAGTTCGATACAACTTCTCACCAAAGAGTGGACCGTTACACCACCATAAACATGTTCCAATTTATAAATGAATGCATATTTGGAATGCTTAGAATATTCCGGATTTAATCCATATTTTTTTGGCAAAAAAAAAAAAAAAATGCGCCGTTACGCCCCCGTATCGTCGTTACACCCCCGTATCCGTATCAGTGTTGGAGGTCACCATTACGCCAACCGATACCGATACGGGACACCTTGGTCCTTAGGGCAGAAAAATTATACGCTAACCTTAAGAAATGTTCGTTCATGTCCAATTAGGTTGTGTTCTTAGGGTTTATAGTGTCAGCAGAAATGATGCGTGCAGACCCAGATAAAGTCAAGGCCATAGTTGATTGGCCTGAACCAAGGAACATCCATGAAGTGCGAAGCTTCCATGGCTTAGCCACATTCTAGCGTCGGTTCATTAGGAGTTTTAGCACGATTATGGCTCTCATTACAGAGTGTATGAAGAAGGGAGAATTCGTGTAGTCGAAAGCCGCAATTAAGGCTTTCAAAGAAATTAAGGGCAAGATGGTCGAAGCTCCTGTCATGCGCCGTCCCAACTTTTCTAAAGTCTTTGAAGTTGCGTGTGATGCATCTGGTGTTGGTATAGGTGGAGTCATGAGTCAAGAAGGTCATCCTGTTGCCTATTTCAGTGAGAAACTGAATGAGGCAAAACAAAAATACTCTACCTATGATAAGGAATTCTATGCGGTAGTGCAGTCTTTAAGACATTGGCGCAACTACCTTCTTCTGCAAGAATTTGTCTTATTCTTTGATCATGAGGCCTTACGTTATCTTCACTCCTAGAAGAAACTTAACCCAAGGCATGCTAAGTGGGTTGCGTTCCTTCAAGAGTATTCGTTTGTCTTAAAACACAAGGTCGGAGTAGAGAATAAACCAGCCGATGCCCTTAGTCGTAAAGTGGCGTTACTTAATTCCTTGAGTGTAGGAGTTGTCGGCTTTGAGCAGCTAAGAGATGAGTACCCCACATGACCAGATTTTGGGGGTACCTATATGTCACTTTCAAGTGATCGACAAAGTGCGGAGAATTTCATTTTGAGAGATGGATTCATTTTTAAAGGAAATCATTTATGTATTCCCCGTACGTCCCTCTGTGAATTCCTCATCTGGGAGCTTCATTCAGGAGGGATAGCTAGCCACTTTGGCCGCGATAAGACTATTGCCCTCGTAGAGAATCGTTTCTACTGGCCAAGTCTTAAGCGAGATGTCGCCAAAATTTTAGGGCCGTGTAGAACGTGTCAGATGGAAAAACAACGAAAGAAAATTTCTGGATTATATACGCCATTACCTGTGCCACATGCTCCGTGGCAAGATATTAGCATGGATTTCGTGCTTGGACTCCCCAAGACGATTAAAAAGCACGATTCCATTTTTGTTGTTGTGGACCGCTTCTCTCTAAGATGGCGCATTTCATCCCATGTTCTAAAATTTCGGATGCGTTTAATTTTGCTAAAGGTCTTTTTCGATGGTGTGGTTCGACTCAATGGTTTACCTAAGACCATAGTGTCTGGCCGTGATGTCGGATTTACCAGCTATTTTTGGAAGACACTATGGCACATGATGGGAACACGTTTGCAATTTTCTACTTCATACCACCCCCAAACTGATGGCCAAACTGAGGTGGTTAATCGCAGCCTTGGAAACCTCTTACGATGCTTAGTGGGTGAACATGTGAAAACTTGGGATTTGATTCTACCTATAGCCGAGTTCGCCTACAACAGTTCAGTCAATAGATTTACAGGGTTGAGTCCATTTGAAATTGTTAGTCGGTAAAAACCTTGGATGCCCGTAGACTTGTTACCCATGTTAGTTATCCAAAGATCTTCTGAGTCAGCCGATGCATTTGCGCACGACACATTCATGATTTGCATGTACATGTTAGACAACGAATAAATGTGAGTAATGATAATTATAAATGTTCAGCTGACCAACATCGTAGGTGGACAAAATTTAATGAAGGGGATTGTGTAATGGTTAGGATTAGACCAGAGCGGTTTCTTTCGGGTTCCGCTAAGAAATTACATGCTCGCAGTATTGGACCATTCAAAGTATTGCGTAAAATTGGGTCTAATGTGTACAGGGTAGACCTTCCACCTAAAATGGGAATAAATCCGACGATCAATGTGGAAGATCTAGTCCTCTGTCCTAACCCTTCCATTGTTCCTTCTTCCCAACCTTAGCCACTTTCCGACTTTACTTCTCAACCTACTTCACCCCTTCCACCATCAATTGACCGTAAGGAAGAGATTGAAGGGATAGTGGATGAGGAGATTATTTCCACACGAGATGGGGGCTTCCAAAGGTACCTCGTCAAATGGAAGAACAAGCCACCATCCGATTCCACGTGGCTTAGAAAAGCGGAATTGCAGCGGATTGATCCGGACCTTCTCGAGACGCACAAAAGTTTTAACTCGTCGAGCCAGAGTTCTTCTCACCCGAGGGGAGTTGATGCGGACATCAGACCCTTCAAAGTTTATCAAAGGCGAAGGCGGCCGACGAATACATTTTTATGGCTCGATGATGGTTCATGGCACAACTAAATGATGATTTTGAAGATTTGATTACATTCACAACTTAAGGATGATTTTGAAGACCTTACATGTGTCCTTAGATCAATTGAAGGCCCCACATTAGGAGGACACAAGTGTAGGATGAGTTAGAAGACTGATATGTTACGCATGATTTTATTTTTTTTTGTAATTTAATTTTTTACTTTTGTTATAGGGGTATTTTAGTCATTTCCTTTTAAATCCGAATTTTATAAATAAGGTGCTTTCTAGCCTAAACGAAATGATTTTTTTTTAATGAAAGCTTGGTGCCTCCGTCCCCTTTCTCTCTGTGGTAAGTTCTTCTCTTCCCCTAATCTCTTTTCTTCTTCTAACTTCTATTTCTAGCCCTCCAACCTTCTTCTTCTCTTTCCACACCTAATCCTTCTTCTTCTTCTTCTTCTTCTTCTTCTTCTTTTTTTTTTTTTTTTTTTTTTGCTATTGACCCTAAAAATCTGAGAATTGATCCCAACCCTCTCTCGGATTTTCGAGTCGTCCTTATTCCAGAAATCCTTTGATTTCCTAGACTAGAGAAGCTGCCTTGATTGTTGGATTAAAACCATTCAAGATCGGGAGGTCCCATCTTTTGCCGGATCCAATCCACACATGATTTGAATGGATCCAAACCACACATGATTTGAATACGGTACTGCAGCATTGTGACGATGGTCTGCAACCATTACATGTTCCCTTTATTATGATGTGGAATGTGAATATTTTAATTGATTTGCTTAGTTTATTTTGCTGGATCATTTTTGTGCTCACACATGCATTCTAGTTAAGATCGTCCTACATCAATTCTCTCCAAAAGAAAAAAAAAAAAAAAAAAGGGGGGGGGGGGGGGGGGGGGGGGAGATTGGTCCACCAAATCTAGTCGAAGGCTACTCCCATAGGCATATTTGAGGTAAGAGAGATTTTTTAATATATATATTTTTGAAATTTGTGGAACCGGTAGAGGGGATTTGGTCACTCTCGCCGAAAATGATGCCTATTTTATCGATATCGCACGATATTGTGCAATATCTAGCGATATATTGCACGATACATAGGATTCCATTTTATTTATTTATTTATTTTGCATTTTTAAGGGACTTCTATGGTATTTCGTATCACTGGTCAGCAATAACGATAATATCGGCTGATAATATCAATATTATGAATACTGATCATAATCTTAGGTGAAGTGAAAGGGGAATTGTTACCAAATAAAGAGAAATAACAAATATTGGTTAGCCAAGGTGTTCCGTAACGGTAACGGTGGCCGTAACGGCCACCACCGTTACCTTTATGATACGGGGCATAACGGTTGTTACGACCCTGTAATAGCCGTTACAGTCTCTCTTTTTTATTTTTTATTTTATATTGAAAAACCCCCGAAAAACCTGTATCTGCTTCGTAGTGTTGATTAAAAAGTATGAAAAACATGTGTTTGTCCCATAATAGACCATTACGAGGCTATTATGGCCTTTATAGGGGACGTAATGTGCCGTTAACGGCAATTACGGTCATTTTTTTCCATAACCGTTGTTACGGCCGTTACGACCCCGTAACGTGTAATGGTTGCCACCGTTACCTTTCCGTAACGGCCTTTACGGCGCACACCATGTGGTTAGCTGACTATTCTTTCTCTCGCTCGACTTGACATAACATAGGTAGCATGGAACCGGTAGAGGGGATTTGGTCACTCTCGCCGAAAACGATGCCTATTTTATCGATATTGTGCGATATCTTGCGATATATCACATGATACATAGGATTCCATATTTTATTTATTTATTTATTTATTATTATTTTTTGCATTTTTGAGGGACTTCTATGGTATTTCGTATCGCTGGTCAGCGATAACGATAATATCGGCCGATACTATCGATATTATAAACACTGATCATAAGCTTAGGTGAAGTGAAAGGGGAATTGTTACCAAATAAAGAGATATAACAAAGATTGGTTAGTTGACTATTCTTTCTCTCGGTCGACTTGACATAACATAGGTAGTGTGGTGAATCAATTTATGCAGCCTCCTCGGGTTTCTGACTTGGAGGCGGTTGAAGGAGTCTTGAGATAGTTGATGGCATCACTTGGGGAGGGCCTTCTGTTTGTGGATCATGGCCATCTAGGCATAGAGGCCTACACTGGTGCAGATTGGGCTGGTACTGTAGATGACAAAAAGTCAACTACAAGATATTGCACTTCTGTGGGTGGAAATTTCGTCACCTGGAGAAGCAAACAAACTGCATTGGCTAAGTCTAGTGTTGAAGTAGAGTACGTGGTTATGGCACATGGTGTAGCAGATTTATTGTGACTGAAAATTCTATTACGTGATTTGGGAATCAAGATGGATGCTCCTATGAAGCTGTTTTTTGATAACCTGGCAGTCATTAGCATAGCATAAAATCTAGTTTAGCATGACCGTACTAAGCACATTGAAGTTGACAGAGACTTTATCCTTGAGCAAGTTGTCTCTCAAGACCTTTGTTTACCATTTGTAACAATTAAGAATCCGCTTACTGACGTTTTAACTAAGGGAGTTATTAAGTCAAAATTAATATATGTTCTTAGCAAGCTGTGCATGATAGATATCTATGCACAACTTGAGGGAGAGTGTCGAGAAGTGTTTAGAAAGGGCCTCTTTTGGAATATGAGCTAAGAGTATGGGCTTCTCTGCATTTTGTTGAAGTTCCTTTTATATAAATAGAAAAAGGGGCTGGAATGCAGGGAGCTTTTTTCCTTTCCTCCAAACATTCTCTTTTGTTCTTCTTTCTCCTTCTCTTCTTCTTTTCTTATTTATTCCTCTTTTCTACTATCTATTTGGCCTCATCATTCTGCTCCAATCCGACTCCCCTCCACCCTAGATTTTCGTACTATTTCGTTGCCTCCACTTATATTAGTTTTTTTTTTCTTTAATTTAGTGGATAATTTCATTAGAAAAGCCAACAATGAAAGGATAAAAGGATACAACATAATACAAAGAAACAGACCAGCACTAGCTCAAAAAAGCATCTGAAGAGCCTGGCTCCATGCAAACAAACTATCCTATTAAGAATGTAGCAAATAGACAGTTCCATGGCAGAAGCCCCAGCTTTTGCTAGTGTAGCTGCTTTAGAGTTGTCAGATCTTGGCAAATGAGAAAGTTCGACCGATAACTCATTCGAATTTCCATGGCATGCGACCAACTCTCAACCACATGATTACCAATTTCGAGTCCCCTTTGAAGATCAAAGGGAATAAAGGATGAAGCCGAGGCTTGACCCCTTGCGCAACTACAGCGACTTCAGCCACATTGGATTCACAGTGACCTGCTGGGCTGGTGAACTCTAGGATGGTTCGACCTGCACTATCCAAAATCATATCTCCGATTCTGGCAGGGCCTGAGTTTCTAATGAGCACCCATTGAAATTCAGCTTGAAATAGCCCGTGGCTGTAGTCTGCCATCTCTGGGTTGGATCCAAGGTGTTCCGTATCCATTACAATACGCCCGTAAAGGCCAATACGTATAGGTAACGGCCATGACCGTTACGCGATATAGGGGTGAAACGGGGCAGTTGGTTTTTTAGGATCGTATCAGCCGTTACGGTGGCCGTAAAGGCTGTTACGGCCTACGGGGCATAACAACCGTTACTCCTGTAATGGTTGAAAAACAGCCACTTTTTTTTTTCTATTTAAATCAAAATTTCTTCTCATTTTTTCACTTTTCTCATTCCAAAAACTCTCTTAGGTCATTTTACAACAGATTTCAACCATTCTTACTATAGTTTTTAATATTAAAACCATAGATTGAAGTGATTTGAGCGAATAGAAACTCCAAGGATCGTTTTTTTAATTGAAAAAGTAGTATTTATGCTTTTTCTGATTTCTAGTTCTAGTGCTTGATTGTGATGTGTAAACATTAGAGACATAATCATGTTCACAAATTCACTAGACAGCCCGATACAACACTCTCACCAAAGAGTGGATCGTTACACTGCCATAAACATGTTCAAAACAAAAAATGAACATATATTTGGAATATTTACATTATTCTGGATTTTCTAGATATTTTTTCAGATTTTTTTGGGCAAAAGAAAATTTTCAACTGTTACGAAGGTTGTAACGGTCGTTACACCCCTGTATCGGCCATTACGGCCGATACCCGTATCAGTAATGGTGGTGACCGTTACGGCCACCGTTACTGATACAGGATGCCTTGGTTGGATCACGCTTTAGAGATCTGCAAGCTAAGAACCCTCCACATTACCATCAAAAGAGTGACAGTGAATACCTCAATGATTTATTGGCTGCTGAGGCTCACCGCCCACCAGATGGTCAAGCAACTGATCCTCACCGATCTAGATTTGCCTTGAAAGATCTGCCTACTTCCTTCCAACCAAATGCACCACATGGCGGATTTGGCAAAAGAAACCCAAAGCTTTTTACCAGCATAACCCCAAGCACAGAGTCCACCACTGCTCAATGCTCCCCCCAGAATCGGAAATCATCCAAGCCTGCCTGAATTTTAAGCAGATTCTGTTCCATATCCTGCAAGAAAAAGCAGATTGGAGATGTTCTGTGTTTCTTCAGTCATTTCATAGTCACATCTACTGTCAGAATCTTGTTTATGCAAGCCTCCTATCAGAAAACACTTAACCTTCAGTGGAACATTGATCATCCAGACAACCTATGTCCAGGGAATTCTTAAAATTTCGCCTTCTATCGGGGTCGATGCATGAATCTGACAGAAAAATGCCTATTCGGCTTGAAAGTCCATAATCAAGCACTGGCCTTCTGGCGATAAACACATCGTTCAGCATCCGAAGTAATGATACTACTCTGCATCCATTTCTTCTTCCCTGAGATTCCTCCTGAAGGTTTGAATCCGCACCAGTGACGACCCCTCCCACTGATAGAACTGTGAGACATTAACCTTTCCATATTTTGAGGCCAGCCTAGACAGGTGCATAGTGACAAACTCGTTCTCGGCAATTTTTGGCCCAGAAATTTCTCAGGAGTTTTTCAAATTGAGGTTTTTCTCAGGTTGCTATCGGGAAAATCTTGCCAAAAATAAATTTATTTAAAAAATATTTATTCTACATTAACATATAAGATTATAAGAAATTCTTAAACGTTTGTACTATTTTTCCAGTTAATGTCTTGATAACATTGCATTAAAAATGGAATATTTTAAGATCAACGATATTTTGAAAATATCATGATATTCTTGCGATAGTATCGTTTAGTGTATTTAACGCAATATTTTCAAAATCTTGGCGATATTTGTCACACTGCACAGGTGATGGAATCAAGCAGCTAAAGGGCCACCTTTCATATTAGCTGTTGATGTGTGTTTTTTTCCCCTTTTCAATCTTTTATTTCAACACATTGAGATTAACTTCTTTGATGTGTTTCGACTTTCATATTTGATGCAAGTCAAAATCTGTAGTCTAATATTGAAAAGCAATGGTGCATATGTATCCAGCCAAAGCCTAAAATAGATTATACGTTGAAAGCTGTTGGAGGAAGCTTGACTGCGATTCCCGGACTTTCAGATATGATTGATGTAAGTTTTAAGCTTATTGTCAAATCTTTTCTTGACCTTTTTTGGTTCTATTTCTATATTCAAGAGACAGATGTTACTTTCATCATATATTTTCTAATAATTTTGCCACGTAACATTTCCCTTCGGTAGGTTACTGTAGAGTCAATTATCACAGATATGCTACAGTGGCCCCATAGGATTGTTGTTCCAATTGGGGGTGTACCTGTGGATACAAGGTAAGCACGAAATGTCTTTGCTGTTTTTGTTTCTCTCTCTCTTTCTATCCGCCTTTTGTTATTGAATTATTATGTATTTGATTTGAGGCTAACATGGCTTTTTGCTGTATGCACAATGTTATTTTGTTGCAACTAATCCAAAAAGTTATTCTGTATGCTAATTACCATTGTAGTAGTAGTGACCATAAGAAGCATGTGGGTCATTTGTTCGTAGTCTCAGTTATAATGCAGATTTGTTTGTTCTTGCTGCCCTTGGTACAGTAAGTCTTTGTTCTTGAATACTTTTTCTTAAAGTAGTAAAAAAGGAAACTTGTTAGGATTTATAAACCAACTGTTACTCTAAAATAGATTCATGAATGGTATAATAATAGTATAATACTATAGCACAATAAATGATCTAGAAAGATGCAGTGGTGTATAGAGCAAAATACTAGTATCGCCATGTTAGGACTTATGTACATGTCTTGCCTTTGGATTGGGATATTCTCTAGCAGGATATGCATATTTTATTGAAATATTTGGATCTTATAAGTTATACTAGTCATAGATGCCCTGACTAAATTTTTGAATGTAGTACTGAATACGTCTTACAATGAGTTCCAACTAATGCCAAAGACTTTTTAGGCATTGAGGAGCTCCCAGTTTAAGGGCTGTGAATGGGAAAACATTTTGCATATTTGGGGGGATCCAATTCTTTCTGCAATTCAGGAAGAAGTGGGATGACTCGTCATCATCCACCGTCCTTACCTCTGTTTTTGTTTGGTGCTAATAAAATTTTCCTTTGCCATTAAAGCAAGCAATGTTAAGATATAGCCATATGGGAACATATCTAAATATGTGTTTGGCCATATCTAACGATCTGATATAAGCCTAATACGAACCTAAAACCCCCAAGAGAGGATCTCTCAAGGAGCTCAGGTGCACCCCCCTATCTCTAATTTTATGAAGCATCATATCAATCATGTTGGAGAGAGATCATGGCTGAAGAGCTACAAGCTCTTGAGAGAAATCAATCATACCTGGGAGTTGGTTCTTTTACAGGAAAAATGCTAATATGTTCACCATATTAGGACTTGTGTACACAATGCCATTTTGGATTGTGGAGTCCTCTCTAGCACATGGATCGTGGAATGTTCTATAGTTGTTTTCATTGCAAATATTTCGATTCTAAGATGGTTTTGCAGGAAAATGACATTAGCAGATTAGACTTCATTTCATAGAATGAAATCATTTCAGTTCAAATTGATCAAATCCAAGTTTCAAACCTAGTTACTCAAATTCTTACTCATGGGCTGATGTGGGAGTAGGTCAAGTCTTTCTAGTGATCTTGGCAAATCTTTTTTTGGTTCTAAAATCAGAAACAAAGATGATATAGTTTTGAGTATAAGAATTAAGAACCTAGGTTTTCTATCCAAGCATGGTTTTAAATATCAGTATTGTATTAGCCGATATGGACGTATCATATCCTTATTGGCACAATACATTACCTGATACGGGTCCGTATCAGCCCTTGTTGGAAAAAAAGATATTGTATTGGCCCGATACGGCCTGTATCGGCATTGATATCCCGTACCCTTGTCGGTCCGACCAATATAGGCTTAAATACCCCCAACCGCCCCCCTTTTTCAAAATTTCCCCTTCTCCTTTCGAAATTTTTTCAACAAGGGGTTGTTTAAGGCCTATTTCGGACCAGATCTATGACAATTTTGAAGATCGAAACAAGGTATTGAAGGATTGAAGGTCCGGTACTCGATTTGGAAAATTAGAAAATGGAATTATAAAATTTTAAAAAAAAAAAAAAAAAAAAATAGAAAAAGGTTAAAAAAAGGTTTTTTTTTTTTTTTTTTTTTTGTTTGTTTGTTTGTTTGTTGTTACTAGAATAAAATCAAATGAACACTATAACACTAAATCGATCAAATCATGCTTGATTTGTTTTCAATTTGGGGGTTTTCTCCATTTTTATTTTATTTTTTATTTACGTTGGAATTTTCTGAAAATTAAATATTATATATATATATATATATATATATATATATATATATATATATATATAAATTTCTACTAATTGTTGTAATGATGCATGAATAATCTTTTAATACTATGGATCTATAGATTTTCACACATGCATTGATTAAATAAAATTTTCAACTTTTCTTTTCTCTTCTTTTCTTTTCTTTTCTTTTTTTCGTATTTTCGTGTTAATTTTTTGGGCATTTTATGAAATTTTTATTGTTTTTTAAAATAATTTTAGGGAAATGAATGATAGATTTAGGTAAATCTATATTTGTTTTGCACACAGATTTACAATTTGCTGCTAGATTTAAATTATTTTTGTATTTTTGGGCAATGTTTCAGGCATTTTTGAAATTCCCTTTCTTTTTCTTTTTCCCAAGATTTCTTTAGGGGAACGATAGATCTATGTTGTTTATCTATGTTTAAACAACATAGATCTAAGTTCTTTGAACATAGATTTGCATTTTATATGATATATATATATATATATATATATATATATATATATATATATATATATATATATATATATATAGGAATGCTCAGCTGCACACCAATTCTCACGAGTTATCGCAAGAACTTTTTGAGAACTCATTTCTGGTGATATGAACCCAAAATCCGAACCGTCCACCTGATGCAGCACCCCATAAAACCCCCAGGGCCCAACCTTTACCCTGATCCAAAACTCTGGTGGGCCATGTCAATAGGAAATAGTTTCCTCCCTTGACTTGCCTCTCTCTTTCGTCGTGGCCCACCAAAGTTTTGTATAAGGGTAAAAGTTGGGCCCTAGGGGTTTCATGGGGTGCTGCATCAGGTGGACGGTTCAGATTTTGGGCTCATATCACCGAAAATGAGTTCTCAAAAAGTTCTCACGAGAACTCGTGAGAATTGGTGTGCAGTTGAGCATATGTGTGTGTGTGTGTGTCGGTGTTTTAAATAGTGGTAGCGTGATGCGTAACGCTCAACCCTCTATAGTGTGTAGCGTGATGCATAGCGCTCAGCCTTCTATAGCATGTAGCGTAAATACATAGTGTAAGCTACATGATACTTCTTTTTTAAATTTAAAAAATAGGACAAATATAATAAATAGTGGAAAAATATAAAAATGCCTAAAAGATGATTCATTTTATCAATTATAAGCACGTTCAAACAATTTATTAGTTATCATTTGTCAAAAACCAATCCACATTTATAAGCCAAATCAAATAATTATCACATCAACAACTTTCTAAGCAAACCACTTTAATTAATAATGTCTAATTTAAACCACAAGTCACAATTATGAGAAGAAATAAAAATCCCATAGGTTAAAAGTATCAAGTACAATACAAGTGTCACATTCCTCAACATTAGATACAAAGAAAACATTAAAAAAGTAATAATAAAATAAAATAATAAAAAAATACATTGTAGCTTTGGCTACGTAGTTGTAGCATACGCTACGACCCCTGTAGCGTACGCTACGGGGGATTTGCGCTATTTAGGACGCTATAGCCACGCTACGGGAGTTATTTATGAGGTCGACCTCATGGGAACTTCCCATGAGGTAGAGCTGTGTGGGCCCCACCATGATGTGTGTCAAACATCAACACCGTACATTTGATGGGTCCCCTTTACGTTATGGGATATCCCAAAAATCAGCTATATATAGAACTCAAGTGGGCCATGCCATCTAAAACCATGTGAAGACATGCCTACAATATATAAAAGCACTTGGTGGGGCCCACCTGAGTTTTGGATGCGGCTGAAACTTGGTATGACCCCTCATCCAAGTAGGACACACACAGTGGATGGGCTAGATTTGTGAACCATATCTCGGCGGAACCAATAAATGATTATGAAGATTTTAATGGTAGGTAACCCTTCTCAACTATTGTATATAGCGTGGCCCACCTAAGTCACGGATTGACTTGATTTTTAAGCCCATGGCCCACATGGAATGGCGCATCCGACTGATGGGGTAGATGTTCAACGCACATCACAGTGGGCCCACACAGCTCGACCTCATCACAAATGTCCCTTAATTGGATGGAGTGGTTTGGGCTGTAAGGGAGTTGTGATTTAGGAACCTCGATTTCTTTCCCACACACACACACACTCTAGTACAGAGTTAATGTAAATTAATGATATAGTCACTAACACCATTGAAATCGAGGTTCCTAAATCACAACTCCCTTACGGCCCAAACCACTCCATCCAATTAAGGGACATTTGTGATCAAGATAATGTAACTTTATATCTAGGAGAGATGCTCCAGTGCTCTCGGAGCACCATAAGTTATATTGTTCCTAGTTGCATTGGGACACTTGGCTAACCCAATCCTTTGATCTAGACTGTTCATTAGGTTTAGTACACATTTCATGCACTACTAGGCAAATATCAGGCTGATCTGACAAACATAAACCATTTGATCAATCGTCTTCAATATGGACAGCCAAGAAAATTACCCAAAAATAGGTCTAATCAATAGATTGATCCATCTATTTGATAGGACCTATCTTGGATTTCTTATGATTCTAAAGAGTCACTTTCATTAGGCAATCGTAACCATACCATCCATGGCTACAAAAATGGAGGGCTGTAGAAAGTAACGCTAGATTTTTTTTATTTTTTTAAAAAGAGGATTGGATTGTCCAATCAGTATGATTTTTGTAAGATAGCCTACAAAATGTGTCCTGGACTTCATGGACAGTTCAGATCAATTGAATGGACTGTCCAAGTGAACCAATGCACCTAGGAGCACTGTAAATTAACTGTCCATGTGAACCAATGCACCTAGGAGCTATAACTTAGTGGTCTGAGAGAACTGGAGCTTTTCTCTATATCTAGAATGTAGAGATTTGTACTTTGATTTGTGCAATATATATATATATATATACTATTCGTGTGGTATACTGGAGCGACCCACATGATTCACCCATAGTGTCCCATGTATTGGAGGAAGTGGCGTACTGTGTACCTGTTACTGTACCACGATCTTGGTAACCTTGGCGGATGTGCTAATTATTGAAAGGATTGACAGGTTTGACTGACATAAACCTGGATCTCATCTGATTATTATTGGATCCTAGTTCCTAGACATGCATTTGACCAAATGGACCCCATATCTGGATCCATTCCAGATCCAAGTCAGAACAGGTCGAATGCGCCAGTTGACTTAACTCATCGAAATACCTAGGATCAACCTCAGTTCACAACCACTTGATCTTCACATCTTTGTGCTGTTCTCCTGCTTTGTTCCAGTCTTCTTTCAAGTGTCACTCAATGATTAGGTGTTTAGAAAAGATGTGCAACAGAGTTTCTGCACCTTTTAATAACATTTATAAGGTGATCTTCCTTCATCACACTTGAAAGATACTTGCAATGCATTGCTAAATACCCTTTTAGCACCTTTGGTTTCATGTCTCTGTCTCTATGGCAACGATAATAAGAACAGCAACATTACCTTCCTAACTATAACTCCTTTGAAAATTAGTTCTCAGAAGATACAGTTTTGTTCTGCACTTACTCAGAAGTACTTTGAAGCACTTAGACATTCATTATGGTTTGTGGTTTGTTCATCATCATTGTTATCATTAAAGCCTTATCCCAACTAATTGGGGTCAGCTATGCCAATCCCGTTATGCCATTCATCAGGATTCATGATAATGTGGTTTCTTTGTGACAGCGCTTATAAATACTTGTACTCTGATATTCTTCCAAACTGATATTCTTGTACTCTGTGCACCCTGTCATTTCCTGTAATATTTTCTGTGAACAAATTGAAAGTTGCATCACCACTACTGAAGAATTCTTATAACCTACCATCATTTTCCATGCATGCTAGAGTTAATTCCTTTTCATTTAGATCTATTGAAAGCAAGTCCACTCCGGATAACTTCTGGATGAGATCAGTAAATGTTGAAAATCAAGTTTCCTATATCCCATCAAAATGAAAAATCATCATAATATGTAATCTGTACTTTAAGATCACTATGTAGTTGCTCCATGAGAGCATCATGATAACCGAACAGATTGTTTTTTGAAGTTTGATTTGTAACTTTTGCTGCCTGGGATGTGGTGGCTGCCCTATTCATCTGGTATCATGACTGCTTTTTATCTTCCATGAAACAGAAGCTGTCTTTCTTCTCTCACAGTGTTCCTTGTTGACCATATTTGTCCTGGCATAATGCATTTTAGCACTGTAAAAATCGTAGTGACCAATCATATAGATGTTCCAATGTACCTTATGAGATTTTAAACTAGTCTATTGCTTGTTTATTGTGCAGTGATTTAGAGCACAAGCCACAGGGAAAGCTTTCCGTGACTGCAGTTAAAGCAAATGCATTGAAAAACATGGAAATGCTTGGCAAATCTGATCCCTATGTGGTTGTGTATATTCGACCAATAATCAAGGTTAAAACAAAAACAATTGAGAACAATCTCAATCCCGTGTGGAATGAAACATTTGAGTTGATTGTTGAAGACAAGGAAACACAGTCACTTATCCTTGAGGTCTTGATCTACCCTACACTTATTCCAGTTATTTAGGGAATTACTGCATTTTTAATCCATTATTTCACAGTCTAGGCTGAATAGTATGACGTGGTGCTTCTTGACTTCTACCACCTTTATATATTTACCATTTTATCTTCATGTGCTGAAAAATGTGTTGTTGTGAAGTTGTATAGCATCGTGTGGATTTAATTAGCAGTAGATGAATTGATATGGCAGCTTTGTTCCTAAAGCCCACCACTAGCGATGGCAGTTATATGGGTAGCAGCAAGGACACTGGTTTTTGAATACCTGGTGGATTGTAGACCCGTTTCAATCAAATTGGGTACACTGATTTGCATGACAATATAGAAAATCTCCAATAGCCTAATTTCATGTGTACCACTTACTAGTTATTTGCTATATTCATATGTTTATTTGTGTAAGTTTTTACTATGATGAATGTATTGTTTGCACATTAGATTATTTGTGCTTAACACCCCTTGCCTTTTTCCAAGTTACATAATATAATGGTACCAACATATAATTGTTAAAGAAAGAGTCATCTTGTGATGACAATAAAGTTGTCACTTTAGTATTTTGTGGCAGTTAGATGGATTTCCTATAATCGAATTTGATGCTCTCAAATGGACTCCCCGGTGGCTTATTTCCATAACAGCACGTCTTAGTGTTGAGCTGGATTATGGTCCTCATTTCAGACATTGATAATTTTCACCATCCAACCGGAGCAAAAACCTAACTTACAAAATGAATATAGATAGTCCATATGTCCTTGATCATTCATTAGAACATGTTTAAATCTTCATTTGGATGTTGTGAATTGCATTTGCATATTCATGTTTGCACTTATATGTCCACATCGTGTTTTTATCATAGATATGTGGAAGTGTTGTTCTCCTCTCTCAATATGTAGAGGGTGTTTTGGTAAATTTCTATCCATGTAGCTAATATCAGCATTGCAGAGGATTTAGGTAATTTGCACTTTCTTGTTTATTAAAATGATTCATAGTTTAACAAATGCTTATGACTTAAATAAGATTCTTCTTAGATAAAATACTTGTGAAAGACCATGTTATAGTTTGAACCATCTTCTGTATAGTAGCTTAAAACCATTTAACAAGCTGTGTTGGGATTAATATTTTAGGTCTTGAGATTTGAGTTGGCTTGCCTTTTTAAGGTGTCAATCAACACTGACTGAGTTTCACTTCTTGAAAAGAAAAAGGAAAGGAAAGAAAACACTATGAAGGAGTTTCTTTAATGGCATGGGAACGAACACTTTGGAAGGTTTAACTAAGAGTCAGTGTGATTCTTGTTCATCTCTAGGCTAGTGTTGTTCAATGGTGCAATCTGATTTTTCATGCCCTGTCTTATGTTTAAGACTGATTTTTGTGTTAGTTATTTTCCAGTCCAGGTCGAAAATTATGTTATTTAATTCTCTGATGAAGACAAGAAGTACTATAAATTTCAAAGTGTGCCCGTGGCTCTTATAAAATATTGGAAATTATTCTTTTTACTGAATAATGTTTTATTGATAAAAGTGATTAAGCACAGATCACTCAATTAAATTTGAGCGGGCCTAAACTAATTCTCCAGTAGACATCCTCCTACTTTTAGGACATTAGAGTGAGACAAATTTGGAATTTTATATACCTGAAATACAGTGAGTTTCAAATGAATCTGTTGGATTGTGAACATATGCACTAAAATCGTAGTTAGACCTTCCAAAATCTGTTGATCTTGATTTAATTACACTAGAATGAGTTTGAAGTTCCATTTATTGTATGGATTAAAATTTCTAAGCTTTTTGAATTTGATAAAAAAGAGAAGCATTTGGTCCAATTGGTCAGAGTTTTTTCATATGAAACTATGTTTTAGAGCCCCACAACAAAGATTTGTTTGAGAGCCTTAGCTCTAAATGTCAACCTTGTTATTGTCAGTCATATTGGAGATGTAGGTGCGACTGAGAGATTCTTGGACAGGCTCTTATCAGAACAATCTAGAATTTATTTATTTATTTATTATTATTATTTTTATAAATAAATTTGGTCTTTCTTCCAATGCTACCATCAAGTTGTGGAACATGTTGAATATGTGGGAACATCGTTACCAAGTTTTCCAAAGCTCGATAGATTCTTGGTGTCGCCTTCTTAGCTGGAGAAGTTCCCGTTGGTTCAACAAAATTGCCTTCCAAGATCAGGATCACTGCTTGGTCATTTTGGAAGATGTTGAAAATAATTCGGGCCCCATACCTTTTAGGCTTGAGTTGGCATGGCTTGAGGTGGAGGGATTTCATGAGATGGTCTTCCTTCAGGGTGGAAGGTTTTGCAGGTTTCAAATTATTCTAAATGCTCAAAATGCTCAAAGAAAAGATGAAAGAGTGGACAAAAGAGGTGCTTGGTCCACGGGAAATAGAAGTGGACAGCTGATGCAATCGCGGGGTTTTGCATTAACATCATTTTTAAGGATCTTCAAGCGTTGGATATCAAAGAAGGGAGGAGCTTTCGGAGGAAGAGAAAGCAGTGAAGGAGAAATTATCCTTTAGTCCAATAATCGGCTTAAGGAAGAAGAAATTGAGTGGAGGCAGAGATTTAGGGCTATTTAGCTCAACAAAGGGGATAAGAATACGAATTCTTTCATGGCATAGCCAACTCCCATGCAACATTTAACAAGATCCATAGTGTGGTAGTGGACGGTAATATGGTCCGTGGTAAGGACCAAATTTGCGATTCAATTGTCTAGTTCTACAAGAATCTCATGTTGAGGGAGGAGTGGATGCTGATGCAACTTGACAATCTCTTTTTTTATTGTCTATCTGTGGAAGACTTTGTTTCTCTCGAGAGTCCAGTTTCATATGAAGAAATTGAAGCTATGTTGGATGCATTGGATAGAGATAAGGTCCCGGGACTAGATGGTTTTCCCTTAGCTTTCTGCTAGAATTTTTGGGAGTGGGTCAAGGATGACATGTTTAGCTTTGTTGCTATTATTTTCTTCAAGAGTAGTTGGGTAGTGTTAGAGTTGGGCAACTCTTATATAGCTATTATCCCAATGAAAGGAGTTGATTGCTTAAAGGGATTTTGACCCATTAATCTCGTTGAAAGTAAGTACAAGATCTTAACTAAGATTTTGGCCTCTAGGTTTCAGATGGTTCTCTTGAAGGTCCTCTTTGAATATCAAGGTGCTTCTATTGCTGGTTGGCAGATTTTGGATAGTGCTCTGTCGCTCACGAATGTATTGATTCGTGGCATAGAGGAGGTAAAAACGTCATTATTTGCAAGTTAGACTTGGAGAAAACTTATGATCATGCGGACTGGCATTACATGCTGGATCGATTGGGATTTGGCCATAAATGGTGGTAGTGAATCCAAGCCTGTGTGCAGTTGCCTAAGTTCTCTTTGTTGATTAACTAGTCTTCGAAGGGCTTCTTTATGGCTTCGCAGTGCCTTCAACAAGGGGACCCCCTTTTTGTTTGTGGTATCATTAGAGGCACTTAGCAAAATGTTGTATGAAGGTCAGGCCGCAAGTCTATTCAGTGGCTTTAAGGTGGAAATTCTGAGCTTCAGATCCCTTATCTCCATTTTGCCAAGGATACCATCCTCTTCTGCGAGGCGCAAGAAGCCATGGTGGAAATTTTAAGGAAGATTGGAATATGTTTCGAGTCGGTGTCGGGTTAAAGGTTAATATTCTCAAAATGAACGCTTGGGGATGCATGTCTTCCGTGGAGGTGGCAAGGTATGGAGGAAAACCGATGAAGCAATTGTGGGACATGGTCATTAGAAGAATGGAGAGGAAATTATCAAGGTAGGAGAGCGAACATCTTTTCTTGGGCGGTAGGATTATGCTTGTTAAAGCCTCATTATCAAATTTGCCTCTCTATTTCATGTCATTGATTAGGTGCGTGAAGTTGTTGTTTGCTCAGTTAGAGAATCTAAGGGATTCCCTTTGGCAAAGAGTAGCAGAAAACCACAAGTTCCATTTATCAGAGTGGGGAGAAGTGTGCAAGCCTTACGTGGAAGGCGGTGTCAGTATTAAAAGGTTAGAGGTCCTCCTAAGCCTTTCCTTGGAAAGTGGTTGTGGAGATTTTGGGATAAAAGAAGGGAGATTGTTGAGAGGTGATTGCAAGCAAATATAACATTGAGAATGGGGGATAGTGGGCCAGAGAATTATCTCTTTATAAGACATCCGGTCTTTGGAAGGGGTTGCTTGCATGTCGAGCTAGTTTAAGGAGGGGACTTGCTTCTCCATTGGGGATGGGGGGAAGGTGTGCTTTTGGAAAGACGTGTGGTAGAGGGCCCACTTCGTGTCAACTATCCAAGGTTATCTAGGCTTTCCTCAGAGGCAATCAACTGACACCATTATTGTTTGGTGCTTTTCCTTCTTTAGTGTGGATTTTTTGTGGGCTTCCCCATGCAAAAGGAGCTTAACGGATGAGGAGGTGGAAGACTTCATCTAGCTTCTAACTCAACTTCGAGGATTTTAGCCTTCTAGAAAGATAAATCCAAAATATTTTCAATTCACTCCTATAGCTTGATCTCTCAATCCTTGATGGATGCACGATGTCGCCATACTACCTGTGTGTGGCACTACGGTGCCTCCTCCAAGGTCACGGCCTTCACCTGATTATTGGGAAGGAGTAGGGTGCTAATTATTGATAATCTCCGAAAGAGGCCGATGGTCATCACCAACATCTGTAGCTTATGCTTGTGGGATGTTGAATCGATAGATCACGTATTTATTCATTGCTCTTTCGCTAAAATAGTATAGGAGGGTTTCTTTGATCTCTTCAAAGTCTCATTGGTTTTGATGTGGACTATCCAGTATTTGTTTCTATAGCATGGGGGAGGAATAGGAAGAAAAGGAAAGAAGATGTGGAGGTTAGCTTGCAGGATATTGAATCGATAGATCACATATTTATTCGTTGCTCTTTTGCTAAAATAGTATAGGAGGGCTTCTTTGATCTCTTCAAAGTCTCATTGGTTTTGATGTGGGAAGGAGTAGGGTGCTAATTATTGATAATCTCCGAAAGAGGCCGATGGTCATCACCAACATCTATAGCTTATGCTTGCAAGATGTTGAATCGATAGATCACGTATTGATTCATTGCTCTTTTGCTAAAATAGTATAGGAGGGCTTCTTTGATCTCTTCAAAGTCTCATTGGTTTTGATCTGGACTATCGAATATTTGTTTCTTGCATAGCATTGGGGAGGAATAGGAAGAAAAGGAAAGAAGATGTGGAGATTAGCTTTGTTGGCTGCCCTTTGGGCTCTGCGGGGAGAATGAAACAACCAATGTTTTCGGAACCTTTCTGGGTCGGCTTTAGGGGTCTTTAGAAGGACAAAATTAGCTGTGTTGGAGTGGGCTCCTTGATTGCTTGGGTTTGTTGGGTGTTTCTTTCTCTTTTGCATGGGTTTGAGCTTCTTTCTTTTGCTGCCTTTTTGTACTTCTTTTAATAAAATCTCATCACCTTTCAAAAGAAAAAAAAAAGAAAAAGTGAAGATTGAAAAAACATTTCATAACCTATGACTTTCTAAGGTTCAAGATGCACAAAAGTTGGCTATATGGTGAAGGATTGTAGACCCAAGTTTGTTGAATGCAACATTGTCATGAAGGGAAGCGGAGATAATATGGGTGTTACAAATATTGGAAAATTGTCTTGCCACTATGGTCAGGTCAATGCTAGGAATCAAGATCGTGAAATTTCCAACCTAACATCTAATGAGGAAATGTCTGAAGAGGTGCCTTACAAGAAAACTTCTAAATGGGTTGGTTAGACTACCACATATTGTCAAAAGGGATTTGATAATTGAACCCAATTGTGGGTATCATTTAACTTGAGATTGCTCCTTATTCTGATAAGGAGTACAACAATGCTCCCACAAATCGTCAAAACCAGCAGATGATGAAGTATGCATCAAAGTGAAAACCAGGTTGGATGTGAGAGTCATTACCATTAAAAGCGTTTCTATATTCTTGTTATGACAAAAAACTCATCTGTGTTTATCAGAATTTTGATTCTAGGACATATACTTAATTTGGTCAAGCTCAGGAACATGATTTTGGAGAAAATATAACCATGGAATTGTTATTTGAGAGACTCTTTGCAGGTGAATATTTAACTGCCTGACTACCTAAAGCAAAGGAACTATTAATTGCTTAAGAACTATTAGGCATTGCATAAAGTGGCAATTGACTTGAGCTTGAATGCCACAACATAATCGGGGGACCACGTGCATGATATGTCATTTATCAAAAGTTTGTGGAAGATACATGTATGGCTGCACTATAAAATTGAAACACATCTAACAACAACTACCATCTCTAGCACCATCAGTGTGACTAATAAATTATTTGACCTTTGCTAACAGCAGGTGTCCTTGACTTTGCACAATTTGTCTTGTTTTTAGCCATGGCTTCACTAACAGTTTCCAGTAAATTACTCCTGATTCTGTTATCCACAGCGAAGATAAAATAAACTTCCTTTTCAATGGTTCAATACTGTTGCTGTTAATGTTGCCCAACCCTATTTACAGGTTTTTGATGAGGACAACATTGGACAAGATAAGAGATTGGGTATGGCAAAATTGCCTCTAGTCGACTTGGAACCTGAATCTCCAAAGGATCTTGAACTGAGACTACTTCCATCTCTTGATATGCTAAAAATTAAAGATAAGAAGGACAGGGGAACTCTTACCATTAAGGTCAGCTACATCTAATCTCATATTTATAATCTTCTCCAATTCATATCTGTAGGCAGCAGTTTTTATTTTTGGCTATGTATCATTTGCTTAGGTTATGTTGAGTCTCAGAATTTATATAATCATTGACAGCTTGCCAGTTGGAATTTTATTTTATTTTTTTCATTCTTCAGTTTCTTTAAATAAATTGGCATTTTTATTTCCTGTTGTGTCTTGAATTTTTTTCTGTTTATTTTAAGCTGGGAATGAGTATACCTAATTTGTGAAAAAAAAAATGGAAAAAAAGTGGAAAACTTCAGCAAAACATAAAAGTTATAATACAATAGGGAATGGTAAAAGATACACAGAATGAGATATCTCTGTTACAAAATGTAACACCAAGGCATATTAACATTCATCATACCACATTCTAGAAAACATCTAAGCATGACATGCCTGCATTATCAATTGCAATTCACATTTCATACTAGTAACATCCAAAATTCAGGCTTTAGAATATTTTAGGATTAAATGTTGATGCAGCGTGACATTGGGAGTGGGGCCCAACATCTGCCTTGGGCCCCACCCTAATTAAACCCACCCAACGGTACCCCTCTAATCTCTATCTCTCTCTCTTCTCTCTCCTCTCTCTCCTCTCTCTTCCTCTCTCTCTCTCTCTCTCTCTCTCTCAAATGGCTACCATCTCCCCTCACCTCTATAAAAGAAGCATTATAAGTGAAGAATGATCATTAGTGTATTTTCCCCTTTTCTTTGTGAGATCTCTTGATCATTGAGAGTGAGTGAATCCTCTTGTATTTGGGTGAGTGATCATTAGTGTATTTTCCCATTTTCTTTGTGAGATCTCTTGATTATTGAGAGTGAGTGAATCCTCAAGCCATATGTAGTGTATTGTCATCTTCATTTCCAATCAATTTAATCAATCTTCCTTTTTCTCTCCATTTCTTGCTTGTATCCATTTTCCCTTGTGTGTGTGTGTGTGTGTGTTGGATCAGCATCAGTTGGTGTCAAAGCAAGTTGATCTTCATGGTGTGAGGATAAGGCCAACGCCGCCGTACAACTCCACTAAAAGATGTCCATGTGTGTGTTGAAAACGAGGAATTGAAACAAGCCAACAACCACATCCAACGTATGATGGAGGTTTTGCATAGGCTCTCCAATCAAAGCCCTCGCGAATGAACCGATGGAACCTCCTACACATATGCAACCACCATTCGATGTTCCCGATATGCTCGATGAAGAAGTGGTTTTCGATTCTTCAAGTTCTACCAAAGTTCTGTCACAACAAGCTCCATCGCAACGAGCTCCATCATGACAAGCCACACCGCAATCAACTTGGACGATGGAACGACTTGCACGCTCTCTAGAAAATGCCGACAAGAGCATCTGGGTAGACGTACTCGACTTTGATGGTAAACGCAATCCTAAATGTTATTATGATTGGATTGCTTCTTTGGAAACTTTCTTTGAATGGAAAGAATTGTCGGAAGAGAGGAAAGTCAAATTTGTTGTTACAAAACTCAAAGATTATGCCTTAGTTTGGTGGCAATAATACCAAGTCATGAATGAAGAGGAATTCAGCGAATTAGTACATGGGCCGAAATGAAATTAAAGTTAGATGATAAATTTCTCCCTCTCGACTATTCTCAAACTTTATATCGAGAGTTCTATCGTCTCTGACAAAAGAATGACCAAGATGTGGCTAATTATACCGAAGAGTTCTGTAAATATTTAAGCCGAGTAAACTTACAAGAAACCAATGATCAATTGGTAGTGAGATACGTTAGTGGTTTGAAATTATATATCCATGATGAGATAAATTTACATCACCTAAGTAATCTTGAAGAGGTGTATCAAAGGCTTTGAAGGCGGAAGAAATATTAAAAAGGATTTCTTTTAGGCGCTTTGAGAAGGGTTCAAATGTTGGAACCTCTAAAGAGAAGAAGGTTGTTACGCAGTCTAACAAATGCCCAAACTGATATGATGGGAAAGAAACTCAGGAGTGTACAACCCCCCCACGTGAAAGAACTCGATATAATACATGTTTTCGATATGCAGAGAAATGACATTTGGCTTATGATTGTCATCAAAAGAAGATTAGCAACTGATTAAATCTAATAGATGAAAATAATGATGCGGTTGTTTATGATTCCGAAGATGACAATGAAGCCTCCTAAGAACCCTACCAAGAGGTATGTGATCCCAATTGTGGTGCCATAGTCTTGTGATAAGACGAGTTTTAGCCTCTCCAAAAAGCCAAGAAAATGACCCTCGGTTACATCGTAATATTTTTCATACTTTTTGCACCGCTTATGGCCGAAAATATGGTTGTCAAAGAAATGGTAGTTACAATTGAAATGTGAAAAGCATATTTAGCCCTTACAAATTTTCTTGGTTAAAAAAAGGAGGTGAAGTTCCTTTCAATGAAATGTGTTTGGTGGAATTCCCCATTGGTAAGTATTGTTTGTGATGAACTTTGGTTAGATGTCTTACCTATGGATGCTTGCCACATTTAACTTGGGTGGCCATGGCAATATGATCGAGATGTTCATCATGATGGAAGAAAAATGTTTATTCTCTCTCTCAATGGGGTAAAGTATATATTAGCTCCTTTAAAGGAAATTTCTTCTCGTGTCCCCAAAGAACATCAAATTAATCTTAGTCTTTAAAACATTTTGAAGAGACTTATAAGGAAATGACCCATGTTTATGTCTTCGTGGCCCAGGACATCCCTAAGGAAGAACTGAGAGAAATGCCCAATTGCATTGTGGAACTCTTGGAAGAGTTTTCCGATGTTACACCCGACGAGCCTTCGGATGGGTTACCACCGATGCCTGACATCCAACATTGAATTGATTTGGTGCCAAGTGCCACATTACCACATGAGCCCTACAGAGCATGCCAAGCTCCGAAGGCAATTAGAAGGACTATTAAAGAAATGACTTATCCAAGAAAGCCTAAGTCCATGTACGGTACCCGCCCTCCTCGCTCTAAAGGAAGATGGAACTTGGAGGATGTGTATTGATAGTTGAGCTATCAACAAGATAGCAACAAAATACCGTTTTTCGATTCCTAGACTTGATAACATGTTGGACATGTTTACGTGGTGCTCAAATGTTTTAAAAAATTGACCTTAAAAGTGGGTACCATCAATTTCGTGTCCCACCAGGTGATGAGTGGAAAACCGCTTTTAAAACTCGAGAATGCCTTTATCAATTGCTTGTAATGCCATGGATTGTCAAATGCACCTAGCACTTTTATGAGACTCATGAATCAAGTATTATGACCTTTTATTGAAAATTTTGTTGTTGTTTACTTCGATGATATTCTTATATTTAGTTCTTCTAATGATGAACATATTAACCATGTGTGTCAAGTGTTGCAAGTTTTGTGAAGGGAAGAATTTTATCTCATCTCAAAAAGTGTGTTCATGACCAACAATGTAGTCTTTTTAGGCTATGTTGTCTCATCTCAAGGTGTTAAGGTTGATGAGGAGAATATCAAAACAATTGTAGAGTGGTTGACTCCAATATTGGTTATCGAAGTGCAAAGCTTCCCTGGCATAGTTACATTTTATCTACGGTTTATTAAGAACTTTAGTAGTATTATTGCCCCCGTAATCAATTGCATAAGGGCCAAAGACTTTGCTTTGACTCAAGAAGCTTAAAAGAGTTTTGACTTAAGTAAAAACTAACTAAAGCACCTGTGCTTGCCTTGCCAAATTTTAATGAAGTGTTTGAGGTAAAATGTGATGCATCCCACATAGGTATTGGGGCAGTCTTAAGCCAAAAGGGACACCCAATTGCCTTCTTTAGTGAGAAACTCAACTATGCTAAGAAGTGTTATTCTACTTATGATGTTGAGTTCTATGCCATTGTGCAAGCCTTCTGATTTTGGTGTCACTACTTATTAATACACAAGGGGTTTGTATTATACTCTGATCATGAGGCTCTCTGTTTTCTCAATACTGAAAAAGAAACTTAATTCTAGGCTTGCATAGTGGTTCTCTTATTTACAAGAGTGTATACATTTGTAATTCATCACAAGGCTACCATGAACAAAGTTGCGGATGCACTTAGTCGAAAATCTTTTCTCCTTATGACTGTCTTTTGGGGTGATTGGATTTGATCTATTGCTGGAAAATTACAAAACCAACCCGTATTTTGGAAATGTTTGGGAAGAGCGTGAAAATTGGCAAAATAAAAACTTATGCCATTGTAGATGGGTACCTTTTTAAGGGTAACCAATTATGCCTTTTTGAAGGATCTCTACAACACCAAGTCATAGCCGAGTTACATGATGGTGGGTTGGGAAGTCACTTTGGTCGAGATAAGACAATTGCTATGGTCCGTGAGCATTACTTTTGGCCAAAGTTGAACCGAGATGTAGAACGGTTCGTTCGTAGATGTATGGCATGCCAAAGAGCTAAGAGTAGGCAATAAAATTGTGGACTATACCAACCTTTGCCTATTCCATCTCATCCATGGGAAGACACTAGTATGGACTTTGTGCTTAGGTTACCAAGAACACAATGATGTTATGATTCTATATTCGTGGTAGTTGATCGCTTTTCTAAAATGTCCCATTTTATTCCATGCAGGAATGTTACCGTTGCCTCTCAGATTGCTCCCATCTTCTTTAAGGGCCTGTTTGATTTCGTAGAGATGTGGTAAATGCATCTTTTTAGAACATTTATTACTTCCAACTTTACTTTTTGGTGAATTGTCGACTCCAATCATAACACATTTTCCTGTTTGGAAATTCATATTTTTTACGGAAACCACCCATAATGAGTATTACCCATGTTTGAGCAGCCAACAAAAGGTAGTAGAGATACGCACGTTGTAGACCACCGAATGTATCAGTCGCAAGACACAGACGACTGGTATAATCGTCACTCGTTTATGTGGGCCCCATCATGGTGTGTGGTTTATATCCACACCGTCCAACCAGCCGCAGATATCATTCTAGGGGAAATCCAACAAAAATAATGACATAGATCAGGGGCTCTTGTGGACCCCACCACATTAAGGATGGATTATACCTATAATATTTACTAGATTGGATGACGTTAACCGTTTGAATGTTCTCTCCGAGTAATGGTTAGGAAATCGCTAGACCACAGGCCATACATATATGGCTTGGTGCATCATACTGTATAATTCTCCAATTAATGGTTAGGATCGTTGGAGCACAGGCCATACAATGAGATTGATTGGTGTATGTGTGGCATGCCTGTGTAAGATCTGAATCATTCATCACAAAGGGCCTGCGTGAAAGAATCAGGTTGTTGTATAAATCAGGTGATTCTCAAGTTGGTGTGTGTAATCCACTTATTCCCCCATTCCGAACATACTTGCTCACTTGATGAATTCCGGTCGTACCCATCTAAGTTTCATGGGTTGTAATTCGTACAACTAATGCACGACGATCACCCATTAATATCAGATATCACTTTCCCAAGTAAACCAAAAAATCACCCGTCCAAAATTACAAATGGTACATGGATCTACCCTATATAGTAAAGTAATTGGACCACTCCCGTAAATGTACTATGATGCATCCATCGACTAGAAGAATCAACGATAGAGCACCATTAGCTAAAATACCATAACTATAACAGCAACATCAAATACAATAAACAAAACCAACGTCGAGTCATGATCAAAGTCACTACAGCGAATCGAGTTCCCAGGGTTTCTTGTACATGTCGTTGCTGGTCTCATGGGAGTTGACATATCAAGTGCGAAGTAGTAACCAGACACCTCGTCAACACCATCACTTGCCTGATTTGGTATGACATCACCTATGAATGCGCTCCACGTAAGAAACACCTCATTTGCATACTTGTATGACCTGAAGCGAGCATGGCTGTACCCGTCAACTTGGACCTTGCATTCCTCCCAAGTGTAATATATTCTTAATTGTCTTCCTACGAACACTACGTAGAATTTGGCCATCTGTTCAAAAGAAATCATTAATCATTGATAGATTATCCATAATTATAAGCAATTATATACCAGGTAATATTTGACCATAACAAGTGTCGTCGTGCCTTACGCATAAGTTAAATCTGCATGTAATTCAAATAGATAACAATATATCCCCATGAGTAAACTACAAGAAGATCCAACCAACTATGTATGTTAGACTGTCAGTGCACTTTATGTGTTCAAATATCGGCGTGGGAATTATATCTAAAAGTCGTCCAAAATATAAGTTTTCTATCCAAAGTTACATGTCCAAAATGTTTTATAATTAAATATTGTCCAAAATGCAAAGCCTACGAATGACCGATTCGACAGTCAAACCAGGCACAATGTTCCTTTAGATGTGGGGTCCATCCTCATTCAGCAGCATCCGTACGAATGAAATTCTCTTTTCTTTGGCAAAGTTAAGAAACGCGACCCCATATGATTCTTCCTGAGATAGCAATTTCGTCGTCCACAATACCTCATCAGCCGTCAATCCCTCTAACTCTTCCAAAGCTGGTATAATTTGTGACATCCGACCAAAGTCCTTACCCTTGTGGATTGAAATCGCAATTGACTTCATCGCTCCCCCAATATCGACCATCCCAGTGCCAATCATATCAACCAGTTGCTCCACTCTCGGTCTCTTCTTAGAATTAACCATGGCATTCGTGTTACCTGAGGCATTCCCATTTTGCGCCTGACTCGGATTGGGAATGTTGTTACCTCTACGGCTGTCGTAAGACCAATGGATATCCAGTGCAGTGTCACCAAGATCTTCAGAAGGTATAATGTTAATATCATCATTCAGATCAACTGTGTGGGTGGACGAAACCTCGATATCTCTCCATCGAGGAGTGGTAGCGCCGAGAGGGAAGTTGCCAGTGGCACATGCTTTACCGGTAGCCCTGTCGTTTTCGAATATGTACTCAAGATCATCGTACCTTGGCATTGGTTTGCCACGAAATTGAGCAGCATCTGGATGGGATTAGTAACAATACAAAAAACAACCCGTCATTAATATTGCAAAGGCATGATGAAATTTTAACTTAATTCCAATTATACCTTAATGTAGTCCATCCATACTTCATCTGAAACGACGATAGCTTGTAGGTCAGGGTCCCATCCAAATCCAGACGCACTGCGCAGATCTCTGACAATGAAGTAATTCCTTTTCACTGTGCGAATGCAATTTTTAACGTTGCCATTATTGCTCTCGAGACCTAACTTCAACCTCATGTTGCCAACGACTCCCGTATAAGATTCTTTTTTAAAGCCAGCGCCACTTTTTCGTCCTGCAAGGACCAACTCCATCAGTCCATCGATTAGGATGTCGTCTATATCATCCGTCCAACGAAGAACACCCCCATAAGACTGGTTCTCTGGTGATTTGTTCATGGTATGCTTTCTGGGAGATCTCCGTGGGGTACTTGTAGGTGAACCTATGGGATTTTTCGTGGGAGTTGACATAATGGATAGTCTATTGGGTGACATGTTGCCGCTCCGGTCTACGGCAATCTACAAGAAGATCAATTAGGAATGCTAGTAGAAAAGTAAGTCATTATTAAGATGACATATTGCGTCCTTGAAATAAATTAGTAGTGGAACCATACCCCATTTAAAAAACAGTAGATACATTAATTAAACAAAATATGCAATAACAGCATGGGTGATCTTAGTAATGGGATTCCTGAATGCTACTTCAGGAATGTCAGAACGTGGTCATCTTATTACAAGGTATCTAATTTATTTGACTCATTGGATGAGCTTGGTTCCACATTCTGGACATGATTTTATCGCGTGTTCTTGTCCACTCATACCTTTCATGTGGGCTGACATTCAGAAGCACATGACCTTCATCGAGGACGGATACTTCTATAGGTGAAGGGGTCACACCATCCGCACCACAACTCGACGACCTGTCGAACTCGACCATGTCATCGTCTCCTGACATCCTTATGAAGTTGTGTAACAAAACAAGCTAGCATTATCTTCACTTGAGTTGGTACGGGATATTGTGGAGTTGTCTTCAGAATTGGGAACCTGGCTTTCAAAACTCCAGAGCAGCTTTCTATTACGTTCTGTAGTTGTGCATGGCTATAATTGAATAACTCTGGAGCATTGGATGGTTTCCAACTTGTACGATACTCATTGAGATGATATCGGACACCACGATATGGGGCCATGAAACCGGGAGTGTGTACATATCCTGCATCTACTACATAGTATTTACCTACATTTCGAAAACAAATTTTCATCAATAGCATTCCTTATTCGTTCGATGTTATGAACAATTCAGAGTGCTTCATGTCCATAGGTTTACCATGGGGGATTACGAAAGGATCGCGTGAGTCAAAGCACTTTGCAAAACGCGTGCATCTGATGCGGAACCTTCCCATCCCGCTAAGACGTAAACAAACTTCATGTCAAATTTGCAAGCTGCCATGACATTTTGGGATATGAATCCTTTCCTATTTCGATAGACAACACTATCCGCAGATGCTACAAAAGCAGGAATGTGTGTCCCATCTATCGCGCCGATACAATCCTAAGACAAACTTGACAAATGTTAGGGAGTTTGGCTTTTGTATTTCGATGACCATAGACCCTACACAACTGCAAAAATATATGTGATATTATACCTGAAAGTACTCAGTCCAATGTGGGTTTGATGAAATCTCGACTGTGGTCTCAAGGGTAGGTAGTGTAACAAAATCTGCATATAAAGAAACGACTGCATCCAATACTCGATTAAAGTATCAGCTTACTGTTTCTCCCGACCTTACGAAATAATGTCCAATCACTGGGTTTCGGACATTGTGACTTAATGTATGGAGGAACACGACAAGCTATTCTTCCATACTTACATGCTTTGCATAGGCCAACAAACCCTTGTCTCGTAAAATTGAGCAAAGATTGAAGAACGTAGTCTTCTTCATCCGTAGTTGTGAGACGCAATCAGTCTCCCTTGCCCTAATAATCCCGTTGATAATACGGGCACGGTCATAATTAGCAAACCTAGGAGAGTTACGAAAGAGGTAAGTGCGGCAATACTCCCCTGTTGTTATTGCAGCAGATCCCGCAGCCAATATTACTGCAAAGAATTCCAGCTCTTCATCCGTCCAGCCGCTCCCATCCATATTGATTCGCCTCGCTCTATATAAGATGCATGTGAATTTGATCAGAACGGTGACACTATATTTAAAGGATGACTAACTATACATCGACCAGTCTCACTGAACTCTCAATAGGGCCACCACTTACAAAACTCTTTGCAATGGGTCCAACTTTGGACTAGAAGAATTCACAAGCACTCCAACAAATAAGCAGACGAGCGAGAAAATTCTACCACATGTGATTTGGATGATTTATACAAGGTGATATTTCGAAGTATGTCATTATATTCTTGGTACCATAGTCGTCCAATGACAGACCCACCTGTTGGACGGTTTGGATTACTGAACTGAAAATGGGCATCCGCCTAATATTCTACAAATCAAACTGAGAAATCCACAACAGTTCAGTATCAACTGATCACTTAACCTGTTTAAAATATTATCTTATGACAATCTAATTATCATGGAGAAGTACCAAGTGGGTTTGACGAGATGATCAACTGAAAATTGTCGCCACGTGTGATAGGTGAGTGCCCAAAAAGGTGTGCCCAGGTTGAGTTTAGATGAGATAGAGTGTATACTTGTACGCCAAGATTTCAAGATGAAGGGTGGTTTTCTTTCCAAGACAAACAGTCAATCATTTGATCATCTCAGCATGCGGGCCCACTATAGATGGTATATGATGCTGCCCAACTCCAGATTTCCAAGTAATTTGGATGACATGCGTCATCTAGTAAGGTTTCAACAGTGGATTAAGCTGATATTTTATTGCAACAAAAAAAATACACTTTTTTATATATATATAACGTAGCCTGTATACAAGAGTCTGAAACAATACTGTATATATAACGTAGCCTAGAAATAGTGATGTACTCTGTTGGGCCCACTATGAAGTATATCAAAAGCTCAAGTAGACCATACCAAAGGAAACGGTGAAAGTACTGATTTCCACCGTTGAAACCTTTCTAAGCCCCCCCATTTATGTTTATTTGTCATCCAAACTGTTCATAACATCACAAAGGCATGGGTGTTGGGAAATCAAAAATATCACCATGATCTAAAACTTCTGCGGGCCCCTAAAAACTTTACAACAATAGACTTCAATTCACACTGTTTCAGGTGGTGTGGTCCACTAGAGCTTTGGTACTGATTAATTTTTGGTTTAAAGCCCTAAAATTATATGATAAAACAGATGGACGGAGATGATACAATGCATGAATGAAGATGGGCTCCACAGAGTTTACTCAGTATGCAATCTGCTTCCCGCAACCTGTATACTAGAGTCGTAATCGAATAGCGTACTGAGGTACTCAGTATGCTCTTATCGTACTGAGTAAACTGAGTTGGGCCCATCTTGAATGTATGTGGTCTATCTACACTATCCATCCATTTTTCCATCTAATTTAATGAGTTGAGCCCATAATTGAAGCACATCCAAAGATCAAGTAGATCATACCACAGGAAGCAGTGGGGATAATGATCCAGTAGATTGTATCACCGTTGAAACGTTTCTAGGCCCCACAGTGATGTTTATTTTACAACCAACTTGTTCATAACATTATATGGACATGGATGAAGGCAAACCACAAATATAAACTTGATCCAAAACTTTTGTGGCCCCCATCCATTTTTCTATGGTACTCTTTCAATTCAACACTTTCCTGTGGTGTTGTCCATTTGAACATTATGTAAGCTTCATTTTTTTCCTCAGGCCATGCCATTATTGGGTAAAATGGATGGACGGAGCGGATCAGATACATAAATCATGGTGGACCTCACAGAGTATACTCAGTACGCTGAGTAGCGAGTTACTCACTATGCAATCCACTTCCACCCATCTCTCCAGCCATGAACAGGCAGTTCTGTGGGATAGCCTACCATGACGTTTCTGTTTATCCACGCCGTCTATTATTCTCTTCCATCGTGGTAAGGTATGTCCAGAAACATGAGGCAGATAGAATATTCAAGTGGACACACCAAATAATAAGCTTTTTATGCCATAGATGCAAGAGATGGGATGGACGGCGTGGATGAAAAAACACATCACGGTGGGCCAACCATAGAACATTTCGTTCGTGGCTACAGACGAATAGAGAACGTACACAATCACTGCAGCACCGAGCACAAAAGGAAATCAGAAATTCAAAAAAAGAAACTATGCTGAGGGAAATTCCCTTCAACAGCAGCCGTGGAACCAACAAACTCCACCAGCTCTTTCAAGATCCAAAAGAAGAGGGTAGCAGAGGCCCTGCAGAAGACTATGATTCCCGATAGCAACACGCATACAGAACCCTCTTGTTGGCCTCCAACAGGAAGGGTACATGCATGTATCATCATTGTTACACATCATCAAAGAAGATACGCAAAACGGGGAAGGTGGAGTCTGGAGATTTGGCTGATAATGCATACCTGTGAACGACTGAGCGCTCGTGTACTCGTCTAAGCTCTGCACCGAGGACTGGAATATTCCACCTGAAATACCAACTCTTCCTCACCCGTGAAGAGGAAGAAGAGGAATTAGATTAGTTATCAACAAAGACTGGTATTATCTCCATCTTAACAAAGTGAAACAAATAGTGAGGCAATATTTTCTGGGAGAAAAGGAGAGGATTATACCTACATCGAAGTTGGAGCGGGTGGAAAACTGTGTGAAGTGAAACGTAGAGGTGGGCAGGATTCAACCTGACTCGTCGAATCCAACTCGACCGAACTGGTCGGATCGAGTAGACCCACTCGGATCCGACGCCAAACCGCGTCTTGTTCGAGTCATGTAGCAACTCGATCCGATCCGATCCGAACTAGCCCGCAGCTCGAGCCGACTTCCTCTCCTTCCCTCCTTTCTCTCCTCTTTCTCTCCCGATTTCCCTCATCTCCTTCTTTTTCTCCTCCTCTCTCCCTCTCCCGATTTCCCTCCTCTCCTTCTTTCTCTCCTTCTTTCTCTCCTCCTTTCTCTCCCTCTTTTTTCTCTGATTTCCCTCCTCTCCTTCTTTCTCTCCTCTTTCTTCCTCTCTCTGTAACGCCCTGAAAATCAGGGGTCGAGCAAAGCTCAGCTCCCGAGTTCCAACGCATCACTTATGCAACATAGATAATGATGATTATGATGAGTGCATTGAAACATGAAGGTGATTAGACCAAAACAGCATATCATACTCCAGAGACAATTAAATTACGCAAGCAGAAGACTGTGATAGATATATAAAATATATGTAAACTGGTGTAAGTCTCCAGAGTGTGAACATGTTACCAGGTTAAAGACTTACAAGTGTAGTTCCACAATGTACAAAATGAGAAAGTATAATATTCGCTATCTAAAACCCTGTAGCCCCGTCAGCGCAACTCCAGGTCTACATAGACCCGCCAGAGAGTTGCATATAGGAGAGCTCCTCCTTGTCGAAAAAGTCTGGCCCTGCCTCATAAGCATCGCCATCACCTGCAACTAAGACAGGGTCTGGTTGGTGTGTACAACACCGTCCCGTAACGTGGGAGTGAGTGATCAACTCAGTGGAACAATAAAGCAAAGGTTAGCATGTTATCAATTCAATCAAGCAGTAATGATAAAGCAATAAATCACACATCCCTAAGTACTCTTGTTAATGTAAGAATGGTATGAATGTATGATGCATGCCCTCGCCTACGCTCCCTCAGCGACTTCATCTCACGTTCGCGCATGAACAACGCTGCCTTAGTGCTTGACCTGCTACGCTTGAACGCACGCATAATGCGGTGCATGCATATGATTACCAAGTTCTTATTAGTCCTTTTCATACAGCAGGATTGGGAAACTAAGGTACCGCCCTTATATCAATACCCAAACAATGATCCATTCTAGGGTCGTCAATCCTAGTAGATCTCATACGAAGTTACGGTTCTAGGTCAGTACCACCAACGCTCTACCAACTGGCAGTCTATTTTCGAAGGCGCGTCACCGACCCGACTGGGGACCACAGCCAGGTTGCGATGGGGTAGGCCTAGCTTATACTCTCGTTGCTACGGAAGGCTCGTTGCCTCAACGTAGTCTCAGAGTATGCTCAAGGTCACTACAAAGGGCTCGTCACCTGATCAGTGTAGGCCGACAGCTCGAATACAGTGTCTCATACCACCGTATTCGGCTCACGAGACGGTGTTGCTCACTGGTCACTACGGGAAGGCTCGTCGCCCCAACATAGGCCGACAGCTCGACCACGGTGTCCCATACCACCATGTCCGGCTCATGAGTCTTAGCGGATCGAGGTACCAAGGTTAACAGGGTTTCACTGGTAAGTTTGGTACCTTAGGTTCAAGCAGTAGCGTTCAAACATGGTGAACATACAATGGCCAATCGGGTTATTAGACAAGTTCGACTGGTATGAGCATACGCTGAAGTAATCGACAAGGTACCACTGTCAACAACCATCGTACGACTCGGATTCATCGAACGTGTCTTTTTTAGCGAAAGGACCTCAGCCACAAAAGCAAGGCAAGTGAAACGGATGACCAAACCGAAGTTGTCAGCCGATGACTTGATGATTTACTCCGATGCTTGGCAAGTGACCACCTACGACAATGGGATCTTGTCTTACCTCAAGCTGAATTTGCTTACAGCTCTTAAGTGTCGATCTACTCAAAAGACTCCATTTGAAGTACTTTATGGAAGAAACTTGAGCCATATCTTGGATCGAGTAGCAATTCCTAATATAGGAAAGAGTAGTATAGAAGCCGAAGAACTTGTCCAGTACATCCAAGAAGTCCAAGAACAAGTTCGAGCCAACATCAATTGTTAAATGGTTATATCTTGTGGTAATGCTATTAGTGGTTTGCCTTTAATCCACAATTTCTTACTTGCACTACCCTTCTTTATCTTCTTCATATTCAAGTTTATCACCTAAAAAAGCAAAGTAGGTATTGAGATTTTAATTTATTTCCTTCCATATGCGTAACATCAAACACACTCCAATGTCTCTCGCATGCGGAAGCTCTATGTTGTTTGCTGATGAAGCAATTTAATTTTCATCTTTGCAAAATCAGAACCTCAACGAAACACATATCCCACCAAAGTCACAAATACAATTATGAACTGAACGTAGAAGTATAATTATGTACTGGAGGGTGAGATAGTATCTTTGATATTTGTTTTAATCATTGTTGTGAAATGTAATCGCATATGCGCATACTGTGGATCAGATCACATATGCTATTATGGCATATGCGATCTAGCAAGTATGCCATGGCATACTTTAATATGCGACCAATATGCAATCGCATATGCGAGTATGCAATTGCATATTTCCCAACAATCAATTATTTTTTTTCAGTTTGGCGTACTTTTGTCTATAAATAGGCACTCACATCCTCTCTATTTTCATTATTCGTTACTCCAAAGCTCTAAATCTCTCACTCATTCTCTCTTCTACCTCCTCTCTTACTCTAATCTCTCTACAACTGTTTCAAGTATGCTTATTTTTTATATTTTGTAAGTTGTGCTTGATTTTTGTAAATTAATTTGTAAGTTGTAACTTATGAGTAGTTTCAAGTTATCCATTTATCAATAAAATTTCTATGTTCGAAGTTTTTAATAATTAATTCTCTTAATGTAGCTTGTTGATTGTTTTCTTAAAATTTATATCAATATAATACAAGTAATTAAATATATAACTTATTGAAATACTCAAAGTACAATGAAATAAATAAAATAACCCAATCTAATCATGCGTACTAATTAGGCAACTTTTTCCTATTAAAAAAAAAAAAATCAAAATTTTTTAGATTTTTCCTCTTTTTTTCAAATTTTTTATTGTTAAAAAAAATTGCGATGGCATATGGGATTTGACAACATTGGTTTTAATTCCATTCATGCATGGTGTGCCGTAAAGGCCGTTATGTAAAGGTAACGGTGGCAACCGTTACACATTACGGGATTGTAACGGCCGTAACAGCCGTTATGGGAAAAAAAATATAAAAATGACTCGTAATTGCCGTTAACGGCACGTTACGTCCCCTATAAAGGCCATAACAGCCCCGTAATTGTGTGTTATGGGGTAAATACAGGTTTTTCTTACTTTTTAATCAACATTACGGGGCAAATACATGTTTTTCAGGATTTTTTCCAATTAAAAAAAAAAAAAAAAACAGAGAGAGAGTGAGAGACAGACCATAATGGCCGTTACGGGGGCCGTAACAGATGTTACGACCCGTATCGTAAAGGTAACGATGGTGGCCGTTACGGCCACCATTACTGTTATAGAACACCTTGCATTCATGTGGTCCCTAAGAACATCAAATTGCTTCCTATGCAATGGTCTAGTGTGACTGAATGAAGAATTGAAACAGGTGAGGATTGCTAGTCTCTAAAGCATTTAGAACTTTTATTATTTAGAGATTTTTTATTCCCATCATTTTGGTTTCGTGGATCCCTCGTCTATTTGTTGTAAGTTGGACGTTAATGTAAGTTGTGGAATAGTGAATCTTCCGAAATAGGCTGGGTAATTCATGATCATCAAGGGGAGATTAAATTGACCTTCTCGGGGCCATGGGTGGCAGATGATGCGAGTTATGCAAGTGTTATAGCTATCAAAACATGGTTGTATCCCTTCATTGGTCATTTGTTGGGTCCTCTTCTGAAGCTGATTTTAGGGATGATATGGCCTTGAGTTTTTGAAAAATGCCAACGTCAATGGAGGCATGCTTTCTTTGTAAGTGGTGTTGTAGATTACCTACTATCTTTTAGGTTGTGTTTGGATTGAGGGTAAACTACGGGAAGGCAAGGGAAAGCAAATTTGTGACATAAGCTAACGGTAAACTAAAGTCAGCGGTTAAGGAAGAAACCCTTTGCACTTGTTTGCTTTCCTAAAGAAAAGTTATGGAAAATGGTTTGCCTTTGCATTTGAATGTGTTGAGGCTGTAATCCCACGAAGGGAAGCCTCTTTTCCTTCTAATTTTTCCATTTAAAACGTTACATTAAAGGCAAGCTCTTTTTCCATCATTTAACTTAATTTTGCCATTTAACATTACACATTAGAGGCAAGCTCTTTTTCCACCATTTGACTTCTTTTTGAAAAAAAAAAGAAGTTTACTCCCTTGAAGGGGCAGGGACACCTGGTTGTCATAAATAAAATAAAAAAGTTTACTACCTTATTGATGTGGGAAATGCAAAGGCAAATAGTTTTCCGCAACGTCCTTCACTTTCTAAGCAAGTGCAAACATGTAGTTAACATTATTAGGGTCCATGGGTCAACTAGTGGGCCAAACAATTTATGCCAGCAGAGTGGGCAAGCTAGCCCACTTAAGATCTACAATAAATTGTTATCATTTGAATTCAAATTCGAATTTTGAATTTGAAATAATAGCCAAACAATCAAGGGAAGGGTTGGCCTTAATTGTATTGAGGTAGGAAATGCAAAGGAAAATAGTTTTCCGCAACATCCTTCACTTTCTAAGAAAGTGCAAACATGTAGTCAACATTGTTAGGTTCCATGGGTCAACTAGTGGGCCAAACAATTTATGCCAGCAGAGTGGGCCAAGCTAGCCCACTTAAGATCTACAATAAATTGTTATCAGTTGAATTCAAATTCGAATTTTGAATTTGAAATAATACCCAAAAAATCAAGGGAATGGTTGGCCTTAATTGCACGGAGTGGGTTAGCCTCGATTGTAGGGGGTGGATTGGCCTTATAGGAGCTAATTTGCTAACTTTCAGTTGTTAATATCATTGTAGAATGCCAAATTATTTATGTTTTTTCTTAGCCATTGATGAAGGAACATGATAATTTTTCCCCAACAATCTTTTGCTTGATCACAATGAGGGACTGTCCATCCTTGAATTTGGACTAGTTGTCTTAATCATCTAAGTACAGTTTTACCATTTAGTATCAGAGCAGGTTTGGGTATGCTCAAGCAGAAGATAGAAGTCAAAGTAACGATCATTGAGAAGGATATGAGAGAAATGAAGTCCGCCATGTGAGAACTCAAAGAATCCATGGAAGCTCTCCTCATCCAAAATGAGGTCTTTTAAAATAAAAACCGCGACAACCACGAAGACTATGGAGAGCTATAGGTTTTAAATTGCAACAACTTCAATAATGGAGGATCGGTTCAAGCACCATGCTCAGATTTATTTTCCAAAATTTGTGGCGTCAGATCTAATAAACAATTCTTCAAATTTCAAGGAACACTAGAAAATGATAAGAAATTCCTTGCATCTTTTCACTTCGAAGGCAAAGTGAACCATTGTTTCCAATGGTACTAATGCATCAATCTCACGATGACATGGGCCACGTTCGTCAAGGCCTTGTTTGTGCGATTCAAACTGCTAGATTACAGACTTTGATGAGGCTTTGTCGAAGTTGTCACAAATGGGGACAATTTGTGAGTATCAAATGCAGTTCTAGAAGTAGGCAAATCACATGGAAGGATGGCTTTGTTCGAGTGTTTTATCACAAGTTTGAAGGAGGAGATTCATGCAAAGTACATTAAGCTTTTCCATCCAACCATGATGCTAGCCACGGAGGGTTTGGCTTGCATGCATGAAGATCAATGATAAAAGTTGCGGAGCAATTCCAAACCCTTCATGTCGAGGGTTGTCGCACCTTTACCACCTCCCGCGACTATGTAGGGACTCTCATGAGGCGCCTCAATTGGCCCGAAATGCAAGCTAGATGAAAAAAGGGATTGTGTTATATTTGTGACGCAAAGTTTGTGCCAAGACACCAATGTAAAACACATCAATTATTTTTGCTAGAGGCGGATGAGGAGACCAAAGCCATCTCTAAAGAGGAAAAAGCAATACCTGAAGAAGAGGTACCTGAGATGATGAGGACATCCGAGCACCTTTTAGAGTTTATCAAAGGAGGAGGAGAGTTGCCCCAGTTTCTTTATAGCTAGGTGATCATTACATGGAGCCCAGTAGGCCCAAAATAGAGTTCCTAGCCACGTTGAAGACCCCACATGCATGATTGTGCATCTTTGAAGACCCCACACTGAAAGATGCATGCGGGTTGCTTTAGTTGAGAGTATTGGACCACTAGATCAATTGGATACATCTATCAGACCGTTGGATTTTGCACGATGGGCCATCTTGACCGTTGGACCATTTTGATGGTTGAGTCGTCTTGATCATGTACTCATATTGGACACCAGTTTTAGTTATTTTGTTTAGTTAGTTTGATTATTTTGGTTTATTTTATGGTTTAATTGATATTAGGGGTGTTTTTATAAAAACACCCCAAATAGAAAATACAAGGCTTGGACATGTAAAGCCTAGGGCATAATTGGCTATTGAATGAAATTTTCTTCTTCCTTTGTTTTGGAGCAAAATTCCTTCTGTGATTGGAGTTTGGTGTGAAGCCATTAAGTGATTCCAATTATCTTTTTCCTTTTATTCTCTTTCTAGGTAATCTTATTTTCGTTCTCTCTCTCTCTCTCTCTCTCTCTCTCTCTCTCTCTCTCTCTCTCTCTCTCTCTCTCTCTTATCTTTTTTATTTCCCTCAATTTTCTTTTGTTTCCAACCAAAGACATCACCACCATCACCGTAGCCCTTCCAAACCTAACCCAAACCATCACCCTATCCATCTAGCCCACTCCCAAGTCGTCACCCCACCCAACCATATGGACAACCCATTCCGTATGACCGTACAAACGCACCGTATGGCCATCCATACGGACAAGCCCCCCCCCCCCCCCCCCCCCCCCCCCCCCCCCTTCTTGCTTCTTCATTTCCATCTTCACAAACCCTAATTCCCAAACATAGTTCTCAAAACCCCAATTCCCAAATCCTAAAACCCTAACATTAACTTACCCAAACCCTAATAAAACCAAGTGATTTCCTTTGAATTATGATTTATCCCTATACTAGATGAAAGTTGTACCTTCCATAAGTCTTAATTAATCAATATCCTCTAAGACCTATACTGCTTGATTGTAGGTAGTCTTGAACTGGAGCATCCTTTAATGCTTGAACTCTTTAACTTTGTGATAGATTAGCTTTGTTTAGTGTTTTGATTTCTCTAATTAATCCGTTGATTAATTTCATTGCATCATTCTAGGTTAGACTATCCGTCCTGCATCATGAGATCTCCATACATGCCCTCTCGAGCTAGCTATCCCATCAAACCATGCGTGTGGACAGGTATACAAAGCAACATAAGATTTTCATCCTCATCGATAGTGGGAGCACTCACAATTTCATCGGTGGAGGCTTGGCACAACATTTGAGATGGCTTGTCCATCACTCCCCTACTTTTAATATGTTGGTGGCCAATGGAAGCAAGCTGGAGTGTTTGGGTCAATGCATAGATATAGAGATCGACATCCAAGGCTACCACTTCAAAACCTACACATATTTGCTACCCTTAAAAGGGTCCGATATAGTGATCGGTATCCAATGGCTACCACAACTTGGCCTCTTTCTATGGGATTTCAACAAACTCACCATGGATTTCTTGATTGGAGGCTAAAAGCATCATCTTGAGGGTGACCCTAGTATATAGATCAACATCCAAGGCTACCACTTCAAAACCGACACATATTTGCTACCCTTAAAAAGGGTCGGATATAGTGATCGGTATCCAATGGCTACCACAACTTGGCCTCGTTCTATTGGATTTCAACAAACTCACCATGGATTTCTTGATTGGAGGCTGAAAGCATCATCTCGAGGGTGACCCCAATATACCACTAAAAGAGCGGGGCACTTACTCCGTGGAGAGAATGTTTCGGCAGCATGTTGGTGGCATACTTATACAATTTATACCAGAAAAAGTATTGAATCTTTAATCCATCTTGACATACAACATTTACTTAATGATTTTCTCCATTTTTCGAGGAGCCCAAAGGGTTACCTCCATGCTGATTGTAGAACCACTGAATTGAGATTTTACCAAGAAGCGCATTGGCCAATGTGAGGTTGTATTGGTTCCCTCACATCCAAAAGAATGTGATCAAGCGCATTGTGAAGAAGAAGAAAAACGGCTCTTGGAGGTTTTGTGTTAATTACAGAAGAAGAGCACTCAATCAGATCACCATGAAGGACAAATTTTCCATCCCTATTATAGATGAGCTGCTAGATGTGTTACATGGGGCTCATTACTTCTCCAAACTCAATATCCAATCGGTCTATCATTAAATCCGTGTTCAAGAAGAGGACATACTGAAAATAACGATTCGTACACATGACAGTCATTACGAGTTTCTAGTGATGTCGTTCGGGTTTACAAACGCGCCATCGACATTCCAAAGCATCATGCATGACATGTTCAGGCCCTTTCTCCGTCAGTTCGTATTGGTATTCTTGATGATATTTTAATTTATAGCCCTTCTTGGACGGACCACTTGTCTCAACTTTGAACATTTTTGGAGGTATTATGCCAACATCAGTTGTTTGTGAAAATGTCCAAATGCACATTTGGCCAAACCATAGTTGAATATCTTGGCCACGTCATTTCCTATCACGGCGTCTTGGCCGATCCTTGCAATGTGGCTAGCATGGTTGGCTAGCTGAAACCATCCACTATTAAGCCTCTCCATGGATTTCTGGGGTCGACATGTTACTACTGACACTTTGTTTGGGATTGTGGCAAGTTGGCTGCTCACTTACCGTCATGTTACGCAACGACCAGTTTTGTTGGATGAAAGAAGCGGAATTAGCATTTCTCAACTTCTCAAAGGTGCGATGACCTCCACACCGGTTTTGGCATTGCCTGATTTTTCCTAGACATATTCAGAATTGAATATGATGGATGCATTAGGAAGTGGGATAGGGGTTGTCCTTATGCAAGAAGGACGACCAATCGCTCCTCTAATATACAAGTACAACATAAACACCCTAAAACTCTTCATACATGGTGTATAAATGAAAAATAACCTTTTTAATCTTCATGTTCCTTCTAGCAGTGAGCTTTTCTGAACTCATTAAATAACCCCATAAGAAGCAACTAAAACCAACACAATAAAAACCTTAAAAATACCTCAGTACCTTCATCTTTCCCCATTAAAAGAATAAGAAGAAAACAAGCATATGTTTTGGCGTGGCATCATGGTGATGTCACCTTAGGAGGCCAAAAGCATATTCTCCCATCTCTCAGAACCCATTGCTATGGGTTTGTTTTGGTTTCTTGAGCACCAATTATGTCATCATGCAAAAAGGTCATCTAAAGGGCTGAAAACCTGACATTTCAACCCATTGGACACTCTTACTCTCTTATCTTCAATTAGATCCATCTTATAACTTCTAGGCTTCTGCATCTACCTCATTAGATGAGCTGGTTAGCACACATCCCCACTGGAAGGTAGACTATGTAACAAAGTCCTGATAATGTTATGATTTTGGTCTTTGCTTGAATCAATGATGTAATCCAGAGCCCAAAATAAACAAATAAAAATCTAGGCTAAGGCCTTGTTTGGCAGACATCTGAAAATGAGTTAATCTCATTTTTGTAAACAGTAATTATGTACAAGAGACTGATCTCCAATACATAGTCACTGTTAACATGAACTCATTATGTATTATAGATATAAGATCTCTTTAAAGAATTACTGTTAGCTAAAAAGAGATGAACTCGTTTTTTTAGGTGTCTCCCAAACAGGGCCTCAACATTTTCCTTTTGCCCCTGCGGGTAGCAATAACTAATGGGTTGCTGATTCTTTAGCCACAGTAACATCCAATCTTTGTTTTAGGAAAATGTTTTCCAAAGTTTTTTACTAATGAGTTGCTGATTCTTTAGCCACGGTAACATCCAATCTTTGTTTTAGGAAAATGTTTTCCAAAGTTTTTTACTAATGAGTTGCTGATTAGCCACGGTAACATCCAATCTTTGTTTTAGGAAAATGTTTTCCAAAGTTTTTTATGTAATTTATTTTGATAAAGATTCTGTATATATCAAAAGTGAATGTGTATTGCGGAATTTTGAACTTGCTCTTTTCTTTGTTTGGGTCCAAATTGAAAAACACCGCCATGATGTCGTTAAGGAATATAGCTGCAAATAGTTAGGTCTCTAACCAATCTTCTCAGCAAACTATTCATTTATTTATTTATTTATTTATTTATTTATTTTGAAAGGTAGTAAATTATTTGATTCCAACTACAATGTTTGTAAGAATGTGGTGCATACTGGAAATGATGTTTCATCAGTATACTGTTAACATTTCATCGTATCTGTGGATGTATACCTTTGCTCCTCTTCAGTGTGGCTCTACAAAGCACTAATCCATGCACACATGTGGGGCCTGCAGGTATTTTACCATCACTTCAGCAAGGAAGAGCAGCTGGCAGCCTTGGAAGAAGAAAAGCGGATCTTGGAGGAGAGAAAGAAATTAAAAGAATCTGGGCTGATAGGGAGCACGATGGATGCACTTGACGGGGCAGCATCGCTGGTAGGTTCAGGCATTGGAGTGGTGGGAACTGGCGTTGGGGCAGGTGTGGGGCTGGTTGGGACTGGCGTTGGGGCGGGGGTGGGGCTGGTCGGGAGTGGCATTGGTGCTGTGGGCAGCGGCCTGTCCAAAGCTGGGAAGTTCATGGGCAAAAGTATGACAAATCAGTTCAGCAGCTCTTCCAAGAGGAGTGGCACCACCACTCCAGGGGCACAGCAGAATGGGGCTGGAAGCTAGTTCTTTAGCCTAGGCAGGCATGTGACCTGTTGGAAAATGATATGCATGTACACATATATGTTGTGCTTGGTTTGATGATTAGGTAGGTATGCTAGCACTTTCCATTGTTCTGTATCTGAAAATTGCCAACTGCCTGTAATCAATGGATGACATATCACCTATGATTCTGTTTCATGGTTTGCTCCAACAGATCAACATCTTAAATCTTGGACCTGGAAGCCTTTATGACCTTATTTTGCAATTTAATCTAGTGCATATACAATTATGGGTAGGTTAGGGTAAGATGTTACTGAGCGTTTAGTAACCTATCCTCGGTCCATGTGATGTGCATGTTTTTCAATCTAGACTGTCCATATTCTAGTAGCCACTGTGGATTGAACAGTCTTAACAATTGATTGCACAAGTTGAATTTTCAACTGTTGACCACTTTCTGTTTGTCCGTCTACTCAGTGGACAATTAACCCTGAAATTAAGTTAATTACATATTCTATTTGGGGTCACAACTTGGGCTGCATTTGGATACGCAAGTGAATTTGAATGGCTACCATTCACTAATTGAAGAGGAACTAAAAAAAAAAAAAAATTAAGAAAGAAAAAAGAAAAGAAATAACATTTTACAAAGCCATGATGAAGTCACCTTCAAATCATAACCTTCCTTTCCACTACAATTTGGAATCCTTGACCCTCAACGTGAATGCTAAAAAAGGATCTCAAATCGTGATTGCTTTCCTTTTGACTCCAATTTGGAAGCCCAAACCTTCAATATAAATCCTAAAGAAGGAAATCAAATTATGGTTAACCTTCCTTTCCACTCCAATTTGGAACCATAGATCCTCAGTTTGAATGCTAAAGGAAATCACAATGTGGTTATCTTTCCACTCCCATTTGAAACCCTAGACCTTCAATATGAATGCTAAAAGATGCAAACAAACAGTCTTGATTACTACAATTCATTGTGATAGAAGATCCAAATGATGTTATAACAGCGGTTGAATAGAGTGAGAAAAGAAAAGACAGGCTTGAGTCAGATGCACTATCTTTTTATGCCATGCTTGGCCTCACTAATAATCAAATTTTGGTTTGCAAAAGGGTTAACAGTAGATACGCTTCCCAAGATAAATAAAGCCAAACCTCTCTGTCACGAGAACCTTCAAAAATAAAGGTGACAACCACCAAATGCACTAGCAGATATACAGAGACTGAGATTTTCTTAATTCCATTAATAAACAGAGAAATCTGAAATAGCAGGGATGAGTCACATTTGAAGGTACTTGTTGGGTCAATTTAAGTTATTAGAATTGTATCCGATGATTTACAATAAGAAATGTTAGAAATGTTATAGCAACTGCACATGTGATCCAACACTTAGGATTACACCCATCGATCTTGCTATCTATCTGATTATACAGATTGCATTGGATCAGACCGTGTGCTGTCAAACTGTGCTTCAATTAACCTTACAACCAAGTCCTTTCCGGTACCCCACATCGTGCATACATGTCCTTTGGCTACTTAATTCGGCATAAGGCAAGCGTTAAAACTCCCCTACTCTAGGATTAGGCTAGAAATTCTGTTGTATCTCCTGATTGCACTGGATGATATGATACCTAGATTTTCCATCGATCCCAAATGCAGGATGAAATTTACATTAGACCAAATGCAATTTCGTACCATCATACCAAGGAAATTACATTTACTTTGTACACAATCCGCTCTATTTTGAGTGTGTGGGATGAACAATCAAAAAGTGGACCAATACCATCATACCAAGGAATTTACATTTACTTAGTACACCAATACCACCCTTCACTGAATCTTGTAGAAGTTTTTAATGGTGGGTATTGAATCACCACTTGTTCTTATATGGTGTGGTTCCACCTGAAATTAGGATCTGCCTCATTTTTGGGCTCATGCCTTAAAATGAGCTAGCACGATGGATGGATGGCTTTGATAAAACACATCAATCATGGTGGGATCCACAGATTTTTCAGCACATGCTGGAAGGGTCGCTATCGAATCCAAGTCCAATTTTGATGGGAATGGTCAATCAAACGTGGCCCCACATGATGGATTATGATTAGATGGTAAGGGTTATTCAATACTGATTGTGAAAGGGGGGCTTTGAATGAAGGGTCCTGATCAACCAGAAGAAGGTAAAAGGGTCCTCTATGTTATGATTGAAGGCAGAAAATAGAAAATGAATCACTTAAAGATACGCTTAAGGTGCGTTACGATGTCGCTATCTTTAAAGCGATATTCACACCCTACTGATGATTAAACCAATTTGCAAGAGGGTTAAAGCAAATCCGCCTACAGGATACAATAAGCTTCTTCTCTAAGACCAGAGAAATGTAGGTTTCGGCCTGCAAAACTGAAAAACCGCACCCCGAACACACTTTTACAGCGTACAACCCTTACTTCTGTGCTGTTATAATTTACCCCCTAAAAACTGTTTGTAATTTACTCCCTGAAAACTATTTACAGTTTAGTGCCTGAAAACTATATCTTTCCAAAAACGAAAATGGTGAAGAAGAAGAAGATGGAGAGGAGATTGTTGGAAATTGTTAATTCGGATTGACCCAAAGATGGATTTATATAGTATCACAAGAGATGCTTAAGACCTTTTTCATGAAAAGATATCTTCTTTCTTGGTATCTTTTCAACAATGGTGGTGTCTTTTCAACAATGACATCCCTCTATTTCAAATTCAAATGATGGTCCCTTTACCAAGAGTCACCACCATTCACAAATGAATGGTCACCAACAATCACTAAAAGCCACAACCCTTTTTCCAAAAATTCTTTATAAATTAAAATTTCTTTTCTTCTTATTTTGAAAAAACCCAACAATCCAGAGGTCAGGGTATGTAAGGAAAATATGTATATAGGAGAAGGTGTCTTATGAACTTGAACATCCACTTAGTATAAACAAATCAAAGTTGAATCAGAATCCTTAGTGACCATGGGCTTGAACTAAGTATTCTATATGACACAATCGGACATGTTACACACATATATTTCAATTGTCATGTATTCTAAAATTATAGCACATTAATGGCCTTGTGCTCTGTCCTGTATTCATGAGTTCATGAGAGTAGCCAAAAAATCTCGAACATCAGGAAGCGACCCCACTTCTAATACTCATATAGGTGAGTCCTTATGAATGCCCATGTAACTATAGCACCCTTGAAAAGACTCATTAAGAGCAGCAGCTCATCCTCCTTTTTGTCATTACAGGTACCGAGCATTATACATACATCCACGAATGAGACAGATAAAAAACGTACAGTGCTACTTCAGAAACTTTCTGTGAGGTACTTTGCCAATTGAACATATTAACTTAGGTTGGGTTTCACTCATCCGGTGTCTATGAAATTGGTTTAAGTCTCATTCCTCTTGATGTTTTACTGACAACATCCTTTGTCGGTCCCTTGGTGAACGGGTCAGTTAGATTCTGGATAGATCGTACATACTGAATTGTTATAACACCGTCACCAAATAGTTGCCGCACAAAACTATGCCTTAGATTGATATGTCTGGATTTTCCATTATAAGTCTTGTTATATGTCTTTGATAGTGTCGCTTCACTATCACAGTAGATAGAGGCCGGTGGTAAAGGCCTTACCAATAATGGTATTTTTAATAATAGGTTTCTTAACCATTCTGCATCTTTACTACTAGTTGTCGAAGCTATGAATTTAGATTCCATGGTATAGTGAGATATGCAAATTTTCTTCTTGGATCCCCAAGAAATGGCAGCTCCTTCAAGTGTAAAAATTCATCCACTGGTAGAAAAATGTAAATCATAGTTAATTATTTTTCTCAAGTATCTGAGTACTCTAGAGACAACATTCCAATTATCTAAATTTGGATTACTTGTAAACCTACTTAATTTATCTACTATAAAAGCAATATCAGGTCGAGTAGAAATCATAGCATACATAAGATTGTCAATCACCTTGGAATACTCTAACTGAGATACACTATGGCCTTCATTTTTAATTAATTTGATATTTGAATCAAAATTAGTAAAAACTAGGTTCTTATCATAATATCAAACTTTTAAAGTATTTTTTTAATATAATATGATTGAGATAAGGTTATACCATTATTGTTTCTTAATAACTTGATACCTAAAATCACATTAGCTTCACCCATATCCTTCATGTCAAAAAGAGATGATAAGAATCTTTTAGTATTATTTATAACTTCTAAACATGTACTAAAGATTAACATATCATATACATAAAGACATATAATTACTCCTTTATTTTCAGAGAATTTCAAATATACATATTTATAAGATTCATTAATCTTAAAGTCATATGAGATGACTACTTTATCGAATTTTTCATGTCTTTGCTTAGGTGACTGTTTAAGTCCATATAGTGACTTGATCAATTTACATACTTTATTTTCCTATCCTGAAACTATAAAACCTTCTGATTGATTCATATAAACCTCTTCATCGAGGTCACCATTTTAAAAAACTGTCTTTACATCCATCCGATGGATTTTTAACTTATGAATGGATGCTAGAGCAACTAAAACGGATAGTTGATATCCTTGCTACTAGAGTATAGGTATCGAAAATATCAATACATTATTTTTATGTAAATCCTCTAGCCACTAATTTGCCCTTAAACCTTTTTGTAGTTCCATCTGGTCTTAATTTTCTTTTGAAAATTCATTTACAATTTATTGGTTTTTATCCTGAGGGCAGATCCATAAGTTTCCATGTTCCATTTTGCAATATAGAATCTATCTCATCATTTATAGCTTTCTTCCAAAAAGAAGCATCCTGAGATCTAAGGACATCATCTATTGTTACTGGATCATTTTCTATGTTATATATTAACATGGTTTCCTTTGTTATATTATCTTTATCTCATTCTATTAGCAAAAGGTAGAAGTCGGGTCCAAAAAATGTACCTGTTCTGATCCTCTTGTTCTTTCTAGGTTCTTTGTCCTCTTTATCGAGACTGTTGATATCTTAATTAAGTATTTGAGAACTACTGCTTGTACTAGGATCTTGAGGTCTTATCTCTTTTCTAGTTATAGAAGAGAATGAATTTTCATAAAACTCGGTATCTCTAGATTCTATTATGGTGTTTATCGGGATCGCACGATTAGATTCTACAACTAAAACCCTATAAGTCTTACTATTTTGTGCATATCCTATGAAAATACACTCAAGAGATCTTAACGTTATCTTAGGCCTTTTAGGACCAGTAAGCAGAACTAAGGCTCTACAACCCCATACCTTGAAGTATGAGATGTTAGAAATCTTATTCTTTCATAGTTCATATGGAATCTTATGAGTCTTAGAGTGAGGTATCCTATTAAAGATATGACATGCAGTTGATAGGGCTTCTCTCCAAAATCCTGAACTTAAACCTACATTATATAGCATAGAGTTTACTATGTTTATGAGAGACCTGTTTTTCCGTTCTGCTATCCCATTTTGTTGGGGTGAATAGGGAGCTGTAATTTGATAAATTATACCGTGAGTTTTACAAAACTCTGAGAATTTTAATGATAGATATTCTCCTCCCCTGTCCAACCTTAAAATTTTAATCTTTCGGTTTAATTGGTTCTCAACTTCTACCTTGTATATCTTAAATTTTTGTAATACCTCATCTTTATTCTTCAATAGGTATACTAGGGTATAACGGGAAAAATCATCTATAAAGGTTATGAAGTACCCCTTTCTCCCTCTTGTTATAAAACCGCTCATTTCACATATGTCATTATGAACTAGGTATAGGAGTTGTGATTCTCTTTCCACCCTTGGAAATAGTTTTCTAGTTATTTTGGATTGTACACAAATACTACATTTGTCATTAGGTTTTATATACTTGGGAATTAGATTTAGATTAAACATATTATCCATACTACAATAACTAATATGTCTTAGTCTAGCATGTCAAACATCATGTGAATCAAGCATATAAACAGAAGAAGAATTTTTATTTATAAGGTTTAATTTGAACATTCCATTAGGTACATAGTCATTCCCTACATATACCCCGTTTTTAGACACAATCAATTTATCGGATTCAAATAGGAGTCTGAATCCAAACTTAGTCAATAGACTAGTTGATATAAAATTCCTCCTAATATTCGGAACATGCAACACATCGTTCAGATTAAGGACTTTTTCGGAAGTTAGATTAAGACGTACCTTCCCTTTTCCTACAACCTTTGATGTGGAGGCATTCCCCATATATAGTTTTTTATTATCCCCCACTATTTTGTAGGAATTGAACATATTGTAATTTCTATAAACATGTCTGGTAGCGCCTAGATCTACCCACCATTCAATATCCTCATTTACCATGTTAACTTCAGATACGACAACTGCCAAATTTATGTCTTCCGTCATATTGACTTGCCGTTTCTTTTCTTGCATTTTCTTTTTATATTTTCGACAGTCTTTCTTAAAATGACCAAGGATTTTGCAAAAGAAGCATGGACCCTTGTTGAATGTGTTCTTTTTGAACCATTGGTTATTAGATTTGAGCCGATCATCTTTCTCGAAAAGTGGCTTCTTGATTCCTAATTCACACTATTCTTGACTACATTAGTATTACTTAGGGCCTCCTGTTGTTCTTCCTTTTTATCACGGAGCCTAGATTCTTCTTCTATTTGAAGAAACATTAGGAGATCCTCTAAGAACATCTTTTTTCCTGTTTCAATGATTTTCTAGTATCCTTCAATTTATGTGGAAGTTTAGTAATGATGGTGGATACTTGAAAGGATTCGACGAAATTAGTACCATCGGCAATAATATATTGGATGATGACCTGTAACTTATGTACTTGATCAAGGATAGGTTTTTCATCTAACATTTTGAATTCTAAAAACTAACTTACAAGGAATTTTTTGTTGCCTTTGTCCTCTAATGTGTATTTGGTGAGCAATGCCTGCCACAAATCCTTAGAAGTCTTCTTTTGACGGTAAACGGCATATAACAAGTCAAAAAGAGCGTTGAAGATATGACCTTTGCATAGGTAGTCGCTACGCTCCCAATTTTGTCTCCTTTGAATTTGTTCTAACGTATCATTGTCAAATGGTGGTGAAGGAGGATCTTGAGTGAGCACGTGATCCAACTTGAGTGATGTAAGGAAGAGATGGACCCTCGATTGCCATTGAAGAAAATTTAAACCGTCAAACGGTATAATTCGAACAAAGTCAAGATGACCTATAGAAGAGGCCATAATATCGCCTTAAATTTGTTATGATTGAAGGCGGAAAATAGAAAATGAATCACTTAAAGATAGGCTTAAGGTGCGTTACGATGTCGTTATCTTTAAGGCGATATTCGTACCCTACTGGTAATTAAACCAATTTGCAAGAGAGTTACAACAAATCCGCCTCTAGGATACAATAAGCCTCTTCTCCAAGACTGGTGAAATGTGGGTTTCAGCCTGCAAAACTGAAAAACCGCACCCCGAACACACTTTTACAACGTACAACCTTGACTTCTGTGTTGTTACAATTTACCCCTTGAAAACCGTTTGTAATTTACTGCCTGAAAACTATTTACAGTTTAGCGCCTGAAAACTGTATCTTTCCAAAAACCTTCCAAAAATGAAAATGGTCAAGAAGAAGAAAATGAGAGGAGGTTGTTAGAAATTGTTAATTCGGATTGACCCCAAATATGGGTTTATATAGTATCGCAAGAGATGCTTAAAACCCTTTTCATGAAAAGACATTTTCTTTCATGGTGTCTTTTCAACAATGACATCCCTCCATTTCAAATTCAAATGATGTTCCCTTTACTAAGAGGCACCACCATTCACAAATGAATGATCACCAACACTCACTAAAAGCCACAACCCTTTTTCCAAAAATTCTTTATAAATTAAAATTTCTTTTCTTCTTATTGTTAAAAAACCCAACACTGTTTCTCTCGTCTTTTTTTTTCTTTTTCCTTTTTCTTTTTTTTTAATAGCTGACTTTTTATATTTTTCTTCTTCTTATTTATTTATTTATTTTTTTATGCACCAAGCCCACGTCATCAATAATCACATGGCCCAATAAAATGTTGTGTTTTTTAAATAAAAATAAATTTCAAAAATAAAAGTTATTTTTAGAAAGTAAATAAATATATTAATTATTTAAACTTTCCATAAATAGTGTCTATAGTCAGTCGGTAAGAGAAGGAGTTTTTGCTTATGCAACCCGGGTTCAAATCTCCTCGAGGACGGTGCATCCGCTCGCGCAGCGTGGGCTGTAGAGCTACTTGGGCGCTTTTTTGTGCTTTATTAGGCGCACTTAACACTTCGCACATGCGCATTGTCGCAAGGAGCAATAAGAGCCTTAGTCTTTTTGGCACACGGTTCAAACTTTTTTGGGTCATGTTTCAACTGATATTGAATCGGGGTCTACCCTGATGTTTTATTACCTTTTTTATGATTGAGAGTAATTGTGACATGATTATACGTGTGGCACCTATGCCACGTGTGGCTTATGTGGATACAGTTTTTCCTGTTGGATAACTGCTCCTATCTGAATGGGTACAGAAATAACTGCCATACGACATAGAGTCATGTCCTTTCATGGAAAGGATATTATTTGCTGTAAATGGGTATGGATTTCTTGAAGAGGCTCTTTAGCACCTCTCCAGGAAGAAATTCATAACCTTTCAATTGATATAAATTCTGGATACTATAATCCAGAAGAATAAACTCTTAATCCTTAAGATTATATCATCTTCTGTGCAATTACTCTCAATCTAATCTCTTGTTGAGTTTTTTCTGAACATCTTAAGGCATATCGGTGTCAAAACTAGAGATATGTTCAACACTTAAATGTGCAAAATTTCGTGTTGAAAATTGGATTGAGAGTTCATTGTATCCTGAAGACAATTTGCGGATTTTCTTCGTTTGCACTTACTGGAATTTCCAAAAAAATGGCAGCAAATCTGTCTTGAGAAATTGACTATTCAAGTCGAGCCTTGAACCCGATAGATCTGATCGTTTCGTTATCGTTTTCTTCTATCCTCCGTTGTGTACAAGAAACACTTAAATTTTCTAACATTCAAGACAGATTGTTTATCTTTTCACGATGGAGGCAATTCATTCCATTCAAGTATGAACCAAGACTTTGTACGACTGGATCGTTTCGACGGTCAATTCTTCTCAAGATGGCAGCAGAAGATGTTTTTCTTTCTGACTACTCTCAAGTTATCCTACATTCTAGATGATGATCTGTCTTCTCTACCCAAGCCAAAAGAAGACGATTCAGATCAAGTGAAGGAAGAACGGAAGAAAAAGAAGGAGGATGATTTTTTATGCAAAGGTCATATCCCAAACGTCCTCTCTAATTCTATCTATAATTCGTACCGTAAAATATCCTCTACTAAAGATCTGTGGACAAAATTTGATCAAAAATATAAAACTGAAGAGATTAGTATTCAGAAATTTCTGATCGACAATTATGTCCACTTCAAGTTTAAAAATGAGCAACCAATTCTCTCTCAAGTAACCGAACTACAGAACTTGGTTGATCAATTGAAGATTGGTGGGATAGATCTTCCTGAAGAAATCCTGGTCGGTGTAGTAATTGCAAAATTACCCTCATCATGGTTTGATTATAAAAAGAAACCATATCTTCATTACTTCAAAGTGTGGGGAAGTATAGCAGAAGTCAGGATTATTAATTCTAAGAGAGTAAAGTTAGGTCCTGGAGGAATTATATGTGCTTTTGTGGGTTATGCGATTCATAGTCTCATATATAGATTCCTGGTTTTAGAACAATCTTCTTTTGCTGACAAACACATAATTATAGAGTTTAGAAAGGCTATATTTTTTGAAAATACAGTATACAAAGACTATATGAATAATCATACAAAAAGGCAGACTGATGAAAATATAATAGAACCAATGAACGAAGAGCCTAACAACTTTCATGATAAATCTAACACTCATCCAGAAGGAAATGAACCAAGGAGATCAAAAATGGCAAAAAAAAAACATCTTTTGGCTCAGATTTCTATATGTTCCTTATAGAAGGACATAGAAATGAAATAAGAAAGGAGATTACTCTACCACTAAGTATTGAAAGTGATCCATCAACACTTAGTGAAGCTCTCTCATCTCCTAATGTATAGTTTTGGAGTGAAGCCATCGACGATTAAATGGATTCCATAGTCTCCAATAACACTTGGTGTTTGGTCGATCTTCCACCCGGTTCAAAGCCTATAGGATGTAAGTGGATTTTTAAAAGAAAGTTTAATCCTGATAGAACCATAAATAAGTTTAAAGCTCGATTGGTAGCCAAAGGATTTAGACAAAAGGAAGGTATCGATTTTTTCAATACATATGCTCCTGTTGCTCGAATATCTACCATTAGGACTTTAATTGCTTTTGTAGCAATTCGCCACCTAGTAATCCATCAAATGGATGTCAAAATGGCATTCTTAAATGGTGATCTAGATGAAGAAGTTTATATGGAACAGCCTGAAGGGTTTGTTCAACCCGGGCAAAAGAAGAAAGTGTGTAAAGTGGTCAAATCTCTCTATGGGCTCAAGCAAGCTCCTAGGCAATGGCATGAGAAGTTTGATCAAATAGTACAATCTAATGGTTTTAGAGTAAACCAAGCAGATAAGTGCATATATATTAAAGGTCAAATCATTATTGTTTATACGTAGATGATATGCTAATATTTGGACCAAATGAGGATTGTGTGAAAGAAACTAAAAAGTTTCTAAGTACCAACTTCGACATGAAGGATATGGGTAAAACCGATGTAATATTAGGTATTAAGATTTATAATCTTAATGATGGAATAGCCTTAACACAATCTCATTACTTAGAGAAAGTGTTAAAGAAGTTTAATCATTATGATAGTAAACCGGTTTCAACCCCATTTGATCCAAGTATTAAATTAGTTAAAAAAACTGGTAGATGTAAAGCACAACAAGAATATGCGAGTGTTATTGGGAGTTTAATGTATGCAATGAATTGCACTATACCCGATATAGCATTCACAGTAGGAATGCTAAGCAGGTATACCAGTAATCCAGAACAAGTACATTGGAATGTGATTCCGAGAGTTTTAAAGTATCTAAGAGGAACCATAAACTATGGACTGCATTATAAATCATATCCCGTTGTACTTGAAGGGTACAGTGACGCAAGCTGGAATGCAGATAGCATAGAATCTAAATGTACAAGTGGCTAGATATTCACTTTTGGAGGAGAAATAATATCATGAGCATCTAAGAAACAAACGTGCATATCTCACTCTACAATGGAAAGTGAGTTTATTCCACTTGGTGTTGCTTGTAAAGAAGGTGAATGGCTAAGATACCTACTGTTGGAAATCCCATATTGGGCAAAACTTACTCCTGCCATATCTATCTTTTGTGATAGTCAGGCTACTCTTTGTCATGCTATGAGTAAAACTTATAATGGTAAGTCTAGAAATGTAAATCTAAGGCATAACTATGAGTAAAACTCTTTGTCATGCTATGAGTAAAACTTATAATGGTAAGTCTAGAAATGTAAATCTAAGGCATAACTTTGTTAAAGGATTGCTCAGAGATGGAGTAATCACAGTGGAATATATTAAATTCATCATAAACTTAGCAGATTCATTGACAAAAGGTTTATCAAGAGATCAAATAAGAAGAACCACTAAAGGAATGAGACTAAGATCCATAAAGATGTAACTTTCGCTCTTGATGGCAACCCTACCTATGTTTTGAAATATAAGTTAGGTTGAAAGGGACAAACAAGTCAAGTATGTGACTGAAACATACACTAGAAAAAGAAATTTTGAGTCTCATTCTTAAAAATCTAGTGTTTGGTTTCTGCGTTTCATAAGAGGCTAAGTACTAACTCTTAATAGATCTATAAACAGTCTTTGCCGAGATGAAATAGAATCATCTTTGATAGATCTACCTATATGAGTAGAGAAGTGAGGCCGCTTTTTGAAGAGATTGTGATCGTCTCTAGAATACTCATGAAATAAAGATACGCACAAGGCCAGAAATGTGCAAACTTTTAGATTTCCAGTTATATATAAATAGATGTGTGTTATGTGTCTGGTGAGTCATACAAGGTCCTTAGTTCAAGACTAATGGGTCACTAAGTACCTGGCATAACTTTGATACATATACACTAAAGTAAATGTTCAAATCCAAAAGATACCTTTACTTATGCACCTATTCATCCTAATATGTCATTCGTTATAGAATCTAATTTTATTTTTGAAATTGTGGGGGATTGTTGTGTTTTTTAAAATAAAAATAAATTTCAAAAATAAAAGTTATTTTTAGAAAGTAAATAAATATATTAATTATTTAAACTTTTCATAAATAGTGTGTATAGCCAGTCGGTAAGAGAATGGGTTTTTACTTATGCAACCAGGGTTCAAATCTCCTCGAGGACGGTGCGTCCGCGCACGCACGCGCGCGGCGTGGGCTGTAGGGCTACTTAGCCGCTTTTTAGCGCTTTATTAGGCGCACTTAGCACTTCGCACGTGCGCATCGTCACAAGGAGCAATAAGAGCCTTAGTCTTTTTGGTACACGGTTCAAACTTTTTTGGGTCATGGTTCAACTAGTATTAAACTGGAGTCTACCCTGATGTTTTATTACTTTTTTTATGATTGAGAGTAATTGTGACATGATTATACGTGTGACACCTATGCCACGTGTCGCTTATGTGGATACAGTTTTTCATGTTGGATAACTGCTCCTGTCTGAAAGGGTACAGAAATAACTGTCATAGGACATAGAGTCATGTCCTTTCATGAAAAGGCAATTATTTGTTGTGAATGGGTATGGATTTCTTGAAGAGACTCTTTAACACCTCTTCAGGAAGAAATCCATAACCTTTCAATTGATATAAATCATGGATACTATAATCCAGAAGAATAAACTCTTAATCCTTAAGATTATATCATCTTCTGTGCAATTACTCTCGATCTAATCTCTTGCTGAGTTTTTTCTGAATATCTTAAGGCATATCGGTGTCAAAACTAGAGATCTATTCAACACTTAAATGTGCAAATTTTCGTGTTGAAAATCGGATTGAGAGTTCATTGTATCCGGAAGACAATTTGCGGATTTCCTTCGTTTACACTTGCTGGAATTTCCAGAAAAAAGGCAGCAAATCTATCTTGAGAAATTGACTATTCAAGTCGAGCCTTGAACCCGATAGATCTGATCGTTTCGTTATCGTTTTCTTCTATCATCCGTTGTGTACAAGAAACACTTAAATTTTCTAACATAAAATTATAGGGAATAGAGAGTCTTTGTTTGTCGTAAACACTTCTACGAGAAATTCAATGGGTCAATCTATTTTGCCAATCACATAAGGCCATAGACACGAAGGCCATGGACACGTAAATGAGGAAACGGATTGGCTACTCCCCTGCCACCAGCCCGGTGGCTGGTGGTCGGTGCTCTGTGGCCCCACCATGATGTACGTGTTTCATCCATTCCGGTGATCCATTTTTGCAGATAATTTTAGGCTTGATCCCAAAAATGAGATATAAATCTCAAGTGGACCACACCACAGGAAAATAATAGTGATTGAATATCCAAAAATCCTCCTAAGGCCCAATGTACTGTTTATTTGACATCCAATTTGTTTATTAGGTCATACAGACCCAGGCGAAGCGAACAAACAAAGATCAGCTTGATCCAAAACTTTTATGGCCCCCAAAAAGCTTTTAATGGTCGACCTTCATTCAACACACTTTTTCCTGTAATGTAGTCCACTTGAGATTGTGATATACCTCATTTTTGGTCTCATACCATCAAATGATCTAGAAAAATAGATGGGCGGCATGGATGAAACACATACATCATGGTGGGGCCCACGAGCACCGAGTAGCCAATCCGTTTCACATAAATGAGGCAGCTCCAAAACTCAAGTCGCAGCGTGACAGGAAAAAGTGCAAGCAGAAATGCCTACTGTTTATACACTCTTTCATCGTTGTAAGGTCATATTACAATCGGATGAACTGAAAACACAAAAATACTAACTTAATCCAAAACTTCTATGGCCCCTACCAATGTTTCATTGATCAACATTCAATTCTCACCGTTTTATGTCATTTTGGTCCACTTGAGTCTTTAATTTTTCTCATTTTTGAGCTCATGTCCAACCATGATCCAGAACAACGGATGAACTGGGAAGATTTCTTTATTAAAATAATAAAAAATATATAAAAAAATAAAAAAATAAAACATCACGGTGGCCCACCTAGCTTCCTTTCGTAGGAAGCTGGTGAAAAAGGGTTTGGCAGACAATCCACGCTCCCTGCCTGCAGGAAATCGCGTCTTTCTTCTACCATCTGCGCACATGGCGCCCCAGCCGCTCATCAACCACTCGTACTGTTCGACAACCCGGATGGTGGGCCACACGTACGACCTCCTGTATTGAAGAACTCCTCTTCGCACACGTACGACCTCCTATATTGAAGGACTCCTCTTCGCATGTTGTCGGAAGCTCAAAAGCTGCATGCTTTCCTCCTCAAATCTGGCCTACAAAACCATGTCTACCGCTGTAACCTCCTCCTTCGGGCCTATACCCGATCCGACTCCTTACCCGACGCCTACAACCTCCTCAGCCACATGCCTCGCACCAACGTGGTTTCATACAACACCCTCCTATCCGCCTACGTCGGCTCTGGTCGGATCCACGACGCACTCCAACTCTTCTCAGCGGCCCCGGAAACCGACACTTGTTCATGGAATATCATCCTCTCGGGTCTCACTCGAAACCACAGACCCGAAGAAGCGATGGTCCATTTCGCCCGCATGGCCCGTAGCACTACTGCTTCTTCTAGACCTGACAACTACACATACGCCATTCTCATCCCTTGCTGCGACCGAGATTCAGGGAGGCAAGTTCACGCTCAGGTTATCAAGGTGTGTTCGATATCGGATGCTTTTATCGGTACCCATCTCGTTAGAATGTATGCGGAAGTGGGAGACATGGATGATGCTTGGAAGGCGTTTGTTGAAATGCCCAACAGAGATGTGGCATCGTGGAATGCTTTGATTTCCTGCTACTCGAAGGCCGGGATGGGCGAATTTGGTTTGGAGCTGTTTAGGATGATTTCCGGAGAAGGCACGCTGTTGGATGAGTATACTTTTGCTATTGTTTTGAATGAGTTCGCTTCTCGTTCCCGGGTTTTAGAAGGGACGCAGGTGCATTCATTGGTTATTCGACACGGGTTTTGCTTCGATCGCTTTACCTGCAATGCTTTGGTGAACTTTTATTGCAAGTGTGGGCTTGTTGCTTCAGCGGCTCGGATATTTGACGAAATACCTGAACCAGATGTGGTTTCTTGGACAGCGTTGGTAGCCGGACTTGTTCAGGTTGGACAGGAGAAGAATGCAATGCGAGTCTTCGATCAGATGTTGTTCGCTGATGCGAAGCCTAATTCCTTCACTTTTGGTGGGTTGCTCAACGCCTGTGCGAATACTAATGCGTTTGAAAGGGGTAAGCAGTATCATAGCCTTGTTTTGAAGTTTGGATTGGAGTCCGATGTGGTCGTGGGAAGTGCGATAGTAGATATGTACTCTAAGTGTGGTGAAATGGATGATGCATCGAGGCTCTTTCACGGCATGCCCGAGAGAGATCTTGTTTCATGGAATGGAATGATATGCGGGTTTGCTCAAAATGGCCAAGTTATGAAGGCTTTGAAGCTTTTTGAAGAGATGGTGCAATCAGGTGGAAGTTCCAGCCTCCCAAACCACATCACATTCATTGGCGTCTTGAATGCGTGCAGTCATGGTGGTTTGATTCATGAGGGCCGTCAATATTTCAATGACATGATTCACAAGTATATGATTGAGCCCAAGGCCGAGCACTACACGTGTATGGTCGATATTTTGGCACGAGCGGGTCTATTGGAAGAGGCAGAAAATTTTATTCTCACCTTGCCATTCAAGCCTGACAGTGTAATGTGGGGCACATTGCTTGGAGCTTGCAAAAGATTTGGGAATTTAGTCATGGCAAGGCGCATTGCAGAACGGCTTTTTGTGGATGAACCGGAGAACTCTTCGAATTATGTTCTTTTAGCTAACATGTATACTGTCATTGGTGAGTGGGACAATGCATTCGACGTTAGGGAAGTGATGGATGCAAGAGGAGCTCAAAAGATGATTGGGAGTAGTTGGATTGAGATTAGGAATTGTGTGCATTCCTTTGTGGCGGGTCATAAGGACCATCCACAGATCCATTCAATTTATGAAGCAGTGCGACATTTATGCTTGCAAATGGAAGGATATTAGTATAACCCAAGAGACTGTGCTTGCAAATGCTGAAGGTAGGATATGAGTCTGGCTCAGATAAGTTTGATGGAATGCGGGTCCATGTGAGGCGGCTTTCCCACCGTTGGATGGCATTCATGTCAGAGATCCGGACTGTTCATAAGGTAGTGTATACTGTGAACATGCCCTGAGATGAAATAATATTGGTCTGTTGATCATGCTTGTATGAGAAAAATGGGCAGCCACAGAAATGTCCAGCAGTCAAAGTTCAATGTGTATGTGACAGCTCGCTTGATGAGTCTCCTACCCTGGTTTTCACTGTGTGGCATATTCGTATCGCGCACTACCTAATGACTGGCCCAGATTGATTACACGTGCGTCACCAGACGATGGGCACCAGTGCCTACTTGGTAGCTGTGATGTGGGGTCAACATTCTCTCAAAATTGAACTAAGATTCTTTGTTTGCATGAAATATAGGAAAGATGAGTTTAAAGCACATGACCTGGTTGTATACTTGTATCATTAGGCAAAGAGGCTTTTAGTTCTTCTCATTTTGGGGATTCTTCTTGTGGTAGTTATAGAAATCCTTCAGAAAAAACTCTCCAATTCGAAAATTTAACCTTTTGAACATTGAACTATGTTTGGATTGCAGAACCATGGCCCTTAATGTATAGAATCATGCCCATTAGCAAATGGATGTTTGCTCCTGTGGTGCTGCTCATACTTGGATCTAGACCTCATCCGATGGTAATGGCAGCATGAATGAGGAAATAAGTGCCCAAGTGGAAGATGTAGATTCTTATTACAACCTGTCAGTAATCTTTGCCTTTGGCTCATACGCCTGATCCAAATAACAGTTGTCCTAAGTCAATGATGATGACCCCGTGCAATACGTCAAAAAACACGAGTTGATCACTGGTCCTTTGGTAATCATGGGCATGGATACATTTGACTAGAACATATGCTGCATCATGATGAGCAGTAGCCTAAAATTCCTCTTGAAAATGTATCTGGTGGCAGATTGAATACAAGAACTAAGGCAGAATTTGAGGATTTTGATCATGCCTTGCCCAAATATCAGACCAGCCTAATCATCGTGTATACCAGTTTTATGTTTAATATGGGTGGAAGTTAATTTTCCCTAATTGTTCAGCCTCCTCTTAGAAGTGTGGCTGACTTGATTTTCAGGCCAATGCATCTTCTTGATAGACTCTACCATATTAATAGCCTTGATCTGACCTTAGGATTTCTAATGTGAGAACTCAATTGCCTGAACACCTTAAATTCTATTCTGCAGGCCCCAAAATGTTGCTAAATGGGTTGCCTACCGACAAGAATAAGATAAGTTCATAAAGCCGGCAGCACCACGGATGGCCTATCATGGTCCGTTCTTGTTTGAACCATCCATTGCAGGTCATGGTGTGATATCAATTTATGCATCATTGGTCTTTGCACCATCAATCATTATTTGGTGGAAGGGCAGCATTGTATGAAGAGTTCCAATCATCAAGGGCAGCCCCATATGTGGTGGAAGGCCTGCAATGCATATATTCAAGTACCTCAAATTTACTCTTCAAAGGGTAAGTGTTGGTTTGGACGCAACTTCAACAAAAGGAGCTTTCAACACACAGAAAATCAATTGATAGGTTTTTGGCAAATGGGCTAATTCTCGCGTGTTTCTACGAATGGACGAGGGTTTTATGAAAGTGCATCCAAACCATAATATGCATGTTAATGCAAACTTCATAATACATTGAGTTATACATCGTTCATGTTGCATTTGTTAAAATATTATCCATAATAGCATTAGTGGTGATGGACAAAACCCAACACATGGAACAATCAAAAGGATTCACTTCATGAAGAATCCTAAGGAGCCATGTATATACCTCAGGTTCCGATTCTATATGTTGATGACATTCTTCTTATTGAAAATGACATAGGGCTTATGACTGAGGGTAAGGTATTATTATCTACCACATTTAATATGAAAATTCCTAAGAAAGATCCTATGTATCCTTGGGATAAAGCTCTACCATAATAAGGTTCTACAACTCTAGATTTCTCTCAGGCCTTTTATATAGATTGCCAACTAGGAGGCTTCCATGTCCCGGCCGGAACGCTGGTGCTGGTGAATTCTTGGAAGGTGATCAGGACCCACGTGTGTGGTCGGACCCTTTGGTGTTTCGACCGGAGCTGTTTCTCACTAGCCATGTGAACATAGACGTTAGAGGCCAACAATTTGAATACATTCCATTTAGGTCTGGTAGACGATCTTGCTCGGGAATTTCCTTTGCAATGCAAGTCATGCATTTGACACTTGCATGCGTGCTTCATGGCTTCGAACTAGCTCGCCCTTCGGATGCAGCTATGGATATTGAGAGCTTAACCATTGGCAACCCCAAATCAACAGTGGTGGAAGTCTTACTCGGCCCACGCCTTCGCTTTGAGCTCTATGAGTAGAGAGAGAGAGAGAGAGAGAGATTGTAATCTTACAAAAATTGTAATCTTACAATATGAGTGATAAATGATTTTATGTAAGCGTTCGGTTTCACTACATTTTTACATAAAATTCACCTGCTTGTACTTGTATAGGCAATTCTAGAGAATCATGACTTTTGGAAGGAAAACCTCATTGAGGGTTTCTAGATTTGTTGTTTGGCTGTTTAAATTTATAGTATAGGAGAAAAGTTCTTAGGGCCTGTTTGGGAGGGTGGATTTGGAACACATGGATTCGGAACGCCCTAGATTTGAAATCTGGATTTGGAACCCATGGATTCGGAACGCCCTAGATTTGAAATCCCATGAATTTGAAATTCTCTTGGGTGTGTTGGCACCATGGATTACAGGGGTTTGAATTTAATTACTAAATTAACATTAATGTCTGTAATCAGTGTAGGTATGTAATGTTTGACATAATGGTTGTAATAATTAGTTCGTTGAAATAAATATGACTAACCAATGATTTTTAACCATTGATTTACATGGACAATGTTTTGGATGGGGCATATCATCATATTAAAGTAATTATAGTATGCAATTGATAATCTGATTGTGTTGGGATATCATTAGTGGGCCATGTGTGCAATATATTAATAGACACACATGTTACACATGTAATTCTTGGAAGGATTGTATATGTAATCCAAGCTTTCTTCTTGGATTTCAAACCCCGTCTTTAAGGGGATTTGAAATGTAACGCCCTGAAAATCGGGGGTCGAGCATAAATTCAACTCTCGAGTTCTAGAACATCACTTATGCAACAAAATGAATGATGATTGAATGTTGACTGTATTCGTGCATTGAACATGAGTGAGATTAAGCCAAAACAGCATATCATACTCCAGAGACAGTTAAATTTGCAAGCGGAAGACTGTGATAGATAGATAAAATATATAAACTATGATGAGTCTCCAGAGTGTGATAACATTACCAGGTTAAATAATTATAAGTACAGTTCTAAAATATACCAAATGTGAGGAAATGTAATGTCTCCTATCCTAAGTACCATAACCCCGTCAATACAATATCAGGTCTTCATTGACCTGCCAGAGAGATACAGATAGGAGAACTCCTCCTATCATCATAGAAGTAGTCCGGCTCTGCTTCACAAGCATCGCCATCACCTGAAACTCAACAAATCTGGTTGTGTGTACAACACCGTCCCGTAACGTGGGAGTGAGTGATCAACTCAGTGGAACAGTAAAGCATAGGTTAACATGTTATCAACTCAGTCAAGCAATAATGATAAAGCAGTACAATCAAACAATTCTAACTACTCTTATTTAATGCAAGTATGAAATGACATGATGTATGCCCTTGCCAAACCACCCTCATGCGACATCATCTTACGTTTGCGGATGCATACCTCCCTCAGTGCTCCACATCTACCAGGCACATGCGGTGCGATGATGAGCATGATTACCGAGTAGTTATTAGTCTATTTCAAACAGCAGTATTGGGAAACTAAGGTACCTCCCTTGTATCATTCCCAAACATGATCCATTCTAGGGCCGTCAGTCCTAGTTAATCTTATACGATATTATGGTTTGAGAGGCATAGCGAAGGGATCGCAAAGGGCTCGTCACCCGTCAGCACGGATACAGATCTCACCGTATGCGGCTCAATTACTGACCGTCAGCTCGAATACAGGTCTCATCGTACTCGGCTCAATCGCTGGCCGTCAGCTCGAATACAGATCTCACCGTACTCGGCTCAACTCATGCTCTAGTTGCTGTGAAGGGCTCGTCGCCAATCACAGACCTTAAAGTATACTCGAAGACACTACGGAGGACTCGTCGCCCGTCAGCACGAATACAGGTCTCACCGTACTCGACTCTCGCCGTAGGTGTCGACAGCTCGAATACAGTGTCCCATACCACCGTATGCGGCTCACGAGTTTGGTTGCTCAATGGTCACTACGGGGAGGCACGTGGCCCGAGCGTAGGCCGACAGCTCGACCACGGTGTCCCATACCACCATGTCCGGCTCATGAGTCTTAGCGGATCGAGGTACCATGGTTAAAAGGGATTTCACTGGTAAGTTTGGTACCCTAGGTTCAAGCAGTAGCGTCCAAACATGGTAAACATACATTAGACAGATCGAGTTACTTGACGAGCTCGGCTAGCTCGAGCGCACAACAAGTTTGACGATATGAAGCGCATAAGTACTTCGTGTGGCCAACCACTATCGTCAACCGAAGTACGACTCGGGTTCGTCGAACACATCTCACGTGGCAAATGAATCACAGCCACGAATTCAATTCTGGTACCGATTGTCTGGACTATCATCATAGCCCCAAACACAATCAATTGCAGTTAGATAAAGCAGTAATGGATCAAGATTCAACTCATAAAATCAAGGTCTGGTATTATCCGTTTAGGGCTGCCAGGGCTGTTGCACGCACTCGTTGCTCCACTCCCCCATCACCCATGACGGATCATACAACGTAAATATAAATTTAAACATATACATTACATAGTTAAAATCATAAAGCAGTTGAGCATGTTATGAAGCACAACACAAGCATGAGTTTGTACATGTTAAATTCCTAATCACACAACTATCCAAGGAGATCATACACATAGTTAAAAGAGGTTGAGAATCATATCTCAACACCCTTATACATTACAATTTCCTAACTACTACTCATTCAGACATTTCAAGAAACACTTAAACAAACATACATCAACATACATGACATATGTCGATCACATAGGCATTAGGCCAAATCCTTTCACTAGGGAGTTGCCCCAATCATAACACGCGTACACCCACGACGGATAGTCATGGCAAGCAGGAATCCAAGTTCCATATTCATTCAGTCATTTCCACAACACTTGGCCACACATTTTAGCATATATAGTGTATATTGGCCGTGGCGTGACTTAGGGCAAATCCTTTCGTCAAAGGGGTATCGCCAATATAACAATCATGAATCCATGACAATTAGTCATGGCGAGCACGAATGAGAATTCTATGCTCATTCAGTCATTTTCACAAACACTTAGAATACACTATTACAACATACATGGTGTATGTTAGCAAAACATGCATTAGGGCTATCCTTTCGCCAAGCAAGTATTTTACGCATATATAATATATTTATACAACAAATAATCATGGCAACCAAATCTCTAAAATATATATGTATACGGTACTTTCTACAATACAGTATTTCTACATACATAGTGTATATTAGTAAAACATGTATTTGGGCGAATCCTTTCGCCAAATAAGTATTTTATCCATATATCGTTATTCATACAACAAATAATCATGTCAAACACATTTCCAAAATTTATACGTATACGGTATTTTCTACGAATACCTAGAATATGTAAAATTCCATAATCTGCCATCTTTAATCGAAACAGAAAACAAAAGCACTTTGTACATGTGCAATTGCATGCAGATCATGAATCTATCATTATCTGACATTGAAAGCATTGAAAACCATAACCTATACACCTAAAGTTCGCACCTTTTGTCGTAGAATCGTAACGGAGTCGATAGGTTTGCTAAGCTTCCGTATTCGGCAGTTTGGTAACCTATAGAACGAAATAGGTTAGCTATTTCAAACCTACAACCACCCAAGCCCCAAATCAGATTAGGGTTAGGGCTTCTTACCTAGAAATGACGCCGGAAACGCGGGAAAGCGATGAGAATCAGACGGTGGAGCTCGTACAGCGGCAAGGAAGAGTGGCAGGGAGATTCTCCCACATCTCCCATCTCACACTTTCTCTCTCTTTTCTCTCTCTCAACCTCAAATTCGCATGACTGCCATGAGAGGGGGTTAAGTTCCTTATATAACCTAAAAACTAACCGAAATAGACTTATGTTCAAGGTATACTTACATTATAATCAAATCGGCATTGTTTCACATCAGCTCAAAGAGGGTTCTGGCGGCCCTCCTTGAGTCAAAGGTTGGACTTAAGCTCACTAACGCTGAATATCGTTTTATTAAGTTTTCGTTTCGGTCGGGATTCCAGATCACGCGTGGCGGACCAGTTTCAGTTCAACGGTCAGCGGATCTCGATCGGAGATTCCGAGTACATGTAAATGTGTATGAAATTTCTCCTGATCCGAGGGTGTATTTTGGTCTGATTCTGACGGTCTGGTTGCTTAATACTGATCCGCAAGCGAGAGGTGCCAGATTACTATTCAAGATATTTTATTTTAAATTATTTCACATTTCTCACACTCTTCACTCCGAGCTCAAGCGAATAGCGCTGGACACTATATGGATTTGACTTCCGAGATGGTTGTCAAGCCAGCGAAGCGGTCCTAGTTCCTTAACTTCGTGTTAATCGGACTTCCGACGTGCGGTCCAGATCCGATACGGAGTTTCGAGATGCTCCCGTGAGCAGCCGGGTAATGAGATTGATCCTAAGTTTTAGGGTAACCTAGCGTCAATGATTCTACAAGTTTTGGGTCTTGCAGATCGTATTTAAAGCGATTGGTGCTAATTTCACAGGCACTCTAGTTTAGCACTAGCTAATTCTCGCCTAATTTCTAAAGGATTTAGTCCTATAAGATTTCTGTCTGAGATGGTACCTGGGCTTTGTAGTTTGTATATAAAGTGATCCAAGTTATACTACTTAGCTAGTTTAAGATAGTGTCTATGGTAAAAGTACTTAGAAAATTTAAGGAGCAAGGTGGTGAAGGGTGGGATTTGTGAAGGAAATGGGTTAAGGAGCGATTTTAGACTGTGGGATTCAGTTCTGACAAGTTAATAAGGTGTTAGAAGCAACCCATTGCCTAAGGACGTCTAATTCCAGGTTGGGGAAAATCCGGGATGTTACATGAAACCCCCTCGATTTGAAACCCCAGTTACTTTATGTGCCAAACATACTAAGGGGGTGCATGCCGTATTAGATGGGATTAGGTGGGAGAGAATTGCATTTAGTCTCATACAAATTCTATCCAACATTTGGGGAGGATGAGAAAAGTTGGGATTAGGTGGGATGGAATTGCATTTGGTCCCATAGAATTGTATTTGGACCCATGCGGGAATTTATGTGGATTTTGAAATCCACTACACAAGTAGCCCCCACATTGATGCATGTGTTTATCCATGTCATCCAAGTAGTGTTTCAAGTATCAACAATATCAATCAATATATCACACGATATATCTTGCATTCCTCCTTTGTAATACGAAATGCATAAGTAGAAGGAAATATCTCATCTGTTTAATTCAATGAGCATTTTCAATTTTCAAAATTTTTTTTCTATAAATTATGTTAAATCAGTTTCAAATTATTATAATCCATGATTTTTTATGTTTTGCATGAAAAATAATAATTATTAGTTTTGATTTCAAGATTTGGAGAAGATAAGCCAAATTGTGGAAAAAAAAAATCTCAGTTTTTCGCAAATTGGTTGCAATCTTTATGTATAAATCGAATCTGTATATAAGCTGATCTAATAATTTTATTTTATTTATTTATTTATTATTTATTTTTCTTCTTGAATGTATTGCTTGTGTTTCAACGCGTCTTTTTACCTTTATAAAATTATATGAACAGACTTTGAATATACTTGCACCAATTCAATTCGACAACACATAAATTAAGACTTTATACAAAAGAAAACTTATTATATGCACTTGTTTTTGTAATGTTTTGATTTATAAATGTATGTAATATATTATTTTTTAACAATCACTGAACCTGATCTTCATCATCTTGAACTCCATCCGGGCAAGTGACTACTTGCTTCAAAGGTCTCAACTATTAGAATAAAGTTACTAAATTAATTTTATTTATTTTTTTCAAATGAGGCCAAAATTTGGATCAAAAGTAGGTCGTAACCAAGTGACCTTATTAGACGCATTAAATGTACGATTTTTAAGGCCTCACATGCTTATCCGGCCGTTCAAGAGACTGTAAAGCTCAACCCTATTTAAGATAGGGGTAGGCCTTTTCTTCCCAAAGTGGTAAGATGACATGATAGGGCTAAAGAAACGCAAGAATTGGACTATGGGCCTGAATACCTAAAAAGAGACCAATAATGCCCAAAAGAAAAGAGAAACATAAAATTGCAAGGGCATTAACACAAGCGGTGAAAATGTGCATAGATTTATCTGGTTATGGGTCGAAAACAAGGCCTCAAGCTGGTAAGCAAACAGACCCAAATTGGACCACATTTACAGCATGGACGGGTCCACTATTTGGTTTGTTACATAATCCGAATTTTTGGGCCTGAACCAAACAAAAAGACCACTTCCATCCTACCCTAGAAGTAAACAAAAAAACCCTAGTCTAGTGTTGTTGTCATAACCCCACACAAACCTTAATTCTCTCCTTCAGTGCCGCCGACACTGAGATCTCCAAATCTAGTGACAACACATCACCTTCGATGTGAGACGAGCGGCTCTGATCTATGGGTGATGGTGGCTCGCTTGATGTGCTGTGAATCAAGCCTAATTGGGAAGCCATGGTCACGACAATGGTGATCGGATCAGGCAATAGGGCTGCTGGATTGGCAATAACCTCATGGCAATCGGATACTACAATATGGTGAGGGTTTCCCTTCCGCCATATATACTGGAATAAGCATATCCAAAGCATAATTGGACCACACCACAAGAATCAATGGTAATTAAACACCCACCATTAAAAACTTATTGGGCGATGCAAAAGTTTTAGATCAATGATATTTTTGTTTTCCTTTTATCTAAGTCTATGTGACATTATGAACAAGTTAGATAGCAAATTAATATTACCGGGCTTTGGAAAAGTTTTAATGGTGGGTGTCATTGTCCCCACTGTTCCTATGGTGTGGTCCACTTAAGCTTGCAATAAGCTTCATATTTTTATCTCATGTCCTAAAATGATCTGGCTAAATGGATAGATGTCTTGGACATAAATATCATGGTGGTAGGGTCACCAGGGAAACTGCTTCGGCCTGGCCCAAATCCGGGTGTGTGTCACATCCACATGTCATGTACGATCCCCTAACATGAAAGTGTCACATCCACCTGTCATGTACGATCCCCTAACATGAAAGTTCAATGTGAAAATGATTAGGCCATCCGATAATCATATAGCCTGATTTTGGAGGGTTATTATTATTATTATTATTATTTATGGGTGTTAATTGTTTTCTATGATGTCACACACCCAATGATTATATAAGCTTGATTTTTTCAGGCATTTATGTTAGAAATAATGGGACAATAAATATTTAAACTAGATGAATCAGTAAAGAATAAAACGTTACATCTGTTGAGATAATTTCTAATGAAGTATTCTCAGTCGATGTGAAAGTTATCTTCTTATTAGACTAGGCAAAAACTATTGCTCTGTTTTTTTAAATAATTTCTATTCCTTAGTAGAATATTTCTGGTGTAGGTTTGCATTGCGCTACAATTAATGCTAGCATATGATCTCGATAGTATGCACATGTTGTGCGAGATCTAACACCAAAAACACCACCACACCTTCTTCGTACACTTGGGGATAAGTAGAAAACGTGGAATTTTTTGAAAAAAAAAGAAGGAGAAATGATGCAGAAGATGCATAGGAAGAAAATTTACTTCATAGACGCAAAACAGAAAAAGAGACTCAATCCTACTACATGTAAACGGAGAAATTTGCGAGAATACGACCCATTTATGGCCCATTTAGGAGAATAAGCCCACCTCATTTTTCATTGCGAGAATACGCCCCAGCTGTACGGACGCCTTTCCAAAGGTTGAAAATGCCCCTGCTTTTTCCTTCAAGCGGGAAGACGAGCGCTGACGCTCCTCGAACTCCGAGTTGTACGAACGGTTCAAAAGATATCAAAGTTACATGGGCCCCACAGTTATGTATTTGTTATATCCACAACGTTCATCCATATTTCGAGATCATTTTGGACCATATCTATAAAAAAAAAAATCATATCCAAAGATCAACTGGACCACACCACAAAGAACAACAGAAAATTGATTTTCACCGTTAAAAATTTTGTAGGGCCCACCGTAACATTTATTTTCCATCCAATCTATTCATAAGGTCACAAAGACCAGGATGAAGAGGAAAAACAAGTTTCATAATGATCCAAAACTTCTGTGACCCCTAAAAGGGTTTCAATGGTAGACGTTCAATCATCCACAGCCTTTAACGGTGTGGTCCACTTGATAGCTAGATCTGTCTTATTTTTCGTCTCAAGCCTTAATACGAGTTCGCCAAAAATATGGACGGTTTGGATATAACACACATACCTCATAATAAGACCCACAAAAGCGGTGGGATTACACCCAACAAAATTTTAAAATAATAATAATAATAATCCAATAAGTCATTGAAATTTACTTTCGATATATCGAAATGTCCAGAACTGTCCAGTGAGTTTTCCTCAAAAATCCTACAATTTTCGATATAACGAAAGCCTTTCGATATATCGAAAAAGGTATTTTTACCTTTAGCTACGGATTATAACCGTAGCCATAACTGTAGTCTGTGCCAGTTTATGAAATTTTTTATTTTTTTTATTTTTTTTATTTTTTACATGGAGAAATTTATTCTACCTACAATTTTCTTTAATACATATTTATATAAATACGTATATATAAGCATATAAAAAAATTTCCCCTCTTTTTTTTTCATTATTTCTTTAATCATTTAACAAGAATATCTTCTAAACCAAAATTAGTTACTTGACGTACCATTTATGATTTTGGGGTAGGAGAAGCTACTTTAGCCAACTAACCTTGTTATTTTCCAAGATTCCATCAGGTCGATGGTCAAAAATCCATTCATTCATTTTGAGCATTTCATTCACGTCAACTTTTTTTCCCTTCACTTCACGGTCATTTGCATGGCATTTCGCGGTCAATTCCTTCGCTTCAAACATGATCATTCCCATGTCATTTCATTCAATCATTTCACGGCCATCCCAAACAATTCCGTGTTGATTCACGATCATTTCGAGGCATTTCACGGTCAATTCCGTTCACTTCATCACGGTCATTTGCATGCATTTCGCGGTCAATTCGCTTCAAACCATGATCATTCCCATGCATTTCACAGTCATTTCAAACAATTCCGTGTTGATTCACGGTCATTTCGAGGCATTTCACACGGTCAATTCCCTTCATTCACGGTTCAGTTTGCATGCATTTCGCGGTCAATTCGCTTCAAACCATGATCATTCCCATGCATTTCACAGTCATCCCAAACAATTCCGTGTTGATTCACAGTCATTTCGAGGCATTTCACGGTCAATTCCCTTCACTTCATCACGGTCATTTGCATGCATTTCATGGTCAATTCGCTTCAAACCATGATCATTCCATGCATGCATTTCATTCACGGTCATACCAAACAATTCCGTGTTGATTCACGGTCATTTCGAGGCATTTCACGGTCAATTCCTATCACTTCACGGTTAGTTGCATGCATTTCGCGGTCAATTCGCTTCAAACCATGATCATTCCCATGCATTTCACGGTCATCCCAAACAATTCTGTATTGATTCACGGTCATTTCGTGGCATTTCACGGTCAATTCCTTCACTTCATGGTTATTTGTATGCATTTCGCGGTCAATTCGCTTCAAACCATGATCATTCTCATGCATTTCACGGTCATCCCAAACAATTCTGTTCGTTGTTTGATTCACGGTCATTTCGAGGCATTTCACGGTCAATCCCCTCACTTACGGTCATTTGCATGCATTCCGCGGTCAATTCGCTTCAAACCATGATCATTCCCATGCATTTCACGGTCATCCCAAACAATTTTGTGTTGATTCACAGTCATTTCGAGGCATTTCACGATCAATTCCCTTCCCTTCATGGTCATTTGCATGCATTTCGCGGTCAATTCCCTTCAGTTCACGGTCATTTCCATGCATTTCACGGCCAATTCGCCTCACTTCACGGTCATTTTCATGTATATCACGGTCAATCCCGCCTATTACGTGTTTATTCACGGTCATTTCGTCACAATTCACGGTAATGCCTCTTCACTTCATGGTCATTTCGCGCATTTCGCGGTCCAATCGCTTCACTTCACGATCATTTCCATGCATTTCACGGTCATTCCCGCATATTCCGTGTTGATTCACGGTCATTTCGACGCATTTCACGGTCATACCCCTTCACTTCACGGTCATTTCGACGCATTTCACGGTCAATTCGCTTCACTTCACGATCATTTCCATGTATATCACGGTCATTCCCACATATTCCGTGTTGATTCACGGTCATTTCGACGCATTTCACGGTCATACCCCTTCACTTCACGGTTATTTCCGCGCATTTGACGGTCAATTCGCTTCACTTTACGATCATTTCCATGCATTTCACGGTCAATCCCGCATATTCCGTGTTGATTCATGGTCATTTTGACGCATTTCACGGTCATACTCCTTCACTTCACGGTCATTTCCGCGCATTTCACGGTCAATTCGCTTCATTTCACGATCATTTTCATGCATTTCACGGTCATTCCCGCGTATTCCGTGTTGATTCACGTCATTTTCGACGCATTTCATGGTCATACCCCTTCACTTCACGGTCATTCTCATGCATTTCACGGTCAATTCACTTCATTTCATGATCATTTTCATGCATTTCACGGTCATTCCCACGTATTCTGTGTTGATTCACGGTCATTTCGACGCATTTTACGGTCATACCCCTTCACTTTACGGTCATTTCGCCTCACTTCACGGTCAATTCGCCTCACTCCACGGTCATTTCCATGCATATCATGGTCATTCCCGCCTATTCCGTGTTGATTCACGGTCATTTTGGCGCATTTCATCGGTCAATTCCCTTCATTTCACATTCATTTCCATGCATTTCACGGTAAATTTGCTTCACTTCACGGTCATTTCCACGCATATCACAGTCATTCCCGCCTATTCCGTGTTGATTCACGGTCATTTCGGCGCATTTCACGGTCAATTCCCTTCATTTCACGGTCCTTTCCATGCATTTCACGGTCAATTCGCTTCACTTCACGGTCATTTCCATGCATTTCACGGTCATTCCGCCTATTCCGTGTTGATTCACGGTCATTTCGGCGCATTTCACGATCAATTCCCTTCATTTCACGGTCATTTCCATGCATTTCACGGTCAATTCGCTTCACTTCACGGTCATTTCCTAAACCCTAAACCCTAAACCTAAAACTAAACCTATAACATTAACCTAAACCTTTAACCTAAACTTATAACCTTAACCTAAACCTATTCTCAAATCCCAAAACCTTAACCTTTAACCTATAACCTAAACTTAAACCTTTAACCTATAACCTAAACGTATAACCTATAACCTAAACCTAAACCTAAACCTATAACCTAAACTTAAACCTTAACCTATTCTAAATTTCCTAAATCTATAACCTAAACCTAAACCTAAACCTTAGCCATTTCACGGTCAATTCACTTCACGATCATTTCCATGCATATCACGGTCATTCCCACATATTCCGTATTGATTCATGGTCATTTCGACGCATTTCATGGTCATACCCCTTCACTTCACGATCATTTCTGCGCATTTCACGGTCAATTCGATTCACTTCACGATCATTTCCATGCATTTCACTGTCATTCCCGCATATTTCGTGTTGATTCACGGTCATTTCGACGCATTTCACGGTCATACCCCTTCACTTCACGGTCATTTCGCCGCATTTCACGGTCAATTCGTTGAAATGACCGTGAATCAACACGAAATAGGCGGGAATGACCGTGAAGTGAAGCGAATTGACTGTGAAATGCATGGAAATGACCGTGAAATGAAGGGGCATGACCGTGAAATGAATGGGCATGACCGTGTTGATTCAAGGTCATTTTGACGCATTTCGCGGTCATACTGAAAAGGCCTAGCTATATGTCCTAGAGGGGGGGGGTGAATAGGACTATGCCAAATAAAACTTATAACAGTGGAATTAAAAATAATATGATAGCCAAAATAAATCACAATGCAGGAAAGTAAAACAACCTCAAAATTCAGATCTTGAGAGGTTGATACAAATGTTGTTCTAGGACAACCTTACACCAAAAACCAGAGTTTATGGTAAGGACAACCTTATTCTAGAAAGATCTTTGTATCAAATCTCAAACCAAAGAGGAATACAGAAATAAATACAAACTGAACTGAAATAAATTGTAATCACAAATGTATTGTTCTAGGGACAGCCATACACCATAAAAATGGCAGGACAACTTTGCTGGAACAACTTTAAAAGAAATTGAATATCAAGCTGATAAAGTAATAGTATAAAATAAATTCTAAACTATTACAAAATTCCCACAATGCTTGAATTAAATGATTACAACATTCCCACAACCTTGCATTCTTGAGACTTGTCTTGTGAGCAATACTTGTAGTCAAGGTTGATCTTTGAGTGAATCTTTGTACTTGTGAGCGCTTGTTGCTTGTTCATGAATGTTGATCTTTGAAAGAGCTTCACTTATGCAAATTATATAACAGTGATTTTGGCACCACAAATTTGACAACCGACAGGGATATAAACTATAGCACTTACACATACACCTTCACTTCACCCCCATTTCCCTAAACCTTAATATACACCCTGACCTAAACCTATTCTTAAATCCCAAAACCTATAACCTAAACCTAAACTTAACATAAACCTATAACCTATAACCGAAACCGAAACCTATAGCCTAAACTCAAACACAAACCCGAACCCGAACCCGAACCCGAATTCCTAAACCTAAATCTATACTTATAACCTAAACATATTCTCAAATTCCAAAACCTATAACTACATCCTAAACCTTAACCTAAACCTATAACCTATAACCTAAACATATAACCTAAACTCAATTCCCTAAACCTTAACCTACAACCTAACCTAAACCTATACTTATAACCTAAACCTATTCTCAAATCTAAATCTACAACCTAAACCTAAAACGAAACCTATAACATTAACATAAACCTTTAACCTAAACTTATAACCTTAACCTAAACCTATTCTCAAATACCAAAACTTAAACCTTTAACCTATAACCTAAACCTAAACCTTTAACCTATAACCTAAACGTATAACCTATAACCTAAACCCAAACCTAAACGTATAACCTGTAACCTATAACCTAAACCTAAACCTTAACCTATTCTCAATTCCTTAAATCTATAACCTATAATCTATAACATAAACCTAAACCTAAACCTTAGCCTAAACCTATAACCTATAACCTATAATCTAAACCTATTCTTAAATCCCTAAACTTGAAATGCACAGAAATGATAGTGAAGTGAAGCGAATTGACCGTGAAATGCACATAAATGATCGTGAAGTGAAGCGAATTGACCGTGAAGTGAATGAAATGGATTTTCAACCATCAACCTGATGGAATCTTGAAAAATAACCAGGTTGGTTGGCTAAAGTAGCTTCTCCTACCCCAAAATCATATAGGGTACGTCAAGTAACTAATTTTGGTTTAGAAGATATTCTTGTTAAATGAATAAAGAAAAAAATGAAAAAAAAAAAAAAAGAGAGAGAGAGAAAATTTTATATGCTTATATATATATTAGAGAAAATTGTCGGTAGAATGAAGTTCTCCATGTAAAAAAAATAAAATAATAAAAATAAAATAAAATAAAAAATTCATAGGCTGGCACAGACTACAGTTATGGCTACGGTTATAATCCGGAGCTATAGCTTTCGATGCCATCGATGACATCGAACACTAATCGATGACATCGAGCTTAAGTTGTCGATAACATCGAAGGTCTTTCGATATGTACTTCGATATATCGACTATCTGTCGATTAATCGAAAAACGTCCAAAACTGTCCAGCGAGTTTGCCTCAAAAATCCTGCAATTTTCGATTAATCGAATGTCTTTCAATTAATCGAAAAAGGTATTTTATCATTAGCTACGGATTATAACCGTAGCCATAACTGTAGTCTGTACCACTCTATGAAATTTTATTTTTTTTTATTTTTTTTTTACATGGAGAACTTTATTCTACCTACAATTTTCTCAAATACATATTTATATAAATATGTATATATAAGCATATAAAAAAAAAATCTCTCTTTTTTTCATTTTTTTCTTTATTCATTTAAAAAGAATATCTTCTAAACCAAACTTAGTTACTTGATGTACCCTATATGATTTTGGGGTAGGAGAAGCTACTTTAGCCAACTAACCTAGTTATTTTCCAAGATTCCATCAGGTCGATATTCTCAATTTAAGATGGTGGCCCACCTCCTCCAATTCAGATCCTCCACCAGATGATGAAACTGGCCTTCTCTCTATTGACTCATCAAATGACATATCCTCGCGTTTGTCATCATCTCATACCCCATTGTTCATGCAGATTAAGCCTTTCGAACGGTGGATGGTGGTCCATCTCCACTTCAAATCCTTCACCTAATGATGACACAAACCCTTTCTCTATTGACCGATGCAATATCACATCCTCCAGTCCATTATCATATTCTTCTTCGAGCCCTTCGATCAATGGAGATTCTTTACCAGATGATGATGAACAGTCATTCTCGATTGACCCATACAACAACACGCCCTCCATCTTATCACCATCTCCTCCCCCTTCTTCATTTAAATCGAGTTTCTCGATCAGCAAATGGTGGCCCACCTCCTCCACTTGAAACCCTTTCCCAGGCAATGAGATTCTGGTTGGTAGTTAAAAAGTCTATAACTGGACCAGGGGTTAGGATCATCGTAGTTGAGACATCTGCAGAAGGAACCGCTGGAATTGTCATCTAGAAGTCATGAGCATGGTGAAAATTATAGATCGTTGCCTAAATGAACGACAAATAAAGACTAAAAACTGCTACAGAGAAAAGTCATTCTCATATTCATTGACAAACCACCTTAAGTGGTGCAGAAACTAGAGTGAAACCCTCGACAACCAGTGACACCACCTCCCAATTCGGTGAAGTTCCTCACGTCATCGGAAGTGAAGAGAATTGATCGTGAAATGCATGGAAATGGTCGTGAAGTGAAGAGAATTGATTGTGAAATGCTTGGAAATGGCCGTGAAGTGAAGTGAATTGACCGTGAAGTGCGTTGAAATGACCATGAATGTAAACGGAATTGCTGGATATGATCGTGAAATGCATGGAAATGGCCGTGAAGTGAAGAGAATTGACCGTGAAGTCCTTCGAAATGGCCGTGAAGTGAAGTGAATTGACCGTGAAGAACGTGGAATTGACCGTGAATGAACACGGAATCGCCGAGAATGACCGTGAAATGCTTGGAAATGATGGTGAAGTGAAGTGAATTGACGGCGAAGTGCATGCAAATGGCGTGAAGTGAAGTGAAGCGATTGACCTTGAAGTGCGTCGAATTGATCGTGAATGAACATGGAATCGCCGGGAATGACCGTGAAATGCATGGAAATGACGGTGAAGTGCGTGGAAATGGCCGTGAAGTGAAGTGAATTGACCGTGAAGTGCGTCGAAATGATCGTGAACGTAAACAGAATTGTCAGATATGACCGTGAAATGCTTGGAAATGGCCGTGAAGTGAAGAGAATTGACCGTGAAATGCTTGGAAATGGCTGTGAAGTGAAGTGAATTGACCGTGAAGTACGTCGAAATGACCGTGAATCAACACGGAATAGGCGGGAATGACCGTGAAATGCATGGAAATGATCGTGAAGTGAAGCGATTGGACTACGAAATGCGCGGAAATGACCGTGAAGTGAAGGGGCATGACTGTAAATTGTGCCGAAATGACCGTGAATCAACACGGAATAGGCGAGAATGACTATGATATGCATGGAAATGACCGTGAAGTGAGGTGAATTGGCAGTGAAATGCATGGAAATGACCGTGAACTGAAGGGAATTGACCGTGAAATGCATGGAAATGATCGTGAAGTGAAGGGAATTGATGTGAAATGCATGGAAATGACCGTGAATCAACACGGAATTGTTTGGTATGACTGTAAATTGCATGTGAATGATCATGGTTTGAAGCGAATTGACCGTGAAATGCATGCAAATGACCGTGAAGTGAAGGGAATTGACCGTGAAATGCCTCGAAATGACCGTGAATCAACACGGAATTGTTTGGGATGACCGTGAAATGCATGGGAATGATCATGGTTTGAAGCGAATTGACCGCGAAATGCATGCGAATGACCGTGAAGTGAAGGGAGTTGACCGTGAAATGCCTTGAAATGACCGTGAATCAAATTGTTTGGGATGACCGTGAAATGCATGGGAATGATCATGGTTTGAAGCGAATTGACCGCGAAATGCATGCAAATGACGTGAAGTGAAGGGAATTGACCGTGAAATGCCTCGAAATGACCGTGAATCAACACGTAGTTGTTTGGGATGACCCTAAAATGCATGGGAATGGTCATGGTTTGAAGCGAATTGACCGCGAAATGCATGCAAATGACCGTGAAGTGAAGAAGGAATTGACCATGAAATGCCTTAAAATGACTGTGAATCAACACGGAATTATTTGGGATGACCGTGAAATGCATGGAATGATCATGGTTTGAAGCGAATTAACCGCGAAATGCATGCAAATGACCGTGAAGTGAAGGGAATTGACCGTGAAATGCCTCGAAATGACCATGAATCAACACGGAATTGTTTGGGATGACCATGAAATGCATGGGAATGATCATGGTTTGAAGCAAATTGACCGCGAAATGCATGCAAATGACCGTGAAGTGAAGGGAATTGACCATGAAATGCCTCGAAATGACCGTGAATCAACACGGAATTGTTTGGTATGACCTTAAAATGCATGGGAATGATCATGGTTTGAAGCGAATTGACCGCGAAATGCATGCAAATGACCGTGAAGTGAAGGGAATTGACCGTGAAATGCCTCGAAATGACTGTGAATCAACATGGAATTGTTTGGGATGACCGTGAAATGCATGGGAATGATCATGGTTTGAAGCGAATTGACCGCGAAATGTATGCAAATGACCGTGAAGTGAAGGGAATTGACCGTGAAATGCCTCGAAATGACCGTGAATCAACACGGAATTGTTTGGGATGACCGTGAAATGCATGGGAATGATCATGGTTTGAAGCGAATTGACCGCGAAATGCATGCGAATGACCGTGAAGTGAAGGGAATTGACCGTGAAATGCCTCGAAATGACCGTGAATCAACACGGAATTGTTTGGTATGACCTTGAAATGCATGAGAATGATCATGGTTTGAAGCGAATTGACCGCGAAATGCATGCAAATGACCGTGAAGTGAAGGGAATTGACCGTGAAATGCCTCGAAATGACTGTGAATCAACACGGAATTGTTTGGGATGACCGTGAAATGCATGGGAATGATCATGGTTTGAAGCGAATTGACCGCGAAATGCATGCAACTGACCATGAAGTGAAGGGAATTGATCGTGAAATGTCTCGAAATGACCGTGAATCAACACGGAATTGTTTGGTATGACCGTGAAATGCATGGGAATGATCATGGTTTGAAGCGAATTGACCGCGAAATGCATGCAAATGACCGTGAAGTGAAGGAATTGACCGTGAAATGCCTCGAAATGACCGTGAATCAACACGAAATTGTTTGGGATGGCCGTGAAATGCCTGGGAATGATCATGGTTTGAAGTGAATTGACCGCGAAATGCATGCAAATGACTGTGAAGTGAAGGGAATTGACCATGAAATACCTCGAAATGACCGTGAATTAACACGGAATTGTTTGGGATGACCGTTAAATGCATGAGAATGATCATGGTTTGAATTAAGTGAATTGACCGCGAAATGCATGGGAATGATCATGGTTTGAATGAAATGGATTTTTGACCATCGACCTGATGGAATCTTGAAAAATAACAAGATTAGTTAGCTAAAGTAGCTTCTCCTACCCCAAAATCATATGGTACGTCAAGTAACTAATTTTGGTTTAGAAGATATCCTTGTTAAATGATTAAAGAAATAAATGAAAAAAAAAGAGGGGAAAAAAATTTTATATGCTTATATATATGTATTAAAGAAAATTGTAGGTAGAATAAATTTCTCCATGTAAAAAATAAAAATAAAAAATAAAATTTTCATAAACTGGCACAGACTACAGTTATGGCTACGGTTATAATCCGTAGCTAAAGGTAAAAATACCTTGGCTTTTGATATATAAAAAATTGTAGGATTTTTTAGGAAAACTCACTGGACAGTTTTGGACCATTTTCGATATATCGAAAGACCTTGGATATATCGAAGTACATTTCAATAGACTTTTGGATTATTATTTATTATTTATTATTATTATTATTATTTTAAAATTTTTTGCTGGTGTAATCCCACCGCTTTTTATGGGTCCTATTATGAGGTATGTGTTATATCCAAATCGTCCATATTTTTGGAGAACTCGTATTAAGGCTTGAGATGAAAAATAAGACAGATCTAGCTATCAAGTGGACCACACCGTTAAAGGCTGTGGATGATTGAATGTCTACCATTGAAACCCTTTTACGGGTCACAGAAGTTTTGGATCATTATGAAACTTGTTTTTCCTCTTCATCCTGGTCTTTGTGACCTTATGAATAGATTGGATGGAAAATAAATGTTACGGTGGGCCTTACAAAATTTTTAACGGTGAAAATCATTTTTCTGCTTCTTTGGGGGTGTGGTCCAGTTGATCTTTGGATATGATTTTTTTTTTAGATAATGGTCCGAAATGATCTCGAAATATGGATGAACGATGTGGGTATAATAAATACATAACTGTGGGGGCCATGTAACTTTGATATCTTTTGAACCGTTCGTACAACTCGGAGTTCGAGGAGCGTCAGCGCTCGTCTTCCCGCTTGAAGGAAAAAGCAGGGGCATTTTCGACCTTTGGAATGGCATCCGTACAGCTTAGCGTATTCTCGCAATGAAAATTGAGGTGGGCTTATTCTCCTAAATGGGCCATAAATGTGTCGTATTCTCACAAATTTCTCTTATCAATTCAATATATGTGTATGTATTTGAGATGATGACAACAATGACCATGAAAGAGTAGCAATCCAATATATATGTATATGTATATGTATTTAAGATGATGACAGGGATGACAATGAAAGAGTAGCAATCCAGAATGTAATTGATTGCACGGGAAAAAAAAATAATAAACTAAATGGTCGTTGGGTGCAGAGAGATAGATACTTGGATGATGTGGACCACATGGGTGTGTGAGGGTACCCATCGTCAAAGGCATTTACAAGATGGGGGTGAGAAAATGGTTCATTTCCTGGTTGACTACTCCTTCTCTATGCAATAAGAGTTAGATGGAAAAAGAAAAGGTGGTCCTCCAAAGATGCCCATGTCTTTGCTTTGGCTCGACCTTCCATGTTCAAAATGCCATGATGATCATGGATGATGGATGATGATGATGCATCATCCATACAAGGAATTAAAGGATTTCATCCAGCTAGACCTGGTCCTCAAAAATGGCCTCGACTCTAATGCACTTTCTCCATTCAAACATGTATGAAGATGCATCGAAAGCTATAACCCCCCCTAGTTGGACTACATTAAGGAGGGAGTTCTTGAAGGATTGGGAGAGTTGATACTCGGGTAGCTTATGTTGCTTCATACTCAGGCACTCAGGAATTATACACATGGCACATATATTTACTTAAATTGAACCGACTTAAGCATGTGACCTACTGTTAGTAAGTCATATTCTTGAAATAAGATTGATTGAATAGTCCTAACTGCTGATTTTGGACTACTCACGTGCATGAGTCCACCTGTCAGATGATCATCGATGCTGATTGGTGGGATTTTCTTTCTCATTGCATGTTGGGGAATGATGATACACTCTTGGAAGTTTGAGCTGCGTGGGGCCAGCTTTTTGTGTGAGTGCAATCCAACCCATCCATTAGATCGTCACCTGAATGTTAGGCCCGTATACAAAAATCCAATCTGAACGTAACTCAGGTGGACCACACCAAAGGGAGCAACCGTGGATCTGAGGAAGTCGGCTGAGGGGATATATATAGATATATATATTCTCAGGAATGAGTGGCTAGATATATATATATATATATATATATATATATATATATATATCTATATATATATATATATATATATAGATATATATATATATATCCAAACACTACAGAGATACTCACCACCATATAGAGAATCAGAGAAATCGTCAAGACATGTCCAAAATATCTAATGACAAAATATATATAGGTTTTTATGTGTGTTGTGTGCATTCGCATCTGGTGGCCCAATAAATGTTTTATGTGTGATTGGTGATTGCTCTGTGTTGGTCCCAAAATGAGTTTTGTACAGGATTCTTGAGATGTAAGATGAACAGGAAAACTCACACCAGATGCATGGTTTGGATTCAACAAACATATCATGGGTGGGACACACACTGCTCGAATGTACGGTAATTACCATTAGTCGCGTGGGATCATCATTGTCGGGAGGACTTCTTTACAACGGCCTGGATTGTAATCCTCAAAAGTCGTCCAACCAGTGTTTGGAAATATCGAACCGGCGTGATTTCCGGATACGGACATACACAGTAGGGCCAAACAAACAAATGAAAGGTGATCTTGTATGTATGTGCCACGTGTACAGAGATGGGTTGCTTTATATATACTATTTCGTTAATTAATTATTACTGTAGTAATTTTGATTCTAATAAATAAATATAAGTTCCAAGTCATAAAGGAATCCCTCAACACTAGCTTCTATAATCGAGTAAATCTCTATTTATTTTTAAGCTCGTGTTATTACCATACTAACATAAGTTTACGTAAGTTGAAGTTCGCCATGGTTTGGTGATCTTGTCTATTGATCAACGATCGGGCCATCTGATCAATAGTCTGGATCAACAGACCACCCATAAAAATTCACGGACCGAGGATAAACCTCCATGTAATCTCCGAATCTCAGCTCACCAGTGAAAAAATAAAGAAAGACAAGAAATTTAGCACCGTGGACCCCACCTTTTATCCAGCTGTTTTTATGAAAGAAGATAAACTTTGTTTTGCAACTTAGACTTGCATGTGGGGAGACCGAATTTCAGGACGAAAATACCCTTCTTTTCCATACTCTTTTCACTGCATTGCTTTCAGCGTTGCTTTCACTCCTCTTAATGAAAAAAATAGATGCTTCCAGCCCTACACTCTCTTGGAACGAAGAACTGAAGTATAAAGGATTTTCTTCTTATTTTCCTGACTGAAATTTCTGTGAAGCATCTAGATATCCATCTAGATATCGTCATTCTACATTTGCCATTTTTCATCTTGGCTAGGGTTACGTGAAATCCCACGAACTGGTTGCATCTCCTTGAAAAGGTTCAAAATATTCCCTCACTCCAAAGCACCGCTCTTCAACCTGCATTTGACCGGTACTACGGCAGTCGGAGGTACATATCTTGAAAAAAAACGCTACACTCGTACAATGGCATTACATGCGAAGTTTGGCCAATTCCATGTGTTAGGCTTAGTCAATTTCATGCGTTAGGCTTAGTTAATTTTATGCATTGATCAATTGAATCCATGTCAAACTCGCTCAATTCAATTTGAAGCTCACTCAATTCCATGTTAGGGCTCACTTGATCTCATGCTAGGCTTGCTGAATTCCATGTTTACCTGCTTAATTTCATGCTAGGATCGCTCAATTTAATGTTTGCCCTGCTTAATTTCATGGTAGATAAGGTCAATTTAATGTTTGTCTCGATAAATATCATGCTAGGATCGCTCAATTTAATGTTTACCCAACTTAATTTCATGGTAGATAAGGTCAATTTAATGTTTGCCACGATAAATTTCATGCTAGGATCGCTCAATTTAATGTTTGCCCAGCTCAATTTAATGTTTGCCCAGCTTAATTTTATGGTAGATAAGGTCAATTTAATGTTTACCTCGATAAATATAATGTCAGGATCGCTCAATTTAATGTTTGCCTCAATTTAATTTTGGAAAGATGTTGTATTATACGATGTATTAATTTTATTATATATATCGTTGAATATACATTGTATGAGGTTTACAGTAATCTTGGAGTGCAGAAAATTTTCATGTCTGTGCATTTCAGTCCGAGTTCCTTCTCTAATCACGCTGGCCTTGGGAGGGTTGATCCGAGGGATGGGTTGACTGCAAAAGGGTCGATTAAAAGTATGTTGGGTTATCTTGCTGGTACTGAAATCATTTTGTCAGCCAGCAAGATAACCCAATATAGTTTTAATCGGCCCTTTTGCAATCAATTCATCCCTCGGATCAACCCTCTTAAGGCTATCGTGATTAGAGAAAGAACTCGGACTGAAATGCACAAACATGGAAATTTTGGTGCATGGGTGGATGTATAACATACTTTGTAATTTTTGTGGATGATGAAATGAACTTTATACTTTGTTCCACTGTATTTCCAGTTTGGCCCACTCAATTTTCAGTTTGTCCTGCTTAATTTCCACTTTAGCCTGCTCGATTTCCAGTTTGGCCCGCTCAATTTTCAGTTTTTCCCACTAAATTTCCAGTTTGTCCCCTCAATTTCCAATTTGTCCCGCTCAAGATGCAGTTTGTCCCGCTCAATTTGCAATTTGTCCCGCTCAATTCCAGATTGGCCCGCTCAATTTCCAGTTTTGCCCGCTCAATTTCCAGTTTGGCTTGCTCAATTTCCAGTTTGTCCCGCTTAAATTCCAGTTTTGCCCGCTCGATTTCCAGTTTGTCCCACCAATTTCCAATTTTGCCTGCTCAATTTCCAGTTTAGCCCGCTCAATTTCCAGTTTGTCCTGCTCAAATTCCAGTTTGGCCCACTCAATTTCCAGTTTGGCTCGCTCAATTTCATGCTTGCCCCCCTCAATTTCTACTTTCCGAAATTCCTCCATGCTACAAGTTCTCCTGCTGCAAATATGAAGGCCAGGTATTGTTGTCGGTCGCAGAATTTGGTCAGGTGTTGTCTTCATCTACTACTTTGAAGATTTTCTTTTCTATTTTCATATTCTTTTTAGGTGTTGACATGAGCTGTCGGTCCTTCATTATTTAATCGAGTTTTGTCATATGACATGGTTCCATTGATTTACAATTCACTAATAATGTGTCATTGTATTGGTTTTCAGATAATGGCTGCAAGAATCATGTGCTCTTTTAGCTGGGAGTTAGAATTTGAAAACAAGCGATACTCTTATACAGGTGGAACATCAAAACAAATGACGCTACGTCTCGAGACTACGTACGAGGAGCTTTGATCTAGAATTTACAAGATTATTAAGAGCGGACCAAAAGATTATGATATTAGGATGAAAGTATCGAATCCTTGCACTAACGAATTAATGCCTCCAATCGAAATTGAAGACGACGATAACGTTAAAGAGTTCTTGTCTTACCAGTTTGAGCATTCAGATAAATTCATCCCGTTAGTCATCGAAACGATGCAACACATCAATACCACAACATATGTGGACAGTGTGGCTGAGAAGTATGGCGTGGAATTCAAATACAATCCTTTTCCATTACAAGTGGTAGTAAGCAATGATCAATTACCCGAGCCGCCACAAACATCAAACGTCATGACTAGCCAAGTCAGTGGTGCACTTGACATTAACAGTAATTATGAATACAAAACACTGCTGTTAGCATCAACAGTAGATCTGTCATCATCATCCACCATCCCATTTATGCGTGTAAGCGACATTCCGCTTCGAGACTTTCCCGAAACATCAAACCTCATGACTCGTCAAGTTCTCGCGCCGTTTAATGATGATGCACTCACCAATGCAAAAATGCTGGAATATACTGATTTGTTATGTGAATCGACCGATATAGCTATTGGGCAAACGTTTAAGAACAAGAGTTTGTGCCAGTATGTTTTGAGCCAATTTGCAATTCAAAATAATTTCCAATATAGAATAATATACTCAAATTCGAGCAGATTTACCGTTGTGTGCTTCGAAGATGCATGCGAATGGAGGGTTCATGCATCTCGGGTGAATGATACAGGTATATTCAAAATACGGACTTATACATCAAAACATACGTACGGCATGGCATGGATGAAGAGCGATCACCGGCAAGCCAGCAGTAAGCTAGCGTTTGATCTGGTTATTAGCCGCATTGAACAACGTCTAGGGTTGAGGCCACGTGATATTATCTTCACCATGCAAGAGAAATATAATATTCGTATCAGTTATTGGAAGGCATGGAAAGCTAGGGAGCTTGCAATTAATCACGTGATGGGGTCTTACGAAGACTCTTACAATCATCTCCCTTTGTATTTGCATGAGTTGAGGAGGGCCAACCCAGGGACAATTACTATCGTGCTTATTAACCAACAGACTTGCAGGTTCGAGAGATGTTTTGTAGCTATCGGACAATGCATTCGAAGTTTTCAGAAATCATTGCGGAGGGTATTGGTTATTGACGGGACACACTTAAAGGGCAAATACAAGGGTGTTTTATTCATCGCCACGGCTTTAGATGAGGACAATCATATATTTTCAGTTGCATTTGGAATCGAGGAATCAGAAAACAGCAGTAGTTAGAATTGGTTCTTTACCCACCTTAACAATGTGTTAGGGTCTGTGGAGGATCTTGTCATTATATCTGACCGACATAAAGTCTAATGAAAGAGGTTCCCCAAGTCTTCCCACGTGCAATCCATGGGTATTGCGCGTACCACATTTACAGAAACTTGGTGGACACTTTAAAGGACAAGTCGTTGGAGATGTATTACTGGATGGCTGTGAAGACTTGTAGGAGAGCTGAATTTGAAAAAATAATGCATGATATCGAAATGGTCAATCCTCCAGTACATGCATGACTGACAGAAATTGGGTACGAGAGATGGGCATCTTCGCACTTTCCAGGAAGAAGATTCAATTTGGTCACGACAAACATTTCTGAGTGCGTTAATGCCCTTTTCAAAGAAGCTATAACGCCTTGAAAATCGGGGGTCGAGCATAAACTCTATTCCCGAGTTCCAACGCATCACTTATGTAACATAGATAATGATGATTGAATGTTGTTCATATTAGTGCAATAAACATGAGTGAGATTATACCAAAACAATATATCATACTCCAGAGACAGTTAAATTACGCAAGCGGAAGACTGTGATAGATATATAAAATATATAAACTGTTGTAGTTTCCAGAGTATGAACATGTTACCAGGTTAAAGATAGACATGTATACACCAAAAATGAACAAAAAGAATATACATGGGTGTTCCAAAAGTGTAAACTAAAGTAATCCCTGTACTCCCGTCGATCAGAAGATGGTCTACATAGACCCGCCTGATAGCTGTATAAGGAGAAACCCTCATCCTCATCAAAAAAGTCCGGCTCCGCTTTGTAAGCATCGCCATCATCTGAAACTCAAACAGGGTTTGGTTGGTGTGTGCAACACCGTCCCGTAACGTGGGAGTGAGTGATCAACTCAGTGGAACAATAAAGCAAAGGTTAACATGTTATCAATTCAACAAGCGGTAATGATAAAGCAGTAAATTACACATCCCTCAGTACTCTTATTAATGCAAGTATGGTATATATGTATGATGCATGCCCTCGCCTACGCTCCCTCAGCGACTCCTTCTTACGATCGCGGCATGCCACACTCTCTCAGTGCTTGACCATCAACACCAAACGCACACGTAATGCGGTGCATGAATGTGATTACTAAGTTCCTTATTAGTCATTTTCATACAGCAGGATTGGAAAACTAAGGTACCTCCCTTATATCACTTTCCAAACAAGGATCCATTCTAGGTCGTCAGTCCTAGTACATCTCATACGATATTGCGGTTCTAGGTTGCTGCAATGGGCTCGTTGCAAAATCAGTACAGGCCTAGTGTATACTCTGATTACTACGGAAAGGCTCGTCGCCTCTACGCAGGTTCAGAGTATGCTCGAGGTCACTACACAGGGCTCGTCACCAAATCAGTGTAGGTCGACAGCTCGAATACAGTGTCCCATACCACTGTATTAGGGTCACGAGTCTGGGTTGCTCACTGGTCACTACGGGGAGGCTCATCGCCCCAGCGTAGACCGACAGCTCGACCACAGTGTCCCATACCACCATGTCCGGCTCATGAGTCTTAGCGGATCGAGGTACCAAGGTTAACGGGATTTCACTGGTAAGTTTGGTACCTTAGGTTCAAGCAGTAGCATCCAAACATGGTGAACATACAATGGTCAATCGGGTTATTAGACAAGTTTGACTGGTACGAGCGTACGCTGAAGTAACCGACAAGGTACCACTGTCGACAACCACGTACGACTCAGACTCATCGAACGTGTGTTTTGTGGCGAAATAACTTTAGCCACAAAATCAAGGCCTGTTACCGATTGCCTGGACTATACAATAGCCCCAATCATATTCAATTACAACAAAATATCCTAGAAGATAGTTAAAGCAGTTATGAATCAAGATTGCAAATCATATAATCAAAGGTCCAATAATGTCCGTTTTAGGGCTGCCAGGGCTGTTGCACGGAATCGTTACACCACTCCCCCATCACCCTTCACGGCTTTGTTTTTGTTGCCTTTGATGGAATACAACTTAAACATGGAATACAATTTACACAGACACTATAATATACGGTATGAAGGAAATCATACACATAGGTAAAGTAGTTGAGAATCATATCTCAACACCCTTATACAGTGCAATTTACTAACTACTTACTCATTCAGACAATTTTACAAACACTTAGACTACACCTTCCAACATACCCGTAATATGCTAGGTAAAACACCTGTCGTAGCGAATCCTTTCACAAAGGATTTGCCACATGAACCACGATCATGCATTCACGACCAATAGTCATGGCAAGCATAAATCATAGTTCCATATTCATTCGAACATTTCTACAAACACTTAGGCTACACGTTATAACATACACAACGTATGTTGGGATAACATGTATTAGGTTAATCCGTTCACACAGAAGTTGATACACATGCATCTAGCATACATAGATAGCAATTAATCATGGCAAGCACAAATCCGTATTTCATACGTATATGGTATTTTCTACAAATACGAGGAATACAGTATATTCAACATAGTTAACGTATATCTGAAAAACGAAACGGACAGCACTTTGTGCATGTGCAATAGCATCCACATCAGTAATATATCATTAACTGACATTGAAAGCCTTGAAAACCATAACCTATACGTTTAAAGTCTGCACCTTATGTCGTAGACGCGAAACGAAATCAGTTTAGACACTGAGTCTCTGTCAACAGCACCACAACAACCTACAGCAGGGAATAGGTTAGCTATTCCACCATCTGTTCTATTTGAATCTCTACAACATGTTAGGGTTAGGATTTCTTACCCAAATACGGCGTTGGAAACACCGAAAGAACTACACGGGAGTGGTGTTTCAGCAGGTGGATTAGCAAGAAAGAATCCCAGGAAGAATCCCCACTTCTCTCTCTCTCTTTCTCTCTCTTTTCTTTCTTCTCTCTCCTAGGGTTTCCCAAATTCGTATGGGATGAGAGAGTGAGGGCTTAAGGCCCATATATAGGCCCAAAACTGATGGGAATGGCCCCAGGGCAAAGGTATACTTAGGTTATGTCCAAAACCAGTCTGTTTCGACTCAACGGAGCATTTCTGGAGCCCCCCTTGAGCCAAAGGTCGGACTTAACCTCACTGACCATGGATCTAGGTCGAGTTAATTTTTCGTTTCAGTCGGGTTTCCAGATCGCACGTGGCGGACCAGTTTCAGTTCAACGGTCCACGATCATCGATCAGGGGCACAAGTACACTGACCTGTGTATGAAATTTCTCCTGATCCGAGGGAGTATTTGGGTTAGATTCTGATGGTCTAATTGCTTATATTCGGCCCGCAAGCGACAAGTCTCAGATTCAAATTAATTTCTAAAGGAAACCACGTTTTCTCACACTCTTCGCTCCAGGTTCAAGCGAATAGCCTCGGGACACTATCTGGAGTTGATTTCCGAGAGGGTTGTCAAGTCCAGCAAGGCGGTCCTGAATATATAATTTCGTAATAATCGGACTTTCGACGTGCGGTCCAGATCCGATACGGAATTTCAATGTGCTCCCGAGAGCAACTGGGTAATGAGATTGATCCTAGATTTTAGAATATCCTAGCGTCACTGATTCTACAAGTTTTAGTTCTTACAGATCGTATTTAAAGTGGATCAAGCAGATTTCGTAGCTAATCTAGGTTAGCACTTAGTTAATTTTGTCAAATTCCTAAAGGATTTGATCCTGAGTGGTTTCTGCCCGAGGTGATACTCGGGTTTTTGTATGGATTTTTAAAGTATTGTTCTTCATCACCTAAACTTTAGGATTCCTGCCTAATATGAAAGTACTTAAAAACATTTAAAGAACAAGGTGGTGAAAGGTGAAATGAGAGATTTGGAAGGAAATGGGTTAAAAAGAGATTTTGGCCTTCGGGATTGAGTTTTGAGAAATTAATAAGGTGTTAGGATCAACTCATTGCCTAAGGACGTCTAATTCCAAGTAGCAAAAATCTGGGGTGTTACAGAAGCACGCGAATACCCCGTTACAAAATTGATAGAGGCAGTAATATTGAAGATACAGGAATTGTTTTACAAGAGACGAGAATCTACGGCATCATTTGTGGGTCTATTGACACCATGGGCGGAGAAACAGTTAAAGGATATCATGCAGAAGGCGCGAGATGTTCGCTGCCATGCTATTTCTCGAGATTAGTACTATGTCGTTGGAAATTATAATGATACGATGAAGCTTAATGAGTTTTCATGTACATGTCGTGAGTTTGGCGTGAAGGGGTACCCTTATATGCATGTCCTGTCAGCCTGCATAAGCTACAATCTTTCTCACTACTCATACTGCTCCCCATTCTACACGGCGCATAATTATCTGGCCACGTATAACGAATTGGTGTATCCAGTAAGCGACAATAGCGAGTGAAAAATTTCAGCGGGGATGAAGGAGTATTGTAAACCCCCAAGACAGAGGAAGTCAGCTGGAAGACCCAAAAAGCTTAGAATTTCATCGTGTGGAGAGGAATAAAAAACAGTAAAGTGTGGGCGATGCAAACAAACCGGGTATAATCTTCGGTCGTACAAGTTTTCAATACCAGGTGTACAGCATATCGTGTAATTTATGTACTTTGGATGATACATAGTTTGTAATTATGCCACATATTCAATTTATGAGTAATTTCTAACAACCTGCATACCAAAGTACTTGTAGCTATGGTAGCCTACTCGATAAAGCAATAGAAGTTGTCCAACGAGTAGTAAATAAAGCAGGTATCCACCAAAAAAGAGGAATGAGGTGAAAAAGCATATAAAAGAATGAACTATTATAAATACCTCTCTTTTGTCATATCGCTCAATCTGGGAGCGAGATTGCCGTGGCATAATGCACATCATTGAAATCCATCAACATTTGAAAGGTAAATGAAATTGAGAACATGCAACATAACATGAAGTGCTTTGAATGATGTGTAGTGCATAAATAAATTTCATCATAACACCACATACTGTAATCAAAATAAGTACCCCATGTTTGGGCACTAAAATCAATGTCCCCTGCATCAGTCAAAGTAAAATTCACGCCATTATCTAAAGAAACAGTTTGAAAATAATATCCAATAGGCTTGGCATCCCAAAAAGATACTTGATGCATAAGCCAACATACATGACTAAATCCAGTTTAGCTAGACGGACCGCCATCCGGTGGAGCGACATCATCACGCCGGCATGTGATTGTGGCAATAAGGGTGTCAATCTTACGCTCGACCCGTTCGATACCCTTCTGGATGGCCTCAGAAAGTCGCTCCAGTCACGTAAGTCGTCTGTCCTGCTCATCCATGTGCCTAACAATGAATGCTCTACCGTTACGGTATGGCATCCTTCGACTGGTATGACCATATGAGGGTCGTGGCACCTCACGCTTCTCTCCCTCTGTAGGATAGTCGGTGTCGGCTACCTCTGTTTTAGCCGCGTCCGTCTCTGCAGCCTTTGTCTCCACTGCCTCTACTTTTGTCTCTCCCTTAAAATCTTCACTGCGCCTTACTGATGTCGATGCCCCTTTCATCCCCAATTTCATGCACTTGATGTTGTTTTTTGTAAACATTTTCATGGGTCTGGGTTGATCAGTGGTGGGCATCAAGCCAACATGACGGGAGAGTAAACATAATAGGTGTGGGAATGGAATAGTCGTGCTTCTCGTGGTCGCTATGCAGTCGGCAATTAATTGAGTAATGATGGTGGGCAAACACAGAGGAATACTATGACAGATGCTGTATAGAATATCTAACATATCTGAAGTAATGCCAGACTTGTTCGAGTCCCTCGGATAAACATTCTTGCAAAAGATACTATGTAGCACCTTGTACTTGTCTTCTAGGTGCGTTGCTCTCAGTGCATTACCCTTATGCCACTAAACATTCTGTCTGTTACAAAAATACTTCGTCATTTCTATCCGTACATCTGGGTCATCAATGTCGTGATCAGTTAAGCCTCGAGATGTGGCTGGAATCCCTAAAAGATGTGCAACTACCCCAGGATCAATAGTGGTGGAGGTCTCTCCAATGGTCACCTGAAATGAAGCAAGGTGCATTACCGGCGAGTGACAGTATGATAGAAATATGATCACTTGCTCGTTTCTAACCGTCCCTCCAAAATCTAAGAGGTTACTCCACCCAACATTCTCCAAAATCCGTGGAATCCCAAATTGCTGGATGCACGCTCGATCGACCTTTTTCTCATATACTATTTTTTGAACGTCATATTTGTCGTACATGCTCGCAGGAGGAGGAACCTGTGGGATCAATTGTTCTAGTTGGATTGATGAAGGGGGATCCTAAATTGGAGCACTCCTTTGAGTACGAGCTCGCATAGCCGGCGATTCGGTCGAGGAAGTCCGTTCCTCTACCCGTTCCGATCTAGGTCTTGATCGAAATTTTGTACGATCTCCCCTGGATGACTCTCCAACCATAGCCTTTTTTCCTTTATCCTTAGACATTATGACTGTTGAGATGATAGTGTCTATTTCAAACAAAGGAAATGATAAAATAAACTCGAAAATGCTTCATACGAATATACCACTTCTATATGAAATCAGCTCCATTCACATCTATTCACATAAGCATAAAATGATTCTGGCAGTCTTATTGAAAATTATTAAGAGTCATGCATGTTAGAGTAGTTTTCCCTTCTTTATCAGTAGTTTTCCCTTCTAATTCTAACAATTTATTAGTAATGACCTGCAGGAATTACAGCTATCTAAACAACTAAAAGAATTATAGAAATAAGTTCAATTGGAAGATAAAATTCTGTTGATAAATGATTTCCAGTTTGTTGAAAGTAACTTGTTAGATCCTGCTTTATGGTATGGTTTGATCTTGTAGTCCAAATAATTTGTACCATGACATTTCAAGGAAAGTCGTACTTGGTGAGTAAATGCTTGTTAGACGGTCCCGAACATTGTCAGAAGTGCCATTTTCTAGTACATGGACTAGAGGTTTTGGAAAGAGTACGAGTGTGGCTTTGAATTTGTTTGGGTCCTTTGGATGGGGTTTTATAGAAGAATTGACATGGGGTTGTTGCTAAGTCTTGAATTTTCATGAAACCAAAAGAATGGCTAAAAAAAGGAGGGAAGAAAATGATGTGAATATTCTACACAGTCCCCAGAGAGAACTCTTTTAGTTATTTAACAAGAGGTATTTCAGTACTTTTATCCTTCACTGCGGCTTTACTCTGAGAAAACATATATAAAGAGAACTTGCAATCCTGAGGATAGCTCTCCCTCTTTTCTCTACTTAGGCCTCGTTGAGGTCAATGCTTCAAGATTTGTTTATCATTTCTTATCATGCTTTTCACATAATGCAAGGTACTTAGTTATCAGGACTTCTTTTGTTTATCATTGCTGATTGTTTTTATGGGATCTTGGATTGTGGGTGAAAGCATCAATATTGCAAATTGGATTGGTATTTGTGAATGGGTGATCTGTTTGATATAGTGGAAAGATTGTAGAACACATGAGCACATTTACAAATATGCTAACGAGCGGTCCAAACAGCTCGATCTGTTTTTACCATCCCTAGACATCTTTTTCGTTGGTTCCCAAACCACACCGTGACAAGAAGATCAAGAACTTATCCACCATCAGTGCTTCAAGAACCTGTAGAAACCAATGACACAGAAACTAACATGTGTGCATTGATCACATTATAGTGCGTAGGCTCATTGTTAGGCTGATTTCTAACAGGGTGTATGAAAAAAGAAGCTAAAATCTGGTTGGCAGTTTGAATAATAGAAGAAAGGAAGGTGAAAAGGGGTTTCCATCATCAACAAACTCAGCATTTCATATTGATTGCAATGAACACAAACTTACCGAGATCGTCTTAAAAGAAATCCCCTCAAAGATTAAGGTTGCTAATGTGGAGAAATCCGTTGGAGATGAAGTGGAGGGAACGTTGTAGAAGGAGTGCAAAGAAATGGGTATGAGTGTAATAAAGGATGGTTGGTGACACTATGCCAAAACAGTGAAAAAATGACGGTTGAAAACCGTCTCAAATGACAATAAAGAACGGTTTTGAACCGTCGCATGCGCCATCCTATTTTGGGGCGTCGTATTACTTGAAGGAAGTTCATGAACCGTCATTGCTATGGACATTTAAAGGACAGTTATGGACTGTCTATAAAGAAGGACGGTCATGGACCGTCAATAAATATAGACATTAAAACGACAGTTATGGACCGTCGATTACGAAGGACGGTCATGGACCGTCCTTAAAAAGGACTGTAATGAGCCATTTCTGATGAACCTTAAAAGGACGGTTATGGACCATCTCAGATTTGAATATTTAGAAAAATATGGATGGCCTAAACCCGTTAGAAAATTTCTTGCATTAAAAATAAAAAAATAAAAATAAAAAAAGAAAAAGAAAAAATTCAGCAACAATTTTCTCTGTGTAATTCATCTAATAAAAAAATATTCAACCAACAAAACATTATAATTCAGAATCATGAAGAATTGCAGAAACTTCATTCGCTTTTTTTTTTTCCAAAAAAGTGGACACACTTTTTTAAAATAAAACTAATGCAAGCAAATAATGCAAAAAAAGTGTTTCAATTCAAGTTAATAGAAACAGCAATAAAATTAAAGCTTTGTAAAAAGCGGCATGTGTTAAAGGGATACATCCTTGATTCCCATGCATGAGAGTCCAATGATGATGAGAACAAGAATCGCAACACAAGGGCCCATAAATACGACAATGTTATCTTGCAAAGGAATAAGATAATATTAGATGTTAATGCACTTGATCAGATTGCACATAAAGTTCCGATTAGAGTTACAATTTAGTAAAGGTTTGCAGTGCCATGCATGGATGATATGGAAGCTTAAAAGAACTCAAAAACTAAGCCCTTTTCTTTTCCTTTGCAACAGATTATGTACAATCTTATTGAAACTAAGCAATGAATTAAAAGAGAGTATAAAAAAAATATAGAAACAACAATATTCATTTAATGAGATGACTTTCACGGTCTACAAACTTCTAGTATAATGACATCATAAAATCTAGTAGCATAAAACAAAAAGCCACTTATCAGGTAAAAATTATTATTAGTTGTTTTTAGAAAGGTGAGATTAGGCCACTTATAATTATATTAACATGATAAAATGTTGTACGTGAGCAGACACCACAAAATAAACAATCCTATGGAAAAAAAAAACAAATGAAAAGAGAGAACATACGAGAGGTGATCCTTATATCCTTTGATGGATTCAAGCTGCATGTGCCCTACCCAACTTCCTATAAGGAGAAGTTATATGGGTCTTGGAATAATGTTGGTGACAAATCCACCTTGTCTATTAATATTATCATAGTGTTAGGACATGACTCTAAAAATGAGATAAATCCAAATCTCAAATAATTTATGTTATAAGAGATAGTGGAGATAGAAATAGATGCATTGTGATGCTTAAGATCGAGTATGCTTGCCAACAAAGCAAGATTTTCTTGTTTATTGCCATGTGATTGGGCTACATTATTACATCAATCGGGTTCGGGTTCGGGTTCAGGATCGAGATCGGGTTTAGGTTTGAGTTTTCAAGTTTAGGTTTAGCTTTAGGTTAGAGAGTTAAGATTAGGATTAGGAGTAGGTTTAGGTTTAGGGATTTGAGAATACTTTTAGGTTTAGGTTTAGGTTTTAGGTTTAGGTTAAGATTAGGTTATAGGTTATAAGTTTAGGTTATAGGTTATAGGTTTTGGTTTAGGTTTAGGTTTAGTTTTAGGTTAAGGTTTAGGTTTATGTTATAGGTTATAGTATATAGGTTATAGCTTTAGGGAATTGAGAATAGGTTAAGGTTTAGGTTTAGGAAATCAGGTTCGGATTCGGGAACGGGTTTAGGTTTTCAAGTTTAGGTTTAAGTTTAGGTTAGGGAGTTGAGATTAGGATTAGGTGTAGGTTTAGGTTTAGGAATTTGAGAATACATTTAGGGCCTGTTTGGGCGGTGGGATTAGAAGGGATTAGGTGGGATGAGATTCATCTGGTCCCGTGCCAATTCCACTCCATGTTTGGGAAGAATGGAAAAGCTTGGAATTACATTAAATGGAATTGCATTGGGTTCTATGCCAATTCCACTCAATGTTAGCAAGTTGTGTAGGTCCCATCATGATGTGTGGGCTATATCCACACCGTCCACCCATTTATCGAGATTATTTTAGAGCATGGGCCAAAAAATCAGGTAAATCTAAAGCTCAAGTGGACCCACCATAGAAAGCAACGGGGATTGAATACTTACAGTTGAAAACTTCTTTGGGGTCACATAAGTTTTGGATCTACCTCATTTTTAGGCCCACGCCATAAAATGAGGTTACAAAACAAATGAATGGTTTAGATATAACACGTGTGTTATTCTCAGTAATTTCAAATGATGGTGGGTATATCCATTCAATGTACCACCGTATTATCAACAAAGCATGACATTAATCTTATCCCATGGCAACAAGGGACAATCCCTACCATGGGTAATAATTATGTTTTTTGAATCCCATCCCACCTAATCCCTTCTAATCCCACCGCCCAAACAGGCACTTAGGTTTTAGGTTTAGGTTTAGGTTTTAGGCTTAGGTTTAGGTTATAGGTTTAGGTTTAGGTTATAAGTGTAGGTTATAGGTTATAGGTTTAGGTTAGGTTATAGGTTAAGGTTTAGGGAATCGAGAATAGGTTAAGGTTTAGGTTTAGGAAATCAGGTTCGGGTTTAGGTTTGGGTTTTCAATTTTAGATTTAGGTTAAGGAGTTGTGATTAGGATTAAGTGTAGGTTTAGATTTAGGGATTTGAGAATACATTTAGGTGTTAGGTTTAGGTTTTATAGGTTTAGGTTTAGGTTTAAGTTATAGCTTATAGCTTTAGGGAATTGAGAATAAGTTAAGGTTTAGGTTTAGGAAATCGGGTTCAGGTTCGGGATCGGGTTTAGGTTTGGGTTTAAGTTATAGGTTATAGGTTAAGGTTTAGGTTATAGGTTTAGGTTATGGTTATAGGTTTAGGTTTGGGTTTAGGTTATAGGTTATAAGTTTAGGTTATAGGTTAAGGTTTAGGTTAGGTTCTAGGTTTAGGGATTTGAGAATAGGTTTAGGTTATCGGGTTTAGGTTCGGTTTAGGTTCTCGGTTTTAGGGCTTTGAGAATCGGTTTCCGTTTCGGTTATAGGTTTAGGGGTTTGAGCTCGGTTTAGGTTATAGGTTTCGGTTAGGTTTCGGTTAGGTTATAGGTTATAGGTCATGGTTTAGGTTAAGGTTATAGGTTAAGGTTAAGGTTATAGGTTTAGGTTTCGGTTAGGTTATAGTTTAGTTTAGGTTTAGGTTTACGAGAATTCGGGTTCAGGTTCAGGTTCGGGTTCGGGTTCGGGTTATATGTTTGGGTTAAGGTGTAGGTTTAAGTTAAGTAAATTAAGTTTAGGTTATAGGTTTAGGTTTAGGCTAAGGGTTTAGGGATTTAGATTCGGGTTCAGGATCGAGTTTAGGTTTGGGTTTTCAAGTTTAGGTTTAGGTTTAGGTTTAGGTTTAAGAATTCGGGTTCAGGTTCAGGTTCAGGTTCGGGTTCGGGTTATATGTTTGGGTTAAGGTGTAGGTTTAAGTTAAGTGAATTAAGTTTAGGTTATAGGTTTAGGTTTAGGCTAAGGGTTTATGGATTCAGATTCGGGTTCAGGGTCGGGTTTAGGTTTGGGTTTTCAAGTTTAGGTTTAGGTTTAGGTTAGGGAGTTGAGATTATGATTAGAATTAGGTTTAGGTTAAGGGATTTGAGAATACATTTAAGTTTTAGGTTTAGGTTTAGGCTTTAGGTTTAGGTTAAGGTTAGGTTATAGGTTATAAGTTTAGGTTATAGGTTATAGGTTAAGGTTTAGGTCATAGGTTTTGGTTTAGGTTAAGGTTATAGGTTTAGGTTTAGGTTTAGGTTAAGGTTTAGGTTTAGGTTATAAGCTATAACTTTAGGGAGTTGAGAATAGATTAAGGTTTAGGTTTAGGAAATCGGGTTCGGGTACGAGATCGGGTTTAGGTTTGGGTTTTCAAGTTTAGATTTAGGTTTAGGTTAGGGAGTTGAGATTAGGATTAGGTGTAGGTTTAGGTTTAGGGATTTGAGAATACATTTAGGTTTTAGGTTTAGGTTTAGGTTAAGGTTAGGTTATAGGTTATAAGTTTAGGTTATAGGTTATAGGTTAAGGTTTAGGTCATAGGTTTTGGTTTTGGTTAAGGTTATAGGTTTAGGTTTAGGTTAAGGTGTAGGTTTGGTTTAGGTCATAGGTTTTGGTTTAGGTTTAGGTTTAGGTTTAGGTTAAGGTTTAGGTCTAGGTTATAAGCTATAGCTTTAGGGAATTGAGAATAGGTTAAGGTTTAGGTTTAGGAAATCGGGTTCGGGTTCGGGATCGGGTTTAGGTTCGGGTTTTCAAGTTTAGGTTTAGGTTTAAGGATTTGAGAATACATTTAGGTTTTAGGTTTAGGTTTAGGTTTTAAGTTTAGGTTAAGGTTATAGGTTTAGGTTTTAGGAAATCAGGTACGGGTTATAGGTTTAGGTTTAGGTTATAGGTGTAAGTTATAGGTTTAGGTTTAGGTTAGGTTATAGGTTAAGGTTTAGGGAATTGAGTTTAGGTTATAGGTTATAGGTTATACGTTATAGGTTAAGGTTTAGGTTATATGGTGTTTAGTTTAGGTGTAGGTTTGGGATTTGAGAATAGGTTTAGGTTATAAGTATATAGTTTAGGTTTTCTGTTTACTGTTGTAGTTATGTTTATGTTCTGTTGTAGGTTATAGTTTAGGTTAGGTTTAGATTTGTTGTCGGTTTTGGGATTTGAGAATCGGTTTCCGTTCTAAGTTAGGTTTATGTTAATGTTGTAGGTTATAAGTTTCTGTTAATGTTGTAGGTTATAGGTTTCGGTTTCGGTTTAGGGATTTGAGAATACATTAGGTTTTAGGTTTAGGTTTAGGTTTTACGTTTAGGTTAAGGTTATAGGTTTAGGTTTAGGTTATAAGTGTATGTTATAGGTTTAGGTTTAGATTAGGTTACAGGTTAAGGTTTAGGGAATTAAGAATAGGTTAAGGTTTAGGTTTAAGAAATCGGGTTCGGGTTCGGGTTTAGGTTTGGGTTTTCAAGTTTAGGTTTAGGTTAAGGAGTTGAGATTAGGATTAGGTGTAGGTTTAGGTTTAGGGATTTGAGAATACATTTAGGTTATAGGTTATAACTTTAGGGAATTGAGAATAGGTTAAGGTTTAGGTTTAGGAAATCGGGTTCGGGTTAGGGATCAGGTTTAGGTTTGGGTTTAGGTTTTGGGTTATAGGTTATAGGTTTAGGTTATAGGTTAAGGTTTAGGTTAAGGTTTAGGTTTAAGTTATAGGTTTAGGTTAAGGTTATAGGTTTAGGTTTGGGTTTGGGTTTAGGTTATAGGTTATAGGTTTAGGTTATAGGTTTAGGGATTTGAGAATATGTTTAGGTTATAGGTTATAGGTTTAGGTTTAGGTTTAGGAATTCGGGTTCGGGTTATATGTTTGGGTTAAGGTGTAGGTTTAAGTTAAGTAAATTAAGTTTAGGTTATAGGTTTAGGTTTAGGTTTATGTTATAGGTTTAGGTTTAGGCTAAGGGTTTAGGGATTCAGATTCGGGTTCGAGATCGGGTTTAGGTTTGGGTTTTCAAGTTTAGGTTTAGGTTTAAGTTAGGGAGTTGAGATTAGGATTAGGTGTAGGTTTAGGTTTAGGGATTTGAGAATACATAAACACGTCCTGTCCAAATGGCCAGGCCACTCCAATGTCGTCCATAGGAAATGAACAGCTTCATCATGGTCATAACAGCGGTTCTCAACTTCCAAGGACCCCTGCTCAACATCCGAATAGCTCTAACACACATCCGGGTCTGCTCCATCAATGTTTAAGACATAAACACGGGCCTGTCCAAATGGTCAGGCCACCCATATTGCTATCCATAGGAAATGGACAGTTTCGTCATGGTCATAACAACGGTTCCCACCTTCCAGGACCCGGCTCAACTAATCAATTAAATATATTCCATATCCTGGAGGTTGGATAGATTATAATACTTAATATCGGTCTTCCATACTTAGTTCAAAAAAGGAAGAAAATAGGAAAAAAAAAAAAAAAGAAGAAAGAAATTGCATGTAAAATTAATTCAAGAAGGGCCAGAGTAACTTGCCCCCAAACATTGAGAGTGTGTCAGTGTGGTAGATCTTGTAATTTATTTGTAAGGGTTTTCATCCCAAAACCCTTATGGGAAGATCTGGTTGCATGCAGGAATGAATCTATATTATCTGTTTGAAGCAACAAAATCTGGTTGCATGCACGAGTGAATCTATATTATCTGACAGAAAATTGAAACAAGTACTACCACTCTATATTATCTGACAGAAAATTAACATAAAATTCATATACAACTTCTCAATGCTTCTCAACTTGGTGCAAGTCACTCACCTTTGTTTAATGCCAATAAAGATGCATCTAACAAGGCCAAATATGCATGTTCAGATTTTCACCACAGATAGGATCGAATCCAATTTTCCCCACCAGAAACCTGAAAATCAGAAACTTTTGTCATGATTATAGAGATTTATCAACGTCATCTAAGCCTTGCTCAATTCTATTTATAAATTTTGCAAGTCTACTTATAATTATCATTGGTCTTTAATCTATTTATTATGAAAATCTTAAATATCACCTGTGTAAGGCCCACCCCCACAACACATGATATTGTTCGCTTTGCCGAAGCTCACGGCTTTAAAACGCGTCATGTCTGTTAAGGGAGGAACCCAACATATAAGCATCACAACTCCAGACAATTCTTCCGATGTGGGATAAGGTTCCGCCTTCACTGTGGGTATAGTAGCCTGCCAGCACAGCAGCCTGTCAACCACTGGTAGCTCGCCCAGAACCTTTAGGCCCTGTCCATATCAGCGTCTGCCCACGTGTGCCCGTCCACATGTGACCACATAGTGACGGGGCGTCATAATATCCCCCACCGAGGGCAGAGTCGTCCTAGGCTCTAATACCATTTATAAGGCTCACCCCCACAACACGTGATATTGTCCGCTTTGCCGAAGCTCATGGCTTTAAAATGTGTCATGTCTGTTAAGGGAGGAACCCAACATATAACCATCACAACTCCAGACAACTCTTCTGATGTGAGACAATGTTCCGCCTTCACTGTGGATACAGTAGTCTGCCAGCACAGTAACCTTCCAACCATGGTAGCTCGCCCAGGCCCTTTAGGCCCCACCCACATCAGCGTCCACCCACGTGTGCCCCCCCACATGTGACCACACAGTGACGGGGCGTCACAAGCAACTTCGTCAACCATTCGCACATGAAAACTCCCTAGACGTGCACTTTCACACCAAAGCACATGCAATGCGGTGCATGCTCGTGTTAGCCAAGTACTTAATTAGGCTTATTCATACAACAGATTCGGGAAGCTAAGGTACCTCCCTTTTACATCATTAACCCAAACAGAGATCCATCTAGGGTGGTCAATCCTAGTTAATCACATACGATAGGCAAGTTGTAGGGCATCACCCTTAATGAAAGCAGTGGATAAGCAAATTCAAGTGTTTATACTCGAGGTCACTACGGGAGGCTCGTCACCTAAACGTAGGCTAACAGCTCGAATACAGTGTCTCATACCACCATATTTGGCTCACGAGTTTGGGTTGCTCACTGGTCACTACAGGGAAGCTCATCACCCCAGCGTAGACCTACAACTCGACCACGGTGTCCCATACCACCATACCCGGCTCACGAGTCTTAGCGGATCGTGATACCATGGTTGAAACAGCCTTTTATATTGGTAAGTGGTACTTTAGATTCAAGCAGTAGCGTTCATACATGGTAAACACATAATAGGCCGATCAATTTATTAGACAAGTTCAATTGGTACGAGCGCACGCTGAATTAATCGACATAGAGCGCATAAGCACTCCACATATCCTAACCACTGTCGACAATCATCGTATGACCCAGATTCACTGAACGTATCAAATGTGGCGAGATTAATTCGGCCACCCAAACGGGAATTGTTACCGATTGCCTGGACTACGTTGTAGTCCTAATCTTACTCAGATGCAATAAATAGACACATGTGATAAGCATATCAGCATTTAACAAACATTCCAAATGTAACTCTCATTTGAACATTTCATCGAACACATTGAACATGTTACCAAATGTTTGCATTTCATCCATAAATTGTATAATCGAAATTAAGATTACATGAAGGAAACTATACATATAGATGAGGTAATTGAGAATCCCATCTCAATACTCTTATTACATACAATTCATCAACAATTTCACATTCAGACAATTTATCAAACACTTAGACTGCACATTACTAAATACATAGACTAGGTTAGTTACAACATGAACTATAACAATTCATCACACAAAGAGATCGTCATACATACTACAAACATGATTCCTAGATTTATAGTCATGATAAGCACAATTCGCAATTTCATATTCATTCAAATATTTCAACAAACACATGGAATGCATCTTATATTCAACATAGTTCACACATGTATAATTTATCAAAAATATCGTAACTAAGATCATATGGCAGCAATCAAGTCAGACATAAATCATTAGCTGACATTGAAAGCCTTGAAAACCATAACCTAAACATTTATAGTCCGCACCTTTCGTTGGAATACTCGTTTCGAACTCGGTTCGAATCCTACGTTTCCGAATACAAAACAACGGGTACCTAAACATTGAAATAGGTTAGCTATTTCATCGATTACTCTATTTGGATTCCTAAATCAAGATTAGGGTTAGGATTTCTTACCCAAATTGTAGTTGAAACAATTCTCGTAGCGATGGTGAGGAGGTGAATCAGCACGTGGAGCAGTGAGAGTGAATCCCAGCAACGATCTCCTGAACTCTCTTTTCTCCTCACTCTTCTCCTCTTTTCTCTCTTCTCTCTCATAGGGTTAGAGAAATTCGTATGGAATATGAATGGGGTGGTTTAAGGGTATTATATAGGCCCAGAACTGATGTCAATGGCCCCAGGGCCATGGTATACTTAGGTTATAGCCAAAGGGTGCCTGTTTCGGGCAGACGGGGCTCATTTGGATGTCCATTACTCACCTATGACATGGAGCAAGTTCTCTGACCATGGACTAAGCCAGGTTATGATTTCGGTACGATCGGATTAGCGGATTAACCGTGGAGGACCCGTGTCAGATCAACGGTCGTCGTCGTTCAATCAGGGCCACAAATATACAGATATGTGTAGGGAAATTTTCCTGATCCATAGGTGAAGTTCAGTCAGAAACTGACGATCTGAAATCTTCAATTTCACCCACAAGCCAATGACCCAATTTACTTAAGTTCTAGTTCATTTTCTAAAGATATTCGCGTTTCTCACACACTTTGCTCAGAGCTCAAGTTGTGCGTTTCTAGATACTATCTGGGCTCGATTCCTAAGACGGTCATAACCTTATAGTTTCGCGATCATTAGACTTTCAACATGCGGTCCAGGTCCAATACACAGTTTCAACACGCTCCCGAGAGCAACCGGCTTTTGGGATTCTCCTAAGTTTTGAGTTAGTGATTTTAACAGTTTTAGGTCTTGCCATTTGTATAGATAGTGGTTCAAGCCAAATCCATCGATTATTTAGTTTAGTACTTAACTAAATTTTCATCTAATTTCTACAGGGTACGGTCCTTAAGGATTTCTACCTGAGGTGGTACTCGGGCCTTTGTACGGATTTTTTCGAGACGTTACACTTTCCCTTGCTCGTTCATTCCTCTTCTTCCTTCTTTCTTCATTCTTCTCTTTCTTCTTCCTTAGCTTCTCTTTTCCTTTTTCTTCTCTTTTCTTTCCTCACTTATGTTTCTCTACTTTCTAAGCTGGTCAACAAGGAGCTTGGCCTCCAGCCTGATTCATCCGATGTGCCCTGGCTCAACTCAACACCCACCAACTCGGTCAAACTCGTTGTAACCGAGTCAGTGAGACTTGGGATCGGAATCGAACAGACCACCACTCACTCTCCAAGTCCTTCTTCTCTGCTTCTCTTTTGCTGATGTCTAGCAACTAGACGTGACGATCTCAACCTGACTCGTCGTGATTAGAGCTGAGTCAACTCACTCAGTCATGGCAACAGATAAGCAACCCTCTCTTCTTCTTCTTCTTCTTTCTTTCTTTCTTTCTTTCTTTCTTTCTCACTCCCAGCTGGATAATGTCCAGCAACGGTCACCTGACTCAGTCTAGCCTTAGCTCGATTTGAGATGGGATGGCAGTGCACCCTCTTCCTCTCTCCATTCCATCTTTCTGCTCTTCTTCCCTAACTTCTTTTCCTTTCTTTAACTTCTGCTCATCCTCCATACGCCCGAACAGAGTCTAACTCTCTACAACTCTGGCCACGAGTCGAGCGAGTCGGTGCGGCATGAACTCAGTGATGTTCGTTGCTCTCTCTCTTCTTCTCCTTCCGGATTTTTAGGGTCGGCTACCCAAAACGGAAAGAGAGCTTTTATAGCTCTCGACAGCCTTTCCAGAACTTTCGGTTGCAATTAATCAGATGATTAGTTGCGGTATCTTTTTCCTTTAACCAATCCATAATCAAGGTGGTGGACCTCAGATCTGCTTACATGGATGCAATCCGGAGATGCAACAGAACTTCTAACATCGTGGCCCGCAAAATGAATGAATCTAATCGGTTAGTTGGGTCCACTTAAGGAAGATGGGTTTTTTAGATTAATGGAGAAGATGATGGGGGCTGATAATGGTGGATTACTGTTTAATGGCTATTCTTTCAATCCAATTCATATGGATGGTGTGGATTTTATCCTAGAACACGATGTGACCTACCGTTTGGATGAACGGCCACGAAAACTCACGGGTTCTTTAGTTTTTTGTTGTGGCGGCTCTTAGGTTGCTAAGGGAGCCCTAGGGTGCGGGGTGAATGGAGGGCTAGGATTGACTTACGTGTGTGGGTAGGATTTTAGAATGAGGAGGCACGTGCTATGCCAGCTAACGAGATAAAACGGCTTCCGGTTTCGGGATATTCGCACGCACAACTCTTCCTACGTTCATGTTTGTGTGTATACACGCGATCAACCATGGGTGGGACGCATGGGATTTTCGTTATATCTGTGTCGTGAACATGATGGACGGTTCGGATCGGCTCAATAGCCATGAGGGTGGCCCACGATCAGACCCAAATGGTATTCTCCCATTTAAACCACAGGCGCATGGGAGTGCAGAAGGAGAGAGGAGAAATCCTCCTTTTTCAGGATTTCTCAGGTCAGCGCCTGCTTGACCCGAGCAGCAGTCCGGTGCACTGCGGCTATGCACGGACTATGCACACGCACATCCCATGTGGGGTCCATGGAGGTGTATTTGACGAATCCACTTCGTCTATTTATTTTATCGGATCATTCTAAGGTGTTAGACAAAATATGAGGTTGATTTAAATCTTAGGTGGGCCATCCCTAGTGGTTTACCACCTATAAGTGTTGATTATGTCGATCTGACGGTCGGATTAGTTCCAATAAGGACCTTGACCGTCAAAAGTGCCTAAGGGTGTCATCTGTACATTTCTACTATGAATTTCTCAACGTAACATATTACTACCCAAACAAAGTTGGTTTTTGCTATTTTATTTTATTTTATATATATATATATATATATATATATATATATATATATATATATATATTATATATGATGTATGTATGTATGAACATTTGTTTATCATATATATATATAATATAATATATTATATATATATATATATATATATATATATATATATATATATATGTATGTATGTATGTATGTATGTATGAACATTTGTTTATTAGCTTAAACCATGTTGTGGCCCCTTTCTTAGGGTAATTAGGGCCGTCTATCCTTTGATTATCTATTGAAATAATATTTATATTATTACTTATATATTGTTATTCATTTCCTTATTATTATTATCATTATTATCATTATTCATCTGTATATTTAACATGTGGGTTCTATACTTCGTGCTAAAAGTCTTAAGTTTAGGATTACTTATCATAAAATGGGCTACTCCAAGGGATAGTCTAATTCACTATCCTTGACATTTGGATGGTTCAAGCAATTCAACAATTGGATCTCTTAATTTAAGGATGAAGGTTTCTACCAACGGTCCTAAGGGCCCTAGGGTTCATCTAGATAAAGATCCATGATTGGATTAGTGGTCTGATGGTCTAAGTGTGATGAACAGGTGGAAGGCCTTCAAGTTGGAATCTAATGAATGGTGGATCTGTGATCTATGAGTTTGATTTGATATTTAAGGTCCACTTTCAAGAGAATATGATTGTCCCTCTCAAGAATCAATAGTTGGGATGGACGGATTTTGAATTATCAATTGTTGGTGAATATCATAGGTTGGGTGTGTACGTTCACACAAGTTTGCTAACTTGGACTACAATGGTAATATCCTGAGTACTGAAAAGTACGGGGTGTTACAATGAGAGCTCCCGAGCTTCTCCGACTTCTCTGATCATGTAAATGAGAAGGGGAGGGGGTATTTATAGATCACCGCACATGTGAGGCCCAAAATCCGCACAACCACATGTTGTTGCGAGATCGTGCATTACACCCCTGTTACGCGCAACAGGGTCTCCTGGCTAGTATGGACAATTTGCCCCTTGAAACCACGCTCCTGCCTCATTCTATGTGTTGCGCGGCCACGCAATACATCTCCATTGCGCGGTCACACAACAGGGTTACCTCCATGGACTTGTGTATTTTTTGTGCCCCAACAATTTGTATTTGAGATGGGGGTGCTGAACGACATTTGATAATTGTTCACGACATTGGATTGCTCATATAACAACTCTTGGAACAACGGAATCGTGGGACACTCCTGCATCAAGTGTATGTTACTGGCACAAATAACACAAACAATTTCAACGGTTTCATTGGGTTTTTCCGTCTCTACTCTTTTCAGTTCCATGGCCATGACCTTTCTCGTAAGGTTAGCCACCCTGACGTTAACGCCTTCCTCCTCCCTTAAGATGTACATTCTTTCATTCTCCTTGGACTAAGCTAATTTGGGATTAGTGGGCTTAGATGTAGTATCCCATGACTATGCATTTTCAACAATTATATCAAAATAATCCCACGCGTCATCGGGACCTTTGTTCATAAACTCTCTGTTACACTTTATCTCTATGAATTGCCGCATAGGTGAAGTCAGTCCATCATAGAAAAAACTTATGACTCACCAAATTTCGTAGCAATGATGTGGGTAAGAATTTAGAAGATCATTGAGTCTCCCCTAGCATTGGAAGAAGGTTTCTTACTCTGTGAAAAATTCATAATCGTCCTCCTCAGGGTATTGGTTTTATGAACTGTGAATAACTTTTTAAGGAACTCCTGGATCATCTCAGCCTATGTCCCTATCTATCTCGGTCTTAAGGAGTGAAGCCATGACTTTGCTTTCTCCTTCAAAGGGAAAAGGAATAATTTTAGTCTTAAAATGTCATCAGACACGTTATGGAAGTGTAGGGTTACTACGATCTCATCAAATTCCTTGAGATGAAGATATGAACTCTCAGAATCTAGTCTATGAAACTTTGGGAGTAGTGGGATTACTCCTGGCTTAAAATCCATGTTTCGTGCATTATATAGAAAAACTATGTAGGAAGGTGTACTCGTCCTCGCTGGTTGTAAATAATCACATAATGTTCTAGGTGGAGGACCATTGTGCACATCGTTCTCATCTTGTTGTTCCTCAGCTGGAGGTGAGGTTGATTTTCAGCCATGTTTTTTGCTAACTCAGAGGATCTTAGGTGTTGTCTAATCCGATAATGGATAGGCAAACCTTTCACTTAAGAGATGCAGAGTGTTGTCACGGACCCACTTGGGCATGAAACACTCTCATTCCTAATTCTAAACCTAAAACTTCTTCTTCTTTTTTAAAACAAAAATTATAAAGAAATAATAAATCTAATATACTAAAGTGAGAGGGTTGGAAAGATAGTACCAGATCGATGATTTTATGTTAGGTTCTACAAAATAGAAGAAACAATAATAGTATCTTAGAATTCAGAAAACCCTAATCTAGAAACATAATGAAAAACTATATCTAATCCTACGCTAATTCTACTACTAATGCATTTCAGAAAAGCGCCGCCAAAGTCCTAGGCAATGTCGCTAAAAATTTGTTATGACAATCTAAAGTGCAGGGCTGCGATGTAGTAATAACTCGGTGAGACTGAGGTCGTACCCACAGGGACTTGCAATTGTGTGAGTTCAAGAATACTTTAGAACTAGAACTATAACTAAACTCACCAATGGAATTTGATTTAGAAAGTAACCATGGAGGAAATTGTAAGAGATAAAATACTGGAGCGCTAATGATCCACTTATAGCCATATTTTAATATAATTCACTTGATTCAATTATATAATTCAATTGGAATCAAAGTCTTATCCTATCCAGCCATATAATGGAGCGGTGAAATCATCATTCATATATAAAAAAAGATTTGAACTTTAATTGAATTGGTTCTCACATCATGCATCAAAGTATTGATCATGGGGAATTTAAAGCATCTATCGTGCCTAGAGTCTATGATAAATCAATGGATTTTACAGATCAATTTATTGCAAAATGGATAAGAAACTATTCATAGCCTTCCTAAGCATCCAATATACCCAGAGTCGACAATGGATCAAAGTAAACTAGAAATAAATATTCATTCAAATCAAATATCAATGAATTATTCAACATTCAAACCAAATAACTTGAATAAAAGTAAACGAAGTATTAAGAATAACTACAAGCTTCACCAGCCAATCAAAGACATGATTAAACTAAAAACTCCAAAAGAAAAACATAAAAACTAACTAGAACTGAATGATTGGAGAAGAATGAGGATTCCTTAGAGGCTCCACAACTCATTGCTCTACACTTTCTACCTTAATTTGTACTTTAAAAAGCCTAAAACATCCATTTAAATAGGAAAAATCGCAACTGACTTGAAACCGACTTTAATTCATGTACTTTTATTACACTTCGATTGCAACTGACGATGAGCTTTGCTCGCGTTGAACATATCCTTTAGTCACACCGAATTAACTCTCGGTTGCATCAAATTAACTCTCAGTTATAGCCGAATTTCCTAGCTTTGCATCTAAAGTCTCTGTTTTCCTTAGGTCGTATCGAACATCACTTCGGTCACACCGAATTAACCCAAAAAATCACCGTTTGTTGTTGGATTGTTCTATGCATATTCGGTCAGCCCGAACCGAACTGACCTTAGGTGGGACCGAACAGTCTGCTTATTCAGTTGTAGAACTTATGATTCAACCAGTCTTTTCACTCTCCTTTGCACTTGGTTTTCTTCAATCTCGTGTACTTAAATTATTCATTAATTACTTTCAAATCTCTAAATATTCTTTGGTCATTCTTTGAGTATTAAATATTCTCTTTAAGTATCAATTTCATCTTAACTCTCCAAATCATATCGCATAGAAAAAACATATATAATTAGATCAGTTAATCACATCTATGCTTATAAAACCAATGCATAACAAGGAAAAAATATATAATATTTCACACTTAAGACATACACATATACAATATCTTGTTCATAGGCTAGTTGCTTTATTAGCATATCTATTATAATCTATGTGATTGGACCCACTAATTGTTTTGAAGCTTTATTATTAAATTGCTTTCTTTACTTAGCTTAAACAACATATTACTTAAAGCAAGTAATTGTAGTTTAATAGGTATAAATTTTATTTGGTCCTAATAACTCCCTCTATGACATAATCTTCATTTTATATGTTCGTCGGGCTTCCGCATATATAGACCGCGGGCTCACCATGTTGTGCAATTTCAAAACTGTCCAACATGGATGCCTAGTGAGCCGCTCAAGGAAAAAAAATTCCCACCATCCACAATGACTCATCTACACCATTCATCCATTTGAGCAATACATTTGACCAAAATTCCCACCATCCACGATGACTCATCTACACACATTCATCCATTTGAGCAATACATTTGACCAAAAAT